>OX940738.1:10712500-11912500 GCA_954870855.1 Scutellaria minor | reverse complement strand
AGGAAGGTATGACAACAGTGATAACTGTGAGAGATTTCAGTGTTATATTTGATGCATATTCTCAGTTTGAGGAGAGTATGCTGTCTATCAAAATGGAAAGCATGGATGACAGTGATGAAGATGATAACGAGGAGAATGGAGAAGAGGGGGAGGAGGAAGAAGAAGAGATGGATGATAGGTTGGATATTGAAAAGTTGAGGAAGAGGATCGAAAAGTTTTGGTTGAAGGATGACAAGGATGTGGATTTGAGGTTGGCAAGGTTGGAGTATCTGATGGATAGGAGGCCAGAGTTGGCTAACAGTGTGCTTTTGAGGCAGAATCCTCACAATGTGGAGCAATGGCATCGAAGAGTTAAGCTGTTCGAAGGGAATCCCACAAAACAAATTTTAACTTACACAGAAGCTGTGAGGACGGTGGACCCTATGAAGGCTGTGGGGAAGCCACATACTTTATGGGTTGCATTTGCTAAGTTATATGAGAGCCACAGAGATGTTTCAAATGCTCGGGTGATATTTGATAAAGCTGTGCAGGTGAATTATAAGACTGTGGACCATCTAGCTGGTGTTTGGTGTGAATGGGCGGAGATGGAGCTGAGACACAAAAATTTCCAGGGTGCGCTGGAACTAATGTCTCGTGCTACTGCAGAGCCATCAGCTGAGGTCAAGAGGAGAGGTATTTACATCCATTGCTTCATTTGGTTTGCTCCTGTTATTAGGGCTCTTTATTCTAATTTTGTACGACATATATCTAGGAAAGTAGAGAATGGATTATACTATTTTTCAAACATTTAAGTGAAATCAAAATGTTGATGAAGTGCATGTGTTTGAATCTCTTTCAAGAACAAGGGGGTTGCCTTGTCAATTAAAAAAAAACTGACCAAGGTACTGAATAATGAAGTAAATAGAATATTTCTCTTGAATACTGTGATCTAAGTAGGTCTTTTGTATTATGCACATATCAACTCAGATAGTTATCTTTCTCACATGGAGTCATGAAAACGTATTCATGTCCCAATTTTTTTTGC
The DNA here is from genome assembly GCA_954870855.1 of Scutellaria minor. Taxonomy (NCBI): domain Eukaryota; kingdom Viridiplantae; phylum Streptophyta; class Magnoliopsida; order Lamiales; family Lamiaceae; genus Scutellaria; species Scutellaria minor. The sequence goes on along the minus strand of OX940738.1, from coordinate 11,911,476 downwards.
ATGGAGCATTTAATTTTGGTTGAATTAATCACGAATTATTCTTAAATGTCTTACCTGCAGAAAGTTTTCATCAATCGCACTAGTTTTTAGTTGTTCAGGATTACCTTTTATACTGATAAGCTTATGTTTTTTGGCACTCTTGATTCTTTTACTTTTTTAGTGAGTTTTCTATGATGTATCCACTGCAGAGCTCAGAACTAAAGATTTTCTTTGGTCGGTGAATCTATTAATCATTTTAGTGCCTTGTGCATTACGTTGTTTCAAGTTACTTCACTAGAAACGTAAGGTAGTGTTAGGATACTGGCTGAAGCACTAAAAAGGTTTGTCAAACCAAGCATGCTCTTGCCACAGACTTTTGAAATAGGCTCATTCAACTTGAAATCTGCTGGTTAAGTTTCTTTTCCTCATCCATTTGCTCGAGATTGACTCATAGAATTGTGTACTTCTCATTTTCTTTTGGAGTTTCTTATATTAGCTTCTGCCCATGCTTTCACTTTCTATTGTCCTGCCTTGATGCATATGCATGCCAAAAACAATCTTAGATGGCTTGTGAGGAGGAAGGGTGTGTTAATAAATTCTTATTTTGAATTCTTCATGTACTCTCAGTTCATGGATGCCATGGGAGCAGAGTTGAAATAGTTAGCAACTTCTCTCTTCAAATTATTTTGTATGGTTGAACTTGGATGCTGACTTCTTTCCCTTTGTAGTTGCTGACGATGGAAATGCACCAGTGCAAATGAAGGTTCATAGATCCCTTAGGCTTTGGACGTTTTATGTCGATTTGGAGGAAAGTCTGGGTACCCTGGAGTCGACTCGGAAAGTCTATGAAAGAATATTGGATTTGAGAATAGCCACTCCCCAAATCATAATAAACTATGCTATGCTTTTGGAAGTAAGTAGCAAATCCTGTTTTCAGCATTGTTTCCTATTGAATATAAATTTGTGTAGACTGAGAAATAATTTCAATATATAATCTCTCCAGGATAACAAGTACTTTGAAGATGCATTTAAAGTTTATGAGAGAGGGGTGAAGATATTCAAATACCCACATGTGAAAGATATCTGGGTTACTTACCTTTCCAAGTTTGTCAAGAGATATGGGAAGTCAAAGCTGGAACGAGTACGAGACCTATTTGAGCGTGCAACTGAAGTGGTATGCTAATTTTTGTGTTTCATTTTCTTCTATTACAATCATTTGCTGTGGATAGGAAACCTATGGGTTATATATGCTGTTCTTATGCAATTCCTTTTTATTGTTTTTTTTTATGACCAGCAAACCATTGAATCAAAGGTCCAAATGCTTAATATGGTGGACTCTCATGGTTGTTTTATTGCTTTTGTTTGTTCTCATTTTATGTCTCTATAGTGTATTCGAAGTTAAATGTGCATATCTATTCTGAAAATTGGTTAACTAGAAGTGACCACTTATAAGAAAACTTTAAAACCATTCCAACACAAACTTGTAGGAATTTTTCCTTGTCCTACATTTTTGTAAAATTGCTGCAGTCTCTTTAATTATGTGTAGGAACCGTAATGCTAATCATAGTGTATAATGTGTGTAATAGTGACCCTTAATTCTCTCTCGTATTTGCATTTTTTCAAGATGCTGATTTAACCTAATATTTCATCACTCCTGCTGAATAGGCCCCTGCAGAATCTGTGAAACCTCTGTATCTTCAATATGCGAAGCTAGAGGAAGATTATGGTCTGGCTAAAAGAGCAATGGAAGTATATGATAAGGCAACAAAAGCTGTTCCACCCAAAGAGAAATTGGGTATGTATGAAATATACATTGCTCGTGCAGCTGAGATATTTGGTGTACCAAAAACTAGACAGATTTATGAGCAAGCCATCGAGTCCGGTCTTCCAGATAAGGATGTGAAGGTCATGTGCTTGAAGTACGCTGAACTTGAGCAGAGCCTCGGTGAAATTGATCGTGGTCGTGCGTTGTATAAGCATGCTTCACAGTTTGCTGACCCAAGATCTGATCTGGAATTCTGGAACAAGTGGCATGATTTTGAGGTGCAGCATGGAAACGAAGATACTTTCCGAGAGATGCTCCGAGTGAAAAGAAGTGTTTCTGCTAGTTATAGCCAGGTAATTATTTTTACTTCCTACTACTCTCTGTTTTGGAAATTTATTATTTGGCATCGGAATATTGGGTTCTGAATGATCGATTTTTGAAGTGTATCCTTTCATACATTTTTTTCGCACTTCCATCTTTTTACTGTCTGAAATGGTAATGTACAAAAATCAATTAGTTCATTTGGTGATCAACAAAAGAAAAGTTCGGATGTTGAGTTTGAATGGAGGGATTTGTGGAATGGATTTGAAATTCATAGTACTAAATTCATTTGTGGTGTTTGGATTAATATGTATTGAAAATGTATCACCTTCATTTTGAAATAATTTTTGAGAAATATGAGTGAATTTTGAATCCTCTAATTTGGGCGGATTTCAAATTCATCCATTTCAGATCTTGTATTGCAAATTCCTCAATCCAAACACAACCTACTAAGAATATTAAAGTTTGCTTCTCTCGCCAACAATCCTAACCCGTCTCTTTTTTATCCTCAGACGCACTTTATTTTACCGGAGTATCTGATGCAAAAGGATCAGATGCAAACCCTTGAAGAAGCCAAGGACGTTCTCAAGAAAGCCGGTATGGACGATGACGAAATGGCTGCCCTCGAGAGGCAACTACTTCCCACTGTCAACGACACCACGGTTAAAGATAAAGGGAGACAGGTAGGATTCGTGAGTGCTGGTTTGGAACAAAACGGGAGAGAGACTACAGCAAACAAGGAGGACATTGAGCTTCCAGACGACAGTGAGTCGGAAGATGAGGACAATGTTCAGATAGCACAAAAAGAAGTCCCAGATGCCGTATTTGGAGGTCTAATTCGGAAAAGAGACGAGGGCTCCGACAAAGAAGCTGAAGGTGATGAATCCAATGGTAGACAAGGCAAAGATGACGGTGGTGGTCTTCTTGGTGCCAGAGAAAGATTCAAAAAGATGAGAGGTGCGTAGATGAGACCATATTTTTGGTTGAGGTTTTTCTCTGTATTTACTGAGATTATTCTACACTGGCTGTTTCTGTGAAAGGGATTTTGATCAAGTAGATTATAATTGTATTTTGCTTTAGAAACTCTGTATTGTGTTCGATGTTAATCTAATTGAGGTTAAAACATAGGTCTCATAAGATATTACAATAGGTCACATATTTGTTTTTTGTAGATTTTTGTGAGATTTTTTTTTTTTTTTTGAATGAAATTTTGATGGAAAAATGAACTATGATTTCTTAAAGGATGCGATGAATATCTTTTATAATTATATGTGTGACAAAAGTTTTAGAATTTCTTATAAGATAATTTTTTTATGAATATTATCTTATGCTAATTTGATTTCTTCATTCCATAGATGTAATTTTATTACTATACTTTTAGAGTTGTTGGATAGTTAAGGTTCGCAAATTCGAATCATAATCAAAAACTTGAATCGAAACAAATTTGATTTTTGGTGGATATTGGTCCAGTTTTGTTTTAAATTGTAGAATCAAATTGGTTCGGCTTAATAAAACAGATTTTTATTTTTGGGTTTTTTTTATTTGATTTAATTTTAGATCAACCGATTAAATAGGTAGAGTAATTACATAAAAAGACACGAAACTTAGTGTTTTATTTCAATTGTAATATATATTTTGAACGTCAATATTATAAACGTTTGATTTATAATTTGTAAGTTTATACTTTTTGTAATTAACCTTCAAAATAATTTATAGTAGGTTGTTATACTTTTTTTTTTTTAATAAATTGATTATTTAAAAAATATATAAAGAGGAATGAAAATCTCTCTCGAGTTTCTTTGTAGTTGGGAATTACAGAGATATTCTTCTCTCCATGAACATGGCTTCTCGCAAGCTTCTCTCTAAAATCCTGAACCATTCTCTCTCCTCTAAACCCTCCTTTTTCACCTCCCAAAATCCCCATCACAGATTACTACACTTCTCCAATCTCAACTCCCATGGAAAATTTTCATCCCCCAATCCATCTCTCCACCAAATTTTCATCAAATCCTACTCACAAAACCCTACCCCCACTCGCCACAATCAACTCCATCATCGATCATTTCTTGATCAAACCCCTCACATTTTGCCTAATTACGCCCAAATTTTAGTTATTCGATCCGCCAATTCAACCTCCAAATCACTGCTAAACCCTCAGAATTTCCAAAACCCTAGATTTTTATCCACCTCTGATCCAAATCAATCGTCACCAAACACCCAAACCCCAGAAAAACCAGATGAGACTCAAACCCAAAATAAAGAATTGAAGCACCAAGAAATCACGGGGCCAACAGTGGATCGAGATTTATCGGCATTAGCCAACGAAACAAGGGAAGTTCTAGAGACGATGATGAAGACTGTCTATAGCTTAAGCAAGGTTTTAGCTGCTCTAGGGTTAGTTCATCTTGGTTTGGGAGCTTGGATATCATACAGCACGCCAAATTCGGCTATTTCAGAGGTATCGATTCAGAGTTTACTAGCGTTTGGGTTGCCATTTTCAGTGGCCTTCATGATGAGAAGAGCATTGAAGCCAATGCACTTCTTCAAGAAAATGGAGGAGCAGGGGAGGCTGCAGATTCTGACCCTCACTCTTCAGGTTACTAAGAATTTGAATACGTTTTTCTTGCGTGTTCGTGGGGTTTCGTATTTGTGTGTTGCTGGTGCATCGCTTGGTTTGATATACGTTGTGATAACCAGATGATGTATTTATTGGCTAGACTATGAGAAAGGGTTTTTGCGCAGATTGTTATTGGGATGTTATGTTTAGATTTGATAATGGATTTTGAAAAGTATTGATAATCGTTTATGCTTTGGTAAAAGAGATGATCTCATAGCTGGATAGCATAATGTAATCTTTTATTTGGTTGAGATAAAGGGTTTTTCTTGAAACAATGATCTTTGTGAATTGTGAAAGGAATTGATGTTTTAGTTGGAGTTGTTAGATATTCTTAAAGATCCATATCCCTTCAACCAGTTTTGCTATAATATACACAAAACATGGGTTGAAATTATTGTTGAAATTACTCAGGTGCTCTATAGTGGCTTGCCAATGGGATGTAGAGTTTCGATGTTTTTGATTATCGTCCATTTTGCATAGTTGCGCTCATCGTTTCAAGTTTAATTTGGTGCCGGTATCCATCACATTTTTTATTCTGTGGTTATGATGATCTGAAAAATTTTAGTGTTCATATTGCACTTGTGTTGTTCTTTAAGAGTTTTTTATTTTAATAATATTTAGTAGCTCTTCAGAGTTGAGTTATAGGTATGAGAATGTGTTGATGTAAAAGCCGAGGTTTTGCAAAGCTCTGGAAGCACCAAGATGCTAGATATGATTGTGGAGAATTAGGCAAATTAAATACAAGTATTGGGCATAAAGGTTTGTAGTCTACTTTCATTTCAAGGTTCTGTATGCTCACTTGTTTAAGTTTGGTATTGAATTTGAGGACAAATTATCCAAAAGATGCAATAATTAGTGAAATTAATAGAAGTCTAGACGCATTATATATTTAAGTACTGGTACTGAAACATAATTCCTCGAAAAAAAAAACAAAGAAAGAAGAAAAAAGAATAAAAAAGCTAAGATCTACATTTTGGACAGAACTTAGTTTGGGCATGTTTTAATATGTTATGTCCACGACACAACAACAATGGATACATATTAATATGTAACCACGACAATTAAATTAACAAATATATCCATTTTATAAAGATGAAAAATGACGTATAGGAGAAAAGGGCCTAATATCCTCATCATCTAGTATTTGGCACATTCCAAGAACATGTTTGTATTTAGCATAAAAAGAGATGAAACAATTTTCTTCGTTTCAGACTTCCATAGAGATTTAAACTTAAGAAATAACAAATATAGAATGCAGTCCATGATATTCACAAAAAAAGACTAAAATATCCCTGCTGCATGTTATGTCCTCTATCCCCCCCTCGACCACCCAATCTTAAACTCTGCTAACAATGAAAACAAAAACAAGAAATTCATATCATATCCCTCAGCTGCTTGTGCACCTCTCCTCCCTCTCCCAACCAGGCCAAAACAATATCATAATTATAACTGCCTCCTTCCTATGTAGTAGCCCAGATCCAAAACTGGGCTGCGTTCCATTTCAAAAATCATAACTCCAACTAAGCACTTCCAGAATTTCCGTTCGTCTTGGTTTCCGCTCTAACATACGTCAGACTACGTGCCGTTGGCGAAGGAATGACGCTGTTGGAGACCTGACTGGAGGTCTCAGTCACACTTGAGTCAGCCCCTCGCTTCCACTGGAAACTTCTTGCACCGGCCTTCATAGGTACACGAGCCCTGTATAAAGTGGGGATACCTCTAGAGAAAGGAAATCGACCATATCTTGGAACGGGAAACGGAGATGCTCGAGCAACACGAGGCCATGTCATGACAGATGCAGCATCAGGTTGAGCAGAGCTTTTCTTCACAATCTGCATATGAGCTCAAATGTTATGAACCTTCATAGGCACTTGTGTACCAGTTTTAGCATGTTGGAAATCTTAATCAACACACAAATATCAAAGACAGCGGAATAGTATATATATATATATGGAAATTTATAGTTTTGTGAAAAAATGACATCAAACTGAAACTTTTTTCAAGTATCATTACCAAGAAGAATTGAAATCTTTCTTACCAACTTTAACCGTCTAAAGAGTTTTGTTGAGTTTTTAAGTTTTCTAAAAGAGACTAACATAGTCATTTTATATGTACAATTTTTCTGTTAAATACTTCCTTGATCATTGTGAAAGGATCTCAAACGAAAGATAAAACAAGACACTGCTCCTTAATTTGTCAACATAAACTATTGAAGCTATATATCTGATTTACAATCTGCGTGTTAAAATCTAGTAGGGACAAGAAAAGCAAGCAGATTGTGTATCTCAATAATAACTCTTCTCTATATATGTATATCCACACCAAGGAGGAGTGATCTGTAATCAAGTACAGACAGGAAATATGCATGTCAGGCCTCACGTTTTTCATGGGCTGGGGAAACATTTTTCAAGCAAACTACGAATTAGGCTCATTCCAAACAACCAGAACCAAAACATCAAGGCAGAAGGCTGATCTTAGCATCAGCACTTTTTAATAGGTCAATCACATACCTTGAGTATGCGAGACATAAAGGAGGTGCCATCCAAAGATAAAGCAAGCTCAGCCGCTTCTTTTCTCATAAATTCAATATATGCTGACCTGGATTAGCAATCATTTCAGAATAATATAAACAATAGAAAGGGATAAGAAGATCTGAACACCATACCCTTTTGGTTGCCCAGTAGCCGGATCAGTTAAAATAATAACTTTGAGGACTTCTCCAAACTTGTTGAAATGTCGTGAAAGGCTATCTTTAGTGGCAGCAAAATGAACCTAGCTCATGTAGATGAATATGTCAGCAACAAAAAGAAAAGGGAAGAAACCAAAAAAAAAAAAGGCAAGAGTCAAAATCCATCAATAAATAAATTTGTGTGCTCAAGATACAAGAACTTACATTGCTAACAAAGATGGTGCGAGAATCGGCATCTTCGGTTGGTGGACCAGTATTACGTACACCTGCATTGCATGTCCCAAGAGCTTAGATAAACAATCCACAATAGTTGCATGCAAGAAATGCAAAGATCTCCAAGTTGGTTAAGGATCATCAATATGAATAGCATGCAAGAGATGCAATTATTCTTAAGTTGGTTGGGTATTCAAAAGAGAATGCAGTTCACATCTATGGACAATATACCAGATAATAAAAGATAAACATTTGCCTAAAATCAATAAACAAGACAAAGGAACACGTTACAAATATGCTCTCAGGAATACGGTTTTTAAGCAGTAAAGATAAACAAATATGAAAGAATAGAAAGCTCACCAGCTGGTATCTGAGTCCTTTCAAATTGATGAGGAATAATATCAGTTTTTTCCTATGAGAAAACAAGTCAGAAGAAACATGTAAATAAAGTGATCACCATACATAAGAGAGACTTACTACAGAAATAATGAAAACATGTAAAACAAAGCAGGAATGACTACAGATGAATTTCTTACATTTTCATTCAAAGCTACTGTAGGATTGTTGTTTTCCTCCATCAACCACTCCTCAGACTTGGTCAACAAAGTATTACCACCTCGCATTACTTTGTGATTATCCAGCCCAGCTACCTCCATTTCCTCCAGATATTGTGGTTTCCTGGTATTCATGCTTACAGATGAAGCAACTCTAAGGGATGCATTATGCACTGTTGCAGGTCGACCAAAATCGTTACGTGGCCTGTGCAGTGTTTCATCAACATTACTGACCGCATCATAATGGAAGTTTTGGGAGTTCTCTATCCAGTTTCCACCAGAAGTGCCAGACAAAGAAATATCTGTGGCATCCATTTCCCTTACATCATTGTAATCTTCCCCATCATATCCCAAACCAGAATCCATGGTTGCATCATGAAAGGACGGCATGTTCCCATCTTGAAGACTGCTCCTATCATCTCGTGGATGATAAGACGAGTGAAAATTCTCCAGTTCAACACTAAAATCTCCATCACCAACATGTTCAGCAGCGTCTTCATATTCTAGATGATTGGTAATGTTTGAAATATTTGTAGCATGACCAAGCCTATCAAACACATTGCGCGAAGGTCTAACTTTGGTCACATCCTTGACCGCTTCTGCCATAGCTTTAATAGCAACAGACATGGAAGCTCGTCGGATTCTTTGAGGGTGTTCTTCCAGGGATGGATCTGTTGTTGTGGCAACCACAGATCGCAGTCGTTTGAGTGAAGGCTCTGCTGTTGCATTGGATGGCCTAGAAGTGGCAACAGCATCACGTACTGCAAACTGAAGCAGCCTTCTTGGTGCACTGACAGTGGACTGAGACACTTCCCTCTGTCAAATTTAAGAAACGAATGAGAAATAAGAAAAGCAATACAGGAATGCAAATCTTATGAAGATAGATCAAGGAACATTTGAAGAGAAGTTTCCATGTTACTGCATGAATAAAATGAGCTTAACTCCAAGTACAATATCAATTCCCCCCGCAGAAGAAAACAAATGCTTTAGATAGAAATCTCTTCCAAAAAAACTTCTCTTAGACCCATTAAAAGTTCTCGGTTGAAGCAAATATAGGCAGATCCTATACCAGACAACAATACATTATAGGTTCCCATAAATAATAATAATAATAATAATATCTTAATTTCTACACAACAGTCAAGTTTATATTAATTCAAACTAGCTTGTTATATTTTTTAACCAGCTTGTTATTCAAATTTAGGTTGCCATGTATAATTATTCAAACTTGCTTGTTATATTTATCAAGTTGAAACAAACGTTTAGCAAACGATCTCAAATTGAGGATCGAAAAGTTTGGTTTGATTTTCACCCATCTAAATTAGCATGTACTGACCCCAACTTAGAAAGTGGGTTAAATAAAATCAATAGGAAATTAGTGAATAATAGAGTCAAAACTCAAGAAAACAAAGACTGTCACACTAAATAAATTTGGTGTTCTAGATTTTCATCCAAAACAGGAAGGCCAAAAGCTATACGATGAAAGACAAATAGTAGGTCGTAAAGTTCATGCCAGAAATGAACTGGGAGCAGGAAAGCATCACCTGTCTCAGTTGTTGCTCCTCATTTCGCCTTCTTTTCTTATGAATTGTTGACCTAGGAGAGCGAGATGACTTGATTCGAGAATCTCTATACCGAGGTTCATCCCTGGACTTTACATTGTCGGCCATAGAGTTATGAGGAAGGGGTACTTCATTCTCATCCCCATCCCTCATTAACCCTTTGTTTTCTCGATTATGATGGTGTCCATGTGTTGTAATAGAATCTCCTTTCTGAGCATCAGATTCAATTGGATGAGACTCAGTTTTTCCACCCTGATTGCCTGCTGCAGGCTTTGTTTCTTCTGGTTGTACATATAGACTTAGATTAGATTCTAGATGATCCCAGAGCCTGTGCAAAACAGTTGCAATGGTTAGAGAGTCTGACTCGATGTTTAGAACCGATGCATATGATATTATAAGGCTAATTAAAGAAACCTCACCAAGATATGAAAGAGCCGCTATCATCTCCCAAAAAGACATACAACTCATTCTTCGCTTCATCTTTACTTCTACCATTTTTTAGCAAGACTATCACATAGTCCTGGAGACAAATTATAGTAGATAAAGAATATGTTAAAAATAAAAAAATAAAAAAAAGCGCTGCCGTATGTCATGGAAAAAAAATTATTAAATTCAATAAGACACAAACTGCAACTTTGCAATGATACACATAGCTATCATTACCAAGGGAATTAAGAAAAAAACAACTGAACAAGGCAATTATCTTCACATCCAATGAAAACTCAAATTTTTTAACTGAAGTTGGTATACCTATTACTGAAAAAGGACAGGTATAACAAATGAATGGAGGAAAATCACTACGCCACAACACAAGTCTTGGTATACCTATTACTGAAAAGGGACAGGTATAACAAATGAATGGAGGAAAATCACTACGCCACAACACAAGTCTATCCTGAAGGGATTAAGCGGCATTGCACTTCAGACCATGAGAATGAGTAAATGGCAAGGGAAAACACCAAGAAAAAAGTGCAATCAAACAAATACTAACATCAAAGCAAGAAAATTGTAATCACCAACCATATGACCTTGAGAAATGCTCAAAGTATTCACAAATATTCATATGTACTGAAAACAAACCGAATTGAACTATCATCCTGAATTTATTCACAGCTCAAGTTATTAACTAATAAATCATACTTTGGAAAGAGACTTAGTTTAATTATCAAGTAAAATAACCAAAGGATAACAGCAAGAAAAATGAAAAAATATTGATCGAGATAATGCAAGTAGCAACACTATGGTTATAAGCAACCGAGCTGTGACATAAAGATAATCACTCAAAACCATGTCGCTTGTATCACATCCAAAAGTTGTGGTTCAGCACTCTATCTAAGTGGGTTTATCAAATAGATGTACCGAAACCATAACTTCTTACTGAAAGTGCTATCTGTACTAACATGCCTTCAGACCAGTTAAGACTTGCTTAACTAGTCATGGGTCCAGCAACCTCCCCACTATACCCAATTATGCAACACAACTATTAGGCCACCCCAACAGCCGCATCAACCATCACAGACTGACCCCACACTACAAGAATAGCTTCTACAGATCACTGGAGTCATGTATTGTCTTTTATTTTATGCTGATATCCCATGGTAATAAGCTGTTAGCAGTTAATCAGATTCCTCTGTTTCTCAACATAATGCTGCCATAAGTTTTCTTATAAAGTCTATTCTAGGACTGAGTAGTTCAGCTGGTGGCTACAAGAGTCTTGTTGGAAGCCTCCATGCTCCAATTACTGTACACAATATTCTATAAAGTAATATGGTTTCTCTATCAGTGAAATAAATATCCTTCTCCCTTAGTTTTGTCAAATGTTGTGCTAGTGTGATGTTATTCCATTTTTGCTCATGATCATGTTTTCAGTATCAAGTCAGGCTTGCAGGATATAATTTCACTAGGGGGATTATTGAAGAAAGAAGTCATTAATGGCTGACACATGGCTATTTGGTTAAACAAACTAAAGACAGCCAATGAGAGCATGGTAATCAAGACAGAACTAAAAGGAGATATAAGGTTCATAAATCCCTTCACCAAATCAAACACAGAACATTTTCATGCAATTTCGGTCTTCGTCTTACTAATTTGATAAACAAATTTAATAACCACGGTTTCACACGTAAAACGCACCAAATCCTGGTCTTCTAATAAGTACTATTCGCCAAAATGTGCAGTTCATTCACAGCTATCAAATGATCAGGAAGATTGAACAATGGCCAGTTTACGAAATCAACTACATATAGCAACAGCAAGATGAGAACTCCATGAAACGAATAACCGCATGCATTTTCAATCTACTAAAACAGCAAACGTCACCATAGAATTTCACATCAATAATCCCAAAAGACACATACACCCGTACAATAATCAGTTTCAGAAAATCAATCAAATTCTAAAAAATCTCTATTTCCATACCACGAGAGTATCGTCCGTGTAGTCACCCATGAACTCCTTGAGTTTCTCGTTGACAGCATCGCGAAGCCTCGAAACTCCTTCGCCCGAGAAAATAACCCTAAATGTCCGATCATCTCCCCCCATCACTGCAATCCGTAGCAGTTCGTCCCTAAAACCCTAGCACAAAATCCGCCGATTTTCTTCGCCACAACGCTAATCGGGTCTTCGAAACAACGTTAAATTAAAAGGGAAGACAGTAATTCGCCGGTTTACGATTCTGATATTAAATTTATACTATGTAGCAGAGGTACATGAATGTATTCAACGATTTTGATTTGAAAAAAAATTTCAGGAGAAAATAAATGAAGATTAATCCAATTTCCAATTCGATAAGATACTGAATTATGGGATTGAATTGCTAGGCCAGCGGGGTGAAGACGGCGAAAACACCACGGAAGCTTTTCCGGCGAAGGAAGAGCAGCTGTGGGTAACGTGAGGAAAAACATCTCAAACCCTACGTTATAAGGTGTCCAACTCCTTGAGGGGTAAAAATGGAAAATTGCATCCGTCTCAAAATAAATGTTGTATGGGGGAGGGTTTTGGTATTTTGATTTATAATTTTAGTCGGGTTTTGATGCTTACAAAATCGATCCGAAAATATCTATCTACACTTTTGGTTGTTTTGGAATTGCGATTTAAGATTTATTGATTGGGGTAATTAATCAAAAAAATTCTCTTCCTTTTTCAAACATTTGTTCGGATCGACACAAATGATTTTGGAATGTTGTAGGTGGAGCAATAGAGGAGAATAGGGATTGAAATCCTAAATCGATAAGTTAAGCATGAAGGATGACAAAGATGTTCAAGTTTTGAGTGAGACCTAATAAAAATGTCTCACTCTAGATTCAAACCGTTGAACCTGTTAATAATTCGAATGTGTTCGTTCACCAAATTCATTTTACTGATCTTGAAAGTTTAAAAGTCACAAACTAATCCAAATAATTTAGGATTAATCCAAATAATGAACACCTATGTCACTATATAGTTTTATGACAGTTTATTTAAGTCTAGTAAGTTATTTCTTAAGTTTTTATTTGGGTTAATTTTATTTTCCAATCTGTATTATGGACGTTTTCTAATCTTAAATTCTTTTTTTTTCTCCGATCACAATCTATACTATACATTTTGTTTAATTTTGCAACATTCGACCAACATTTTCCAACGAGAAAAGGTCTACGTGATTTTTGTGTGCCAATTGAGGGTTATTTTTCATCATTTTCTAAACTATTAACTAATCCCCCTCTAAAATCGAATTTAGTTCTAACTTTCCTCTCATTTCTTCTACAAATTGTAAATGATGGTGATGGTGAGGTTCAAACAAAAATAAAATCTTTTTATCATTTAAAATATGTAAATAATCGAATTTACTCATGTTTTAGAAGTGTAATTGATGAAAATAACCCTCAATTAGCATGTGAAAATCACATTGGCCATTTTCTCGTCAGAAAATGATGGTCGGAGGTTGCACAGTAAACAAAATAAATATTATAAGTTGTGATGAGAGAAAAAAATAATTAAAAATATAATATTAAAAAATATACATAATACAGATTGGAAAATAAAATTAATTATTTGTATTTTAAAAAAAATAAATTATTAAAACAATATTTAATTGGAAACAAATGCAGTAATATTGAATATCGAATCTAAAGATTATCCCATCATCTTTCAATGAGTTTGCCTTTTCCTTGTAGCTTATTAAATGATAAGAAGGTGGTTAAGCGAATGAGATCAACTATTCAAAGTTGATGTTTCATTTTATATTTTCATTATTCTTATTTCATGTTATGTGTAAAGTGGTGATGTCATCCTTACACTTGATGCCTAGTAATCTGCTGGGCATCCGATGAAACACTAATATAAAATAAAAGTTCTTATTTGGTGGTTAACTTCATGATTTATGAGGAAAATATTTGGGAATACAAAGATGTATACAAGATAATTTCAAAGATATATTCTATAAGAAGAAGCCATATGCAAATTTTCATTAGGGCAGCATTGGGATCTAGCCCAAAATATTTTATATGTATATATGTTTAGAGTTTATTTTTAGTTGAGTTCAATTTAAAAATAAGCAAAAGCCAACTAAAGGTAAAACTTACCCACAAATTTAACATCCTTACATTTGGATTGTGATTTGCCCATCAAAATTTGGATGACCAAAATCTCAATAGTTGTTTGTTATGGGATCTTGAGTGATTTTGCAAACCCTTTTTTTCTATTATTTATACAATCCACAATAAAAATATTTATTTTTTCTACAATAAAAAAAAAAAAAAACATTACGTTTTCTACAGTTTTCAATGTGATGATGACATCTTAACTTCAATCTTACCCTATAAAGTCCCAAAACAAACACAAAAATATCATAATCCACTTGAATTTCAAATCCACTTTTACAAAATCTACCTACAACTTACTAGTTTTATCATGTGCGATGCACAGACATAAAATGTAGAATAATATAATTATATTGTAGTTAAAAATAAATGTATATATACATATATTTCATGAAATAAAAATATTTACTAATAAATTATACATTTTAAATAATTGAAACTGATAAAAAAAAATTATATTTTGAAGTCTTGTGGAGCACAAATTAAGTGAACATTGAAATATTTTGATATATGAATATAGTAATGTGTCAAAACGTTTACTTTAGCCCACCCCACTATTAAATTTTGTATTCGTCCCTGGACGGAGTCTCATTATTCATCAACCAAATAAATTTTCACAAACTCATATGAATTATGAGTTGTGGATTTTATGAATTGATCAATCTCATATAAAAATATTTATAAAACAATCTCATAAGAGTTATACTAATTTGGGAATTGGGAAGAAGTGTAGTTTGTTTGAAATAAAAGTATAAAAAGACAATGCTAGAGTAATTGGAGAGGAAATGCATTTTTTAAGTCATGGACTTGTATATTTATTTGCTATAAGTTGTGCTTTTTATATACCAATATTTTTTCGTGCGACTTACGACTTGTTGTAGTATTTTAACCATTATAATGAAAAATATCTTTTTAAATAATATAAAATTTATATCTGAATTTTTTTTCTTATTTTTGTAATTTGTAATGTTATTTAATCGATGTCATATTTTGTATTTTTAAAATTTTATAGTATAGTTGTTACTTTGAATATATTTTCAACTCAAACTTTTTAGTTTACTATTACAAGTTTACTATTATCGTGAAAACTATTATATACAAATTTTTTAATAAGTCAAATGCACCAAATTTTATATATTTTAGTTTAGATTTTTTTATATTTATGCAATGTAAACAACAAATTAAAAAACATAAAAAAACGATAAATTCGACATGACATCCATTGGAAGCAAAATGTTAAAAAATTATGATTATGATTTGGTTACGAAATGAATCTGATAATAAACCAAATTACATATAAAAATGATAAATTCGATATACATGATAAATATTTTAATTTTGATAATTTTCTTTTATACATGCAATGTAAATAACAAATTAAAAATCATAATTGCACTGAATATAAATTTTAAATGAATAATGTTTAGTTTTAACTTATAATTTATTTAAAAAAATTATCACCCGGCTCAATCCTTAAAAGTTACAAATACGAAACAAAACTAACAATCAACAAATGTAAAAGTAATAATGATAAATTTGAGACATCGTGTATTATAAATAAATTTTAAACGAAGAAGTTATTTAATTTAAAATCCCACAACTTATAGATAAATACAAAGAGTAACAATAAATTCAATACATCATGCATATATTTAAAATAAACTTCAAATAAAGTTAATTTGAAATTACAATGTTGTATTTAAAAAAAAATTGAAAAATTCCTACTTAGTCCCATTACCCGAGAAAAATTTCATAACTATTATATTTTTCAATTTAAAATCAAATAATGGATAAAAAGTTTTAAAGTTACATTAACTTGTATTTCATAGTTAAATTAAATAATAAGTAAAATTGGCAAATGAAAAAATAAATATAATTAGATACACCAAAGGTCAACTTGCAAAAAATTTAAAAAAAAAAACATTTTGAACGCAAAATTTGGGCTTTCCATTTCAGGATATGATCTCGTTATATATATACATCGAAAAAGATATATACATAATGTAGAGAGAATAAAATATAGTTATATAGATAGATTGAGATATAGTTAGAAAAAAAAAATGAATATTGTTATTGGCTAGCCATTTAATTAAGTGTTGGTATTGTGTAGGTTGGTGTTCAAGATTTTTATGATAAACCTGTAAATTATTGGTGGAGAAATTAGATGATAGACAAATTTATACGATTTATTACATTTGAGTATACACATCATTTTCTATATATTTGAGAGCATGAGATATACATTTACCTAATGAAAAAATCACAATCGGACAAAATTTATTTCACAAATATATTTAGATTTTGAATTATGAATTGATTAATTACCTGCCACATTCTCACAACAATCATTCTCATAAAGAAAGAGAAAAAACAAATCATTTTTTTTGTATATTTAATTCATTTTATTGTAGTTTATAATACAGAATTTGAAATATATCATTTGAATAAAGGATGTAGATTACCATCGGATTCCTAAGTTAAGAATTAGAGGCAAACTAATGCCACGTGTCATATAAATCTGCCCACTCATTCAAATATATATTTATTACTAGTATTTCTCCCGTGCGTTGCAAGGATTGTTATATTTATTGTTGGATTTTAACCATAACTAGAATTTCTCCTGTGCGTTGCACGGGTTGTCATATTTGTAGTTGGATTTTAACCATAATAATTTGTACTAAAAATTTATTTATAATATATATTTTTTCTCAAAACATTATATCTCTCAAAAGATGAAGATATTGATTTAGAAGAATTTTTCTACTTTTAAATGTTTATAGCAAAATCTTGTATTCTTTCGTTTCTTATTTTTAAATATATTTGAGAAATCATTATATCTAATGTTTGTATATCATGTTTTTTTCTTCATTCTCTATGTATCTTTATTTAGTTGAAAAATAACTATTTTTTCTTCATTTCTTAATTTTTACATAGATTTGAGAAATCAATGTATATTCTCTTCATTTGTTAGCTTTATATAGATTATATAATAGCTTCTACAGTAAAATTGATCTTATAATAGCTTCTAGTAGTGTACACGTGCACTGTACGGATTGTTATATTTTTAATAATTCGAATTTTAATTTCACAAATTGTTTTTTTTTTTTGACAAAGTATTGAATTAATAATTTTTTAACATGAAAACGAATATAATTAATACACACACGAAGCTGAAATAATGTCATTTATTATATCTATTATACTTTATATCATAAAGAATTTATAACCATATCATATGATTAATAATATATCATATTAGATCACGTATCTAAAAAAAAAGGAAATCATACAACATTTATATCGCATTTAATAATTTAATTTTTTGATACGTAATGTTAAGATTTTAATTTCTTTTACAACATAATATTATATTTTTGCATAAATATTTTAATTATTTAGAATTCATTTATATATATGTGTGTGTTATCGGTTAACCCATCAAATATCCCAAAATCACATGATATCTATTAAAATTAATAAAAAAATATTGAAAATTGGAATTAACTGAATACTTATTCTACTTGGACTAAGATAAATAGGCTACAAAGCTATACCAAAAAAAATTCACAAATAATTGAAGTTTTTTTATATTTAAAAAAATAGGGATTATTATTTTTATCTATAATTTTATTTGCTGTCCTTTCAATTTCATATTTATTATTGTAAAGTATAATTTACAATTTTTACAATATATATGTAATATACTAAATAATGTTTTAAAATTTTCAAAAAAATAAATCTTTTAAATAATATTAGATTCTTGAAAGTGATTAACTAATTTTTCTAAAATAAATTAACAATTTTCAAACAATTCATTTTTTTTTCAAATTTTTTATAAAATTAATTATTATTGCTTTTATTTTTAAAGTTTATTTTTTGATTTTTATATACTTTTATGCTATTAAGATTTTGATTAAATATTTATAAATTACATTATTATTATAATAATTATCAAATACTTTTATATATTTAGTGTTTTATATACATATTTAAATTAGTTTTTAAATTATATTTGCTAATTTTACATTCTTAGATTTAGCCTTAATAACCTTATATTATAATTAAAAAATTATTTAGTAGTTATAATTGATATCATATCGGATTTTTAAATAATTTCTATTTCGTAGTCTATCTTTCATCCTTTTTCCTTTCTTTTGTTTTTTTTTTTTAATTAATTTAAGATTTTATCATTATCTTAGTTTGATAAATAGTTTTCAAATTTGATATATCTCATTACTCAAAAGTCAATAGCCTAGTTAAAAATGACAATTTTTTTTTTAAATACTACTATAATGAGCCTAATTAAGGTCCAATTCTATAAAATATAAATTAAGACCTAATTAATCCAATTACGTGTTTTTCTTTCTCTTTCTTCATTTTATTTTCTTTCGTTCTTTCTTCATGGTATTCTTCTATTGTTTTTCTTTCTCTTTCTTCATTTTATTTTCTTCGTTCTTTCTTCATGGTATTCTTCATTGTATATATTGATTTTCCTTTCTACATTGTATCTACTGTATTTTATTTCTTTATTCATTCTTTGTATATCTTTCTTTCCTAATAAATTACTCATCTTCTCTTCATTTATATAACTATATAATGACTTGTATAATAAGATTTATCTTTTATATTTATTTTTTTCAAGTAAAAAATGACTTATCAAATAAGATTCTTAGATGTCTTCCAAGGGAAGACAGATTCAGGCTTGTAAAAGAAGCCATAACTTTGAAAAAGAAATATGTAAAATTATTTATTTATCTAGTCAGCATTTGACATGATATTTTTGAGCGGGAAAGTGGCACTCCTGTAATTTTGGCCAACTTTTCTGCTTTAATATAAGTATAGATAATTTGTACTAAAAGTTTATTTACAATATTTTTCTCCAAAAATTATATCTCTCTAAAGACGAAGATATGAGACAATGTGAATTTAGAAGAATTTTACCTTTAAAAATCTTGTATTCTTTCATTTCTTAGTTTCATTATATATAATGTTTGTATATCATGTTTCTTTCTTCATTCTCTATGTATCTTTATTTTGTTGAAAAATCACTATTTTTTCTTAATTTCCTAGTTTTACATTGATTTTTCAAATCAATGTATCTTCTCTTCATTTGTTAGCTTTATATAGATTATATAATAACTATTAGAGTAAGATTCATCTTATATATAAATAAATATATAATTATATAGTAGCTTATCAAGTAATATTTACTATTTTATTTTATTTATTTATTTTATTGACATGACACTTTTAGGCGGGAAAGTGACATTCTTGTGATTTTTGCCAATTTTCCTTCTTTAATATAAGTACTAGCAATACACCCACGCGATGCGTAATTTATTATTTATTATGTTAATATTTATAAATTGTAATAATATAATGAAGTTGTATAAATTAATAGATTATTCATAACATTTTTTTATTATTTTAATTTTGAAACATGTACCATATACAAATGATTTTTCATATTACTCATGAGCATTGCACGAATTGTCATATAACTTTAATAATTTTAATTGTTAATTATATACAATAATATTTCCTTCAATCATAGTAATTAATCTTTCCTTTGATATTTTTTATTTGTACATTCCACTCTCATACTTCAATCATAATATATAGTTTTCTTACGTCATTTCTTAATTTCTCTCTCACAAAATTAATTGTTCAATGTGTGTTTAGTGTACAAAGACAAATTGGTGAGATCTCCTTGAATGAAGATAAGAGACAATAAGATGTGAAATAACTTTTTCACCTTTGAATATTTTACAAATCTTGTATATAGATTTGAGAAATCATTATATTTATGATTTTTTATTGTTCTTTTTTTCTTCAAACAATAAGATTTGGAAGAATTTTTCTACCATTGAATGTTTAGCAAATCTTTAATTTTTTTTTAGTTTTATATAGATTTGAAAAATAAATATATTTATGGTTTTTTTTTCCTTTATTCTTTGTATATCTTGTTTTTCTTTTTTCCATTCTCTATACATTTATCTTTTGTTGAGAAATCACTATTTTTTCTCCATTTTTTAGTTTTACATCAATTTGAGAAATCAATGTATCTCTCTCTTCATTTATTAGATTTATATAGATTATAAAATAGCTTGTAGAGTAAGATTGATTTTTTTTTAAATTATTATTAAAGAATAACTTATCAAGTAAGATTTACTCTTTCTTTTACTGACACGACATTTTTAGGCGGGAAAGTGACATTCTTGTAATTTTTGTCAATTTTCTTACTTTAATATGTAGTATAGATAAATATTTTTCTCAAAATATTATATCTCTCTAAAGACAAAGATATAATACAATGTGAATTTAGAAAAAAAATTCTACCTTTAAATGTTTAGCAAAATCTTGTATTATTTAATTTTGTAGTTTCATTATATCTAATGCTTGTATATCATATTTATTTCTTCATTCTCTATGTATCTTTATTTTATTGAAAAATCTCTATTTTTTATTCATTTCTTAGTTTTACATTGATTTTTCAAATCAATGTATCTTCTCTTCATTTGTTAGTTTTATATAAATTATATAATAACTTGTAGAGTAAGATTCATCTTATATATAAATAGATATATATATATATATATATATAATTATATAGTGGCTTACCAAGTAAGATTTACTATTTTATTTTATTTATTATTTTATTGACATGACACTTTTAGATGGAAAAGTGATATTCTTGTAATTTTTTTCAATTTTCCACCTTTAATATAAGTATAGATAGATTGATGGAAAGTTATCAAAATATACATAATCGGCTATTTCTATTTTATAAAGATTTTAATGCTTCCTACTCGTGATTGGCTGAAAAAGCATCGCACCAGTAATATTGCGAAACGTGGCAAAGGAGCACCTAGACCGACACTAGTGAATATATCATTTTCCATTTTATGTAGTCTTGAACCTTCCTTCGACTCTTTCAAACCTCTTTCCTCTTTCTAGTTTCTCTCTCATCGTTTCCTGTTCGCTTCTAGGGTTAGGCCATCTCTCTCTCTCTCTCTTCTACAAATGTTATTTATACATTTGGATTTATATTTATATAGCGATTAATATGATGATTTATTTTGATTGTTTGTTCGATTATTGATTATCAGGGATTGGAGACGAAAACTCTGACGAAGTGTTTCTCTTGTCTCCTACGCGAACAGGTGATTACGTGTTTATGTTATATATTAATTTATGTATTTTGTCTGGAATTGTTGAAATTTGATTTGATGAAGGTATTTGAGAGATTCAAATTGAAAATTATTCTTGGTATCATCTGATCCATGTCTATTATGGAATTGGTCAAGGGATTAAGCTTGCTTTAAGGTTAAAGTTTTTATTTGAATAGGAAGAATTGTTGTTGAATTCACTGTGTTGTCAATTTGCAATGATTGAATAAATTATTTAGGAGAACAATGGATACTATGGTGCATTTGAATTATATTACGGTTTTTATGAAGGTCCATGGCATTTGAAGCTGCTGTGATTTGTAAAATATATCAATTTATATCAGTGGATATATTATGAAAATGTTGTATAAAAAAATTGATAAACAAATTCGAAGGTTCTAATTTGCAAGCTTGTGTTGCATGGCATAAATGTGTATGTGATGGATTATGGAGCTATTTGGTCTTCCCTATCTCTTGCTAGTGGTTGTATGATCACTTACACAACAATTTTGTAATTAACACTGGGGATTGTATCTAACTGTGTATTTTATTGAAGTTGTGCCTCTATATAATTCATCAATTGATTGGCCACAAATTAATACCTTTTGGATTGTGATAGTTCACTGAATGCAACTTGTGTCTCACCTATCTTGTCTCTAGTTGCACGATGAAAAACCATGTTTGGGATGAATTTAGGATGTGTGTCCAACTCAACGCTTTCAGTTATGGTTTTTTTTGAAATATCTCAATTTGTTGTTGTAAAATATTCAATTGAGATATAGGTCAATTGTGACATCTTTTAGAATCATGATATTTGCCTATCCACTGCGTCAGGTGTCAAAAGTTCAAGGATGTGCTAGGAGATTGTGTTATTTTGTTCAGTTGATCTTATAAGACTTGTTCCATTAATCTTAGAATATGTTTTCCTGGCTTCATGTTTCTGTTGACTACTCTTCTATGCTTGATATAAAAATGTTTCATCATGTATGTATTGCTTTATAGGGTGGAGTCAAGGAAACTTGTTACTGATATACTGTAAAGATAGTTTATTTTGGTTTTTATTTTTTGTGTTTGGCCATGATCCAGAATTTATTTTGAAGTTTATCTGTACTTTCTGGCTGGCTTCTGAATTTTCAAGTTATTACATTTCTCATTCTTTTAAACTTTTTGGAAGTTTATATGTACTTTCTGGCTGGCTTCTAAGCTTTCAAGTTATTACATTTCTCATTCTTTTAAACTTTTTGGAAGTTTATATGTACTTTCTGGCTGGCTTCTAAGCTTTCAAGTTATTGCATTTCTCATTCTTTTATAGTTGCCAAAAAACTCTGTTAGAAATGAGAGCATAAAATATCAACAGAAGTATCAAACTCAAGAGTGGAGGAACTATTTTTGTATTATTTTTTCTACTTGACTATTTACAAATGACTCAATACATGGGTTATTTATAGAAGAGTACATGAGCCAATAATTTATGGTGTTCATGAATCACATTCAATAGGTATTTCAAAAGACACATGCTAGACTAATCCAAATTTATTCTCAAGCACTCCAATAGGCATTCTAGATTCCTCCTTTTTTTTTTTTTTTTCAATAATCTAGTTTATTATTTCAACATGGGCATTGTATGTTAATGGATTTCCCCATGAGATTCAGTTGTTACGCAATATAATGTTGTCTCTGTATTTGATTACGGTATCATGTTCATTAGAGAAGTAGGAATACCCAACAAATCTTGTTGCGGCATTGGATGCTCTCTCCTGGTGGCAGCAGCATGCTGTGAAGTTAATGTGGCTGGTGACTATTGCATCAGCCGGTGGGGAATATAGTGGATACATTTTAAGAGCTATTCCTTTTTCTGCTAAATTGTGGGTATTTCAGGTTGGAACTAGATAATTTTGAATGATCTTTCTTGTCAAATGAATCTGATGTGTAAGTGCTTTACTGTGTGAACATAGTGTATATACCCTGATATTATATGGTCAATGGTTTTTACTTGAGAAGCATTCACAGTATCTCATAGGTGTGGATATTTACACTATACTGGAATAGTTGGTGTGCTCATTTGTGAAATCCATTGCAGGGAAAATCCAAAAATGGAACAGAATGAGATGGGATGCCAAACTCCTCAAGCTCCGGTCCTCTGTGTAAACAATTGTGGATTCTTTGGAACAGCATCAACAATGAACATGTGCTCCAAGTGTTACAAAGACCTTATTCTGAAGCAGGAACAAACCAAGCTTGCTGCATCATCCATTCAAAGTATTGTCAATGGGAGCACCAGCACTGATGGGAAGGATGCGGATATTACCGTCGTTCTTGAAACAAAGGCGGTTTCATCAGGTGTCACGGCGGTGATATCAGCACAAACATCTTCTGAATTACCGGCCAGCGAGGCAATTGAAGAAGTGAAAGAAGGCCCAAAAAGGTGCGGCACCTGCAGGAAGCGTGTTGGTTTGACGGGATTCAATTGCCGATGTGGGAGTCTCTTCTGTGCCGTTCATCGTTATTCTGACAAACATGAGTGCCCCTTCGACTATCGTGCTGCGGGTCAGGAAGCTATAGCCAAAGCAAACCCGGTGGTTAAGGCGGACAAGCTTGAGAAGATATAGAATGTGAAGTTTGCATTGTTGCTTGATGATTATCTTGTCTATATAAGACATGGGGGAGGGGTGAATTGGCTCGTGTTCTCGTATACTTAGGCCATGAGTAGTCAAATGCAGTGTTTGGGGCTTTATCCTAGCTAAACAAACTACGTTATTCTTGTTTAAAACGAGAGTATCATCCCATGAGGATCTAGCAGCGGGTGCTTGTTCAAGGTATGGTTTTATAGTTATTTATGAAATTTCGTTTTGTATTTGACTTTCTCTTCTGATTTGGTGTTAGATCTTGTAATAATATTCCTAGTTTGCTTATCTGATGGTGTGTTTATGTGAGGGTAATATTTCTTAGTTGTTGGTAATAATAATTGATAAAGAATCTGGTCAGAAAGCGTATTAAGTAATGGCATAGAGGATAAGAAGGTGCCACTAGTTATTTATCCTCGTCATCGTGCTCCGTTGAGATAATACTGGCCACCTACTTCCTTATTCAATCCATACAATAGTTTCTACATGAGATCAGATGAGATGAGGTTTGGCTGTGTCTATCTAACTTGCCTTTCTTCCTAGAATAATCGATCAGTCTCGTTGTTGTCCCTGAAAGTTGTTGCAGAAAGTGCTATCCCCTTTTCCTTGTTCTCCCAATGTGCCTTTTATTTGATCCATTTTTATTTTCTCATTACTTTCTTCACTTATGGAGAGAGTGAATTGGATTTTATTATGACAATTTATCGATTTTTTTGAAACATAGAACCAAGCCAAACCTAATGGTGAAAAGCTTGAGCCTTGCTCATTCGGGTTTGCTGGACCTGTGTCATAAATTTCTTGTTCATTATGTTATATGATGGAGTTTGAGCTTTGCATTATATGTATTTGAGTTGGAACCTACTCATTAGAAGTGTTCTAATATTCATAATCATATTTAAATGCTTTTAGAATTTTGAAGTACTTTTATTTAATGTTTTAAGTTCAAGCTGATTCTGTTAAATGTATTAGTTTAAAGTTCGATTTAATGTGCAAAATTTGTAAATTAAGGTACTGCAAACTCTCAACTCTC
Source organism: Scutellaria minor (assembly GCA_954870855.1). Lineage (NCBI taxonomy): Eukaryota > Viridiplantae > Streptophyta > Magnoliopsida > Lamiales > Lamiaceae > Scutellaria > Scutellaria minor. The sequence continues at coordinate 11,886,376 of OX940738.1, read as the reverse complement.
GCTACGAATTGTTTATGTTAGCCTATTCTTATTTTAGGTTTATTCAGATTTTAATCATATGAAAGGCAATTCTTTTTTTTTGTGTGTTCTTGTTTATCGTATTCATGTTAACCTAACTAAAATTGTAAAAGATATGTATGATAAGAAGATGATCCGTCATTTTGATTTTTCTTTTTCATCCAATGTGTGTATCTTTCTTTGTTGAAAAAGAAAATGAATTTGTTTAGAATGCGAGCATGAGATAGGAATCTTTATATATATAGAAGTAAAACCAAAGTGACACGACAAGCCTAAAATATTTTTATATTAAATATGCTAATTAATTTTACAATTTAATGTTGATAAGAAATAATAATAATAATAATAATAATAATAATAATAATAATTATTATTATTATTATTATTATTATTATTATTATTATTATTATTATTACATAATAAATAATATAGAAAAATTGATTATATTTATCTAATAACATGTGCTAAATTTTAGTGATAGGAACTATTATATATTGAAATTTTTTAATTTAAAAATGTAAAAAAGAAATATAAATAGATATAAAAGAAAAATAAACGTGAACAATTTAAAATTTATTATTTAAACTTATAAATTATTGGAATCAAATAATTTTTTGAATATATGCTCTAAAATGAATTATGAAAATTATTTGTGAAAGTTTGACTTTCATTTTTTATTATTTAATTGAAAAAAAAAATTGAGGGTCGTTTCTAATGTGACAATAAAAAGTAAACTATAAAAGATTTTTATGTATATAAAAGTGAGATCAAATTGCCATGTGACAAACTTATAATGTTTTCATATTAAATATGCTAATTAATTGTTATAAATTTAATGTTCATAAAAGATATTATTATTAAATAATAATCATATAGAAAAATTGATTAGATTTATCTAAATAATATATGCTAAAGTTCTATAAGAGGTATTATTATATATCTGAAATTTTTTAAATTTAAAAATGTAAAGAAAAAATGTAAATAGATAAAAAAAAAATTCTAAAATAAAGGTGGCCATGGGCAACTTGAAAATTATTATTTAAATTTATTAATTATTGAAGTTAAATAATTTTTTTAATATATGCTTTAAAATAAACTATAAAATTTATTTGTGAAATTTTTATCATTTAATTGAAAATAAAAGTTGAGGTTGTTACAAATGTAAATAATAAAAAATAAACTAAAAAAAATGATGGTGGATTTAATAATATAATAGGTATAGCAATGTATATTCATTTCAAAATAATAATCATTTTTTAAATGATCATCTACAAATGCAACACATATTTTGACAACTAAATAATTATTCTATCATATATTATTATATTTAATGTTAAATTAAACTTTGTATATTGCATAAATTATAAATTTAATTTGTTATGTAAATGATATTTAATTTTTTTTAATTTCACTAAGTTTAATTTTTTTTTATTAAATTCGTGTATTACACGGCCCTATACTAATATTATATATAAATCAAAGAGTAATAAATTCATGACAAAAAAATTATAAGAGATCGTTTTCACTATCCGCGACCTAAATCCCCTAAATCCAATAATTTAAATATTTCAAGTTATATATGTACAGTTTTATTATAAGAAAGAATAAAAAATGAGAACCAATTAATTTTAACTTTTAATTTATTAGAATAATTTTATTATTTCAAAATCAGTGATTATTTTGAATTAAAAAATAAATAAAACCAAGTGCAATTTTTTTTTTTAATCTAAATTTTTTGTTAAATTTGAAAATACTTGTGAATTTTACCATTTAATGAAAGATGTAAAATGTTTTAGAGAGCGAAAGAAGAAGATGGTGGTGAGACTTGAGAGTGGAATGATTGGAAAGTGGCTAGGGGTGGAAATTGGAATGGAATTTCCGTTGAATTCGATCCGAAATTTTCTGATTTTGGAACTAATATTTTTAATTCGAAATTCCGATTTTTCCAAAAAAATCCGATCCGAAATTTTCTAATTTTGGAACGAATATTTTTAATCCAAAACCGAAAATCCGATTTTTCCGAAAATTTTCGAATGGAAATCGGAATTAGTTTTAAAATTTTCGAAATTATAAAATGTAGAGTTAGTAGAGGCATTTGAGAATCAAACACAAGACTTCTCACACTCAAAGCATGAAACTTACCATCAAACCAATAGTAATTGTTGTAAATATTTCAAACATTTTATAGTATATACTATTTGCTATAGAAAAATACTATATACTATATAATAGTATAGTTTATACTATAGTTTTTTTTATACTATAGTTTATACCGTAGTTGTTTAGTATTATTTTATAACATATACATATATTATAGTTTATATTGTACTTTTTTAATTATATTATATTATATACTACATACTATATACTATAGAAGAATACTATATACTATAGTTTATATTGTAGTTTTATATACTATATAGTATAGTTTATACTGTAGTTTTTTAATTATATTATATATTACATACTATATACTACATACTATATGCTATATATTATGTACTTTATGCTATATATACTATATACTATATACTATATACTATATGGATATAATACAGTTTATACTATAGTTTTATTTTATACTATACACTATTGTTTATATTGTAGTTTTATAATTATACTATCTTATATACTGCATAATATATACTACATACTATATACCATATATTATATACTATATACTATATATTATATGCTATATAAGAATACTATATACTATATATTATATAAAATAAAACGTGAATATCTAATTTCAAAGGTAAATATATCATAAATTTCATTAAAAATGATAACATTTTATATAATAGGAATAATGACAAAGAAAATTATACAAATTATAAAACAAGTATTTAAATATCAAATGATTTCGAACAAAACATTATCATAAATCATAATATAGTTCAAATATTCATTTGATTTGAGCTTCCTAAAAGAAAAATAACTTAATAAATATGAATTAATAAGTATAATTACTTACAAAATGATAATAGTTTATAATATAGTTTTATAGTTTTATTTTATAGTTTCTGAATTTTTTAATTTTCGAAAAAAATTCCGAAAATTTCCAATTTTTTCCGAAAATTTCCGAATTTCTGAATTTTTTAATTTCCGAAAATTCCGAAAATTCCTACAATTCCGAAATTGGAATGGATTTTTCGTTTCCGAAAATTTTTGGATGGAAATTGGAATTGATTTTTCATTTTCGAAATTTTTTGGAATTTTTCCGAAACACCCTATTTCCGATTCGATCTGTCCGATTTACACCCCTAGATGTGGCCAATGGGTGGCCATAATTTGTCTCGTCTCTCTTTCTACCTTTATTAAATGATAATTTTATAATTTTCCTTTTCCTTTTCCTTTTTTTATTTTTTGTTTTACTTTATTTTCATTATTATATCTTACCTTTTCTATTGCTCTGAGCAGGCCTAATTAATTTTATTCTGGATTATGGCAAGCCATGATTGGTATGCCATTATTATTCCATTTTTTTTTTTTGTAATAAAAATGTCCGGGAACTTTATATACAATTGGAGTCAACGTTTGATCTTCAATTTCTTGTTTTTCAGAAAGTCGAACTTAAATTCTCCATTTATGTTTACATACTTTTATATCTTTATTTTTTATGCTTTTATCTCTTCCTAATATAGTGAAATAATCTTTATCAAATATGTCACCATACGTGCTGAGTTGTAAATCAACTAATGATACTGTGATTAATTATTTACATGTTTTGTTGTTTGCTATATAATATAATATTATTCTTTTGTCGTCTTTATTAGGTATGGTATGCATCTTTGATTCTTTCATGGGGAATAATTATGTATAGTAACAATATAGAGTATGGGTTAGTTAAAATAATAATTAGGGACTTGGCCGGAAACTAGAAAATCCTATTAAAACTCAATATTTGTCAAATTGTCATCCCTAAATTAATTTAAGATACTCAATACGAGGGAAAATTACATCAATTTTCTTTGCAAGATCTATTTATCAATAATTTAGTAATTATTAATTTTTTTAGATACTAAGTTTATCAAAATGAAAATGCAGGGACTGTCAATTAATTTCTATTATGAAATCTACATTTATAATGAAACGAAATAAATGGTAATATCAGTTGGTTACAATACAAACATTATAACCGAAGTGACAAATAAGTACATCAATTTGTTAAAAGAAAAAAAAAGTCTAATAAATACTAACTACGACATATTGTAAATATTGTCTGTACAATATGTCGTAGTTAAATTAATGTTGGAAAAATAGTGATGAATGTTTATTTATTTATAAAAGAAGCGATGGTGATAATGCGTTTCGATGATATTGAAAATGTTGATAGGGTAATATTATATCATAAGATACATAATAATTATTATATAAAAATTGAACAAGTATTATAAAATCCGATTTCAGAAACAACAAAAAAAAAAGAAGAAAAAGAGGATTTCGAATCTAAAGATCGAAACCCCAACTAGATAATCGCGAAACAAACATATACTATTTGTAGATTTAATAGATAAAAATACCTCATGTAAAATAAATTAAAAGACAAATTTATATATATAATATTTGAAACTATTTTTAAAATAAATTGAAGTAGTTGAAGGTGTCCGGTCAAAAATAAAAAAATAATAGCCACTTCATATTTGTTTACTCTTAAAAAACTGATTCAAAACGGGTCAGAATTTAACCCGACCCGCTGTCAGAGTCGGCGGCTAAGAAAGCAGTCATTTTTTTTGCTTTTGAGTCTGCGTTATTATCCAACACTAATACATTATCTAACTTCGGATCTTTGAATTCTCACTTTTGCCCCCCACCATCAACTCCACTCGCCTTTCCCTCTTATTTAATTTTCACAATTCATTTATCATTACTAAAACAATATTAATTAATCTAATTAATAAGCACATAGAAAATACATACATAATAAAATACAAATAAACGGTAATTAAATAATATCGAAATGTTAATTAATTTTTTTTTTTTATGGTTATCATCACATTTAAATTTCTGTAAGCGCTTTTTTTCTTTTTTTGGGAGAATTGTCTATTTTTATAATAAAAAAAGAAAAAGAAATATCTGGAAAATGGTGACGATTATGAATGTAAAGGCCACGTCAGACTAATCTAGAAACAATGCCGCTGTTGGAAATACGAAAGAATCAGGAGGGTATATCCGTCAATTCGCGCCTCCAAATTGCATTATACGCGTCCCTATGAGGCCATTATTCTTCACCATGACCGACTTTACGCCCTTCAAATGCCAGCCCCCGTCTCCCCACCCCCATCACCCCTTCTCTCTCTCCTCATTCTCTTTCTCTCTCTTAAACAACAATCAACGAACGTAGGAATTATTTTTCTTCGATAATCTCGACGTTAATGGCGCAGAAAACAGAGAAGGAAGATGCGGAGTTCAAGGTCGTGCCTGAGAACATCTCGCTCTGCGTCAAATGCGGCGTCGCGGCCAATTCCGCCGCGAATAATTTGTGTCAGAAATGTTTCAACGCCACCGCAGAGGCTTCCACCTCCGCCGCCGTGGCAACCGCGACCTCGACGGGACTAGCGAAGCCGAAAATCCACGTGTTCGGGGAGAAATCGTTCAGATCTAGACCGTCCACGAGGTCCTCTCCTGAACGGAGCTTGAATCTTCCAGAGACGAGTGGAGATCTGAAGAAAGAGCGTGCGGCGGCGGCCGACGCTGCGCCTCCGGCGAAGAGAGAAATCAACCGGTGTTCCGGCTGCCGAAGGAAGGTTGGGTTAACTGGATTTAGATGCCGGTGCGGTGAACTATTCTGCGCCGATCACCGGTACTCCGATCGTCACGACTGCAGCTACGACTACAAAACCGCCGGCCGAGAGGCCATCGCGAGGGAGAATCCGATGGTTAAAGCCGCCAAAATAGTCAAAATTTGAAGGAAAAAAAAAAGCAGAAAAGATAGACACGAAGGAACGCGTGGAACGAAATATGTATGCAATCGAGAAACCGATTCTTCGTATTCTGAAATGAAAATTAGAAGATCGTTCGTTGCTCGATCTTTGTATTATTGATGCGCTTCTCTTCGCGTGGAGTGGAAAGAAAATCGAGAAGCTAAGCCACGTTTCCTTTCTTTTTTTATTTTTCCTTTTTTTTTTTCCAATTATTATGAAAAAAGAAAATTATAATTATTGTGATGAAATTCAGAATTTTATTATCAGTTCTTTTGATCTATTTTTCATTATACAGAATGATTATCTTTGTTTTAAATATATTTTTTTTCATTTTAGTTCTTCTGCTCATCTACTATGAATTATTTGGAAATTTGTGGTGAAGTGAAGGGTATATTAGTCATTTTGACGGTGACAATCTCTGGGCAAGTGCATGGGTTATCTCGTAGCGTGTTTTTGGTTGTCGCGATAAATTGTAAAAGACTAGTTCTCTTGGGAAGCGAGATTTTGCTCGTCATCTCGAGGATGAGATATTAAATGGAAAATATCATACTTGAGCAACTTGAACTTTTCCATGTAGATTTTTCTTTTTAAATTATATAATAATTAATATAAACGCCGCTTTGTGGGTATTAACAGTGTTAATTTATATTATAAGAGTTGATTATTAATTGATGATAATATTAAGGGATAATCAAGTTCCCTTGTATTTATGATCCAACATTAAACTCCGATCTAACCTATCAATGACCCATTGATATTGACTTAATGAACCATTGTTTTTGTAATTGGTACGAAAATAAATAATGCTGATAAAAAGTTAGGTGAGAATAGATGATTACAAGTAGAGTTGTCAATATGACTAGGCCGTTGGCCCGGCCCGTCCTGAACCAGCCCATCCTCCACCGTCGAAATGGAGGGTTGGATTGGGAGATTATAGATCGGCGAAAAAATGGTAAAAATGGATTTGGCCCGCAGTGGGTTAGAATTTTGGTAGGTTGGCCCGTGGGCTAGTCGGTTCGATTGCCTTATTTCTTATATATATTTTAATTTCTTTAAATATTTTTTTATTAAAAATATAGACAAGAAATGTATAATAATGATGGAAAATCTTACCTAGTTCAATTCAAGTAATGATTAATAAAAATATTGATATAAGTTATCTTTATATAAAAATGAAGAAAATTTAGTGAAAAACTATTTTTAATTTTTTTTTCATATATTATATGTAATTAAATGTATATATATCTTAGTTAGTGTATATATATGTTATATATATATATATATTCTTTTTCCTTTGAAAAAAAATAAATAAATAAAAATTTGATCGGTCGGCCCATCTAACTTGCGGCCTACTAGTGAGTTGGGTTGAGTTAGATTTTAAGACCCACCATAAAAAAGTCTGCCCTACCCCCACTAAATAATGGGTTATGGTGGATTGTGGGTCGGTCGTAATTACAGCTACAATTACCAGAATCATATTTTGTTAACTATAGTAAAGTTCTACTATTCAAATTTTTCTTTTAATCTTATTATTATGTTAAATAGATCATTTATCATCCACTAGAGAATTGGCTATTGTGAGCCGTTGAACAGTTATAATTTAATTTAATCTATTTATAAAAGATCAAATTAATCATAATAACTACCTACACTTCAAGAATTTACACACCACAAATAGGAACTTACATATATAAAGATTAAACTTAAAGAATACCAAGAGATTATAAAGAGTAAAATTAAAGAATACCAAGAGATAAATGCACACCCTAATTCTGCAAGTGACAATATACATTACGTAGACATTAGACAATTAAAGAAAGGAAAGGAAAAAAAATCGAAAACCCCACATCAGAATTAGAAAAAAAGAAAAAAAAAACGATTACTCAAACATGATTGATTTTTTCCCATATATGAAAAGGCAGGTTTCTTTAGAAAAAAGTTTATTATCCACGAGATATTATATAATCGCCACGATATTTTAACTTCTGACGCGTGTGGATAGAAACAACGTAACTATCATGCCCAATATTTTTCTGTTTCGTTCTACTCACATTAGTCACCACAGACTTCAATGAAAATATTTCATTTTTTGCTAATATAATTTTAATATACGATTTTGCAACTGTTGGTATCATATTATAAAATTTTATTGAGATTCACTTAATAACATTTTGAACGTTAAAATATAACTATTACTTTCATAGATAAATTTGGCATTGGCATCTTCACTTGAAAGGTTTGGAATTTTATAAAAGGTAAAACTTGTGAAAAACAAGGTGAATTACATAGAATATCACCCAACTATAATTAAATTATCAAATAAACTTCAAAATTAAGGAAAATTAAAACTAAGCCATTTAACTAAAACAAAAAAAAAGAATATAATGTTTCGATTGATTTATATGGTTAATTTCATTCAATTTCACTTTATTAAAAAATTGATTGTTGAATAATTTTCAAGATCCATTCGATAAATTGATCAAATCTCAAAGCTTAATGAAATTTACCTCAAAACTATTTGTTAGGATTTTTGTTTAGATTTTGATGAGATAAAAATGTAATAGGGATTTGAAGTACCCATTTTTCCATGATATTTATTTGGAAACTTATTTTTTCTTAACTTTTTGTTTTCAGTTGAAGTGAAACAGTTGGATTCTGCAAAGAAGCATTATCGGATACTACTAAAAAAGTAGTGAATCAGCAAGCAGCAATACAGTAAGCAATAAGGAGAATTGTGAAGCTTTCCGCAGGATCAAAACATAAAGCACTTGTAAAACAGGAAGCAGTCTTGAACGCAGATCAGGAAGCAGAAAGTTGGCGTAGAACAAAAAGCTAACACTACACTCAGATCAGAAAGTAAGAAGACAACACTTATGCAGTACGAGGAAGAGCACTACAATACAATGTTTTGTCTTGTTAATATAGTCGGTTGATGGAAGTGATCGAAGAACCAATGTCTCGTTGAACATTTGAACAGACAACCTACAAGAGGCCTAACGCCGAGGAGCATGGTAATTAATGCTCTACAGAATAAGACAGGAACTCTTCCCCAATTTTTCTACAATTATTCAATGCAAGAGCAGAGAAGATCAAATGAGATCAAGGGATTTCAAATTCAAATGAAGTGTGTTTCTCTTCAACACACATTTTTCTACAAGTATTTAAGAAGGAAGAGTTGATTAGAGAAACTATTGAAATGCTATCTCTCAGATTCTCTCGCAAGAACTCAAGTTTCTCTCAAGCTTTCAATCACTCAGCCTTACTATGAAACAGCCAAGCCAACGAGACTTTCAAATCTTCAAAGTTTTCAAGGCTATTTTCGAAGCACCGATTGAAGAACCAATATATTTTTTAAACTTTGTATTGTGAATCCTCATTGAGTGTTAGTCTTAAACTGTGTTAAGCCATTTAACTCTGTGTGAGTTTGTTGAACGTTGTGTAAGTCGGCCTAAGGATCATTCTAATTCTTGTAGGTGATAGCTTGTTAGAGATAGATTGTTTGGATAAGTCTTGTAAACCAATCTTACGTAATGAAATTCTTCCTTGAAAGAGTAGAGAGAACGTAAAAGGATTACACCATCTTCAAACCTCTATAAACCCATTTGTGTGCTTGTATTGCTTTATCATTTTTGTACCACACACACACACATATATATATATTTGCTCATTCTGCATATCAAGATTTGAGAAAATCATAGGTCGAAAAGGAAACATTTTCAAAAAAGAAACTCTATCCTTTTGTTTTCCGCTTCATACTGAAACTGTGAAATAGTAAGCTGGCAACAACATTCAGCCAAACTTACTGATTCTACATGTTTGCTATATTCTGACTTACTGAAACTGTGAAATAGTAAGCTAGCAACAACATTCTGCCAACTTATTTATTCAACATTTTGTTATATTCTGACTTATTGATTGTGCATGTTGGTTGTATTTTATTGTAGAATTCAATAGTGTTATTTTAGAACTATATTCTGTTGTAGAATTTAATAAAATTACTTTAAAGCTGTATTCTATTATAGAATTCAATAGTGTTATTTTAGATACCTAGAAAAAGTTAAAAATAAAAATAAAAATATAGAGCCCCAACCACTGAACCACTTGAATCAACACTATTGAAGAAAGTCTTAAAATAATCCTTAGTTGTGTTTATCTGATTGGTTTTATTAAAAAAAGAAAAGAAAAAAAATATTAGCTTGGTAACCACCGCAACACTTGTGTGTTGACCAATTCAAAGCACAACTGCAAAGCGATGAACCTATCTACACAATTATCCATTATAGATATGCAACGATTAACATCATTAATCCAACTATTATTATATTTTCAACATTTAACTACTATTCAATATGCATAAGTTGCAAAAAGTACTCTTACGAGATCATTTCACTATTCTAATTTAATAATAGCGATCAATCTATAATCCATAAAAAGAAAATGTTAAACTTTTTTAAATGGATGTTAAATGGTAACAGCAAGACTCCATCTCACATAATTATATACATGAAACATTGTCATATAAGATTTTGTATATTATAATGCCCTAATTCAACCTTTAATACATTAATGAATCCTCAATTTGGACCACATAATCATACTTTAGTGGAAGGTGTTTATTACACATTATCAATCCTCACCCACCTTCCCATCTGTTAAAAAAAGCGCAATTTTTTTATAAGAAAACGAAAACATTACTTTCTGTTATAATAATTATTATAACAATTGAAAGATACAACTAATCCATAAAAAGGTCACCTATGTATGTTTTGCGATGATTATAGACCAAATAACAACAATAATATAAAACCATAAACAATCTCTCATTAAAAATATGTACAAACAATATTTACACACAAAAAATATTAAAAAGATATCCATTAATTGTACTGTAATATAATATGTACTCCATTAGAAAATCAGTAAATTATGCAAAAATACCAGTACTTGGCAGTTTCAGGTAATCTACACCAATTTCAAAAATTATTTCAGCATATTCTGCTCTTAATTACAATAAATTCAGCAATATTTTAGCATAGTTGGTAATGTTTCAGCACTAACACAGATTTCAGTATTAGCCAATGTCTAAACAAGTACAAATCAAGACGAAAAGAAGGCAAAATGAGAAATATATAACGAAGAGCAATGTAGCTTAATGCTTGAAGATTGAAAGGTCATACCTGCATAAGTGCAGAGTGGTAGCATGGCAAAAAGGCACACCAAATTTAAGAGCAGCACCTAGAAGCACTCCGTTTACGCCATTAATAACCAACAGAAGTAATATAGTCCATCACAAAAGTATTGGCTCATATTACAATATATATATATATATATATATATATATATATATATTTCAGACTACAGATATCTAGTGCGAGTATATAATGCAGATCATAGGATCAAGATCAGGGTAATTTCAACAGAACTGCAAACACTAGTGAACAGAAAAACAACCAAAATATAATTCGAATCTTAGAAAGTTTGCACGATTTTTAATTTGTCATCTCTGCCAAAATGTAGCTACTTTATAGGGATAAAAGAAACTGCTTAACAGAAACCATATTTGTAAATAATGATAACAGATAAATTAGAGAAAACTTATGACAGAGAGCTTAAAAGCCATGCCCACGTAGATGTTCCCATAAAAGTAGGATCTTATATTGAGAGAAAACATCTATGCCCCATCAGGCTGGACGAATGGATTAGCGATTTCATCTGTTCCATCTGTTGGCGAAACGAGCATTACAGCAGTTCCTCGGCAAACCTGAGATGGCAGTATGAGAACACTACATGAGGAACAATAGGTACACTTTGATCCTAGTCAGAGAACAAAAGGTAAATGCACAACCATCATTTGTGGGGGTCACAGGATAAAAATCAAGCAAACAAATGAATGGAAGTGGTTTCAATACAAAAGGTGTATATGCTATGAATAATGAATGGATGATTTGAAAAGATCTAATTGTTTAAGACGCCACCCAAAAGGAATTTTGGTTATAGACACAGTGACAATAGTAATTCAAAATTTAAAAAAACCTCTTGAATCACAAAAACACATACATGTTCAGAATTTAATGGCGTAATTGCAAAAACAAAATTTAAATCACAAACTTTCATGAAATTGCAGTTTTAACACGAAATTTTGAATTTTAGCAAAAAAAAAATCACAAATTTTACATAGTTTTGCAATTCGAATCATCATTCATTTTTCGAAGAAAAATTGATGATGTCTCCAGCTAATTTTTACACATTGGATGTCATCACTTTTAAACAATAAATATGGGACATCGTGGCATCCAATGATCCAAAGTGTAAAAATCAGCCGGAGACATAGCCAATCGTGATTTTTATTTTTATGTTTTGCTAAACTAAAAAAAAGCCATGTTAAAAATTGCAATTTTGTGGAAGTTCCTTTATTCTTGGCGATTAAGCCAAATTTATTTTTAACTGATACAGAAATTACATTTCTTTAATAAGAAATTAAACTTGCATGAGGATTCAACCATTTTCACATAGATTCAGGCAGTTTACAGCTGATGGCAGCTTATGGACTCAATTGAAGTGATAAATAAGTCCAACAGAATTCTGCAACATTAATGAATATTGGTAGACATACTATTAAGCCAAGGCGGCGGGTTTGATCAGTGGTCTTCAGCGGATCTTCTGGATCTGCACAGTGAATATTAGTTTATATGAATAATTGGCAGATCTTATGCAGCAATAGATCCTACTATCATAGGTACAAAAAAATCTTTTGCACTTAATATATCCTTCATGGGGAAGGACAATGGAAATTATGAAGCAATGCGATTATGTAATAACTAATTTTTTTCCAACTTTTACTGATTTGCAATCCACAGGGTCCCTACATATCATAACCATCATTTGCTCAAAATAAATCCGATGAAACCATGAGGCATGGTCAATAGACATACCGGGCCAAGCTGCATACTGTGTAATGCATCAAACTAAAGAGAATTCAGTAATGAAATGAATGTACAAGCTTAACACTCAGCTACTGAATACGACCAACAAACCACATAACATGATGGAGTGACAAGATACTGTTTACTGGCAGTAATATGGGGTTGTTGGGTTATACTAAGGTAATTCCTCTATTTTGTAACGAAGGATGTATTGGTGAACCTCACAGGTGAAGGGTTAAGACTGAAAGGCCTTCTGATTTCATCTAGGGCTATGAACCAATCACAGACAATGAAATTAGATAAATGGCAGAAGAACACGAATGTAAGACACAGCATGGTTTAATTTGTTGAATTATTGCATACATCTGCTGAGATTACAATGATAAATCACTTACCTCTAAGAAACTCTACTGCTTCATCCAAAACAAGATTCAGCAATTGGTCATACCCTTTTAGTGTTCCAGTCACTGAAAGGAAGAATGAGATATCAATCGTTAAAATGTTCAAGGATCTGGCAACAAAAAGACATAGCATGTAACCGTATATTATCTCGCATCGAACCACAAGGCTCTGAAGATATAGAGAACTGTCTGCTCCTAACATAACCTTATGATTGACTTACATGAGTGTTCATGGAACCAAAGTACGACTAATTGCTCCCAGGATTAGCTCTATTTGGATCATAGACCAATTCATGGAGCAGAAGTAATTACCAAAAATAACAACAAAAGAAGAAGGATGAAAAAAAAAAGCATATTGATTGACAAACACATATAGCCAATTTCAGGAAAAACTGCAAGACTTGTTCAAAAATCACAAGAAAGATTACTGATCTACACCAATTTCCAAAACACCATACAAACAAGCACAAAGATAAAATTCCTTGTAAGCCACAGTGATGGTTTCCTGTCATTAAGAAGAAATAACAATAAAACTGGAGGAAAGATAAAATTACCGCAAAACATTGGCTAAGAATGCAGAATAAGAGATATGACAATGTACTCTCAAAGTAAGTATGTCAAATTCATTCTAACAGTGTGGCACATCAATATAAGAGAACTACAGTACCATCAATCAAAAACCACTAACAACAAAACAAGAAAAGGTCACACATAAGTGCCACAATTTAATTACAACAAACACAGAAGGCAAGATCATACCATTTTTAAAGACCATATTTTATGTCTTCAGCTTACAATAAAATTCATGGGCAAAGAAGACTTCAGAAGATAAAACCCCATTACCTAATCACCAATAGACCAAAAAAAATCAAAAAACAAAAAGAAAGAAACCGCATACCTTGTCGTCCACCAGTTAGTTTGACTTGGACACCCTTGTCAACGAATTTTGCTAAATCCAAAACTGTTTCTTTTCTGCCCGACTGAAACACAAAAAAATCTAACAAATAAGCAGAGAATTGTGCAAAATCGAAAACTGCTTCACTGAAACCACGTTACTCCAAGAACTCGAGAAACTACACAGGAAACACGCACCATCCTTAGCTTAGATCGACAGCACAAGTAACCAAATGCGTCGTTCTGCGAATAAATCAACGCGAAATCGTCCAATCAAATCGGAATAAGATGGCAAACGTAAAGAATAATGCAATTTATGCTTAGTTACAAGTAATCGTGAAAAGGAAAAATGGAACTTTACGATTTTCTACTCGACGTTAAATTGGGGAATCAGAGAATTGTGCCCTAGTTTCGCTCTATTGCCTCTTCCCGCCTTTTGATTTACAGCTTTATTACTCTCTCCCTGCTATGTGATTTTACTGTCATAAAGAATTTAAATCAATCTTTGAGTTATTTATTGATAGGTATTTGGATCGGGAAGTCTATTCTTATTCGATTTGGAATGACAAAATATTTAGTAAGGATGAGGCTATCCACACCCTAACGTTTAGTAAACTCACCCCATTTTTATTTAAATTTGTATAGAAATGGGGTGTGTTTAGTAAGTTATGGGTGCGGATAGTTGCACCATTTTAGTAATTTTATAATTCTACTCTATATTTTTTTTGTTTTATTTATTTTTCAATAGCCTATCTTTATACAGTAAGTCATATGTGACACTGTCTCATAAATCATGTTACCTGAGATGGTTCAACTTATATCCCACGATATAATTCACATGTAAATTAATGAAAATGTATTAGAAGTTATGGGTAAAAAACATCGATCTCACGAAAATTATCCACGAGACTGTTTCACGGAAAATTTTTGTGATCTTTATATATAAAGTAAGAATAAAGTGCCACAAGACAAGCCTACAACATTTTTATATTAAATATGCTAATTAGTTGCTACAAACCTAATGTTGATAATAAATATTATTATTATTAAATAATAAATAATATGGAAATATTAATTAGATTTATCTAAATAACATATGTTAGAGTTAAATGATAGATACTATTATATATTTGAAATTTGTTAAATTTAAAAATGTAAAGAAAAAATATAAATAAATTTAAAAGAAAAAAAAACTAAAATAAAGGTGGGCAACTTGAAAATTATTATTCAAATTTATTAATTATTGAAATCAAATAATTTTTTGAATATATGCTTTAAAATAAACTATAAAATTTATTTGTGAAATTTTGACTTTCATTTTGTATCATTTAATTGAAAATAAAAGTTGAGGGTTGTTACAAATGTAAACAATAAATAGCAAACTAAAAAAAATGGTGGGTCGGTTGAATAATATAATAGGTATACCAATGTATAGTTTTTTTCAAAATAATAATAATTTTTTTAAATGATCATCTATAAATGTAACACATATTTTGACAATTAAATAATCATTTGATCATATTTTATTATATCTAATATTAAATTAGACGATAAATGTTGCATAAATCATAAATTTAATTTTGTTGTGTAAATTATATTTAATTTTTTTTAATTTCACTAAGTTTAATTTTTTTTTTATTAAATTCAGTGTATTACACGAGCAATATACTGGTGTGTGTGTGTATATAATAAAAGAAGTTAGTTAGTTAGGTAAAATGGTGATTCTATTAAGGAGATCTCCAGCAATTCCTAAAAACTACTACAATGTTTACACTATTTTAATATAAAAACTGTCATTCATCTCTAATAGTATGTAGTTTTGCACTAAATATAATATTTCATTTAATATTATTATTTTGATTTTTTATTTGTCATATATTAATAAGGATGAAATACATCCACCACATATTTTTTATGTTATGGAATGAATTATATCCATGATATATATTATTTTTTAGAATACATAATATTGATACAAGTAGATCATTCTTTTATGAAGTATTCAATTTATTTTCTATAAAATATTCAAATGTACATTACAACATACAATGTATGCATATTGATATACATAACTCATGGTTATCAGTATGCACAACTTTTCGATGAATATCCATCGAGTTGAGATATTTAAATATTGCATGTAATTTTAATAATATTTATGATTTGTGTGATATTTAAAATTTTATGATACATTTAAATAATTATGGTTTTAATTATTATTCAAATAATACATTGTATTATTTAACATTTTAATTGCATATAACTAAAGTACTTTAAATATTATTATCTAATATGTTAATTGTGAAACATAATAACAATCAAGAAAAAAAAGAAAAAGAAAATAAAAAAGAAAAAGATTTAACACAAGGGTTGACCATCGTTAAATCCAACGCACGGTTGACGGTTGAAAACATTTACTGCAAAGATTTAAAGTACTGTTGGAGAGAATAAATACTAAACTCCTAAGAATTTAGCGCACTCTGGAGATGTCCTAAAAATCTAAGGACAGTTTTATATTTCATCATTTCGGAATTTGATATTATGATTTTAAATTTTCAAGTTATGTGGAATAATAGTTCCCACTTTTTTTTTTCACGTGGTTTCACCTTCATTTTTTTCCCATGCAGTTTCACCTTATCAAATTTACAGGTTCACACATAATTTACAATAGAAAATTTTGTTTGTTAACAAATTGCTTATTTTTCAACAAATAAGAAATCAAAAGGCCGCTTATTATCACATATTCCTATTTAAAAATAAAATTGAGAAACAAATAACATGCCTGCTGATCTCTCTCCTCTTCATATTCTCTCTTTATATTTTAAAAAATAAATTTAAATTTCTATCAAAATATATAATATTTGATATTATGATTTCAAAATTTCAAGCTATGTGGAATAACTGTTCCCACTTTTTTTTTCCACATAATTTCACCTTATTAGGTTTACACATTCACACATAATTTAAATATTTTACAACTTATCAAATCACAGTTTTATATCACAATGTTTACATGTTCACATACACGTTTTGCAGTAAATCTCACCTTATTAGATTTACACATTCACACATAATTTAAATATTTTCCCACTTATCAAATCACAGTTTTATATCACAATGTTTACATGTTCACATACACGTTCTGCAGTAAATCTCACACATAATTTATGGGTTCTTCATCTAATTGAGTAGATCTTTATGAAATATCCTAATGGTTCTAGTTTGGAATATAATTCGAGATATTGATACTACTAAAAGACTCATTCGTGTGCGATGTGTTGGGGCTTACAATGTTTCTGCATACGGAAGTCGAACAAAGCTATATAGTTTTAATTATGTTTTCAGAAATAAAATGGTTATTTATTTAAAATAATCTATTTTTAATGTATATCATATTTGAATCTAATCTCTAATTTCATTTTTCTCACATTAACTTTAGGGTGATACAATCCATGGAGTTGCTCGAAACCCTCACTTTGAAAAGATTCATAAATAACTTTCCTAATAATCTGTACATTTTTAAACCATTTGACGAGATTATTACTATGAACGCTAGTGGATCAAACTGTTCTATTTGTTTAGAATTACATTTTTTTATGAAATTATTTTATTTTTTAAAATGTATTATTGTTACTGAAGACATTTTAACTGTGTAAAATATTTTTTTGGGTTAAGTCTTCAAATCCATACATGTTATAATGTTTTAATTTTTTAGCAAATCCTGAGCATCTTCTTGAATAATTAGAGAACTTGAATGAACACAATGTTCTTTTCAATGTTAAGTTGGCCGTGATCAATATCGAAAGTATGATGACTCATTTGCATTGGTGAAATTGACTGAGTATCCTAATTTAAAAGATAGATTTGATGCTACACATTGTAAGAGTTAAGTAAGTAAATATATTTCTAATAGTTTGAATTAGCATCCGTATTTTTATTACTTAATTTTCAATGTATTACAAAAAAATTTGTAGGTGTAAAACTTAATTCTTTCAACGATAAAGTATTATATTTTAACATTTTTTATAGCATATGATATTTATAGTTATCATATAACTCTTTATATGACAAGTCAATTTTGTTTTTTCTTATTAGGATGTTCATTATGATGATGAGGTGAGCACATCAAGTAAGTTGGGTGTGAATTGAAGCTCAAATGTTGATCCTAATCTTGAAGTTGGAGATAAAATGAACGTTAAAAGGAAGTTGGACATTGAATTCTCTCCATCATCCCACAAGAAGAAGAAAATAGTTGTGGAAGTTGAAAAAAACATTGAATTCACTCCATCATCCCATAAGAAGAAGAAAATAGTTGTGGAAGTTGAAAAAAACATCTAGATATTTACCTTGTTTGATTTGAGACAATATTTAATTTCTTTGTTGCATGTTTCTTAGAATATTATATGGTGGATGATTTGCACATTTGTTTGATGTTTTTCGTAGTTGTTGGATGATTGATAATTCATATATTTTATTTATTTTATCATTTATTATAAGATTTCGTAGGGACCACATATTTTGTGATGTGGTTAATGGATACAAATCTTTTTTTTTTTACCAAAACAAATGCATTACTTAGAAGAAGAATTACACTCATTGTTCAATATAAAAGAAATTGAAATATGAACTGATAAATATAGAGATGAGCAAGTTCGGTTGAGAGGCTCATGGGCAAGGGCATGAACGACTTTATTAACTTGTCCTGTAGCAAAAGTATTGAACAAAGAATGAGTCCATTTCGAATTCAGTTATATCCACCTCTTTACTTTTGATAGCATTGACTGACGATAAGGAATCAAATTCTAATATCGTTTGAGTGAAACCAAGTTCTTTAATCCAGTTGAGAGCTTCATAAATATCCATAGCTGTTACAAAATGATAAAAAAGGCTTCTTTCATGATGTCTGTGTTCTGTTTAGACTAACATCATAAGATTGAAAGACATTGATCTTCCTCACCTCCAGTCATTCTGAGAGAAAATTCAAAACCTGTGGAACCACACAATTCAAAGGTCTTGAAATGTTCTTCCAAAGATGATCATTTCTAGCTTTCCAAGTACACCTGCCTCTATCCATAGACTCCAATTTATTTAGTTCAAAGAAAATCCAATCTGATGGTGTTTCAAGATATGGTGGAAAAGACTCAATAAAGCTTAGCATACCAATCTCATTCGAACAAGATTTAGCAAAACAACAATCCATAAACAAGTGCCAAGGATGTTCAATATCAGAATCACAATTCACACACAACTCGGGCACTCCAAATCCTAGGCCACACAAAGCTGGTATTTGCACCCAAGTTTGTTTTGAGAAAATCCCTTCTAGGATAATATTTCCGCAAACTTTATTCCCATGAATATGTCCTAAAGATTCAGCCCTTGCTATGAGAGAAGACAACCCATGGTTGACTTGAATTGAAATCTCTTATCTGGTTTCCTTTGGAAGAAAGCTGTCTTAAAATCATCTTCAGAAAAAGCAACCATAAGCAAGTTATTATCAAATTCAGATACAGCAGGGTTAACGGCATCAATGATATTTTCATATATTTCAAAATTTTTGATATTTTTTCAAGGTAAAACCTACTTTTCGGTAATTCACTATTTCTCCCCACCTCTAGGGGCAGGGACGGAACCAGGAACAAAAGTTGAGGAGGGCCAATTATAATAAAAAAAATTGATGAATGTAAAAATTATATATTGAAAAGTAAACAAAAAAAATTTAAGGGGTAAAAATATAATTTTTAAAAAATTGGGGGGGGCCAAGACCACCCTCCCCATGTACATAGGTCCGTCCCTGGATCACTAGGGGCAAGGGCGAGATGGGAACAAATATCTCACTATGTATACATATATCTACCTTAAATAACAATTTTTAATGAAAAAGTACATTTCTCAATTAAAGTAGGATGTAGGATTCGCCTATTTATAATTTAAAAGAAAGTCTATTTTTAGTCTGACTAATAAAACAACATATATAATTAATTCACCTTCATATATTTGTCCAATATGGGACAACCGTGTATCAATAAATCTCGTTGATGTAATTCCATGTTATTAGTCAATCCACAAATTTTAAATGAGTTAATTCATAACTCATAACATGAGATCAATTTTGTTAGTGTTATTTTAACACTAATTTAATTTTGCCTTTTCTTGAATATTTTTATTACCATATTTAATTTTATATATTAATGTGTTTTAATAGTATATTTATACTTTAAAATACTTAGTATATATGCTTGATTTGGTTGTTGAGATTTTATAGGAAACTTACTCTTGGAATTGAAAGATTTGAAAGAGTCTTTTAACGTTAAGTTTTCTCCTACAAAATAGGAGTTTGTTTCTTGCTTGGCTACTATTCTTTTGCAGGAATTAAACACGTGGAATTTGACAAGAAAGAAGCTGCTCAGAGACGTGCCAAAATCAGGAGAGAAGACGTGCAAAAAGATAGAGGAAGAAGAGAAGTGGAAAGGTGGAGAAGATGGAGTCATGGGAGTGTTGAAGGTGGATGAAGATCATGGATGGATCATGGACAAGAAGCACGATCTGAAGGAGTCTATAAATAGCTCAATCCAGGATGAAGATCAGTGTGCACTTTCCAGAGAAATCCAAGAGCAAAGCAAGAGCGTAGTGTGAGAGTTTTAAGGACAGTTTCAAAACAACAGATTGTTGGAACATCTGTGACAACATTCTGTTTAATAGAGTCTTTCCTTTGTTAGATTCTAGGTTTGTTGCTTTGTAAATCCTATAGAGGGTTTTAACATTCTTTGAGAGTCGGGAGATAATCATAGAGTGTTTGAGAGTTTTCAAAGAGATTCTTTCAAAAGATTCTTTGTGATTGTTTTTGTAAATTACTCTTGTAGTAATAAAGAGTTTTGCCCTGCTGGCGTTTCCACGAGTATCTTTAAATACTCGTGGATAAATCTCCTGTCCTTGTTCGTTTTTATATTCCGCTGCATATTCTGATTTTTACTAAGTGTATGAATGTGTTGGTAAATGTTGTGACATTTGGAACAACATTATCAATCTGTTCATATTGTTTTTAAGTCTTGCAGGTAATTCTGAGGCAGAAATCCTTTCAAATTTGATTATGAGATTATTTTCTAAAGTCGAGTTTTGAATGTGTATAGGGGGCATTGTTTCATAAAAATAATCCGTGATCTAATATAATGATAAAGTTTTGGAGTGAGACCGTCTCATGGATCCCATTATATGAGACGGGTCGGATATAAAAAATTATATAACATTTTTTATGTGTATTAGATGATATTTTTCAATATATTATGTAATAGATTTGTACTATAGGATGCATTTAAGGTTTGATCAAATTATAAGAAAATATGTAATACTTTTGTGTGTTTTAGGCAATACTTTTCTTTATATCAAGTAATACTTATGTATTATATGATACATAACCTGAATTGAGTCGGATCGGGTATATAAAAACTCGCAAATCCACCCTAACGCCAGTCCCATATGCTCTTTGTTATTCTTCTTCGCGTGTGGGTTGTGCAATATGTAATATTTTCGTGTGTATTAGATAATATTTTTCTATATATCAAATAATTCATCTGTCTCACAAAGGTAGGATTGTATTCTATTTTCGTATATCTCACAAAGATAAGTTTGTTACTATATTAATAGGTTTTTAATTTGTAATTCCATACACACCCTTAATTAAATGTATATTGAATCACCACGCTTCAACTTCCCATTTAGTTTTTGAATTTTTTTTTTCATTTAATGCTAGTCTTCAAGGAAAGACAATGGTATAATTGGAATTTCAAATATTTTCGTAATATATATGAAAATATAAGTAGACATATTTTTGTGGGATGAAAGTAGTAATACTTTTGAATTATGTACATATTTAATACAAAAATATAACCTGATATATATATATATATATATATATATATATATATATATAAAAGAAAGACTAAAGTGTCACATGACAAGCCTACAATATTTTCATATTAAATATACTAATTAATTACTACAAATTTAATGTTGATAAGAAATATTATTATTACTAAATAATAAATAATATAGAAATATTGATTAGATTTATGTAAATAACATATGCTAAAGTTCAATGATAGGTATTATTATATAATTGAAATTTGTTAAATTTATAAATGTAAAGGAAAAACATAAATAGATACAAAAGAAAAAGAAAAAAACTAAAATAAAGGTGGGCAGGTTGAAAATTATTATTCAAACTTATTAATTATTGAAATCAAATAATTTTTTGAATATGTGCTTTAAAATAAACTATGAAATTTATTTGTGAAATTTTGACTTTTCATTTTGTATCATTTAATTGAAATAAAAGTTGAGGGTTGTTACAAATATAGACAATAAAGAGCAAACTAAAAAAAAATGGTGGGTGGGTTGAATAATATAATAGGTATAACAATGTATACATTTTTTCAAAATAATCATAATATTTTTTAAATGATCATCTACAAATGCAACACATATTTTGACAATTAAATAATCTTTATATATATAAAAGAACTAGTATAAGGCCCGTGTAATACACAGGATTTTATAAAAAATAAATTAAATTTCGTAAAATTAATAAATTTTTATATCATTTACACAACAAAATTAAATTTATGATTTGTGTAATATATATCATCTAATTGAAAATTAAATATAATAAAATATGATCAAATAATTATTTAGTTGTCAAAATATGTGTTGCATTTGTAGATGATCATTAAAAAAAATTATTATTATTTTGAAAAGAATATACATGGCTATACCTATTATATAATTCAACACACCCACCATTTTTTTAGTTTACTTTTTATTGTTTACATTTCTAACATCCCTCAACTTTTATTTTTAATTAAATAATAAAAATGGAAGTCAAATTTTCAAAAATAAATTTCATAGTTTATTTTAAAACATATTAAAAAATTATTTGATTTCAATAATTAATATAAACAAGACAAACTAATTGACAAAGGTGGCTATACTTTTGTCGATGAAGAGCAAGAACTGATAACCACAGCATCAAACTTGTCAAAGAACTCAACACCAAAACTTGACAAGTCACCTGCATTCAATTCACAGTAATTGTTTGTCAAAGGGCAACATAAATAAAGCAAAACTGCTATGCATTCAGCATTACTAAAAGTCCTTCAATGAAACAGAAGTTGAATGGGAGTTCCACAAACATGAAAGGTATGTTTACTTAAATTGCACAAGTGCAAAGATTTTGAAGGAAAACATAATCCTTGAGCTTTTTTGAATTAGATAGATGCCAGAGACCATTCTTTCTCGGGGAGCCAAGTTCACTCACACTTAAACAGAGTACGGATACAGTATATTAAAAACAGTAGAATCAACCCTCCCAACATTTTTGACTTCTTATTCCTTGTCCTTACATTATATAAATGGATCACATAAATATTTCCCAGCCATATAAGAGTACCTATGTCTATGATAGACACAAGGAAAGCCGAGAACTAAAATCCCAATTTCAGAAAATGCCTTTAAATTAATCAACTAACGACCCATTTAAGAAACATATAAATGAAGGTGAAGGAAAGAGTTTCCAACCTTTTTCAACAGAAACACGAACCATGGGATTGAAATCCTTCAAGGAATCACTACAAAGCTCAGGGAAGAGCGTTTATGGAGTTCAATACCCACATATGTCTTCAAAAATCGATTTTCAAAAGAAGATATTAACCTAAACAAAACATTATGTTCAGAGGATGCATCCACATTGTGTATGCAGGTTCATGACCATTCTTCCAAAACTAGAATTCAGATCTACTGCAATAGCGCATAAACACACCCGTTTCATCTGAATGTGTGCATATCTAAGTTATCAACTTGCATCTAAAACACGCAAAACCTAACTCAATTCATATCTGATGTGCTCCTCTGAAGCAGGTTCGATGGATACGCCGATCCCTCGATCCGAGCGCTCCCGTTCTACCATCAACAAAGCACCGATGATTAATGTTACCACGATTAATCTAGATATCTTGTAATCTTGTATAACCGAGTTCACATTCTTGTGTAACCTTACCTCAGAACCCTGGGAAATCGTTGTGACTGCGTGAGCTTGAGGGTGCCGATTAGTATAACCTAGGGTTTGTACAATCGAATTGGGGAGAATGACAAATTTGATCCGATGGCACTTTTGGAATTAAGTGAAACAGTAATGGCATAAAGGTCCTTTTTAAAGGATAAGCGAGGGCATTTTGGACATTTCACCCATTTCACTGTTGGCCTTAATTTAAACCCACCACACATGGTGGGTTTACGAAACCCATGCTTAATCCCCCTTAATCTGCCTTAAGCCCATGTATTTCTCCCGGGCCCAAATTACACACCTTTCCGCAAACACCCAAACCAAAGGGGGTTTAGGTTGGTTTGTAATTTTAAACCAACCTAAACCCCGATCTAAACACGAGTTTAGGTTGGTTTGTACTTTATTGGGAGTTGTTTTTTTTAGAGGTTTTTTCTTTTTTAGAGTTTTTTTTTTAAAATCCAATTTAAGTTATTTCAGTAACCTATAATGTCCAAGGCCCATGACCACAAGCCCAACCCAATTTTTTAAATCCAAATTCATTTAAATGAGTTTTAAATCTAAATCTTATCATTTAAATCCAACATAAATTTAGAAATTAAATGTTAATTAAATGGATTTGATTAATCGGAAATTAGAATTGATGGAATGATATTATGTATTATGACTATTTCGATGTTGTATTATTATTATTTTTATTATTATTATTATTACTGAAAAATATTGTTAATTTTTTGGGATGATAGAAATTCTTTTAATTGACATATAAGTTTTTCTTTTAGTCGTATTGTGGTTTATTGAATACAATTTTGTTTTTTCCTATAAATTTTATAAATTTGTAAAACCTTAAAATTTTACGATCTAATTTTAAAAATCGTCTAACAATCCTAGTTACAAGGCGACTTTGACAATCTTGGTTGTCTTATCATCCCAAAGAGAAAATGATGTTACTCCTATGAGTTGCACACCACAAGATCCAAAAGCTCCAATAATTTGGGAATAACTTCCACATGCAATTTTTTTATATTTTATTTTATATAGAAAGAATATACGTGTGTTCATATTTCGTTGTATTTTCTGCAAAACAGAAAATAATCTATTTATAAGCACAATCCCCCTTATCGAGTAAATCCTCTTGGTTGTACCATATTGCTTGATGCTTATTAACTTTACAAGTGAACAATTTAGAAGGAATCTTGATTTTCGACACATTTCACATCCACATTTATGTTGATTTTTCAATGGTCACAAGCCAATCTGAAGATTAAGTTTTGAAATTCGGGTCAAGCCCATTTTCAAGTAATAAAAAGACAATCGTGTCCATCCCACAAGTACGGCACAAGACAAAAGTTCAATTTCCAAAAAACTTTTGATATGTTTGTTTCGGGTTTATGTAGGATTGGAAAAATTCGATTTTAAAATTTTGGAATTTGTAAATAGTTAAAATATATATTTATTATGAGACTTTATAGGGTAGGATTATTACTGTAGATGTCAAATCAATGTTGGAAAATGTGTATATGTGTAATATTATATTGTTAATTGATGTAATGATTAAATAGAGTAGGATTTTGATAGATTTCATAATTCTTGTTTGTTTAAGGACTTACGTCAAGGATTTGGGATTTTAAAATCCCAAATCCGGACTTGTGAAACCCGAAACAAACATACTAACGTGTCAGATACAAACAGTGTTGGAAAAACTGGAATTTTTGCCCATTTTTGGGGCAATTTTCGACATGAGTCCGGTTCCCGGTTTTGGAGGTGTAATGTTGGATTGTGTTCTTCTTCGTAAGAGGTTCGAAACGATTCATTGAACGCCCAAAATGATTGATGGATGAATGAGAAATTGATTTCAAAGTTGCATGTTTGGGATCTAAGGGAATGGAGTATATCCCACATTGAGAAATTTTAACTAAATTCTCAACTATATATTAGTTTTCCCTTTTGGCAAGAAGGCTCTCTCCCGCGCAGCGGGAGTGCAAATCATCGGCTGATTTGAACTTCGGACCATTGACTCGGGTGCACATGCAACCTGCGTACGGTTCGAAAAGCGGCTGGCCCGGCCTGCTCCTTTTGCCACTTTTTCATTCCAATGTCATGTAACTTTTGGCCTCCCAACTTCCATAACCATCATTGCAGCCAGTTTGTAACGGTCTCCGAGTGGCTATAAAACGAGGCTCCCACCTCTGAACTGATCATCTGAAATCACTTCAATATCTTCGTTTTTTGCTCCTCGTTTCCTTGGCCTCCTTTGGGTTATTTGGTGATACAGATCAGGCATATCTCCAGTTCGTCGGCAAGGGTGTGTACTTCACTATTTTGTCATTGTATCTTGGGAAATAGACGTTGATCGTAAACTCGAACACCTCGGAAGGGGCGAATCTGTTTTAAGGAAACTATGTTTACACAGTCCTCGACCTTCTCGTTTTCTTTCCTCGCCATTTCTTGGTTTACAAACAGTAGCACACATAGGAGCATGTGGTTCACACACAATAGCCCGTTGTGTATATCATTTATTACATATATAAGTATTTTATTATTTATAATGAAACCAATATAATTATATTGGTTAAGGCGGAGAATTGGACCAACAATACTCTTTTTTCATCTCAATCGAATCACCATTCGCGACCAGGATGGGATAAGACATTTAAATCTCTTCACATTTCCTACATTTGAACACAAATTTTGATACAAGTGGTCTTCATGTATTGATTTCTCACTAGCAAATTCGATTTTTAAACATTGAATACACAACGATCATTTAGTCAATATGTAGAATAATTATATGACGTATAATTCCTCAGAAACTAAACCAATGTTAATTGAAAATTATTAAAACCAAATTTCTTAGCATGCTCAAATGTTAATGTGTTAAAAAGGCAAAAACAAAGACAACGCGACTTTCCTCTTTCTGGAATCACTTTTAAAATTGAATGACAAGAGCTGGGTCCCACTTTAAATTTAAATGTGACCTTCTTTTTCGGTTTCTCATTTTGAAAAGTCCACATCCACCTGGTTTCCATATTGCACATTATTTTAAGATAATAATTATAATAATAATAATTAATATTATTATCATATGTTATCATATATTTGTTTATTATTTAATCCTTAGAATAGGTATTTGACGTGACCTAGATTCTAAGACTTGAAATGATGTATTTTTCCTACTTATCTTTACAACAGACTCTGAGTAAAAATAAATAACTTTTTTATTCAGTTAGAAGAATAAATTTAATAGGAATAGAACTCCCTTGACACAATCTTATAAATCTAATTTTATGAAATAGGTCAACGTCAACTCATAATTTACAACTCATAAAACATATTTTGTTTTATGAAAGTGAATTTTAATTATAAGTGAAATTATTTATAAAATGTTTTCATAATTTCTTTTTCATAATATACGAACTATCAACAGTCGAAATATTTCTTTGAAAGAGAAAAAATCTAACATTGCTATTTTTTTATTTGAAGTTAAGTTTTATAATATGATATATATATATATATATATATTTATAATTGAAAAGTGCAAGTCCTATGCATCTTATTATTTATAACACCGTGCACAATGATTTAAAAAAATACATAAAAATGAGTACAAACTCTTATAATAGTGTTGTACAACTTTAATTTTGTGGATGAATTGTGAAATTATATTTAGATTAAAGATAGTGAAACTTCATTTCAAAATTATATTATTGAGTTTTATAAGATGATTTTATATAATTTTTTTTTCACAATTTAACTTTCACGAAAGGAAAAAATAATAACAATTTAAATTCTCGTTGCCAAAATATATATCAGCATAAACTTAATTTGAAAAAAAAAAGGTTTAATTTCTTATTTTATTTTGAAAAAACAAAAAAAAAACATTCTTGTTAAACAATGTCTTGATATTTACACAGGACCCACACACCCGTCCCAGTAGGCCACCGGCTCACCACCCCACTCGTTTGCCGCTTCGTCTCTCTCTCTCTCTCGCTCTCGCTCTCCACATAATAATTCTCTCTCTTGAGTCCCGGGTTTAGCTTTGGCATTTCATGTGTTTAATCAGACAACCACTTTGTATGCATTGCTGAAACTAAGCCCATCAGTCTGCTTACTATATCTGTGAGTTTTTCTGCTCAAACCTCTCCTAATGTTATGAAGTTTGAGTGTTGTTTTCTGCTCTCAGTTTCATCTTATTATAGCATTTGTCAAATCATTGCATAAAGACTGAGTTTTTAAGTAGAGTTCAATTCGAGTTTCTTCTTAAACGATAAAATATGAACAAAGGACATCACGGGATTGTTCGAGGTTTTGTTTTCTAGCACCTTCGTTTATACCTTGGATTCTGTCTTTTAATTCTATTTTCCCTGTTAACTAAAGGGGTATTCATTGCACGTGACTTCTTGTTGTTGTTGTTGTTACTTCAAATTTAGGAAGTAGATGTCTTGATTTTTGAATTCCATTTTTAGCACTAAGTTTGAGTTTTGGTCTCTAAGTTGGTTTTCTGTTCTGCTTTTGTTTTTATTTGCTTGTTGGTGTTTTTGTTGCTCTCACTTGATTTTGGATGTGATTTTAGTGTGTTTTTAATTGAGCATTAATTAATAACTTAATTAGTTTACAACACTTTGAGGTCCTTCTTTTTGTGGAATATAAGGAAAATGGTTAAGGTAGGTTTTGGTGTTAAAGTCACTGGTGAAAAAGTTGTGATAATGTCTATTTAATGTTGCAATGTCTTCCCTTTCTATTGGTAGCTTTATTGTCTCCTAATGTTTAATACTTGATTCCATATGCATCTGTTGTTTACTTTGCCTTATCGTTTTCTTTCCTTCTGCATTACTTTGCTTCTGAACAATAACGAGTCCTCAACAAATAGCTCACCATGCAATTCTCATTTTGGTTAATGTATCTGACTTAGCACGAAAAATGGCTTTAGTTACTTTCTTAATCAGATGAAGTGAAGTGAGAAGTTTTATACTCCGTATATATACTTGAGAACAAGTGACTGTATTATCATATTCCTTTCTTTCTTTTGGTTGAATTGATGTCCAATGATCTGAAGCAAATGTTAGCCATTATGCTGGTTAAATTGTCATAATCTTGAACTTGAGTTGCTTTACAAATGTGTGCGCTTTTTATGGCCTTACTAAGACAGTAAATTTTCGACTTACTTCCGGACTAACAATGCAGGCACTTGTAAGGTTCATGTTTGTTGACGATATCTGAAGGCCATCATTATACACACAATCATCAAGATTGAGTCATATTTAGACCTCCTCGTCTACCAAGTTATTGAAGTTTGTGATATAAGTAATTCTGATTCAGAGCTCAGCTTTTCATTTAAGGAAAAGTTGCTCGTTTTTGAAGATAAGCTCTATTTCTGTAGCCGATGACAGCTGCAATACGTCTCCAAGCTACCCTTCTCTTCTGTGGACTTTTCTTCAATGCACTAGGTTTGACCCTCTAATCTTGACATCCTCAATATCAAAGGCTTATATTAAATCATGGTGTTCTTGGATGTGCAGGTTCGTTTGTTGGGATAAATATTGGAAATGATGTTTCGAAGCTACCTTCAGCTGCTGCTATCGTTGCAATTCTTAGAGCACAACAAATAACTCATGTTCGTCTTTTCAATGCCGATGCCCACATGCTGAATGCTCTATCGAACACTGGCATTGAAGTCATGGTTAGTGTTACAAATGAGGAGCTTCTCCGGATCGGAAGATCACCGTCAGAAGCTGCCACCTGGATCAACAAAAACGTGGCAGCTTACGTGCCCACGACCAATATTACTGCCATTGCTGTAGGCAGTGAAGTTCTTACTTCGATTCCAAATATAGCGCCCGTTTTAGTGCCTGCTATGAACTACCTATACAAAGCCTTAGTTGCCTCAAATCTAAACTATCTGGTTAAAGTTTCGACACCACATTCGATAGGGATAATTCTTCGGCCCTTTCCTCCTTCTACTGCCGTTTTTGACTCAACGTGGAACTCGATTATGTACCAGGTCCTTCAGTTCTTGAAAAACACGAATTCCTTTTACATGTTGAATGCTTATCCTTATTACGAATACGTAAAGAGCAACGGCATTTTCCCTCTCGAGTATGCCCTCTTCGAACCCCTCTCCTCGGTCAAACAAATTGTTGACCCGAACACACTGTTTCATTATGATAGTATGTTTGATGCATTGGTGGATGCAGCCTATAGCTCTATAGCTGCTCTCAATTTTTCAGGAATCCCAATTGTTGTCACCGAAACGGGGTGGCCTTGGTTCGGTGGGTCCAACGAGACCGATGCTAGTGTGGACAATGCTGAAACGTACAATAACAACTTGATTAGGAGGGTGCTGAACGACTCTGGTCCGCCTAGTCAGCCCACCATTGCCATTAATACGTACATTTACGAGATGTTCAATGAAGACAAGAGGCCCGGCCCGGTTTCAGAGAGAAATTGGGGTGTTTTTTTCACTAATGGAAGTGGTGTGTATGACCTAAAGCTGAGTGGTTCGGGGACAACCGATGATGCAAATGGTTCGACGGTGTTCTGTGTAGCGAAACCGGGTGCAGATGATCGCTCATTGCAGAAAGGACTAAACTGGGCTTGTGGGCCCGGCCAGGCTAACTGCACAGCTACTCAGCAAGGGCAGCCGTGCTATATGCCTAATACGTATCAAAACCATGCTTCGTATGCTTACAATGATTACTATCAGAAAATGCAAAGCTCTGGAGGAACTTGTGACTTTGATGGCACAGCAACAATAACGAGCGTTGATCCTAGTAAGTTCCACATGCAATTCGTCTCTCTGATTAATGATACTCGATTATTAATGCTTGATAAGATCTTACTGATTCGTGGAGCTTAACATAATGCTAAAAAAATGTACTTAAATTGCATTTTCTTTGCTGGAAAGTTGAACTGGTTGTAGTAGACAAAATCGTGCATGTCTAGCTACAACTTGAGATATGCTCGAACCTCGTTTTGGTTTTCTTGATTTATGTGAAGATCCAGGTTGCTAAAATTCACTTGTAGTAGTTGAGTTCGAATCCATCAATCTCGTTTGTTCCCTTTTCATGGCTATTGGACTCTGTTTTGACTTCATGACTATATGGTTTCGATTTTGATCAATGCTTATGTTACGTGTTCGATACATAAATCTGCATGTATTTTGTATTAATCAATTGTCCTTGTCTTCATTTACAGGTTATGGATCATGTAGATTCACAGGAAGGTAAGACTCAAACATTTATTGATGCATTTTCTTTCTTAGCCACATGTGGTTGATAAAAGTGCTTTCTTACAATTCAAGAATTTTTATTTATGCATTTACCCTTCTTACTCGTACCATCAAAAATAGCGGAACTTAAATTGTGGCTGAATGTGTTCATTCTATCATATTTATCTGGGCCACATTAGAACAATATGAAGAAGAAATAAAATTACATCGTCTTTATTTGACCTCTAACAATCTGCTTTAAACTCTGAGTGCAGTTCGAATTCGAGCACGGGCGGACTATTCCCGTCCCCGGCTCTGGGACCCGTTGGCCCATTGTCAGGAAGTTCGAGGAATTTAAGACGTTTTGGTATGATATTTACATTGTTTGCTGCTCTAATTTTGCAGAATGTAAGTATATAACATTTCACAGCATGATTATATTGTGATTGTTGATCTACCTTTTGAAAGAGATTGTAGATTTTCTTGATTCCAAGTCCATGTTTTGAGCTTTCTTTGTGAATTCTATTGCACCATATGTTCTATAACATTAGATGGGATTCATTGCTTTTGAAATCTCGTGTTTCGTTTTATCAGTTCAAGCTATATGTACCGCGAGACTAATATGTCATTGTAGAGAACTTGAACACATGCTACATGCATGCCGATGGAATATGGCAACTTGTATCAAAAAATACGCAAATAAATTTAACTTTTAAAGCTCGAGCCGAGCTCGAGCCCGAGCTAATATCAAACGAGCCGAACTCGAGCCCAGTACTGTTCGGCTCGGTTCGGCTCGTTTACATCCCTAATTAATCTCGATAACATACATTTATACAAGTGCATACAAGATTAAGGGTGAATATTATATTATATTAATAAAAATTGGAGCTCAAGTATTGAAATATGTATACAAGGTAGGTCGGGTCACAATCCCATCATAGTCCTTCATTTGGTGAGATGAGACGAATAATGACCGTAAAAATTCTAACCCAACCAAATCAACTCAGTGTGGGCTAGATGAGTGGGCCTCTAGTATTATATTTAAGGAAAAAAAGTGAGGTATATAATATTTTATATTAACCAAAAATTCAGGCCCGCCTCCCAAGGGATCGTCAAATATTCAACCCGATCCTCCATTTTGATTATATGAAATGTACTATCTAACCTATAACTCATTTTAGCAACTCTCCTTCTAACACATGTATTTGATTTTTCTCCATTTTGTTGGGAACTTATTCTCGGTCAACCCATGAAAGGTCAACGTCAAGCAGCCAATGGCACAAATAGCAGCCATCGCTGAACAAATTAAGTTTTTCACGTTCTATCTCTCTACGGCTCTTCTTTCTCTCTCCCGAGAAATAGTCTCTGTGGAGTGGTGCATGCACCCCATTTCCTCCAACCTGCATTAAAGGCTTGTACATTAAATCTAATTGAGAAGAAAGTAGTACGTAAACAGATTTTAGTACAATGATTCATCAGCTATACATCTGATAAATGATGAATCATATAGAACACGAGATCTATGTTAAATATGTTGGTTATAAATTATAATTCATTATTGTTACGGATTTCCATCAAGTACGACGAATGCACCCAATCATGTCGATGTTGCACCACACCCTATCACAGCCCACAATAATTCTTTTTCAAATTGTAAAACTCATGTAGACTTTTCAAGTCAAAGTCCAAGTATTATCTCACTATATATCTTAACCCCAACATTGTTTTTGATTTCAACAACCAACGTAAGAGTGCATTGTCTCATTGTACACACAAAGGTACAACACTTCTCATACCTCTTAAATTTGTCAGATAGATCTCTATTGCTGGATTTATATACATCTTTTTACTTTCTTCTATCTGCGTGAGCATGATTGTACTTTTGCATTTCTCTTTCTAATTTTGACATAGTTGATATTCAACTTTCTTATAATTTGTGTTGGGAATTGAAGATATAGTTCATTATAATGTTTGGGCTAAACTATAGAATTACAAATAGTATCGTGAAACATGAAAAGTGTAAATCGTAAAATAAATGAGTTCGAAAACTATGTAGTTTAGCCGGTTCATC
The DNA here is from genome assembly GCA_954870855.1 of Scutellaria minor. Lineage (NCBI taxonomy): Eukaryota > Viridiplantae > Streptophyta > Magnoliopsida > Lamiales > Lamiaceae > Scutellaria > Scutellaria minor. The sequence goes on along the minus strand of OX940738.1, from coordinate 11,852,884 downwards.
TCTTATGAGATCATCTCACGTGCAACGAAGTTGAAGTATGCGCAGTATAGCTACAAGTATGTGTTGAATGGATAATGATATTTCATTTTGTATTATATATTAATTGTGTGTCAATTAATGATATCATTTAACGCAAGTAACATACGTCATGTTGTGATTATTATAGTAACGCAAAATGAAACCCCATTATGCAACATAAGATTCCCTTACATTTGTGTATGTCCTATTTACATTTTACTCTTTAAAATCTGTCAATTGTGTTGATTGATGTGATTTATAGTATTAATCTGTATAAAAAATCTGTCAATTTTTTTGAGGATTTATTTTTGTTTAAGATAAATGCATCCATCATAATTCACCCTTAAATTTTACAATAGTGTCAAACAGGTGATCTCTAATTTCCATAGAAAGTAATGAGCATGGATGAGGCAAAGAACTCAATCAGAGCATCCCCTGCTCCACATTCCTTTGATCAATCGCGATCACAATTTAAATACGAAAACTACTCGAATGCTGCATTGCAGCTATGTCGAGCAAAATCCAACCATTCAATGATCACGTCCACAATCTCACCGGTATTCGTGCAAGCCCCGTCAGAGAAAGGACTTGCTAGCTTTGCCACTGATTTTCTCATGGGAGGAGTAACGGCAGCGGTGTCGAAAACAGCAACAGCTCCGATCGAACGAGTGAAGCTTTTGATACAAAACCAGGATGAAATGATCAAGTCCGGTAGGCTCTCCCAACCATACAAAGGAATCGGTGACTGTTTCAAGAGATCGATTCGAGAAGAAGGGTTTGCTTCTCTGTGGCGAGGGAACAACACCAATGTCATCCGCTACTTCCCTACGCAGGCAAGTACTATGAATCATACCCCGTGTAAGATTGTGTCTGGATTTAGTGATTTAAAATTAATGGATTTATAATTCACTCAAATCAGAGTGTTTACAAAATCCAGTCAAATTGCCAAAATATTAGTCAAAATATTATTTCAAGCACCACTGACGGATTCATTACTTTGAATTTCAAATGCTTTCTCAAATCCCTTGACCCAAACAAAATCTAAACTTTTTTTTTTTTCTAATTGCACACTTTATCTTACATTTTTTTTTAAATTTAAATTGCAAGCTAAAGCCATTCTCTAATCATTTATTCGGTCAAAATTGAATTGATTTCCAATTTTTTTAACCAGAACATATAAAATGCATGCTAAAACACTCAACGTTTCAAACCAAACGAAATCCCAGATCAATTTTTTGGTTTCAATTTAATTCTTTTTGCTCAATGAAACGAAAATTTCAATTTTGGCTAAAAAGACCCTGTTACACACAATTTGAAAAAAAAAATCATGAATTTTGGGATACAATCAAAATAAGAAAAACTTGAAATTGCAAATAAAAAAAGAGACCCATACTTCAAATTGGTACATGATGATGACAATCTTTTAAATTATACACAGGCCTTAAATTTTGCATTCAAGGACTACTTTAAGGGCCTTTTCAAGCTGACTAAAGATAAAGATGGCTACTGGAAATGGTTCGGTGGGAACCTAGCCTCCGGAGCTGCAGCCGGTGCGTCGTCGTCCCTGTTCGTGTATTCGTTGGACTATGCACGAACCAGATTGACCAATGATGCCAAGGCTGCAAAGAGTGGGTCAGGACAGAGGCAGTTCAATGGCTTGATCGATGTGTATAGAAAGACTTTTGCATCTGATGGAATTGCTGGATTATATCGTGGATTCAATATATCGTGTGTTGGGATTATCGTGTATCGTGGTCTCTACTTTGGAATGTATGATTCTTTGAAGCCTGTGGTACTCACCGGAAAGTTGCAGGTAAATTATATAGTTAATATTTAAATGCAAATGTTTTTTTTTCGGTTATATGGTGTCTAAAATGGGCTTTACCTGGTTGCAGCTCCAACTCAATTTTTGAAGTATTTTTTGGATCGTTAATAATTATTGGAAAATTTCATTAGTGTCACTTTCTACTGAAATGCACGAGTCTTACATTTAAAACATTTTCTTTTGAAGTCAAATTATAACTTCAAGTCAATTTCACGATTATTGTTGGATTAGAGCTCAAATCGAACAATTTAAAAATAAAGTTTCATTCTGAAATTTCAAATGACTTTTGTTTAATTTTGGGCTCTAATCAGGTTGGAATAGTGAAATTGACATATGACTATAATATGACTTCAAAATTTGGTCTTTTTAATGTATTTCTCGTGCATTTTGGTTGAGATTTGAGTTGATTGCATTTTTTGAATTTCAAACAGGTATTATTGGATGTAATATATATCTTAAAAATTGAGTTTAAAAATCATTCATTTAGGCACCAAGTTGAAATAAAGGGATAAAATACTCAAATATATTAACATCATTTTCTCACAAGACTTGTGTTTTGATTTTGTTGTTGATTTCAGGATAGTTTCTTTGCTAGCTTTGCCTTGGGTTGGGTGGTGACAAATGGTGCAGCTCTTGCATCCTATCCTATTGATACTGTTAGAAGAAGGATGATGATGACCTCTGGTGAAGCTGTTAAATACAAAAGCTCTTTGGATGCATTTTCTCAGATAGTGAAGAATGAGGGTGCCAAGTCTCTCTTCAAGGGTGGTGGGGCCAACATTCTTAGGGCCGCCGCCGGTGCCGGTGTTCTTGCCGGCTATGATAAGCTCCAGTTACTCCTCCTCGGAAAGACATACGGATCTGCTGCTGCTTAACCTAATTCCACCATCAGATTTTTGAGTTTTGTCAGCAAGTTGGGTTTTTGAAAATGTTATTTTTGTACGTTTTATTTTGTATTTTTCATTTAATTTCTGTTAAATTGTGTGGTTAGTGTCAATTCTTATATCTCAAATGACAAAATCCCATTTTGTTTTTTGTTTTGTTTTTATCTAATCATAATGCATTATTATAATTTCATATTAAAAATAATATATATATATATATATATATAGAAATAATTGATTTTTTTTTTCTTTTTCAAATTGGGGTACAACTGTACCCCATATCCCATGCTACATCTGCCCCTGAAATTAGTGATATGTGGTATAGTGAAAGCATTGATTAATTAAAACAATTTTTAAGGAAATCATTTTTTTTTTTTTGTAAAACAGTTATTTGGCGAATATTTTCAGGATGTGCAAAATATTACGTATTTTAGAAGAAATGATTTATATTCACTTTATTCCCTCGATAAATAAATAAATAAATAAATATATATATATATATATATATAATATTTTCAAAACCACTTGATATATATTAATTTTGGCAAAAACTCCTAAGCACTAGGTGCACGGATTTAGAATCTGCAAGTTTTTTTTTGGATTCATGTGTTACATTTATGTTATATTTGTACAACTTTTATGTTATATTAGTTTGATCTTTATGTACAAATATCATAAATATCATAATTTTTATGTAATGTAACTTAAAAAAAAAAAGAATTTCAGCGGTTTTTTTGGATCTACATACCTAGACACGCCCAAACGGTTCGGAAAACTGGAACCGGGCCGGTTCGAACCGGCGGTCAATGGTTCCGGGAACCGTTGACCCGGTTTCGGTTCCAAATCGGAACCGGGAACTGCCGGGAACCGGTTCGGTTTCGGTTTTCAATTAAACAAACCGACGAACCGGCGGTTTAACCGGCGGTTCGAACCGCCGGTTAAACCGCCGGTTTTATGTAATTTTATTTTTTTTTAAATTCAACCATGCCACGTGTACGGCTGTGCTTGAATCAAATATAGCCGTTGAAGATGAACGGCCCGGATGAAATGACCGTTGCAAACCGGCCAAAACCGAACCGAACCGAACCGGAAACCGCCGGTTCGAACCGGCGGTTTGGAGGAATTTTGCATCCAACGGCCGAGATCAAATGGCCGTTGGAAATTGACGGCTGTGATGTGTCGAACCGCCGGTTCGAACCGAACCGGAACCGGCGGTTCGAACCGGAGCGTAGCAATTTCCTTTTTTTTTTTTTTGAATTTTTGAGATCTATAAATAGGGGTTCAAATTGTGTATTTGCTCACACCAATTCTCTTGCTCTCTCTCTCTCTCAAGTCTCAATTCTTGCATTCTAGCTCACTTTAAATTATTTCAAGTTCAAAATCTCTCAAATTCTTGTTATATTTCGATTTCTTGTTCTTCGTCATCAACTTCTAGTTCTATTTCTACTTCTATTTTTTCTATTGTAAATTCATCATGTCTAGAAGAGGTTCTTCAACTTCATCATCTCGTGGGAAGGGAAAGAGTCCCTTGCCACCTCCACCATCGTACGAAGATGAGCTCATTGATCAATGGTGTGACGACCTTGATCTGAATGTCGATTTGGGGGAACAAATCGCTCAAGCCTTAGCCGACGAAGATGAAGAAGAGGTGCATCCGACACAAGAGAGTTTGAATCAAACTCAAACCACTTCAAATAGAGCACCTTCTTCACTTCGAAGTGACATTTTCTCCATTCACTTCAAAAAGGAAGTCGTGCCGAATTCGGATGTCGACTACGTAGTCACGTGCAACCATTGTGGAAAGCAATACAAGTTCAAGCACGGAGGGGGCTATGGAACGTTTAACAACCACATCACGAAGAAGCATCCCGACAAGGTTGGATTGGAGCGCTCTCAAACACAACTACGAGGATTCACCGGGTCTTCACAAGGTATGGATTTTTTAACCTTTAAATTTAGTCAATTAGAACTTAGGAAAGGCACCGCCGATTTTATTGCTTCAAAACATCTACCTTTTTCATTTGCTTCCGATGACCTTTATGAAGATTATGTGAGCACGTATTTACAACCACCCGCTAGAATGATAAGTAGGAACACGGCCACTAGGGATATTGATAAAAGAGTACGTGAAAGAAAATATAAATTAGTATCCGATTTAGCTAACCTTAAACAAAAAGTTGCAATATGTTGTGATTGTTGGAAAGATCCTTATAATAAAAATGATTATATGAGAATTACTTGTCATTGGATTGATGATGCATGAGATGTTCAAAAACGTTTAATTGCTTTTATTGATTTTAATAAAAAACATACCGGTTTGCATATTTCACAAAAAGTAATACATGTGTTAAATGATTATGGTATATTAACAAAAGTATTTGCTATAGCTTTAGATAATGCAACTAATAATAAAGCTAGCTTGCCTACAATAATTGATTTTTGTAAACCTTCATTAAATGGTGATCTTTTTCATACTAGATGCATGTGTCATGTTTTTAATTTATGTGTTCAAGATGGATTAAAAACTTTAGAAGTAGAAATAGATAAAATTAGAGATGCAATTAATTTAATTTGTCACACCGTACAAATGCGGAAAAGATGGGCCACGTTTTGTAAATTGAATGGATTAGAAGTAAAAAAATTTGTGAAAGATGTGCCACATAGGTGGAATTCTACTTTTTACATGCTTCAAGATTCGTATAATTATAGAGAACTTTTATGTGCTTTTTTTTATGGAATTTGGTGATAATAATGTTATGTTAGTTGCACATTCTTGGGATTCTTGTATAAACATGATGAGTTTGTTAAAATTTTTTGAAGAAGCCACTAGGGAAGTTAGTGGATGTTATTATCCTACATCTCCTTTAGCTTTAGATCAATGTGTTAAAATTGTTTTGGTAATTAACTCTTACAAAGATGATCCTATTTTAAGTGATGCAATTATTATGATGAAAGCAAAATGGTTAAAATATTATCATGAGCTACCCCCTCTATATTTATGTGCTAAATTATTAGATCCTAGGATTAGAGAAGATGGATTAGAAGAACTCTTAAATATGTACTATAATGCATTGTTTCCATGTGGTTTGATTAGTGAATATGATCTAGTAGAATATGTGCCTAATCCTAGGGAAGTAGTAAAACGGGCAAAAGATTATTTGTATGATTTATTTAGACAATATAAAACAATTCATGGTGATGCAAGTAGTAGTGATGAAGTAGGAGATCAAAATGTAGGATCTAGTAGTTATTCTTCTTCTTCATCTAGTTTTGGACCAACTCTTAGTCAATTTTACAACTTCTATGACATAAGAACGCAAAAAAGAGCTAGAGGTACCAACCCATCACAAAAATTAGATTCTTATTTAAGTGCTACTTTTGAATCTATTGCTTTCGAGAACAATTCGGATCTATTAAAGTGGTGGTCACGGAGGACCACCATATATCCTATACTAACAATTATTGCCAAGGAGATCTTTGCATGTCCCGCCTCCACGGTCTCGGTTGAACATGCCTTTAGCATATCGGGCCACACTTTGAGTGCGAGACGAGCAAACTTGGCCGCCGAGAATGTCCAAAACCTTATGCTCCTTGAGGATTGGGTCAAGGCATCCAAACGTTAACAAAACCTCGATTGCACACGCTTTGAGGAAGGTGAACCGGACTTGTATGGTTACGACTCAAACACAACATCCTCCGGTGGTAGTGGCATCAACAACCCCGACGATTGGGCGTAGGTAAGTTGAGGTAAGAGAACTACGTGAGCTTTGATTCCTTAATTTGATTTGAATTAAGGATACGTAGGCAATTTTATTTTAAGTTTGGAATTTGAATTTCAATTCCAAACTTAGAATAAAACTCAAGCTCTTTCAATTTTTTTCCCCTCCTTTTGGCTAATGTTGTTTCATATGTTACTTAGTTAGAATGTTCTACTTAGATCTTAGAATTGTATTATATAATTCAAGATAGATAGATAATTGTAATTCAAGATAGACTTTTATTTCTTTTAGATAGATATGAACTTTTGTAATTGTAATATATATCAACTTTTGTAATATATTAGATCATAGATTATATAGAGTTCTAACTTGTAATAATTTTCCAAGTTATAATGATAATGAAAAATGTTTGTTCACTTAAATATTTCAATTTCTCATGGTATAAATTATGATATGATATACTTCAAAACAAACATTAAAAATCAAATTTGGAGTTGTGATTTTATAATTATAAAAAAATCAATCAACAAAAAAAAAAAAAAAAAAAACCGACCAAAACCGCCGGTTCGAACCGGCCGAACCGCCCGGTTCCGGTTCAACCGGCGGTTTGGAACCGAAACCGAAACCGGCCATCACACGGTTCGGTTTCGGTTCCACCAATTCGAAACCGCCGAACCGGCGGTTCGAACCGGAACCGTAACCGGCGAACCGTTTGGGCGTCTCTATACATACCTTATTTGATATCTCATACATTTTAGTTATGTTAGTTGCACTTTTATATATTTAAATAAATGTAAGAATATTTGTACATAAATATGACATTAATATAACATAAAGTTGACATGAATATCACATAAATGTATATATGTACAAATTGTACTGAAATTCTTCATTTTTTTTTCCAAAATTACAGCACATAAATGTAAGGATATTTGTATATAAAAGTGAAATGAATATAACATAAATGTAACATATAAAAAAAAAGACTTAGGGCATAGATTCGGGTCAGGTCGACCTAGTTGCGTGGATTTAGATCCATGCAACTGATGTATAGGAGACCAACTCATTAATTTTAGATCACATATTTTGTAAGTGGAAGTCAATTAATTTTTGTAAGTGATTATATTTTTAAATTAAAGTCTTAAATTAAACTTGAAAACACTAATATTTTTAATTAAATTAATTTATATGAGAAATGGCTAATTACTTGTTCTTTTATTGTAATAATATAATATCATATATCTCTTAAAAAAATTGGTATGTATATATATTTATTTTGGGACACATTCTTGGTCAGCTGGTCGGGCGGTCAAGCAGCTGCCCACGGCCACTAGGAGGCACCTTTTCCTCGTTTCAAAAAAGTATCCCTCTCTATTCAATAAACAATCAGCTCTCAAGGGGTGCATGCCCCTTATTTCCTTCCATTCCTATATTTTAATTAACAAATTGTCTAACAAAATTCAATTCATAAAATTAATTAATATGTAAGATGATCTTATATAGAAACGGAACTACAGTAGTCTGTTTTACCTCTTATATATTTTAATAATATATATTTATATTGTTTAATATAATTTATTTTATCATTATTGGTCCGTAAGATTAGCTGTATATAATTTTATTTTTCAAACTATTAACTCTGCTCACAATTTTGCACTTCTATAATTATTTTAATGATATTATAATTTGATTATCATTTTATTGTATTATGTGATATAATCATGTATGTAGCATATATGATAATATAAAATTAATTTTTTTTTACAAACAGATATTTCAGTTAGGTAGTTCATTGTTCACCTCAATATATAAATTTATTTGGAATGAAATATATTTAGAATAAACTGATTGATATCAAAATGCACACATATTATATATATATATATATATATATTATAAAGACATGTTATTTTTAGAATATTTAAAGATTTGATTAAAATTGTAATCTAATCAATTCTAACCCTTTTCTATTTGTTGGTCCTTTGACTTAAAATAATATAAAAGAAAGAAAATATTTATCATTTAGTCACTTTTTTTGAGATATTTTGATATTTTACATAAAAAATTATTATTTATTATTTAGTCACTTTTGTTTTTTTTTTTTGAGATATTTTGGTATTTTACATAAAAAAAAAAGATTTGTTAAATTAGGTAGGAGGTAAAAACATGATCCCTATCACAGCTTATAAGAAAAAATAACAAAACGATGGCTTACGTAGGGATGTAAACGAGCCGAGCCGAGCCGAACAGTATCAGACTCGAGTTCGGCTCGTTTGGTATCAGCTCGGGCTCGAGCTCGGCTCGAGCTCGATTCGAGCTCGGAAAATCAGGCTCGAGCTCGGCTCGAAATCAAAAGATTGAGCTCGATATGGGCTCGAGTTCGGCTCGAACAAAGCTCGAATACAAGGCTCGAATACAGGCTCGAACAAAGGCTCGATAACAAGGTTCATCAAAAGCTCGAAATGGGCTCGAATACAGGCTCGAACAAAGGCTCGAAATAAGGGCTCGAATACAGGCTCGATAAAAGCTCGTCAAAAGTTCGAAATAAGGGCTCGAATACAGGCTCGATAAAAGCTCGTCAAAAGTTCGGAATGGGCTCGAATGCAGGCTCGATAAGTAAAGCTTGAGTTCGGCTCGAAAAAATTAGATTTAGAGCTCATTAACACTAATTTTGGCATATATATTTCAAAATTTACAAGAAATCACAAACATAGGTCACACATCATATAAATTTTCTTTTTATTACTAGTTATTAATTATCTAAATTTCAAAAACTTATAAAATTCATAATCATATTTAAATAAAATATATAAACGAACAGGCTCACGAACTATAAACGAGCCTATTCACGAACCCCTAAACGAACATGTTCGCGAGCCTGGCTCGTGAGCCCCCTAAACGAACATGTTCGCGAGCTATCGAGCCGAACATGTCTAGACTTGAGTTTGGCTCGTTAAGCTTAACGAGCTCGAAACTTGGGCTCGAACTCGGCTCGTTAAGCTAACGAGCCGAGCTTGAACGAATATTTATCGAGCCGAGCCACGAACTGTTCGCGAACGGCTTGACTCGTTTACATCCCTAGGCTTACGTAACCAACATGAAATGTTGGGTTATTTTGCCCCGAACAGGGGATCCATATCCCTATAAAATATCTTCTCCAATTGTGGCCGCTCATTCGATACTTGACCAAACCTTTCCTCGATTCGCTCACCCACCATTGTTGCCCTCCTTTACCATTTGCGTAAGGTCAAGGCGGAGAGCACAGCGACATCGCATTACGCAAAGGTATAGCACTTCTCTTCTCTCTCTTTCCGATCTCTGCTGCTAGGTTGTTTTTGGAAATTTGCTCAATTCTCCTCAGATCTGTTGTTCACTTCAATTTCTGTATAAGATGGTTGTTCTTCTGCATTTTCTTTGTAATTTTTGTCTCAGTTATGTTCTCGTTTCTTATTTTTTGAACTTGAATCCTAGATCTGATAGATATATGCAGTTTTCTCGAGATTTATTTATTTATTATTATATATTTTTTTTATTTGGATCTGTGGAATTATTTGTACATTCTCCTTGTTTCGTTCTAATTTAGATTTGATTTTTTGGTTTCAATTTGTGTTTCAGTTTTATTTGGCTTTCATGCGTATTCTTGAGTACTTGTGAGTTGTGATTTAGTTCTTAATCATTGTTACCTCGAAAAGCGAACACTGTCTGATGCTAGTGGTTGCTCTTCATGTGTTGTTAATTGGTATTTGGTGCAAAACTTGGACTCATGAAGTTGTTTATTTGCAAATCGAGCGTCTTTACAGCTCTTTTTATTACTGGTTTATCTTGTGCTGTGAAATTGACATATTTCTCGCATAAAATGGGCAGATCTCAATGTTTGTTAATCCGATTAAGTGATATTCTACATGCTGAGTTTTGAGTTACGGATTTCAAAATCACTATAACAAATCCATCAAAGTTGTTAGGGTATGGACTACATATTTTTTGGTTAAAATTATCAGCTAGTTTGTGTGTATTTTAAATAAAAATGGCACTTTGAGTTTGCAATTCTTCATCCCAATTTATCTTTGCAGTAAATTTGTATTGTTTTATAACCATGCATTTATAATTCTTTTATGTGTTTTTTGCTTTACTAACAGAGGAAATGAGAGTAGAGCAATATTTAAGGGTTTTAGATCCTTATTTGTGTAAATTGTTTGTTTGATACTACTACTTTAATCCCAATACAACAACTTTGGGTGAGACTTTGTCTGAATGTTGGTTGCCAAATGATTTTCAATTCTAATGTCTATTTCAGAATTTATATGTCATAAATTTGTCAGATGCTTAAGTGGATGTGGCCCAATAACTGCTCTGGTTTTGTTAAAATTAAGTGCGTCTATTATCATTGCATGAGCTATTTTGCCACTTGCTTTCATTCTGGATTTCTTTTACAATTATTCACTGAACAGTTTTGTTGTACACTTGGCAGGTACATTTCGTATTTGCATAGAAAGCAATGACTATGGATCAGTCGCACCACCCCACCACTGTTCGGAGGGTGGCTGGCCAGCTCTTCAGATCATCCCCTGTTCAACATTTCGGAACTTTTGAAGGTGGTCTTCCTCGGCCATCCATTTATCAATCACAGTACAAGTATGGGAACTACAGCAACCCTGCATTGCAGTTTCCGACGACATATCCAAGACAAGCAACATGTGAGCTTTCAACGATCACGTCTACAGTTTCACCTGTATTCGTGCAAGCCCCAGCAGAGAAAGGATTTGCTAGCTTTGCCATTGATTTTCTCATGGGTGGAGTCTCTGCTGCTGTTTCTAAAACAGCTGCTGCTCCAATTGAGCGTGTGAAACTTTTGATACAAAACCAGGATGAGATGATCAAGGCCGGTAGGCTATCTGAACCATACAAAGGCATCGGTGAATGTTTCAAAAGAACAATTAAAGATGAAGGATTTGGTTCTTTGTGGAGAGGAAACACTGCTAATGTGATCCGTTACTTCCCAACTCAGGCAAGTTACACGAAGCTTGTGTTCTGGCTTTTCTGATAATATTTTTCCTTTTCCATTAATACTTGCTGAAGACAATCTATTAAATTTTTTGCAGGCCTTGAACTTTGCATTCAAGGATTACTTCAAGAGGCTCTTTAACTTTAAGAAAGAAAGAGATGGCTACTGGAAATGGTTTGCTGGGAACCTTGCCTCAGGAGGTGCAGCTGGTGCTTCTTCCCTTTTCTTTGTTTATTCCTTGGACTACGCTCGTACTAGATTGGCAAATGATGCCAAGGCTGCAAAGAAGGGAGGAGGCAGACAGTTCAATGGGTTGATTGATGTGTATAAGAAGACTTTAGCATCTGATGGAATTGCTGGATTGTATCGTGGATTCAATATATCATGCGTTGGGATCATCGTGTACCGTGGTCTCTACTTTGGAATGTATGATTCCTTGAAGCCAGTGCTTCTCACTGGGAATTTGCAGGTAACTGAACTTCTGTTTATTATGATTACATTATTTCCATAGGACTCGTTTACTTCACCTAAGTTTACTTCATGTGAGATTTATGGTGGGATACCCCAAGTTCCGGTAGTATTTTGAATTTGAGTGATAAACTCTTTTATTTGTTACCCTCTGATTCATTTTATTGTGGGTGATTTGACAAAGTAAGTGGATGCAAAATTTACAACATCCTCTCTTTAAATTCTCTTGTGGAATAGGTAAAACTGCCCCTCTCATAATTTAATACATTATCAGACATACATATCCAATCTCAACTTTATTGAATGTTGCTGCTGCCATTTCAAGCTTTATCCATCATCTTCTTGAGTTCTGATAACTGGATTCCTAAGCAGCTGCATTGTCCGAGGCATTCTCTAATATCTAGATAGAGAGATTTGTGTCACTGCTTGCAATGTCTCTACTCTAATTTATTCCTTTATTTACCTGATAAATTCATGAAACTTTTGGTTCACCTCTTATGGGCTTACACTGGTGATTGCCCTTTGAAGCTATACTAATGTTCACCTTATTCATCCCCTTCTTTTCATTCTACACTCTCTTAAGTCCAAACTAACATCATTTCCTTAGCCCTTTATGGATGTATCCATGATTGCTGAAATTTAATTGTTGTTTACTTCTGCATTGGAAGCTTGTAGGCTTTTTTTCTTGACTTACAATCATGTCTCATGTTCGTGTTTCAAACTTCGTCTCTTTCAGGATAGTTTCTTTGCTAGCTTTGCCCTCGGTTGGCTCATCACAAACGGGGCTGGACTCGCATCCTACCCAATTGATACTGTTCGTAGAAGAATGATGATGACCTCCGGTGAAGCAGTGAAATACAAGAGCTCATTTGATGCGTTTTCTCAGATCTTGAAAAACGAGGGTGCCAAGTCTCTCTTCAAGGGTGCCGGTGCAAACATTCTGAGAGCCGTTGCTGGTGCTGGTGTGCTGGCTGGCTATGATAAGCTCCAGTTAATTGTCTTTGGAAAGAAATACGGTTCTGGTGGTGGTTAAGCCTCAGTGTGTGTTCATCACCATTGTTTTACGAGACATGATTATGACGACCAATAAGAGAGGGTTTCTTTTCGCAATTTTGAATAATTCTTTTTGATGGGGTTTAAATCTCCAAAACATCTTGCTTTTCGATTCGATCTATTATGATTTTGTCGACATTATTACATTTCATGTAGTACTAGCTGCCGCGCAGCTGAGTGCTTTTCTTTCTAATGACTTGGTTAAGGCTTGTAGTTTTTGTTGGTAAGTTATTTCTCATGAGAATGGCATTTTTGGCCTTCTTGTAATAAGATTTACCCAAAAGATTTTTCTGCTAGTTATGTTATGCATTTGCAGCCATTCCAGCATAGAGTTTGATCCCCGATTGCAAATGATGTTTGATTTCATATCGATTTTTTAAATGTATGTTATGCTTGTGTTGTTTTGTTAATATTCTAAAATTGAGATGCTAAAATTATAAATAAATTAACATTTGATGTTAATTTATTATTAAACACGAGATAGATGATCATTTTCCACAAAAATTGGCTTTCACCAATTATTATTAAGCAAAAACTTTTATAAGATGGTTTCATATAAGATCTAGATCCGTTTGTATCATTGCAGTTGTGTTATTATTATTATTTTTTGGATGAAGGGTTTCCGGTTTCCTCCGAGATTTGTCATCAAATTCTTCGATTCATCTCCACCTTTGGATTTAATCATGAGAAGTTAGTTTCTAATTTACTCTCCAATTATATTATCAAGAAAAAGGTTCACAAACATATAAATCACCCGCATTTTATCATTGTGTTTAAACTCTGCAACATTTCATTGTCCTTTGTGTAAAATAAGTATCATACTTATTATGAATCGATGCTCATTTATGATAATTCAAGTTTTCATGGTTGGGAATTAGTAAGTTGAAATCGGTGTTTCATTTGCCAATTATGATATAAAACAAGGGATTAACAATTCAATTTTCCATTCAAACATGCTTAGCATAGTGATTAGTAACACCATCTAGATAATCTAGCTGTTGGGTCTGAAAAACGTTGCCATGAGATTGCTATATAGTATGTCATATTTGTGGTTGCTCAATTTAGTTTCTTCTCCAATACATGTGAAATGAGCAATGTTGTAGTAATCCATGTTGAGTAAAAGCATTTCATTAGAGTCTAGGATTCTTCAATGATGGTTTCTCCTTTTAATCTTTTGTGCATTACATTTTCTGCATTTGTCAAGGAGCAACACCATTTTAGTTTTCTTTCTTCCTTATATTGTAGATGATCAATTATTATGATGCGAGATTTATTACCAGTATTGTAATCTGAGAGGAATTTGTTATGCAATTGACTAGATTAAGAAAGCATATGATGTAATAATCTACGAACACATACAAATTCTCATATTTAGGAACAACAATGAATAAAAACATTTTATTTAATCAAATGTAGAAAGTACATGAAGTTACATGAATCAAAAATAAAAGAAAATGTAAGGTTTACATGTGTAACACGAAATTTTAGCCTCTACGGCTAGCAACTCCGATATACAGAGGAAAAGACTGTTCTGCAACTTGTTTTCTGAAAGAGACTTCATTGGTTTTTTTCCCTTCCACATTTTTGGGGTGAAAGATTGGATGCTCAGATAACGAGAGGGGAAAACAAGATTATTGTTTAGAGGATTTTTTGATGAAGAAAGCATAGAGGGGTTTGTTTGAAATGAAATATTGATGTTTATTGGTGGATAAATATTGAGATGGCCAAATGTATTTGGAGATTTAATAGTAGACTGGTGGTGGAGGCGACTCGTATTTGTAAGATGGTGGGGGCGGAGACTTGTAAACATATAGTGGAGGTGGTGGTGATTTATAAACATAAGGAGGAGGTGGTGGTGATTCATATTTGTATGGTGGGGGTGGAGGTGACTCATATTTGTAAGGTGGTGGTGGTGGAGATTTGTAAACATATGGAGGTGGTGGTGGAGATTTGTACACGTATGGAGGGGGTGGTGGTGACTCATATTTGTATGGTGGTGGTGGAGGTGACTCATACTTGTATGGAGGTGGTGGTGGTGACTCGTATTTGTAGGGTGGTGGCGGAGGCGACTCATACTTGTAAGGTGGTGGTGGTGGAGATTTGTACACATATGGAGGGGGTGGTGGAGATTTGTACACGTATGGAGGAGGTGGTGGCGACTCATATTTGTATGGTGGTGGTGGAGGTGACTCATACTTGTATGGAGGTGGTGGTGGTGACTCATATTTGTAGGGGGGTGGTGGAGGCGATTCATACTTGTAAGGTGGTGGTGGTGGAGATTTGTACACATATGGAGGGGGTGGTGGAGATTTGTACACGTATGGAGGAGGTGGTGGCGATTCATATTTGTATGGTGGTGGTGGAGGTGACTCATACTTGTATGGAGGTGGTGGTGGTGACTCGTATTTGTAGGGTGGTGGCGGAGGCGACTCATATTTGTAAGGTGGTGGTGGTGGAGATTTGTACACATATGGAGGGGGTGGTGGAGATTTGTAGACGTATGGAGGAGGTGGTGGCGACTCATATTTGTATGGAGGTGGTGGTGGTGACTCATATTTGTAGGGTGGTGGTGGAGGCGATTCATACTTGTAAGGTGGTGGTGGTGGAGATTTGTACATGTATGGAGGAGGAGGTGGTGACTCATATTTGTATGGTGGTGGTGGAGGTGACTCATATTTGTATGGAGGAGGTGGTGGTGATTCATATTTGTAGGGTGGTGGTGGAGGTGACTCATACTTGTAAGGTGGTGGTGGTGGTGACACATATTTGTAGGGTGGTGGTGGAGGTGACTCATACTTGTATGGAGGAGGTGGTGGCGACTCATATTTGTATGGTGGTGGTGGAGGTGATTCATACTTGTATGGTGGTGGTGGTGGTGACTCATATTTGTAGGGTGGTGGTGGAGGTGACTCATACTTATATGGAGGCGGTGGTGGTGACTCATATTTGTAGGGTGGTGGTGGAGGTGACTCATACTTGTAAGGTGGTGGTGGTGGAGACTTGTACAAATATGGAGGGGGTGGTGGAGATTTGTACACGTATGGAGGAGGTGGTGGCGACTCATATTTGTATGGTGGTGGTGGAGGTGACTCATACTTGTATGGAGGTGGTGGTGGTGACTCGTATTTGTAGGGTGGTGGTGGAGGCGATTCATACTTGTAAGGTGGAGGTGGTGGAGATTTGTACACATAAGGTGGTGGAGGTGGAGACTTATAAATATAAGGTGGTGGTGGTGGTGATTCATATTTGTAGGGTGGGGGAGGAGGTGACTCATATTTGTAAGGAGGCGGCGGTGGAGACTTGTAGACATATGGAGGAGGTGGTGGTGACTCGTATTTGTAAGGTGGTGGAGGTGGAGACTTGTAGACATAAGGTGGGGGAGGTGGTGACTCATACTTGTAAGGTGGTGGAGGAGGAGATTTGTAAACATATGGTGGTGGTGGTGGCGACTCATACTTGTAGGGCGGAGGTGGTGGAGATTTATAAACATATGGAGGTGGTGGTGGTGATTCGTACTTGTAAGGTGGTGGTGGTGGAGACTTATAGACATACGGTGGTGGGGGTGGTGACTCGTACTTGTACGGTGGTGGTGGTGGAGACTTGTAAACGTACGGTGGTGGTGGTGGAGACTCATATTTGTAAGGTGGCGGTGGAGGTGATTCGTACTTGTAAGGTGGTGGAGGCGGCGACTTATACTTATAAGGTGGCGGTGGAGGGGATTCATACTTATACGGTGGCGGAGGCGACTCATATTTATAAGGAGGAGGAGGCGGTGAACCATAAACGTAAGGCGGTGGTGAAGTATGCTCGTAAGGGTTCCAAGATCCCCATGAAGGCAGAGATTTCCATGTTGAATCGTCGGCACTTGTAGTCGCAGCAATTGCAAAGAAGAGAGCCAACAGAACCCAAACTCGGGGTTCTATAAAGCTCGACATGACTACTAAGTAAAGATCAAGACTAAGTAAGTTTCACTCTTCACTCTCATATAAAACTTTGTTTTAACTCTATTTTGGAATGCTTAATTGGAACTACATAACATGATATATATAGGCAATTCTTGCAACTATGTTTTGAAAAAGTCTACAAATATTTTTGCCTACATGCTTACCACTTTCTCTGAATTTCTTACATGTTTTGTCTTGTAAGAACTAGTCAGTTTATTATAAACAGTTAATTTACATAAAATTCAACTTTGGAAACAGCTTACAATATATATTAAAATGGTTAATTGTTATTTTTAATTGTTTTTCTTGCAATACTATCTAAAGCAGACCACTAAGCTACGACTACTTCTTAGTCTAATATTGATATTTGAGAATTGATGTTAAAACTAACCGAAAACGAAATTAAGACACTAAAATATTTGGACAGCTTGCAAATGAAAGGAGAGAGAAGCTTCTTGTGATATCTAAGAGACTTTAATTTCTTTAAATTTGTGAAAAAGTCTAATATTAATTAAACACGATTTCAAACTAACAACAATTAAAAAACTGTTTAGTAATCAAGTTTGAATATTTGATGCTTACACTTTAACACACTTCTTGTTAAGTTATTATATGCCCAATTGGACTTAGCTAGATATATTACAGCATTTTGGGCAACTATGCTTGGTTGATCTTCTGTCTTGATTAGATGAATGTGAACTTGGAAAGTATGGTATAACCTACAAAATAAAAGTTAATTTATTATAACGTTATTAGCTACAATTTTTTGATATTTATTGAGATGGAAAGAAATACGATTGAATATTATGGTAACAGAGCCAAGTAGATTGGTGAAAAGTTGTCATTGTATTTTTAAAAAGAAATTCTACAATATTCGTTGTACAAATAATATTTTCATTGTAGATGTAAAAATTATGAATTTATGATCACATTGAGTAGGGTTTGAATTCTCTTGCATCAATTTATCTCATGTGTATCGTAATGTTGTCATTATTGCACAAACTTATACCCAATTTGCATTAGTTTGTAATTTCTTTTTTCTCCTTTTGTATTTTAATGTCTACGTTGTTGTCTCGTAAAAGTCTGAGGGAAAAACTAAAGTATGTGTGCAAAGACAAAAACGTACAAATTGAAGTACTAAGTTAAAAAAATAAAATGCAAGTACGGACGAAAGTAAGGTGCATAGGGAAAAAAATTAAAAAAAAATATTTGGGGTAAAATATGTAATTATATAAAATATTAGGACTTTTTCAAACCGTCTCTATGTCTCGAGCATCTCAACTATTATCCGTAAAATAAAGATTAACTTATGAAAATGAGTTTGAGTTGTGGATAGTGAAACCTGATTTCTTAAAATTATATTCATAAATCATATAAGTTTTTTGTTTCTTTAACAAAAAATAAAAAGGAATAATACGATTGAGATTCAATGTTAATTGTAGATTTCAAATTGTGGAATAAGTTATACTTATACCAACCCTAGGACGTGGAAGCTTGAAATAGGCTTATTAAATTAATTGTTTGTTACTCAATCTCATTCAAATTTAAATATAGGGGGTGTTTGATAAAATTAATCATTTTTTAAATCTAGGAGACTATTTCCATGATTCCATACTGATGTTTGATGTTTTAATTTTTTAAACATGTTGAGATTTTACACCAATTATTGTCCTTAATACTTATTATAATGAGATGATATCATTATCATCATTTTTATAATTAGCAAGAGAACAAAAAATGGCGAAGATAAAAATTAATAAAAAAATCTGACTGCGTCAAAATCCCACAAGTACAGAGGAAATAATCAACACCAATCTTCATGTATGTTTATTTAAAGAAATTACATAACATGAAGAAAAAAGATTAAACCCAATTTCAAAAATGTTTACATAAATTCTTCACTTAACAACAATTTGCACAATAAAATAAAGTGATGAGAAATTAGTCTTGAAATATAATCTAACTCAGAACTGCAAGCCATGCTCTCTGGCAGCATCAGCAAGGGCCTGAATCCGGCCGTGGTAAGGGTAACCGCCTCGATCGAACGCCACCTTCGTTATCCCTTTCTCCATACAAGCTTTTGCGATCACTTCACCCACCTTCTTGGCAATATCCTGTGATGAGAGTAAATAAATTAATAAAATCGGAAATTTTTGTATGCCCTCTTTAGAAGAATATACGACATGGTCCTGCAATAAGAAGCAAATTAGAGAAGCATGAACCCCAAATGATATATTGGCTCAATAGTCACAGAATCACTTTTTCTTAATCTATATAACCCTTCATTCTTTTTAGTTCATCGAGGGGATATGTAGTGTTGTTGTCCTCTTCTTGGTAATGGAGAAAATCAGTCAGTTCTGTATATGATTTATTCACTGCCATACTGTGTCAGATAAATACAGGAAAGAAACGAAAAACTTGATCAGTATCACGGAGAATGTGATGCATTTCATCGGATAAGTAAGAATTCAGAAAGGTAAAACTTGACAAGAAACGTCTAAAAGAAACCACATGTTGCAAGAGCATTTTAACATCTAAAGGAATTTGGAGAAAGCATGATTCAACTTACAATGGTGGGACCAGAGCTGTAGTCAAACTCTTCTGAGATGGGTTTCTGCATAGTAGAGGCTGAAGCAAGTGTGTGCATTTTTGAATCGTCTATTACTTGAGCATATATGTGCTTGTTGGAGCGAAATACACATAATCTTGGTCTTTCTGTTGTCCCTTCAACCTGAGAAGACAAGAAATTAATCCCACGTAAGATGCTTTACGTGTCACAAAGACACACCACTGAGAAATGTAATGATGAGAAAGAAATGCAACCATAATGAAGAGTCTTACAAAGCCAAGCTCCACAAGAACACATATTCAACATTGAAGTATGTTTTGTTTACCTCATTTCTTGACTTTTCCGAATAAATAAAGATGATATTAAGATGCATTGGAGAAAGATTATCTTCTAGCTACAATCAACAATTTTGGCTTCCTAAACTAACCCAATACCCTCTCAAATTAAGGAATTCAAAGGCCTCTAGTTTGATCATATGCTATCAAAACGTACTATACTAAGAGACTTTTCTGACTACACCCTGCTAGAAAGATATACACAATTCACAGCCACATTGTTCAGCTTCAGCTGTATACAAAACATGCTCGTAAGAAAGGCAAATCATATAAATCAGCAATTTTATGGACTATATAACAAGCAACCACTACTGAAATGAGTAACTTTCTGCTATAAACACAATCCATAAGCCACTACAAAATCTCTAGTGCTCTAGCAAAATATTCATTCACACAGTCATTTTCGCAAACAGTTGGTGTTCTCTTCACGCACAACTTCCACCACCGCAATGCAAACATCAATCACTACATTGTATCTTAAATACCATCCTTAGCCGAGTTCCATTCTCTATAGAGAGCCTTGATGGACAATTTCTTTAATTCGAGACCAACAAATGCAATTCTTGAAGAGCATAATCTCAAATTGACAGAAAACCCACACACACACGAAATCAAAAGGAAGAAAAAAACAAAACTTGCCTTCTTACGGACACGGATATGGCGAGCAGTCCTATCCTGTCTTCGGGTTTCGGTGGCAGTTACGACGGCGAGGCGGCGAGGGTGGCGGGGCGCTGAGAAAGGAACTGAATTGGGGCGAATCCCATTGCAGAGCTGGTTGTGATGGGTGGTGGCCCAAGTGCTCTGAAGAAACGAGAGCGAAATGGAATTGCACGACATTTCTGAAACTGCGAAATCTTGCTATTACTTTGCTATCTCTAATATGCAGTGATGGAAGAAGGCAAGGAGCATTTCTTCTTGACCGTTAGGATAAGGGGAAGAGAAAGTGAGAAAGGGAAATTACAGTTAGGTCCCTATAAATATAAAAATTATGATATTCTAGCCCAATAGAAGAACTAGATTAAATTTGTTTTTTTTTTTTTTTAATTTGAATAAATATCGTCTTGGCACCTTTTATTAGCAAAAATAGCTATACAATAATTATATTTTCAAAAAGACAAAAACTTATATACACTTGGTGCACGGACCCTAGATCCATGCACTTGAGTCCCGACCCGTCACACGCTCGTATGCGCCTATGAGTCGTGGACAAAATCCGCCCAAACATGCTCACAGGTGTCAGACCTTTATATTATGTCAACTATACATTTTAATAGTGTTAGTCATACCTTTTAATTATGTTAGAGATACCTTTTGTAAGACTAGTTGTACCTTAATATTTTTCTTATTTTTTTTGCCTTGACCTTTATGTTATGTTAGATATACCCTTATGTCCAAATTTCATACCCTTAGTGCAATACTTTAACTTTAAAAAAAAATTCGCTGGTCTTCATATTATGTTAGTCATATCTTTATATTATATTAGTCATACATTTATATATAAATATCATAACTTTTTTATAATACTTTAATCATAAACCCTAAACCCTAATTTAGACACAAGTTGTAAATATTTACATTTATGTGATATTACTCATATATTTATTTGATATTATTTATACATCTATATCAACATAAACATACATTTATAATATATATATATATATATATATATATATAAGTACCATTAACATAATTAAAAGATATATCTAACATAACTAAAAGGTATGACTGTTATAACTAAAACAAATGCTAAAGTATAGCTAACCTTATAAAAGGTATGACTAACATAACTAAAATGTATGTTAACACTACCAAAATATATAGTTAACATAATATAAAGGTCTGACACCTGGAAACATATTTAAATAGATTTTATCCGCGACTCATAGACGCGTGTGGACACATACTGACGCGTGACGGCCCGATCCAACCCGACCCGAGTGCATGGACCTAGGGTCCATGCACCATGTGCATAAGAGAGTGACTTTTAAAAAAATGTCATTCATGATTGTATATACAGTCGTGCACAATATTGTGTATAGTTGCACACGACCAGATACGATTATAAATGATACTTTTAAATAAAATTAATATTTGAGTTTTCTTTTTCAAGTGATATATTAATGTGATGTTTTTTGTAAATTTTCTTTTATTTTTAGTTTTTTTTGATTGACCAGATTCCGAGTTCTATCTAATTCTCGTAGCAAACGTTTTTCCTAGCACGTTCATAACTAAAATAGACCATTTAATTTCATGTTCAAAAGGTATGTTCATATTTTAACATTTTAGAAGCCTTTTGGATAACAAAAGAATTTAATTAACTATATTATAACAAACAAAATTCGAATAACTTAATACTAATTAATAACAAATTATGATGACAATAATAACTAATATTATTAACTATTACTTGCTAGTGAATAATAATTAATTCTAATAGAAATATTATATTTATAATCATTAACATTAATCATTAAAAACAATTTACTATATAAATGATAATTAATATAATTATAGCAATAATCAATTTCAAAAATAATATCAACAAATCCACATTATTGATATATATTACTAATAATAACTGATACGAACATGATGACAGTCTGTACTTATAATTATAATAATGATAATAGTTATTAATATTATTACAGATTTGTGTTAGGTACCTTTAAATCTATTATTTCTTCTATAAAAACATTTTCTTATTCCATTAACATATCAAGTGTTTGAATAAATATAATATTATCATTCATTGCCGTATTTTCTTAGTTGAAATTGAATATCATACTCATTGAATTTAGATGAGTATATTTAAATATCATCGTCTGGATCTTGTGCATCTTGTGTATATGCACAAGATCCGTATTTTCTGGTAATCCCTTATGCGAATTATTCAATCCAGCCTGTCACATGGTCCAGTCTATTTTGATGTTTACCCTAATCTTTCTCTATCTCTCTCTGATATAAACATCCTTGATGCTCTTACCCTAAATGTCAAAACACATGGTTATAACTATATTTCAGGAACAGAAGTTATATGTATATGTTATAGAATTTATTATAAACCTCTTTTTACTTTAAATCCTATGTGTAAAAAAGTTGATAAAAATTCAAATGAAACCATTCTTATTGAAACAAATTTCAATAAATAAAAAATAACAACTAGGAGAGCTATTAAATGGGAAGAAATTGTTTTCCCTGACAACTGGATAATTGAACATGCTGTTCCAAAAAATCCTATTATAAATGATAGATTTCAAAATATTATTCAAACAAATGAAGGATCTGTTCATATACAGTTTGAAAATCAACAAATAAAAAATTTGTCATCCTTATATAGATCTAATTCTAGTCATTCTTTTATTTCTCCTATTGATTATAATTTGGATATTCCACAGAATACTAGAGCTTCAACTTCTTATTATAGAGAAGATATTAGATCTCAATCTTCTAGAAAAGATGAAGAAAAAGAAAACCGTTTTGATAATATCATAATAAATAAAAATAATATTGTGCATAATATAAAAGAAACTGATACATTATCAGAAATGAACTTTACAATTTAATTTATGGATTTAAACCAAAAAATAGATTTTTCCAAAGGATCTAGTGCTACAGCACATATAAATAAAGAATTTTATAATTCCAAATGGGATGTTTTTCGAAACTGGTATTTTGAAAACTTCTCTGAAAAAGAATTAGAGTTTTTTGTACAAAGTTTTTAT
Organism: Scutellaria minor; assembly: GCA_954870855.1. NCBI lineage: Eukaryota > Viridiplantae > Streptophyta > Magnoliopsida > Lamiales > Lamiaceae > Scutellaria > Scutellaria minor. Next base: position 11,829,342 of record OX940738.1, on the reverse strand, counting down.
AAGTTTTGTGAAAAACATAATAAAATTATATATTTTGTTCCTTGGTTTTTCAATACTTTTGTTGAAAAATATATCTCTGTTATAGAAAGAGATTATAAGCTTTCTACAGGACAAATACAGAAATCTGTATTTCCTCCTCAATCTGCCTTTCAAATTGAAAAAAATGACAAACAAATTAATTTTATTGCTTTTTCAAAAATATTTGAAAATGATACACTCCAAATTACTGTTCAACATATCAATCATCTTCTTGAAAAACAAAATTATACAAATCCTTATTTGACTATTCTTGGTGAAGAGATTATATCTCTTAAAGATAGAATTGAAAAAATCGTTTCTCAAACTAAAGCTAATGATAATATTCAATTAGAAAACGAAACAGATATTGTTTCTATTGCTTCATCTTCTATCCAACCTCCTCCTGATACGAAAATTTTTAAGATTAAAACTTCTGCATCTCAATTAGAAGCATCTATAGAAGAAAAGTTTAAAGCCTTTAACATTTCTGCTCTTGATGAAGAAGAAATTGAACAGATTAATAAAATGAAATGGGCTGATAAACCTACTCTCAATAAATATTATTATAATAGACCTACCCCTACTCTTAATGAAGAACAAGAATATACTATCTCAAACAGCTATAATGGGAAAAGTATTTATGAATGGAATCTTAACAGGAATACCTTTACACATATTTATACGATTGCACATAGAATTCTCATGTATAGCACTATATGCAAAAATACTGGTAATACTGATAAAGAAATTGCTAAAATGGTTATATCAGGCTTTACTGGACAATTAAAAGGTTGGTGGGATAATTATTTAAAACCAAATCAAAGAAGTGAGATTTTAGGATCCATAAAAAGTGAAAATGGAATCCTTGTTGAAAATGCGGTTTACTCCCTTGTTACCACCTTAATTGAACATTTTACAGGTAGATATACCGATAACAGTGAGACTATTAGAACTCTTCTTAATGATTTAAGATGTAAAACTCTTACTGAATTTAGATGGTATAAAGATACTTTTTTATCCAGAATATTTGAATTACCAGAATGTAACTCAGACCATTGGAAAGCTAAATTTATTGATGGACTTCCAAATCTTTTTGCTGAAAGAGTTAGAAAAATTCTTAGAAAAGATAATATTTCTATTATATATGAAATCTTATAAATATATGTATTCAAGAAGGAATATCTCTTTGTAATGATTTAAAATTAAATCAACAAATTAAAATTCAAAATCGACTTGAAAAGAAACAACTTGGTCAATTTTGTGATCAATTTGGTATGGATATATCCAAAGATAAAAAATATTATTCACATAAACATAAAAATAATGATGAGAAACAAAAATCATATTTCCGAAAAAGAAAAAGATATAAAGATAAAGATAAGTATAAAGAATATAAAGAAAATGAAAGACATTCTTTCAAAAAGAATAAATATAAGAAAAAAGAAAGGAGAGATTCTCCTATTATTTGCAGAAAATGTGGTAAGCCAGGACATTATGCAAATCAATGTTGGGCTAAAGAAAAGATTAAGAATCTTGATATTAATGATAATATGAAAGAAATTATTTATAATATAATTTTTGATAATAATTCTGAAACTGATCATTCCAAAAACTATTACAGTTCAGATACTTCTAACAATCAAGATAATGATTCTATTTTTTCAAAAGAAGAATGTGAAAATTGTATACAAGGAAAACCTTGTATAAATCACATAAGTGAAATTCATAATAATATAAATGATGATATTAATGAAAATATTAATGACAAAGATGAAGAATTTTATAAACTTATGTCCCAATTCAAAGATTTAAATATTAATACTCTTACTAATAATAATATCCTTGAATTTCTTAAAAGGATAAAAGATCCCAAGTTAAGAACTAGTATTATTGATCAAATAGAAGACATTCCTTCTACTTCTGATTTAAAAAAAAAAGATAAAATAGTTTCTTCTAATAATGCTTATTCTATGGTTGAAGTTAATAAAATATTAAAAAATAAATATAATAATCAAAATCCTATTACTATACAAGATTTACTTTATGAAGTAAATAATTTAAAAAACGATGTTAAAATTCTTAAAGAAAACAATTATGAACTTAATCAACGTATTTCAACTATTGAGAAAGGGAAAAACATATCTGTTGAAGAACAATTTGAAGAAATATCTCTTGAAAAGAATCATCTTTCTACTATTACTATGGTTATATCTCAAAAATGGTATACTAAGATTACTCTTCTTATAGATAATTCATATAAAATTTTTTTTATAGCTATGATTGATAGCGGTGCTGATTTAAATGTCATACAAGAAGGACTTATACCAACCAGGTATTTCCATAAAACTTCTCATTCTCTTTCACATGCTGGAGGAAAACCTCTTAACATTAATTATAAACTTCCTAAAGTTTATATTTGTAAAGATAAAAAATGTATTTCTACTAGTTTCCTCTTGGCCAAAGATATATCTAGCCAGCTTATTCTTGGACTTCCTTTTTTACATCAAATTTATCCTTTAACTACTGTTAATTCTAAAGGCCTTATAGGAACTTTTGAGGATAAACCTATAAGTTTTGATTTTATTACTAAACCTATTCATCGTATTCTTAATGAACTTCAAGAAAAAATTGATAGAAAGGTTTTTCATATTAATTCCTTGAAAGAAGAAATTAATTTCTTATCTATTGATGAAAAACTCAAAAATCCTAAATTACAAGATAAAATAAAAATCATTCATAATAATTTCTCTTTAGAAATTTGTAATGATTTCCCTAATGCTTTTTGGGAAAGAAAGAAACATATTGTTTTTCTTCCATATGAAGATAATTTCAAAGAAGAAAATATTCCTACTAAGGCACGACCTTGTCAAATGAATTCTGAATATTTGGAATTATGTAAAAAAGAGATCAAATCTCTTATTGATAAGAAACTCATTTCTCCTTCTCAGTCTTCATGGTCTTGTACAGCCTTCTATGTTAATAAACATTCTGAACAAGAACGTGGTATACCCAGACTGGTTATTAATTATAAACCTCTTAATAAGGTTTTAAAATGGATTAGACATCCTATTCATAATAAAAAAGATCTTCTTGATAGATTAGTTCATGTTTTAATATTTTCAAAATTTGATCTAAAATCTGGTTTTTGGCAAATCCAAATTAACAAAACTGATAGATATAAAACTGCTTTCAATGTTCCTATAGGACATTATGAATGGAATGTTATGCATTTTGGCCTAAAAAACGCTCCTTCTGAATTTCAACAAATTATGAATGATATTTTCACTCCTTATAGTGATTTCATTATTGTCTATATGGATGATATTCTTGTTTTTTCTAAAGATATTGAAAATCATTTTCGACACTTAGAATTTTTTAAAAAAATTGTTATACAAAATGGTCTTGTTATCTCCAAGCCAAAAATGATTCTTTTCCAAACAAATATTAGATTTCTTGGACACAATATCGAAAAAGGAAATATTATTCCTATACAAAGAAGTATTGAATTTGGATCAAAATTTCCAGACATTATTACTGATAAAACTCAATTACAAAGATTTCTTGGAAGTCTTAATTATATTTCTCCTTATATTGAAAATCTCAATAAAGAATCTGCTATTCTTTATGACAGACTCAAGAAAAATCCTTTACCATGGTCCGACAAACATACTGAAGCTGTCAGAAAGATTAAAGAAAAGGTTAAAAACCTTCCATGCCTTATGCTTGCTAACCCTCAATGGGAAAAAAATATTGAAACTGATGCCTCTGACATTGGTTTTGGAGGTATTCTTAAACAGATTAATCCTCAAAATAAACAAGAATATCTTGTTAGATTCTATTCTGGTAAATAGAATAATGCTCAAAAAAATTATTCTACTGTTGCTAAAGAAATTTTAGCTATTGTTAGATGTGTTCTAAAATTTCAAGATGATTTATATAATCAAAAGTTTATTATAAAAACTGATTGTCAATCTGCGAAATTTATGTTTATAAAAGATTTTAAACATGATGTTTCAAAACAAATGTTTGCAAGATGGCAAGCTCATTTAGCTCCTTTTGATTTTAATATCATTTATAAAAAAAACGAAGAAAATCATCTTCCTGATTTTTTAACCCGAGAATATTTACATGCTTAAATCTACAGGTATGAATACTCAGGGTCGCGGAAACTTTTCCTCTTATAGAGGAAGAGGAGAAAGGGGAAAACCCCCAAATCTGAATTATGGAGAACGAGGAAATTCCTCTAATGTTATTCTCCAACAGGGAAAAAAGAAGCTTATAGCTCAAAACATTTCTGAAAACATGAATTCAGAAAACCCTCTTCATAATGAGTTTCAAGAGTTTCTTAAACAGAAACAACAGAAAGAGGGACATATCCCAGATCTTAATTCTCAGACATCATATGTCAATGCTGCAAAAGATGATGATGATTCACATCTTTATATTGAGAATGACAAGAGAGAAATCATTCTTCTTATAGAAGAAAAAGATGTTCAATGGGCAGAAAATCCATGGAATATCATGGAAAGATACTTGAATAATAACTCAACACCTTATGGTTCATATAAACAAAGAGGATTTTTTGAAAATCTTCTTATGGAAACTAAAAGTGTTGAAATCACTCACTTTTCATCAGGAAATACCCAAGATAAAGGAAATTATAGTTTTTCCAAATTTATTATCAAAAAGATTATATCTTTTGAGGAATGGGGAATTTCTCCCTTAAATGAGAAGGATATTTTTTCTCCTAGTCATAATACGACTTTCAAATTTAATTATTATGACTATATTGATAGTTTTTATAAAACTTTCTATCTTGAGAACAAGAAGAGAAAACATACTTGGTTTATAAAAATTTGTGAAAACATTTTTCACAAACCAATTCCTACATGGTTCTTTACTTGGTGGAGAACTTTTGGTCCTTCTATTGAGATCCTTCCAAAATGTTTTAGTGAACTTATGAATGAATGGGTTACTGTCTCACCAATTGTTCAAAACAACTCTAAAGATGTATACATCGAAGGAAAATCTTCCTGTATGTTCTACATAGAATTCGGTGTTCCATGGATTTGGAAATGGAAACCAATTTTTGGTTATACCAATTATGGTGCTCCATGTTTATGGAGAGTTTGTCTCTGTAAATTCTGGGAGAAGCTAATTCACATTGATCCTGATACAGAAGAAATTTTTGGTTATGAAACCATTGAAAAGATAAAAGAAAAGATCGAAGTTTATAAACAAGATCAAGAGAAAAAGCTTGAGGATGATAATATTAGTCCTTTCAAACTCTTTACTCAGAAATATTCTGAGATTTATCCAAAAGAAAAAATCATAGAGATATTTCTTGAACAGATGAAGAGAGATATTTCCAGACAACTTAAAAGTTCAGAATCTGATACTTCCATGAACTCAGATACGAGTTTCAATTGTTTAACACAAGATGCACAAGATCCAGACGATGATATTGAAGATCTTGCTATTAATGATGAAGATCTTGCTATTGAGAATGCATTTGAGAAAATTAAGAAATCTCTTAAGGAAAATACTCCTTCCACTTCTCATTAATAATGATTTCTTGATGAACAGGTTTTATGAATCTTTCAAATCGCTTCAATCAAAGGCACAAAAGAGATTGTGCAAGATGTTTTTGTTATTCTCAATGGAGAATTAACAAACAAGCAATTATTGATGAAGGACACAGAGAATTTCGACAGACTGTCCTTGAATTACATCCAGAACCAGAAGAAAATATCCATATTGATATTCTTATGGAAAGAATTGCATTGGAAAATTGTATTATAAGGAAATACAAAAAGAGTTTAAAAATTCTTGATCAAAAATTTCAAAGGAATATGGATAAGTATCCAGCCACTGATGAGTGTCTCCATCAAAGTCAAATCTTCTTCCACAATATGTTTCAAGGAGACAGATCGACATAACAGAAAACGACACAAGAGGAAGTATAATTATTGAGTGACATTTCACTGTTCACTTTAGTGACATTTCACTATTCACTTTTTGTGACATATCACTGTTCTGTTTTTTTTTTAGTTTGGAATCCGGGGTTTCATGTCCGGTTTTCCTCTATATAATGCTCTCTCATTTCTTTTGTTTAGTACGCTTGAGTGTTAACTCGCACCCTTCTTTCTCTCTCTATAATCTTTCATCTTTTGTAAAATTTGAAGTTTGAAGTAATATAAGCTTGAAGTACTACTTGTGAGTTCTTTACTTTCTGTATTTCATTCTGCACATTTATTTCTGCTTTGCCGCCTATATGGTCGGCTAGATTCATTGTGTTAGATCATGACTTGACTATATATTAAACTACTAAACATGGTTGAGAAATTGTTTAATTCATGTGATAAAAATATTTAAGTTATTTTAAGGTTAAAACTTGTTCGATGATTTGTTTTAAACTTGCTTCGTGCCCTTTTCCCTTTTGCCATAATGTCCAGACGTGACGCAGGCGTTGTTGGGAGTTTGTGGGTTTTTCTTGTAAGTTTAAACTTTGACTCTGGACTTTTCTTATTTTGTAAAAGAGCCTGTCTAAATAACTTAAGCATTTTTAAATAACTTAAGCATTTTTATACCTGAGTTTAAAATTGTATCATTTTAAATGATACCATTGTTCATTGAACATGGTTTAAATGAATTTTTATATGGTTTACATGATTCATATTTATTCATATGAATAAATATGATATTCTCATTGAATTTAGATGACACCTCTATTTCCACGATATATATATCTCCACTTTTAAATTGAGTTCTATTAATAAACAATTTTTTTCATATGTATAAGCATTTAACCCTTTATGTTTTTAGATAAAATATAACTTCAGTTACATTTTTCAACCGCACTATTGAATCATCAATATATATACTATTGAATAAAGAAGTTGAACCTTTGATATAATGATAGTATTTCACAAAAACTCCCATAAACACCAGTTGCATGGACCTAAATGCATACAATTCGGGTCGATCCGACCTGACACGCGGCCCACGCACATTAGAGAGGGTGTTCATACACTTAGTTTATGACATTTTAGGGAAAAATATGTACACATTTTAGTTATAACATTCATACATATTTATGTTATGACATTCATACATTTACATTATATAATTTATATTACACAACATGTAATACCCGGTCTTTTACATATTTTAGTTATGTTAGTTGTATATTTATATATTATATAAAGATATGAGTATGTTGACATAAAGGTATAAGTAATATATATAAAAGTATGAGTAATATCACATAAAGGTATACATGTACAAATTGTGTTAAAATTCTTTTTTTTTTAAGATAAAGTATTACATAAAAATCATACTAATATAACATAAAAATCACACTAATATAACATAAAGGTCAACATATGAATAAAAAAAATGTAAATATAACAAAAGTTTTATATATTAGTTATATAATTATATTGTTGATTGACATAATTGATTTGATACTTATTTATTTTTGTCTATCTTTATATAAATTTACAAAAAAATTCATCATCACCACTCATAGAACAAAATTTCCTCCGGACACACGTAGCTCAGTTGGATTCTTTTTATTTGCTACCAAATTTTTTTGAATTTTTTTGCTTTTGGTTCTTTTATGTCTATAAATAAGAAAGCTTTCTTCAAAGAAATTCAAATTATTTTTGCTTTTGGTTATCTTTTAGTCTATAAATAAAAAAACTTTATTCAAACCAAACATGTATTTAACATTACATTTTTTTCCAAAACTACATATTATGAAGCATATGGGTAGTATTTATGTTATTTTTAACACTATTATATAGAAAATGTAAATTAATACTTTTTCTAAAAATTTGCTAGTATTTATACTAATCACCATCCTTATATGGACAATAGACATTCAATCCATCCTAAGGAAGATATATGATTTTCAAGATTTATCTAAGTATAATATTAGTATGAGATATTTTTCAAGAAATTTCATGTTATTTTCTACATAAAAAATTCCTTAAAAAAATCTAGATGTTTCTTTGTAGATTTATTTCTTAAAATACTTCAGTCTTCACTCCCTATAATTTTTAAACAAATTATCTGGTGGTCTCACGAATGTCATTCTGTGAAATATGTGGACGATCAATACGCACGTCAACATGTGGAGAAACTTATAGCATACGTGTATTATGTAATATTTTTTATTTTTAATTGGGTTAATTGTCTGAAAAATCACAATCTTTAATTGGATCGTTATTTTAATCAAACTTTTCACTATCTGTCAAAATAACATAATCTTGTATATGTAATATGTTTTTTTTTTTTTTTCTTTTCTTTTACTAAAATCAGTTTTGAAAAAGTTGTATATTTTTTATAATAAGCTTGGGGAGAGTGGAGAGGAGGGATGAGAGAAACAAGAAAAACTATAAAACTTGGGTGAAACATTGTATATAGATAAATAATGAATTTTTTTCACTATTTTAGTCAAAAAGACATAATACATATATAAGATTATGTTATTTTAATCAATAGTAAAAAATTTGGTTAAAATGACAATTTGGGTATAGGTTGTAATTTTTTTCCGATAATTAACCCTTTTTAATTTGATTTAATTTTACATATTAGTTTCCGGTAATCAAACTTCCATAATTGATTGTTGAAGCGAGATCATAGTCACACTTTAGAGCCAAGTCTCTTTGGTTATGTTTGTTTTGGATTTAAGGCAACATTTGCAAGTTTGAATTATGATTTCGAAGGATTTTATGAGTAATGAATTTTAAAAATCTCGGAGTTTGTTTTGAGATTTTATAGAATAAAATTATAATTAATATATCATTTTCATATTGAAAATTGTAGAAAAAGTAGATGTTGTACTTATTAAGTAATGCACTCTAGTTTATAATTAATTTGAGAAATTGCAATCTAACAAGTAACACTTTTATTCTAATCATGTAATATTTGTGTTTGTATAATGTAATACATTCATATATAATAGTAATGCACTCAATGTTTATGATTGATTTGAGAATTTTTAATCTGATAATAATAATTTTATTCCGATCATGTAATACTTTTGTCTATATAATAAATATTTTTATAAATTACAAGTAATGCACTCCAAATATATGATTAATTTGAGAATTTGTATTCTCATAAGTAAAATTTTTATTCTGATTATTTAATACTTTTGTTTGTATCATTTAATACATTTAGCCATATCATGTAATACTACGTAATAGTTTCATAATTTTGACAAAAAATATTAAGTAATACTTTTTGTGTATGAGGTAAAACTTTTAGAGTATGTCTTGCATAAGACTATCTCACTTTCGATGGAACCATGCACGGTCGTTTCCTGGGACACGGTTGACCTTGCTTAAGGAAAATAAAAACGTATATTTATAGTCGAAAAATGCATATTTATGTATTGTTGTTGTGCATGGTCGATCGGGACACGATCATGCATGGTGCCATCACATCACATGATACACACAAAAATATTATGTAATACTTTTACATATATTCTGTAATAATTTTTAAAAATATCACATGATATATAAACACATACAAATATTAATAATAGTTTTATGAGATTTTTTTATTAAAGACCTACTCTAATGTTTATGAGTATCTATAGTTTCACAAATATCTATATAGTTACAAATTTTAGAATTTTCAGATACTAAATAAACTAAAGTTATAAAGATAATTTATTGTTCAAATTAAAAATATCAGTAATGCATAATTGTTAATTTCTCAACATCAAATGATGAGAATAAGTCATATAAAGTTATATATATGTTTGGATAGATTTGATTATTAAAGAGGTTTGTTCGAAAATTGTACAAATATTTGAGTACATTTGATAATTTAATTATGGGTGAGACTATATATGCACATTTCCTAAATATTAAATACATCTCAATTTTTTAAATTAAAAAAGTATAAAATTACATTTTCTTGGATGTTTATTATTTTTGGTATCTATAGTCGTACCCTTTAATTATACCTTGAGTATGATGTAATTACAATACTTGTACATAATACGTAGAAGACACACAACATGTTCGTAAATATTGGTAGGTTTTTATGTCTGTAAAGATAAATATATAATAAAATTTAGGTTAGCAAATTTTGATTGCTAAAAAGGGATTACACTAAACTCATCTAGATTATACACACTTTTCACCTTATCAACCAAACTTTTGTTGTTGTACCTGACACAAGTAAACAATGTAAATGTTGACTTCAACTTTTGAACTCTCAAATTCCCAAAACGTGCTTACAAAAACAACGTACATTATTTAAAATATTAAATTAAAATTATTAAAATATATTTTATAAATTGTATTTTAATAAGAATATTAAAATAAAATTATAAAAATGTTATTTTAATATCTATTTTATTCAAAATATTGAAATTTAAATAAAAAGTATTTAAAAATATATTTATTAAATATATTAAAATTAAAATCAAGAATATTCTTAAGAAATTCTCGATAATTACTAATGACCTTAAATATTATGAGTTATTATTTATATTTAGAGTAATATAGAATTAAAAAATATATTTAATTTAATTTTAAAATTTGAATAAATGAAATTAATTTTAAAAATATTTTTATAATTAAAATTTAGTATCCCAAACTAAATTGAATTTTTGTGTTTTTTTTTTATAATTTTAATTTTAATATTCAGAACAAAATAAATTTGTTATTTTATTTTTATTATTTAAAGAAATATGTTTTTAAAAGTTATTATTGAAACATTGTGAGTTGGAAAAACACAATACAACAATTACATAATTTTGTAAGTAAAAAAAAAAATTAAGTAATCTGCAATAAGAAAATTAAAAAAAGGTAAAATGAAAAAACTTGATAGTTTACCCCTTACGATTCAGTGTTAGTACAAAACGTTTCAATTATAATAATCAGAAAATAAATGTGAAAATCCCCAACGGTCGAAAATGAATTAATATCCTCAAATTAAATAACAAAAGCGTGGGCCCCACATTAACGGTCTACTGTCTAAGCTCTCAAGTCTCTCACTCTCCTCTCTCTCTCAAAGCTGTGCGATAATCATTCTGCAATCTCTTCTTTTCTTTTCTGGAAATTAGAAGTGATAACTTAAGCTTCTTAGTGGTTGCAGAACTGAATTAATGGAGGTTGCAATAATCGATTGGAAAAACATCGATTCAAGATTTGTGAAAGACGAGTTGTTTGAGCACATCAATGCACCTAAATGGGTGGATTTCTCCGCTCCAGATGAGCCTGTTGATGATGAGGCTTGGTTCTGCCGCCCTAGTAAGTTGAAACACACACATGCACACACACACGTATGGGTATGTGTAATGAGGGTGTGTGTACTGTGTGCGATATGGATTTTGATTTTCATGGTTTTCTTTTTTTGTTTTTAACTTGTAGGTTGTGATCACCCCAAGACAGTTGAAGATTTCTTCAATGATAAAGAGAGGACCCCAATTTCGAATTCTAAGGTTTGTTTTCTTCGCAATTTGTGTTGTCAAGAAAGTTTGGGAGATTTGGGAATTTATGAGGTGATTCTCAAAGTTTTTCTAGGGTTTTAGGATTTATTATGAAGGAAATTCTGCTGTTGATATTTTCTGGTTGTTGATTTGATGGATTTGCTGAGTCTGATAACAATTTTATCCTTCAGATTTATGCTAGCATCTTTGCTTGTTTATGCATTTTGATCAAATTGCTTCTTGTTCATTGCTTACACAATTCATATATGTTTTATCATCATTAATCAAACTTAAGATGTGTGATTTTGTAAAAGATAACCATTCATATTTTGTAGATTCTGAGCCCTAAATTTGGAAATTGATATTCAGCTTTATCATACTTTGCCTCATTTTCTTGTTTCCTTGCAACACAGATTCAAAGATCAGCTAGTGTATCCGATATTCCACCATTCGGTGATAGAACCAAAAGGTATATATAATATCAAACTCTTGCTCTATCTAAACTGCTAATTTTACTTTTTTATGCATATCTAATCCATACAAAATCATTTACAATTACAGAGGTGCAATGCTGAAGAAGAGAGGAACAAATCAACCATTCGAATTATCAAACAAGGATGCAAAATATAAAAAGTTTGTTGAAGATGGTGAAAATCAGGACCCCAATTTCTCAACCCCTCTAAACCACAAAACTAAAGTTGGAAAGGAGGCATTCAAATCAAGCATCGAAAAGAAACAAGTGGATGATACTATAATAATGGGTGAACGAACGCCAAAGCTGAGGAGTACTTCGTCTGCACGGAATTTGTTCTCAGGTGGGGATTTGCTGAGTAAAGTAGCTGAATTTTGCAATGAGTTGAAAAAAATTGCAATAAGGGGGCGGGAGAAAGAGAATCCAGGCAGTGTGGATGAGAACGATCTGGGGTTCACTGATCATGTAGACAAAAAGTTAGGAGTTATGAGTGATAGAGAAAAAGAAAGGAAGCCATTGCTTGAGATGAGTATAGAGAAAAGTGAAGTAAAGGAGATGAGTGGTTCAAAGGGGCAGCTGAGAAGGAAAAAGTGAGTTTCTCATCGAAATATGATAATCGAGTGCAGTGTTTTATGATTGATTTTTCAAGTTGGTAATATGATCTTGAATTTGTTCTTGCAGACGAAATGATGATGCAGAGAACACACCGATTTCTGTCGATGTAAAGAACATTAAAGCAGGGGGCAAGTTACCAATCCGCACTAGTCCGCCCACTCCACAGTGTTTCTCAGCCGGCCAGGGGAATTCTAAATCCGCGACACTCAAGCCTTTCCGGGCCAGACCTCTGGTATGTAGAATGCACAATCTTCATTCCTAACATGATCCCATTAAGAAATTGTTTTAGTCTATTGTGTGGTATATATATGTTCTTTCATTCTTAACATTGCTGTCAAGTAGTCTTTAACTTTTCAATTCTATTATATAGGGGGAAAATGTTTGCTTTAGATACTTTAGGTGAGATGGGTCTATCCTAGTGAAGAGAGAGGCATTTCATTTGCTGTGGACAGAAAATGGCATTTCATTATTAGTTGAATTCTTATGGTTGGAAGCTTAAATCATTTGAAGGCCTAGTAACCAAAAGTTGTTGTTTCTACACTTGATACATAACCTGATAGACTTCATACTATTAAAAGGGCTAGTATTAAAATGCAAATTGTAGTTTAGCACTTTATTTTTTTTTTCACTTGATATCTAAACCCAAAGAAAAAAGTTTTCAAATTGCTACTCATGTTATGCGGGTTTGACCAGTAGCACTAAAAACCCAATTATTGACATATCATCTGGCCACCAATAGGCGCCGAAAAAATTCCATTGCAGCCGCCTTGAGCTAAAAAATGTAACTCACTCCAAACCTCAACAAAAATTCATTCCCGTTCGAAAGTTGTTTGAAAAAGGGTTCCGTTTTGGGATTTCAGATGATTTTTGTTTGATTGGAGCTTGAATCGAATGAAATCATGATATAATGATGTCATCATAGAACTCATGCATTTTGGTTGAGGCTTGGGGGTGGACCGCATTTTCTAGTTTTTCTGATAGTCGTTGTTGGTTGGAAAATGTGTCAAAAATTGAGTAAAGGTTGCAATTGATTAAACCCGTAAAGTATGGTTGAAAACCTTTTTGGTTTAATAAAAAATGCTTAAGTACACTTGCTTGATATTAACCAATATTTAAAATTCGAAATGCATTTTCAAGATAAATAAGAGTTAATCTTCTGAGAGCCACATTTTTAGAGACTTCACTAGTAGTGGACCTATTTTTTGTTTAATTCATCAGTTTTACAATCCGTTTTGAATTTTCGACTACAAAGTCGAGGGACATTGTATACTGATTAAATCACATGAATTGGGAGAATCAGGAGAGAGGAATTCTGCAGGAGGTGAAAGAGACGAGCAAGGACATAGCCACGGTGGTACGAGAGGAGAAGAAGAGCTTCCATGAGGTTGGTGAAAAAGAAGCAAGATCTTTGGATGTATTCTGGTTCCTCAAGCCTTGCACTCTTTCAAGCTGATATGATATCACAGATATCAACACTACTATAGATAAACTTGCATATAAAGCCATTCTTTCATTCTTTCATTCTTATTTTAGCATTGAGATCACACAATTGATATCATATGTTTCACCTATTGTATTCTTGATTCATTTATTATTCAGAGTTGTCAAATAAACATGGTACGTTCCAGCTAATAAACGAGAATGGGATGATCCTTTCTCACTTTATATTATTGGGAGATTCATTTAACTATTGTTTGTGAGTTTATTCATCTCATGCATCAATTCTGACACTAAACCTGTAAATAGTGACGTGGCAACACTCAATTCCAAGGAACTTTTGTAGACTTCGATGAAAATAAGAAAGCCACAAGTAGGATGAGTTTATGTCAAGCTATGAATTGAACATTTATAACGATATGCTCAATCATACCAATTATCATTAACGATTTTCTTGTATAGAATCTAAATTTCAGGGGTTTGAGTTTCTCAAAAGCTACGTGAGTCTAGTTTCTAACAACAACAAAATTTTGTAATTTGGAATCTTGTGTGAAGAGTTATGGTTAAAATACTAAGGGTGGCAGACTGTTTCGGAATTTGTCAAGAAGCTGTCTCAAAGGATCAACTTTACATTGACAATTGATTTCACTCGAGGATAATTTGATTACATGGCTTATATCACTGGAAAGCCACGTGAGTCTAGTTTCTAAAAAAAAAAGAATTTTGTAATTTGGAATCTTGGGTCAATTAAATTTAGTTTTTTACAAGCTAAATTCGTCATTTTTGTAGACATTTTCAAGAAATAAATATCAAAATAACAAAAAACAACTCATAAACGAAAATTCAACCACAACAATCTAACGTCAAATATCATGAGATCACTAAGTTCTTCGAGGAGGGGAGAACAAATTATTTTACAATTTAACTTCCTCTAAAAAGGGTCAAAACCATCTCAACTTTGTATAGAAATGACTGTTGTTTCATAAAAAACCCTGAAAAAAAAAAAACAAGAAATAGATAATCTCTGATAGGCTCTGCAAAAGGCCAAAGGAAAAAAAAAACAGTTGGAATGTTATCAAAAAAAAAAAAAGATTAATCAATCAAACATAACAAGATAACATCACTCACTAATAAATATAAGTCAAACTCTACAAGATCAAACAGGTGAATCGAAATCTTAATCAAAATCCTTTAAAGCAGTTGATGTCTCAGAGCAGACAGTTGAAGAATATAGTACAAAAAAACCCTCAAAGAAAGATAAACCCTAATAGCTATGGAGACATGTGCTCCATAGCCGCCATGAAAGCAGTCGAGTTTCTCATGGGAGGAATGTATAGAGAAAAAGGGACTGCAGAAAGCCCCACAGCCAACAAAAACTGCAGCATCTCTTTAAGTGATCAATGCTGTAATTTGAAGATGATTATAATGATCAAGAAATAGTTTTTATTTTTATCTCATTTTTGTGATATAAATGGAGAGGAATTTGTGTTGTGGACTTTGTCCAACTATCATGGAGCCCTTGTTTTATTAATAATCATGTAATAGTTATACTTTCACGTTAGAAAACAAATCTCTAGCTATCTATTAGCTAAAAAAGTTAATAATAAAATAAGTGTTATTTAAGTGTAAGGAAATATTTGAAGATAGGGTGTGGCTATCCGCATGGTACACACCCACACTTTTTTAAATACACACCATTCATTAAATAGTTTAATTAGAAAAATAAAAAATTCAAACTCTCTCATTCCCATCTCTTTCATTTCGTAAAATTTTGAGAAATAAAATAACAATATGATAAAAGACATTTTACGTGCGGGTTAATTAAATAATATGTAAAAATTATATAAAAATCATATCAAAATCGTGTAAAAAATTATTAAAAATCTATCAAACCTAACAATTATATTTGATCCTAGTTGGCGAAAACACATAGGATACTGGTTCGTCCCTAAGTAATCTATCTATTTTTGTATTTAGCTATCATTGTGTTTTTTTTAAAATCAAAATGTATTATCATTGTTCGATTATTTAGGGGAAATAGATATCAGGTACTTCTTCTTTATAAAATAAATATTGTTCTCAGATTTTACACACAAGTTAATGAATTTTTTTTTTTTTTTTTTTTTTTTTGCGGTAAAAGAAATAACTTAATCATGTAAAACATTACAATCTTGATCCAATAGGCTATATACAAAACTAGGAGCTTCAACAAAAAATCGAAGGATTGGGAAGATTGATAGCATGGTGAGCAAAAAATAAATATGATTCGAGTCTCTTTTTGAAAAGCAAACATAAAAATTAGTGAGATGTTTGAGGATGTTACGATAATTTGAGATTATCACTCTTAATTCTAACAAATCTTCATCACCTGCATATAATTTATCAACAACACAAGTTAATGATGTTAATAGAAAATTTGATCTATCCTTTATTTAAATCTTGCTGGTCAAGTAACAATGAAGAATAAAAGACAAATTCCAATAGTTGCTCAATATTAAAACAAATTAATTTTATTAAATTAAAATTGATATCTTTGTTCAAAATTAAATTTATGAGCCAATTGTTTTATAAATTTTTGCATTTGAGATGTGCTCAAATTATTTAGCCAATAAAATACTGCGATTTGGAGATAATTAGCGCTACAATTAATGGATTAGGTGTGTAATGATATAATATTGGATAAATGATTTTGCAATTTTCTTAGTTTAATGTTTGGAGAATCTTTCGAACGCACTGTGAGGTTTCTCACAAGAAAATCTCCTTTGACCAATACTATTATTTTTACTGGTCTTTAATTTAAACTGGCACAATCGCGTGTCAATTAATTTATTAGAAGTTCCAAATTTTTTTTAATTTTTTTTTATATTTATGTTGTGGTTATTCTAAAAGGATAAACTCTAAACACGTTTCATGTTGGTGTGGCATTTTACATCATCATCCACGTTGCGAAAAGAGTTGGGAAAAAACTACCAATTAGACCGCACTACTAGAAATTCGCGGAACAACAACACTGGAAAGACAACGCTTTTTGTTGTCTTTGAACATTTTACAACGCTTTTTGTGAAAAGCGTTGTCTTTTTGTGAAAAAAGCGCTGAAAGACAACGCTTTTCACAAGGTGTTGTCTTTCAGCACTTTTTTTCGCTAATAGACAACGCTTTTTTGCAATGCTTTTTTATGTGTTGTCTTTCAGTGCTTTTTTTCGCTAATAGACAACGGTTTTTTGCAAGACTTTTTTATGTGTTGTCTTTCAGCGCTTTTTTTCGCTAATAGACAACGTTTTTTTATGTGTTGTCTTTCAGCGCTTTTTTTCACTAATAGACAACGGTTTTTTGCAACACTTTTTTAAAAAGCGTTGTCTTTATGCAACGCTCTTTATGCGTTGTCTTTCAGCGGATTTATTAACTAAAAGACAACCCTTTTATGTGTTGTCTTTCAAAAGCGTTGTCTTTATTAAAATTTTTTAATTAAATTATATTTGAAAAGTTTAATTATTTTTTGATGTTATCTTATATTAGAATATTATTTAAAAAATCAGAATATTATTTAAATAATAATAATAGAAATTCTGAAAAACTATATTTTAAATTTTAAAATATTATTTAATTAAATATAAAAATATATTAAAATTATAAATTTTATTTACAAATAACATAAATCATATTAAATATCTAACAATCAACAAATAAAGACAAAAAATAATTTCTTGTTATTTAAGATTAAAAATTCTAATTATAAATTTTTTTACTAATATTTCTATTTTCTTTTTAGGAATTTTAACGATTTTATTAATTATTTTACTTTTCACCATTTAATCGATATATATATTTTTTGATATTTAGAGATAATTTTCCAACAAATATCTATCATGCTAAATGTTTGAATTGTTGGTTTATAAATATTTAAAAATACTATAAAAAAATTTAATAACTATAATAAATAATTTATTTGTTATTATGAAAGTTTATGTCATTAATTAATACTGTAAACATAAGTTCCTACTACTACTACTACTATTATTATTATTATTATTATTATTATTTTATTAAACATATATTTTAGTACATAATTGAAGATAAGTTATGATTTTTCAAATATTTATTTTGAATTTATTATATTTACTTAATAAGTATTGTAAATTTTATTTGTTAAATTTAAAATTTGAAAATTAATTTTAATAATTTCATAATAAGATTATTGTTGCGTTATTTTAACATTTTCTTTTCTAGATTTCTTATGTGTATTTAGTTAATTTAAAATATTTTTCTAATTATTTAAATGAAATTTCAGATTTTATATATTATATTAAATAATATGTTTAATTTTTTTTTACTTTTCAATTTCTAAAAATAATTTGTTTTGTCTTTATTTGTTGATTTTTAGATATTTAACATAATTTATGTGTTTTTATCAATTTTTCCTATTTTAGGTATTTAATATAATATATGGGGTATTTTTATCAATTTTTCCTATTTTAGATGAGCCCAGTGCATTGGACCGATGGATAAGAGAACTGAGCTGGCCTAAAAAGAGCTTGGTTCTGGTGACATTACATGTATTCATATGGCAAATGACAACGCTTATTGAGAACGGTTCTGGTGACATTACATGTATTCATATGGTAGAGCGGTTGAACCCTTCTTTGAGAACGGTTAATGAGCTCGATTGGAGTTGAAACGAGCTCAAACGGAGCATTTTAAAATTAGGGGTATTTTGGTAATTTTGGTCAAAGGATTGACTTTGACCGGGACCCACGACCCCCGGTCAACGACATCTCGTCGGCGATGACTCGATATGATGTACGATGGAAAAAACGAGATTCGGATCGAAAACATGGCATTGCGCGCGCACCCGTCACATGACGTGGCGCTCGCGCGCTCTCAGCGTCGGGTGAAAAACTCGGCAGACTCGGCAGCTTATTGAGAACGGTTCTGGTGACATTACATGTATTCATATGGTAGAGCGGTTGAACCCTTCTTTGAGGACGCTTATTGAGAACGGTTCTGGTGACATTACATGTATTCATATGGTAGAGCGGTTGAACCCTTCTTTGAGGATGAAAATAGATTTAGTTTCTAGATGATCTTACGTAGAGAAGATGGTGGTTTTATTTGTGGAAGATCTTATTATATGAGTGGTGTTGTCCAGTTAAAGGAGGCTGAGACTTATGGTCTCTTTGAAACCATACTATGGATTCGAAGCCTCAATCTTCAAAATATTATTTTGGAGTTTGATGCTAAAGAAGTTGTGGATGTCGTTAATACTTCCCTGCATGATATATCAATTATTAGTTTCTTTGATAAATGTCAAAATTTCTTTTATATATAGATAAGTCAACAAAATCGATTATCGCTTAACAAATGTGTTCTTGTTCTTATAATAGTCTTTCAGATGAGAGTTTCCATCTCCTTATATTTCTGATTTCTTTATGAAGTTTCTATCAAAATAAATAAATAGATAAAATAAAAAAAGTAAAAAAATATAATGAGGTTGTTACACAGACAGTGGCGAACTCAAGATTTTGAAAACGAAGGTATGATCTATAGATAGATAATGGAAGAAAAATAAAATCGCACAAAAACATTGTCGCTTTTCAACCAACTTGCTATGTTACCACTTGTTTGTCCTAAGTGGCACAGAGGCTCAGAGGGAGTGAATGAACCTTTATAAATTTTTAAAAATATTTCGAACTAAACATAATGCGCAGTAACCTATCAACCTTACAGCGTTGTATACAGTTTCAGCTTACAACACTATTGAATAGTATAGTATGTTGTGACTAAGAGTTCGTGCAGTGTGATTTTATCAAGAGTTTTATGTTGTATGACAATATATATTATGTAGCAAACAAATATGCAATATACAACAATATAACATAAATAAGCACATAAGGTCTCTTATAGTGGTTACAGAGTGGTGTAATCCCTTTAGGTCCACTCTATTCCTTTTCAAGAAGGAATTTCGTTAAAAATGATTTGATTTACAGGACTTTTCTAACAAATACTAGACTCAACGAGAACACCTACTACATTCAGCTTTTATACAGGTTGCTACAAGCAAACAAGTAGACTCGCGTACAGGATCTCCAAACAACTCACAAAGGTAAGTGTTTTATACTAGCACTATACACTCAACAAAGAATACTTTCCTATCAATTAAGGACACCTAAAATAACCTAGTACATAACTAAAAGTTTAAAGTATATAAAGTTGATCTTTAATTGGTGCAAGCAGCCTTTAAATGAGAGATTATTTGCTTGAATACTAGGCTGCTTCTGGATTAAGTGACTGAAATTTTGGCTTGAGAGCATTTGAATGTTTAAGAGATTTTCTTACTTGTGAGTTCAAATGTTATAATTTCAGTAGTTTCTTCAGTCGTCTCTTCCTCTATCAATAGGAGTGGATATTTTGTTTGTTGAAGGAGGTTGAAACCATTGCATTTGAATCCCCTAGTAATGGTACAAAATCTGCATTGAATAAACTTTCTCTTATTCTTCAGGTTGCATTTAATTCTATTGTACCAGGTTGTAACTTTATGCAGTTTGTTAAGCTAGGTGGTAGTTGTCCATTGGATTACAACTCTATAACTTTAGCTTGTCTCTACTGACTATATTTCTATTCGTTGAAGTGATTGATTCTTGGACTGATATATTGATCTTTCTCGTACTGCATTGTTGATTGATGTGCATATATTCTTTCATCACATTTGTCTAAGGCAAAAGCATGCAACATATAGTCTTTGCAACCTTATTTTCATGCAGCGTCCTAGCTTACAGTGTGTCTGTTGTAACTTCCAACTTACAACATGTAGTACATTGTTCATCCATGCAGCTTGCAGTAGATGTTTCCATACAATTTACAACAAGGTTTTCACTTGCTTGCTTTCCATCTTCAACCTATTTTAGGACTCAAATCCTAATCTAATTTAACTTAACCATTTTGAAAAAATAGGTACCTAATTTTCTATTACAAATGTGTTTTGTCTCATCAAAATCTGAACATTGATTTCATAACATTAATATTTAAAAATATTAAACTTTGGTATGCAAATCAATAACATATTACATAAAATTCAAGAAAAGTTAGAATTACAAGTTACAAATGGGCCGTTGGAGTCTTCATCATTTTTGTTTTCTCAGTGTCTTGGTTTTATTTTTAATTTATGAATATCACTAGTATAGGACTCGTGTAATACACAAGATTTAAAAAAAAAAAATTAATTCAATCAAATTACAAAATTGTAAATATTAGTTATATAGTAAAATTAAATTTCTAATTTGTGCAATAAATATCGCAACATTAAATATAACGTAATATGGTTAAATAATTATCTAATTGTCAAAATATATGTTGCATTTGTAGAAGATCATAAATATTTTTTTATTTATTATTGAAAATAATATATATTGCTATGGTTGTTGTATCTTCAACCCACCCATCATTTTTTTTTAGTTTGTTCGAAGTGGTTACCATCA
Organism: Scutellaria minor; assembly: GCA_954870855.1. Taxonomy (NCBI): domain Eukaryota; kingdom Viridiplantae; phylum Streptophyta; class Magnoliopsida; order Lamiales; family Lamiaceae; genus Scutellaria; species Scutellaria minor. The sequence continues at coordinate 11,807,870 of OX940738.1, read as the reverse complement.
GATCTGTATCCGCCCAGGAGATGAATGGAAGACTGCATTTAATACACGTGAGGGTTTATTTGAGTGGCTCGTCATGCCTTTTGGCTTCTCAAATGCACCCAATACCTTCATGCGCGTGATGAATCAAGCTCTACGAAGCTTGATTGGTACTTGTGTCGTCGTGTATTTTGACGATATTCTAGTGTATAGTTCGTCTCTTAAGGATCACTTGAAGCATCTACGGGCTGTTCTACATATTTTACGGGCCGAGCAGTTCTATGCTAAGCCGGGTAAATGTACATTCTTGGTTCACAGCATCCTATTTTTAGGGTACGTCATTTCCTCCTCTGGTATTGGTGTGGTAGAGCTAAGGTGGAGGCAATTGTTTCTTGGCCAACCTCTACTACCATCACAGCTGTGCGCAGCTTTCATGGGTTGGCGTCGTTTTACCGTCGCTTCATTCCTCATTTCAGTTCTATCATGGCACCATTGACGGACTGTATGTGGGGCAAGACTTTTGTGTGGACGGAGGCCGCAGAAACAACATTCAATACCATCAAACATAAACTCACTTCGGCACCTCTTCTCTTATTACCAGACTTCTCTTTACCTTTCGAGCTTACTTGTGATGCGTCTCGAGTTGGCACTGGGGCTGTCCTTAGTCAGTAGGGACACCTTATTGCTTATTTTAGTGAGAAGTTGACAGGTGCACGGGGACGTTACAACACTTATGATGTGGAGTTCTATGTCGTTATCTGTGCTATTCGGTATTGGCGTCATTATCTCTTTCATAGGGAATTCGTGCTTTACACTGATCATGATGCTCTGAAGCATATCAATTCCCAAGACTCAGTCTCTTCCCATCATGCTACTTGGGCAGCTTACTTACAGCAGTTTACTTTTGTGCTTAAGCACAAATCGGGGGCGACTAATCGTGTGGTTGATGCCTTAAGTAGGCGACATACACTTTTGATGGAGATACTTGCCCATGTGGTGGGTTTTGACACTTTTTCCGATCTGTATGAAACGGATCCTTTCTTTGGTCCTATTGTTGCCGGTCTTACTATTGACCGTCACACCGACTTTACCTTGATTGATGGTTTTCTGTTCAAAGGGGTCCTCCTTTGTATTCCTACTTGCAGTCTTCGACAGAAAATTATTACAGAATTACTTAACACGGGTCATGTGGGGCGTGATCGTACTATTGCCTTGATCCAACGGTTTTTCTTTTGGCCATCCCTATGTTGTGATGCAACCCGTTTTGTCTCACGTTGTCATGTTTGTCAGGTCTCTAAAGGCTCCGCCACAAACGCTAGTTTGTATCATCCTCTTCTGTTCCTTCTATGCCATGGGAAGCTATTAGCATGGATTTCGTGGTGGGACTTCTATGGACTCAACGTGGTTTTGATTCCATTTTTGTGGTGGTTGATTGATTCTCCAAAATGGTACATTTTCTTCCTTGTAAGCGTACTACTGATGCGGTTCATGTGGCTCAAATCTTTTTCAGGGATGTGTATCATCTTCATGGTCTTCCAACATCAATTGTTTTCGATCGTGATACTCGTTTTGTGAGCTACTTTTGGCATAGTTTATGGGGTATGACCAATACCACATTGGACTTCAGCAGTGCCTATCATCCCCAAACTGACGGACAGACGGAGGTGGTGAACAGGTCCCTTAGGAACCTCCTTCGGTGTTTGGTGGGTGAAAACATCAAGTCTTGGGATTCCAAGCTGAGTTTGCACACAACGCAGCTCTGAATCGGAGTACAGGTTTCGCCCCGTTTCATGTGGTTTATTTCTTTGTGCCTCGGGGCCCGTTGGACCTTTTGTCCTTGCCATCCCACCATCCTATTGAAAAACGGGCTGAAGAGTTGATATCTGATCTCCACTGTGTCCATGAAGCAACTTGATCAAACATCAATGCTGCCAATGCTCGCTACAAAGCTCGTGTCGATGCCCGTCGTCGTGTGGTTGATTTTGAAGTTGGTGATTATGTGTGGGCCGTTTTGATCAAGGAACGTTACCCTGCTCATGAGTATAATAAGCTCTCCGCACGCAAGATTGGACCGGTCGAAATTATTGAGAAGATAAACCCCAATGCTTACAGGCTTCGTCTTCCTAGCCATGTTCGTACTGCTGATGTCTTCAATGTTAAGCACTTAATTCCATACTCCGGTGACAACTCCTCTGGCGATGAGATTGCTGCCGATTCGAGGGCAAATCGCTCCTTAGAGGAGGAGAATGATGGCGATGAGACTGCGCTCATCTACTTGGAGAAGCTCAACAGAATGAATAAGAAGACTTTTAAATGATTATTGATTTAATTTGCATTTGTTTTGGGCTTTTATTCTTGTTAGTTTACTAATTTATGTTGGACCCTTTTTTAAGCCCGTTCCTAGATTTGTATTTGAGGGTTCTTTCCACCCTGAATACACAGTTGAATATTTTGAGAATTAAATAACAGGTTTTGCTCAGAAACGAGTGAATCACCTAGTATACGTAGTATCAAGGTGCACTTCATATCGTGTTCTTTGTTATACTTCCTGCTGCGTCACATCTATAACAATCTTCAATTTTTCTTTTCAATTAAATGAAAAATAATTGAAAGTCAAAATTTCACAAATAAATTTTATAGTTTATTTTAAAATATAAAATAAAAAAAATAATTCAATTTTTTATTAATTAATAAGTTTAAATTAAAAGTTTGAACACTCATTTTTCAATAAGCCCATCTTTAATATAGTGTTTTTCTTTTTTATTTATTTATATTTTTTCTCTAAAATTTTAAATTTAACAAATTTCAAATTGCAAAAAATTTCTATATTGAAGTCTAACATATGTTATTTAGATAAATTTAGTCTATATTTCTAAACTATTTAGTAAATTTTCTTAGCAATATAAAATTTGAAATAATTAATTAGTCATGTTTACTGTCAAAATAATGAATATGAACATTTCAAGTGTTCTTAATGATCTTTATATATATATATATATATATATATATATATATATATAATTAAAGATTTCGTATTTTCTAATTAAATTAGTAGTAAAAAATAATAACACAATCATATAAAAAGAAACAATTCTAATTTTATAACAATTCCACAATTACAATGACAACTCACAACAATTTTAAAAAAATTAACAACAAATTTATACAAATCAACCAATTTCAAACACAAACATAAAAAAATCACAATCCTTAATTTATCAACAAGCAACGCCAAGTTAACTAGTTAATAAATGAATCAAATAATAAAATCTAACAATAAATATTAATAATGTGAATTTGTTTATATGTATGATGTGCAAATATATATGTATATATATAAACTACCTATAAACTCGTTCAAGTGTTGTATAGATCCCTATCAATATTCTCAAATCATAGTTTAATCTCCTAAACACAATATTTAGGGTCTTTTTTATATATTTAATCATAATTACAAAACTGTATATTTAGATTAAAAGGGTACAAATATTCTAAATATTTATAAGGGTGCGGCTATCCGCACCCCAAAACTTACTAAAAATACCCCATTTTTATACAAATGAAAAATATAAAAACACTAAAAATGGGGTGTGTTTAGTAGGTTTTGGGGTGCAGATAGCCGCACCCTATTTATAATTAATTAATAAAAAAATTAATTCCAACTCATACTAGCTCCTAGGGATGAGCATTATTCGGTAAAAACCGAAAAACCGAACCGAACCAAACCGAAATTCGCATTTCAGTTCGGTTTTTGGTCCATTCGGTTTGGTTTCGGTTTTAACTTTTTAAAACTTCGGTTTTCGGTTCGGTTTTTGTAATAAAAAAACCGAAATATCGAAAACCGAACCGAAATAATATTTAATTTTTTTTTAATTCATATAATAATTCCTACTTCTTCTACTTCTTCTACCTTAAATATAATAATATATTTAATATGATTTTGATTTTGATTTGTGGAATATAGGTGTTATTTAAATTTTGTAGTTCGATTTTTGTTAATATGTCTAATTTCTTGATTTTGATTTGAGCAGGGATTTTTTAGCTAAATTACGGATTTTTTTAAAAAAAACTTCGGTAAAAACCAAACTTAGAACCGAACCGAAATAATATTTCGGTTCGGTTGGTAATCGATTTTCAGAAGTACGGTTTCGGTTTCGGTTTCCAAAATTTTAAAAACTTCAGTTCGGTTTTTCGGTTTTCGGTTCGGTAACCGAACCGACCAATGCTCACCCCTACTGGCTCCGCCGGTGCTCACAGATCATATTTTGTGTGAGACATAATAATCCACCAAATTCAATTCATGTTATCATAAACTTAAAGCAGGTTGTCTATAAATGAATATTTTAAATGGAGTGTCGCCCCCACCTATTAAGATCCAAAAATAGGATAATTAACAAAATAGTACCTCAAAGAAATATGAAAGATGGTATTTTCAATCTCAATTTCTAATTTTTTGTATTTCTTGGTGGATGAAGTTGTATTAATTTTACTAAAAAATTGAAAAATATATACATTTGTATTTATTCATACATATTAGAAACTTTTTTATATCAATAATTAAATAATATATTAATCAAAATTACATTATATTTAATATTAATTTAGATGATGATTATAACATAGAATCATAAATATTTTTTTAATATAAATAATATTTAGAGTTTTTAACGTTTACTAAATTCAATTTATTTAAACTCATGTAATGTAAGGATCGTATGCTAGTAGTAAATTATAAGATTGTAAGATAGATGAACGTGACCACGGATGTTAATGACGTGGGCATTAGCATCCATGAAGGCAAAACACTCTAGTGTCATTGCCTTACGTGTGAGGTTGCCAAAATTTGGTATATCCAATGGGCTGGACTTAGGGGACAAAGTAAAGTGACTAGGCCCACATAGTTTTATGGACCAATATCTCTTGATAGTTGGGTAAAAGCCCATAAACTTGGAATGAATTATTAGCATAGATTCTCTTTTTCTTTGCTTACATCTAAAAGAGACAAGAATCAAGTTGTTAGAAAGCCAAAACAACACCTTAAATTAGTCCACACTTATATAACATAAGACAAGGTGGCAAAGTTATACACAAAACAACACTACTCTTCTCCTAATCCATGTGAGATCCTCTGTTATACCTAGTGTTACATATTGTAAAATAATTAACACACACCACTTGTATCAAATGACATCACCAATTAACACATATCATCTATTAAATATCATAAAATATGAAATGTAGCACCAAATATAATAGAGTGTCTGGACCACTCCTAATCACGTCATATAATTGGACCAAATATCTCATAGTCATTACCTAAATATAATATAATTAACCACTTCAATTTTCATCACACACACCATTTAGTATATATATAATTGCCCACTTCTTAAAAATGGACCATATTGCAAAAACCACAAAAATGGGAAGAATGGATTCATTGATGAAAGCTTAAAAAGTAGCACATCAAAATGGAGTCAACCACAGCCATGCCCAAGCTATTCAATACTTTCTCCTTCTTAAAGTGAACGGAGAAAATATCATTTCGAAAAGTAGAAGGTGCTCTAGTGGTGCGTGTCATATTGTCGCTCTCTTGTTTTGCTCTCCTAGATAGCTCCTCTTCTTTTTCTTTGACAAAGGATGCAGCAGTATTAGGGCCTAAAGTGGCCTCCAAATCATCTTGACTTCATTGAGAATAAGAATCAATAATATCATCATCATCATCATCTTGCAAAGATTGTGGGGGTGGCATAGGATTCTTTCCTTTTCCACGAGATGAACCGGCAAAAGAAAAGGTACTTCTTCTAGACGTTTTGTTTTTTTTTTGGAAGAGAATGAAAATAGAATTGATTCAATTGAAGAAGAAAAAAAAAACTAGAAGAAGAAGTGTAGAAGAAAATGATATAAAATAGCACTAGAAAACTAAATATAATAAGTGATGATGAATTGTAAAATTGATGAAAGAATCAAAGTGTGAGTTTGAGAGTTGAGAGAGAGATTGATTCAAGAATGGATGAAATTGACAAAGAATTGGTGTGCAATTCACAAAGAGATTAGGGGTATTTATATATTTCAACCAAAATGCAAAATTAAATAAAATTAAAAAAAAACAAACAAACATTCAGGCAGGTTCGAACCGTTGGTTCGGTTAAACCGGCGGTTCGGGCAATCTTGGTCGTCCATCATCAATGGTCTTTGATCTTGACCGTTGACTGAAATCAAAGTCTGAACCACCGGTTCGCCAAGGGGGGTATTTATGTATTCTTCTTGGTATAAAATCTTTTTTTTCCTCAATAATCATGATGTCTTTCGATTTTAATTTCATAATTACAACATTTTTAATTTAATCTCACAATTTAAGAATATGTTCGATTTCAATACAATTTTACAAAATTTGGACTTTCTGATGACCTAAAAGAGGCATATCGACACATGTCAAATTCTTATTGATTGACACTTGTTGCACATCATTTCTTGGTCGCCGAATGCCCCAATTGGGAGTGTGTTCATCGCATATGAAATTTTCCAGCAAAATTCAAAATTTCCCTAAAAAATTAGACTAAAACAGGATGAATTTTTAAATTGTGAAACTAAACTGAAAATTATAATACTTATGAACCAAAATCGGAAGACACATAATTATATGATGAAAAATGAGTATAACCCTATCCTCTTATTGCAAAGTACCACGTTTATGTCTTTGCCATTGGAGAAAAAACTCCTAAAAAAACAAAATATTCAAAAGTCCAAAAGTATATTTTAATTGATTATTTTTGAAATTCAACCGTCCAAATTTCCTTATTGGCACAATGTAAATCAAAATGAGATGTAATATATTGAATCAGTAAAACAAACGTAAAGATTAACGTACTGCTTCAAGCCCTTTCACGGGAGTCGGGACATAGATGAGAACTGTAGGTTTATAAATTACAATTTCTAAAATCAGATGATTGAAAAAAATTCATATTTTTAAAATAAAAAATGACTATTTCCAAAAAAAGAAAAAGAAAAAAGAGTAATGGCCAGTTTTTAACCCAAACAAATCGGTGAATCAGCATGGGCTTGGGCCTTTTGGTATGGATAAATGGATCCAATCTAACCACCAATGGGCCCAAATATCCTTTCGTTTTACCTTTTGCCGGCGCATATATAATACGAAAAACCCCCACTGTTACTGTTAATTTTCGCTTAGAACCTCCATTGAAGGCCTAGAGCTTGCTACGCCGAGTTGAAGCATGTCGCGCTCAATTCATTTCATCTCCAAAAGCATTCCTGGTAAAAAATGACTTGTATATACCTATAAATGTTAAATGTATACATATGCTTTGTGTTAACGTAGAACGTTGGAAGCATTCTTGCACTAAGCTGGCTCGTGGTTTTAGTGTCTCTTTTTTCAAGTTTTCGTTTTTGTATTCCATCATTTGGAAATACATTATCTTTTTGCTTGATTTTGTTCTTACTTGTGGATGAATTTTTGTTTTATGCTTTTTTTTGGTGACGCGTGCCATCTGTTTGATGAAATGCTTATTACACGTAATTTCTTTATCGTTCAGTGTTTGAGAGATTTATGGGAATTATTTGTTTGCTCTGTTGAGTAGTTTCAGTTTTATGAGAGAAATAAGCCCTAATAATGGAATTTAAAGACTATCTGTCAGCTGATAACACTCTGAGGTTGTTTTGTTTGGATGTTATACTTCCGTTGCCATATGGAAAATGCTTCTTATTGAAGGTCTGTTTTGTTGGATAATAGTCGTTCTTTATGGATTAGTGAATACTATTAAATTTGAATGTGTATTTGTCCATTCTATGTCTGGTTTATATGTTGATTTTTTATTTTTTTTCAGTTATTTGCATATGTAATTAATTACTTATATGAAAAGGTGGAACCACAGGCGAGAGATGCTGCACTGTTTATAATTTTTTAAAGATATAGATGTTAGATGCTACAAAATGATTGGCTGAGAAACCCTTCATGCCGCTAATGTTCTTATTGTCAAGAGCAATAGGATGGTAATTAGAGCTTTTCTTTTGGTTATTAGAGAATGTTTCTCTCCTTATGAGGTCATTGGGTTATTGAATTCCATTATTAAAGGTAAAGCACTTGAATTGTCTTTTTTCTGGCCCTTCATCTCCTTAGTCGGAGGTGCCGAAGGATAATTTTGTATTTACCCTTTTTTTTGATCTGATGTGCTTTGAGTGAGAGTCTAGAAATTTTGTAATGAGGCACTGTTGTGAGACAGTGAGAGCTACTGGCTCATTCTAGAAATGGTAAAATACTTGAATCGTTCATGTGCATTTGCATTTGCATTGTAATCTTGACTATTGAGATATCAAGTCATCGCCCATGTGATGACAGTCACTCTTAATATGTTGTGATATTGAGAAACTACTTATGTTGTTCGAGTTAGCAGCATACTATGTATTATCAATTATGTCCATGAGTCCATCTTACAGTATCAAGATTCATTCCAGGATCAACAATCTATCTATAAACAGAAAAGGGTGCAAAAAATTTGGAATCATATCAGAATACAGAGAGAAAGAAAGGAAAAGTTGGATTGATTGCAGGCTAGAGCTTCAAAATGGTAGCGATTTCAACATGGTTTCGCTACCTTACTGCCAAACTCGACTATTCTGTCTCCGTCGCTCGAATGGTAACTCCTTTTTGGGATCATTAACCTTTTGTTTGGGTGCTTCTAATGTGGGAATTTTCGATTTTTTTGCCATTTTGAGCGTTTATTCTGATGTTTCTTTGGTGGGTTTCTTGTGATTAGCTTAGATATTTGAGGTATTTCTATCGTTTTCATCCTCTTAACCATTTAGGTTCAAGATTTGGTATGACGCGGGCTTGATTTTGTTTTTGATTCTTGAATGCGAAAGAAAACATTAGATGATTGTTAAAGTAGTCATATTCAACTACTGCTTCTCTTGATGGCTCTCTCTGATGTTGGGTTTCTTGATGGCTTTCCCTGAAATTATTCTCATATTTTCAGATAGTTATTGTGTTCTTGCTTTTGGTTAGCTACACAGTTTTACTTTGGTTTTGTATATAATTTATGGTGTGTTTTTTTCAGTTCAATGCTCAAGTAAACTGTGGGGATTGTTTAAAAATATGACAAGAAATATATATTGTTCTTTATATTGTCTCTAATGAATTTCTTATGGCTGTGAACTTGGTGATATAGATAAAAGGAATTACTGAATTAGGTTATGTAAGTGTAATGTTTGATGATTCTTTACTGTGAAAGGCCATATAGGTGTAAATGTACTCGGAATGAATCAACTTTAGCTAGACTGTTGAATCTTTATGTAGCAAATTTCAATAATATGAACATCACAGGGATGTTGTTTGTGTATCTCTTTGGGATTAATAGGTCTGGTCCTTTTGGTGGTGTTGCTTTTCTTTAGATGCAGAATGTATCAATGTAACTTTTTTATTTATGTAGTCTTGTCGATTGCATGCCAACTCCATCCATTAAACAACTTAGCTGCAGATGAAAAGGTCTTTTTTTTTTTTTTTTTTAATTCTTTTGATGGTTTTTCACAGGTGTCACTTTGGGGGTTATTTCTATTATATTTTGTTCAGAGGACTTACTTCTTATACTATTTATTGTCTATGTGAATCATCATGGGCATACTGTAGTGGATGTATGGGGATTTTGTTTGAATATTGTATATAATAAGAGAATGTTGTTGTATGTGATTGCAGGCCTTTTTAAATGGCAGAATAGGGGAAAATCAAGTATTTGAGGTGATAAAGAGTAGTTTTCTATATGGAAGGGTAACAATAACGCATTGGGACAAAGGAGGAGAAGGGATGCGCTCGATATTTGGGGTCAAGGGAGGAGGAACTCTTCTTATTCGCAGATTTCCAAATCCAGATACTAGGTAGGTGTCTGAGACTGTATATGTAAGAAATAAATCCAGTTCATATAATAAATGGGGTGATAAAATGGCAGGAAAATTCGCGTTGGAGACGTGGTGTTAGTGACCGATCCTAACTGTAAAGAGAAACATCTTGTGAGAAGGTTGGCTGCTGTTGCAGGACACGAGATGCTATCTACTAACAGATACGATGACCCTTTCCTCATTCCAAAGGGTCACTGCTGGGTATTAGTCGACAATTATAAAATGAATCCCGAGGTACATATATATACTTATGTTTCTTCTATATTTATCATAGAATAAATAATCAGCTAATGTTGTATTGTTTGTGTATAACAACAGGATGCTTATGATAGCAGAACATTTGGTCCGGTTATGATGAAAGAAATTTCGGGGCGCCCCATTTACTGTCTACGAAGCCCTGTTGATCATGAACCTGTAAGGAACAGGTAAATTTTTCCGTTCTATCAACGTTTCTTGCTACTCAAACTAAATTCTATTTCATTTTGAATGCTGCCTTGTTTGATTTTCAGCCTACTTAGTGAAAGTAAAGACGCAGCTATTCTGGAAGTGGAATTGGATATTGAAGAAATGGCGAATAGTTTAAAAACATAGAGAACAGACCTTGTTACAATCGAGCATGAAAGTATATCTTTGTAGATGTTGGATTTTGTGAGTTACACTACTAGTCTACTACCACTGCTCATCATCACTGTCAAACTCAACACTCATTCTTTGAATATAATAACAGGATCATAGCTAAAATTAGTAGGTCCAATTTTCCTGCCCATTTTATTTTTCAAAAATGGAAACTAGGAAAAATAAAAAGAAAAAAAAATGGAAAAAAATAAGCAAGAAAATGTGATTGGTCAGAAGGGGAGGCAAGATTGGGAAATGGGAAGGTGTCTGTTGGTGGAAGGAGTGGTGATATATATATTTTACAAAAAGTTTTGAGCTACAATAATTAATCATTATAAATCAATTTTAATGTATAATACATCAATTTAATCATCTTTAATTTGATATCCATATTGCATATAAAAAAATTGAATTTTTTTTGCGGTTTGATTGATTTTATTAGACATTTTTATTTTTTGAGAATGTGTTTTGAATGATTTATATAAAAAAATAAAATTGTAAGTCTAATACTTTTCAAAAAAATATGATTATATTTATTATAAGTTTATAAAATCTTATAATATTAAGTATACCTATATATAAATATATTTTTTTTCACTAAATATCTATATCTATTTATATAATAGTAGATAGTTAAGAAGAGAAGATCTATTTTTTCTTTCAAAATAATTTTCCTTTGTCTTTTCAATTCCATGCCTCATTAAACATTCTTTGGAAATTAATATAATTTATAGTCAATTTATTAATCTGAATAACTGAATAATTCTCAATTATTTGTATAAATGATATAAAAAACCTTATAAATTTTTTTGACAACCTCGAAAATTTAATTTTAGTTTTCATATTTTCAAGTCTTGAATAAATAACAAAATCACATCTTAAAGGTTAAATTTACGAAAAGATAATTTTTTTGGAAATAATGAAACAAAAAAATTATGAAGTAATAACAATTATTATTATTATTATTATTGATATATTATTGTTGTTGTTGTTATTACAAATTATATATTTTACAATAATAAATAATAAACCGCGCATCGCGCGGGTGTATTACTAGTTGCACTAAAATCCCAATATTAATTACAAAAATATTTCTTTCTTTTCAAATCCCAATTTTCGAATAAATCCCAGAAACGATTAACTTCCTCCAAAAAGGGTCAAAACCATCTCAACCCTTTTTTGTGATTTCATAAAAGAATCAGAAACAAGAAAGAGATAATTTCTGATAAGCATCATGACCTCTGCAAAAGGGCAAAAAAAAAGTTGGATAAAATATTACTAAAGAATAGATTAATCAATCAACTATTCCCTGAAAATATATTTCAACTCTGGAAAGTTAGCATCTACAAGATCAAAGAGTTCATGAATCGAAATCTTGAGCAAAACCCATTAAATAAAGCAGTTGATGTATAATCTCAAAGCAGACGGTTGAAGATGATAGTACAAAAAGAGGTCAAAGGAGGATAAACCCTAATAGTATGAGCTGTTGTGTGTCTCCACATGTGCTGCATAGCCGCCATGAAAGCAGTCAAGTTTCTGATTGGAGGAATGTATAGAGACAAAGGGCCTGCAGAAAACGCCATCGCCAACAACAAATGCAGCATCTCTTTAATTCAGTGCTGTTATTTTAAGATCAAGAAATGGTTTTTTTGTTTTTATTTTGGAACTAGTTTTGATCTGATTTTTGTGAAAGGATTTTGTGTTATTATTGGAGAGGAATTTGTGTTGTGGACTATCTAAAAGTCTACGCTTGTCCAATTTTCATGGAACCTTTACCTGGCCTTGTTTTATATATTAAAATGGTGGAATAAATCAAATAATCATCCAATAGTAATACGTACTCTCACGTTTAAAGAAAATTAAAATCTTCATTTTAACTAAAAAAATTAATAAGAAAATATGTGTTATTTTAGAATTAGTGTAAAGAAATATTTGATCATACTCTATTAGAATTATTCTAATTTTCTTTTAAATTAAATAAGATACAGAATGGTTATGAAAATCTATCTATAATAATTGTACTTAAATAAGAGTAGATCAATTTTTCTATTAACATTCTTAATACGTGAGTAAAACCACATAACATTTACATTTATTTTAAAATTGATGAGTACATAATGTGTGTATATATATTCAATAGATAATCTATCTTTTTTTTGTTGTTAGTTATATATTAGTACTTCGTTACAAAATGTATTGTTTGATTATTTAAAATAGATATTATGTACTTCTTCTTTACGAAATAAATGTTGTTATAAGATTTTACACGCAAGTTTAATATGTTAATGGAAATGGTTTATTCTTTAATTTAAATCTTGTTGTCTAGTAACAGTGACGAATAAAAGACAAATTCAAAGAGTTGCTCACAAAAAGACAAATTGATTTTATTAAGATTTCTTTCGTTTTTTTAAATTAAATTTATGAGACAATTTATATAAGTTTTAATATTTGAGATTTGGTCAAATTATTTAATGAATAAGGTATTGCGATTTCGAGGTGTTTAGGGCCACAATTAATGGATTGTGCGATTTGGAGATGATTAGGGCCACAATTAATGGATTAGGTGTGTAAGGATATAATATTGGATAAAAGATTTTGCATTTTTCTTAGTTTAATGTCTAGAGAAGCTTCCGAATGCACTGAAAGGTTGAGGTTTCTCACAAGAAAATCTCTTTTGACCCATTATATATATATATATATATATTTTTTTTTTTTTTTTTTTTTTTTTGCTGGTCTTTAATTAGTTTAAACTGATCACAAAATCGTGTGCCAATTAATTTACTAGAAATTTCCATTTTTATTTATTTTCATGTTGTGGCTAAGAGGATAAACACGGTTTATGTTGGTGTGGCATTACATGCACCATCATCCACGTTACAAAAAGAGTTGGAAAATTTTACCAAGTAGAATTTAGACCGTTGTTACGATATTCAAGTGTTAAAGCTAAAAAAACAAATAATAATAAAATAAAAAAATGACATGAAAAGAAGACAAACTAAAAATTGGATGCATTGTCTCTCATGTCATATTTTGTGAGACATATAATCCACCAAATTCAATTCATTTTATCATAAAATTAAAGAGTGGAACTAAAGACACCCCATAAATTACTAAACACACTCCAATTCATATGATTTTCAATTAAAAACTAAAATAAATAAAAATATCAATTTTACTCTTTAGGAAGTTAATAAAATCTACTAGTTCCGTTCGGCCACGTCGGCCTAACAAGTAGAAGAGTGTTTGGCCACCCTAACCAAACATACTTCTACTTGTTCGACCAACCAGGACAGAAAGTAGCAAGTCGGGTTTTGGTCGATTTTGTACTTTATTCTTACGATTTTCACATGATTTTCATATATTTAATTAATCCATGAAACATTCACCATTATGTTGGCATTTCCATTCATCAATAAATTCAATGAAATAACCTAAAAAAATAAAAATAAAAGATGAAAAAGAGAGAGAAAGTGAAGAGGAAGAGAGATGATAGGGTTTAAAATTTTTATTTTTTTTATTTTCTAAAGGATAATGTTAGCATTCTTTTATTTTTTAATTGGAATTTATATAATTGATTTGTGCTAAGGATGGAATGTTTTTAGTCCTACATAAAATTAAAACACACTTTATACATTTAAATAGTTTAAATGAACTGGTTAGTTTGGTCTCACATATTAAGATCCATGATAGGATCTTCAAAAGAGTACCTCCAAGAAATAAAGAAAGATGGCGTTTTCAATCTCAATCTCAATTTCTAATTTTTAGTATATCTGTTGTGGTTTTTGAAAGTTGCATTAGTTTTACTTAAAATTTAAAATACATAGGATTGTAGTTATATACATTTTTGTAGATTAGGGTTATTGCTATGGATCTTGAAACATGACACTGTTCTGGGTCTTTCTATTGGGAGGTGTGTAAATGAAAAGTGGAAAAGGGAAAACACATTTTCAATTTACTTCCCAATTTTCAATATATTTTTTTGGGTCTTTTAACAACGCAGGTGCAATAATCTTATTCCACCACTTGATGAATGTATTTTTTCGTTGTTTATATATGAAGAATTCTAATGTTGAAATGAGATCCTCTATCAATCTATCTCATAGTTTTATATCTTAAAAAATTAATTAATAAATGAAGTTCATTGATAAAAAATCACATAGTTTTAACAACAATACACTGGTAAATAATAAGATTGCAATCCAATTTTTAAATGGTTGGGTTAGGATTGCTAGTAAACATAGTGTGAGGTTGCCAAAATGGATGTCCAATGGAGCCGACTTAGGGGGAAAGTAAAGTGGCTAGGCCCATATGGTTTTATGGATCAGTATCCCTTCATAGTTGTCTAAAAGCCCAATAGTATTAAGCCCATAAACAGAGTGAATTATTAGCATAGATTCTCTTTTTTTTTTTTTTTTGTTTACATCTAAAAGAGACAATAATCAAGTTGTTAGAAAGTCAAACAATTTGTTTACACTTTAAATTAGTCAACAATGATAACAAAAGACAAGTTGGCTAAATATAGATAAAATAACACTACTCTCCACCTAATCAGCAGATCTGCTATTACATATTAATCACATGAGATCTTCTATTACATTTGGTGTTACATCTTCTATTCCAAAACAATCACCACACGTCAAGTGTATTCGATGACATCACTATTTAACACATGTCATATAATAAATGCTATGAAACATGAGATGTAACATCAAATGTAATAGAAGATCTAATCCACATATTAATATGTCAATTGTTGATGTGATATAAATACAACACAATTATTAATTTCAAATTATAATATCTAAAATGATGAAATTATTATGTATGCCACGCTAGATAGGAGAACATTTTCCCAATCACATAATATAATTGGATTAAATATTTCATAGTCATCACCTAAATATAATATAATTAATCCCAACCTTTTTCATCACGTTTGCAAGTGGAGCTAGTGGTCTTAATTTGAAGATTGAAAAATCACACACACACACACACCATTTACTATACATATAACACCCCCATTTCAATGCTATAAAAATGGACCATATTGCAAAAACCACAAAAATGGAAAGAATGGATTCAATAATGAAAGCTGTGAAAGAAGCCTATCACAATGGAGGCAGCCATAGCCATAGCCATGGCCATGGCCATGGCCATGCTCCAAAAACAGAAGAAGAGAAGTTCAAAAAGCTCTTGCAATCAAAGGAGAAGGTGGCAAAGCTTCATTTCTACCTCCAAGACGCCCTCGGTGGGCCCAACGCCACCGTGTGGGAGGTGGCGCGGGCCCCCATCACGGCAAGCTCTGCCAACTCGGTCGGCCTGGTTAGGGTTCTGGACGACCTGATCACGGCGGAGCCCGACCGGAACTCGGAGAAGCTGGGCCGGGCCCAGGGGATGATCACCTTTTCGGGCCTCGACGAATCGGCCCTCACCATGAGCCTTAATTTTTACTTCACTTCTGGGAAGTATAGTGGAAGTACGCTTAGTATCGTGGGGAGGAATCCGATTGCCAATAGCAACCGTGAGCTGGCGGTGGTCGGCGGTACCGGCGTGTTCAGGGTGGCGCGTGGGTATTCGATCTCCAATACGGTGTCGTTTGACGCGGAGGCGAATTATGGCGTTTTGGAGTACACGGTTTATGTGGCATATCATGATATTGAAGATGGTGAGGAGTGATTTGGGCTTGTAATATTTATTTATTTTTAATTTGATGTTTCTTGAAAAATAAATAAAACGCTAGTGAAATGCAAGTGAGGAACATGTATAATAGCTAGGTTTTTTTTTTTTTGGTTTAATTTTCCTTTTTCTTTTGTCGATTTTGCATTTGTATTTTTAATTAATTTGTATATATAACATTATAATCATATATGTAGTGTGTATCAATTCTGGTTCGCTAGAAATACCCAATCATATGTAATAAAAGGAAACGTGTTATTTTAAAATAAAATAAAATCTTATTTTTAAACATTTAATGATATTTTTAAGATTAAATAAACATTAAAAATTGATAATATAAAATTAAGATTTAAATGCCATAAACATAAAAATTAATATATTTTTGTATGAGATTGTTAATTACATTTAAGAGGATTATAGGTAGGGATGTTAAACGGCCATGACTCGACTGACCAATCCGTTTAAATCGGAAAAAAATAGGGTTAGGACCTAATATTTCTAACTCGTTTAAATTTACCTGTTTAACCTGAAGCCCATTTAGCCCAAAGCCCGTTAAGGTCAGCCCGACGATTAACCGGTTGACCCACTAACCCGTATTTAAAAAAAAAAAAAAAATTAGATTAATTTTTTTTAATTTTAAGTATAAAAAATATAATACAAATGTCCAATTATATGTGTATTATCCTAAATTTAATGTCTTTAAATTTGATTTATAAGAATTAACTATATGAAATAAATTAAATAATAACAATATAACATCTATATACTATATAATATCAAACACTTAATAAATGCGTAAAAATAACAAGTTTGTTTATATTTTTTTGCAATTTATAGTCATTTTCTCAATGGTTTAATCTATAAATTTTAGTAAGTATAAACTCTCAATGGTAATCTAACTTAATGATGTTTTTGCAATTTATAGCATTTAATTTTGTAGGTAAATTTTGAAAGTTATGTATATTTTAACTTAAAAAATTATATTTAAAATATAAATAATCCGTTTAACCAGAAATCCGTTAGGGTTAGGTCCAATATTCGTCGCCCATTTAAGTAGATCTGTTTAAGTACTCGAAGCTTGTTTAGCTCGAAACCCGCTAGTGCCAGCCGTTTAACATCCCTAATTAAAGGAAATGTTAGGAATATCATTTGTTTTTTTCCGTTGGTTCCAACAGACACTTTCCAACACTTCATTTAATTAATTTTGCAAAATTCTAATAGAATTTATCCGTCGCAATTTAATGAATATCTTATAGTGATTGAACCACATATCAAAACCTTCCTATAAGTTTACATTCAATGTAACACCTAAAGTAATTTATTTACTACCTTCAAGATGTACATAATATCATTATCAGAATAAGATCATTGTCAAAAAAAATGGCAATTCTATTTCTAAAGCCAATTTTATATATATATATAGACACACATACATATCATAATTAGGAGTTACTCACAATAATTAAGTATGCAAATAATTGGATGAGATGCTTTGCATCGTCTATTGCGATATCAATATTTCATTTTTATTATGGAATTAAT
Organism: Scutellaria minor; assembly: GCA_954870855.1. Taxonomy (NCBI): domain Eukaryota; kingdom Viridiplantae; phylum Streptophyta; class Magnoliopsida; order Lamiales; family Lamiaceae; genus Scutellaria; species Scutellaria minor. The sequence continues at coordinate 11,790,152 of OX940738.1, read as the reverse complement.
GATTCTAGCAATACATATTCTAATTCATAATATTGCAATAATCGTTTGGTTAAATAATTAACCATTCAACCACCATCTCGTCATGCTTCTATTGAATTCAATTTGTCTTTTACTAAGAGTTGGTTAAATATTGCGTTTGAAAATTAATTTATTGAAGTTTCTCATCGTCATCGCCTAAGTCATAATAAGTAATATTTTTCCTATTAATTAATTAAGGTATAGTAGGAAGACTACTTCCTGGTTGAAAATGAAATAATAAATCTAGAAGGAAAATAGATAAATAAATCGATTTGTTTTTTGTTTTCTGTAATATATATATATATATATGGACACACAGGTGCAGTATATCAAATTGTGATTCATTAAACCGTCATATATGTAATAAATTAAATGAATCATCTTATTTTAAAATAAAATAAAATCTTATTTTCAAATATTACTGAACATTTTTGTATCAGGACTTCTAAACTTACCAAAATAATTAACCTCTAATTATCAGAAAAGAAAATATTAAAACAAAAAAAAAAAGATTGAAGTGAGTTGAAGAGAAGCATCCATATTGTTAGGTTGTATGTGGGACCAATATTAGCTAATTGTGTTAGGCTTAACATCTGGAATTTTTTTTTTTTTTATTAATCACGTGCTTTAAGATGGAAAGTTTGAGGAAGTTACCAATCTATTTCACAATAATTAAGAACAACGAGGAATTCAAAATGAAATAATCTTATCGTGATTTAGATGATAACCTTAATTTTGTATTGTGTAATAATCGTTATGAATAAAATGGTTATGAAACGACAAAAGTTTGGAATGATGTATATTGTTTGTCTTGTTGTCTTCAGATTAAGAAGATTGTAAAAAAGGTCACGTAATTGTTGGATCTTGACAATTTTAGTATTATATGTATCAGTTTCTGTAATTAGGTCTTAAAACTTTTAATATGTTTACGTTTTAATTAAAATTGATGATTTTGCTAGAATTTTGTACGTGAATGTCAAAATTGAATTTCCAACACTATATTATAGATATGACATTCTATGAAACGAGATCCTCAATATATGTTTAGTTACATGTCATTATTTGAGGGTCTATTTGCCACACGAAACATCACATCATCATAAAAATGTCGGAAACTGTGTTCAAACACTTACGTGAATGTCACATGCTAAATATGAAAACCACCAAATATGACTTGTCAAAATTCAATATTTGCGATGAACATTTATGTAATTTTCTCATAAAATTCCAACAAAACTATAAGCTAAAACTAAAATTGCAAAATTTTAATGGTTATGAGATATAATTATGAGATTTGATTGTTAATAGGATGGAAATTGCTAAGAACCAAGAACCCATAATTACAAGACTTTTTTATAATTTTCTCCATTGAATTTAATCTATACGTGAATTTGTAAATTATATATATGTAAGAAAAATATGAAACGGAGACTTCTCATTTTGTTAGCCAATTATTAATTTTTCCAAATACAGATGTATTTTTTGGTCAAGCACCTCATACACAACTAATATTATAAGGAAGTGGCTTTAAACTATTGAATTGAAGAATTTCTTACTAATTTCCAATGTGGTAGGTGATGTATACATCATGGGTGGAACAATTTCTGGTTATTAGAATGATGATCATAGTCAATAAGATAAAGAAAGTGCAACTAGCTACAATTAAATAGTAATTGCTCTATTATACTAATAATTAATTAACGTACCTAGCTCATGATTTTCATTTTAATGTCCTATGGTACATCAAAGTTTAATCTTGTTAATTGATATGACTTTTTTAAGTAATTTTAAAGGAGAACAATTATTGGTTGAGGTCAAAAGTTAACTAGCAGAAAATCATTGGCCAGATAAATTGCCCTACAATTTTATTCAAATCATATAGTTTTATCTTATTTGAACTAATAGACTTTTTTTTTTCTTTTTGACACTCTTAATTTTTTCAATATAATATAAGTATTATCAATATGTACATTAATAGTATGAAATGCATCATCAATTTTGGGATTTGATGTTTCCACCGTTGTAAATAAAGATGGAAGTTAAGTTTGTAGAACCTTTCACCCTTGATTTATAATATAACTTGCAAGTGGTGACATATGACAAAATTTGTGGATAGATTCTGGCATTTTCAAAACTTCCATAAGTTTAATTCATATGTATTTATTTAATATGATACAAATTAAAAAATGTCATAGTTAGTTTCATCCTTTTAAACTTTTGGCTTGTTCAATATTTTCATAAGTTCTTATAATATCCCTATAATTTGTCTTCTTCTTTTTTTCTTCCTTCCTTTCTTCTCCTTTTTTTTTTTCCTGATTTCAATTCAATTTTAATCAAAATTTTGATTTCTAACATTAGTTGCTTACATGGACCTCTGCTGTATAGATCTCCATCAAGTGAAATATTTCTTTTGATGATGCAAATCATTGTCATTCATTTTGTGCTCCCTAGATCCATTTTTCCTTGCACAAAAACTTGTGTGAGATGGTTTCACGAATAGTTTTCGTGAGACAGATCCTTTTTACCCACAACTCTAACCAATTTTCATTAATTTATATGTGAATTGTGTAATGTGGGTTGTGGGTTGACCCGTCTCATGTAACATGATTCATGAGACGGTCTCATATAAAATTTACTTTTTTTCTTGATATATATATATTTTTTATTTCAATTTAATTTTAATAAAAAATTTGATGTCTAACATTAATTGTCCATCAAGTGAAATATATTTTTTGATGATGCAAATCATTTTCATTCATTGTGTGCCACCTAGGTCTATTTTTCCTTTTCATAACAATAATTATTATTAGAAATCGAGACACCCCTGCCCGGCTGCCCCTAACTTAAAATTTGGGATATCCATTTCTATCATAATTAGGAATAGTGAATTAATTTTCTATCCTAATAAATAATTTATTTTACAACAAATATAAAAAATAATAATTTTATCCTTATTGATAATATAAAAATAGTATCTCCTATCACATCAGTCAATATTCATACACTACAGTCTATACACATATAAGTGCGGGGGTTGTTTTAGTATTTTCGCCCAAATTATGGTAAAAAACTAACAAAAATTATATGGTGTGATGAGAAATTATTTTTATTTGATTTTATGATATAAATGACTGTTATACCCTTCAAATTTTAGCTGAGTCCCAATAGAACCCCTATTCGTTCTCTGTTTCTAAGTTACACCCTTGATCATTTTAATTGAGTATAATATATATTCTCAAATTGAGAAATTAGTCTTTTTTTTTTTTTGAAGCGTTTCTGCATATAAAATATAACCCTTCTTTTACATATTTACTTACATAATGTATAAACCATATTAAAAATAAATAAAAACAGGGTGTCCACTAAAGATTGTGATTGAGATTAAGGAATTGTAATCGCTTTAGACCTTGAGCAAGAGTTAGGCGGCGCTTGAGAAGCCGATATTCAGCTAGAAGCCCATCTACTCTCCTCTTGCTTTCTTCAAGCTCGTTTTGCAGCCGAGCCGCCCTCTCCTGGCTCAGCCGAAGGGCTTCTTTAAGCTGACGGCTCGCTTCTAATTCCTTGGCTCCTTTTCTCTGGCTTAACCGGCTCGCTGTTATCGGCTCCGCATCATCAACCATCGGAGCCCGGCCCGCCGATTCGGGCCTTCTTCTCTTTGTTTTTTTTTATTTATTTTTGTCTTTATAATGTCTAGAATTTATTCTCTTAAAATGTGTGGGTGTGACGCGACTATAGGATATTTATAGTAGTAAAATAGGGAGAGTAGTGACAAGGATTAACAAGAAGCGAGAGAAATTAGGGATTCTCTTAACAATGAATGTGAAAATTCCTAGGTCATTGTTGCTATTGTTGGATTTGGATAGATAGATCATGTTCGTGTTCGTACATGCTTGTGGGATTCCAACATCATAAAAACTAACGTGAGACGGTTTCACGAATAGTTTTCGTGAGACGGAGCCCCATCATCTACAAATAACATATGAATTGTAGGGTTTGGGTGATGAGTAAGTGGGTTGTGGGTTGATCCGTCTCACACAATGAATTAGAATTTCGTGAGACGGTCTCACAAGAGACTTACTCTTCCAACATTTGTTCATCTGACAACTACTTCATGTTCCATTTATATATGTAATTTTCAATTGCACTTCTTATGTGTCTCGTCGCGTTCCAAAGCAAGGCCCTCTATATGAATGATTGAGATCGATTATTTCATTTGATGTTTCAATACTATTTTTCATAGACTAACATGTTAATTAATAATATATATATATATATATATATATATATATATATATATATATATATAATACACGCACGATAAATCATGGTTGAAAATTAATGCAATTTTGGCATGATGATCAACAATTTATCATTTTTGACATATTTTATTCTCAAAGATGAAAAACAAAAGAAGATGTATTGCCATATATAAGGCTATAATGAAAATGTATAGAAAGATACTATGTATTAAATTCCAAAAAAAAAAAAAAAAAGGTCATGAAATGGGGCGAGAAATATTCAATTTTAAGTGCTGCACTTGAGCTAAGGACTCTTGACAAATTATGATATGATAAAATATAAAAAAGAAGAGGCAAAGATTGTATTTATTCCTCACAATTCTGAAAATAGACTGCTTTAAACACGTCCAAATTGATAATAATAAGGTTGGAGATATTCCTTCCACCAATGTTGAGAGAATCTGAAAAAAAAAAAAAAAAAAAGTGAGTGGAAAATGGCACTTAAAATCTAGGTAAAAAAAAGATTCGTATGACCTAACAAATACTTGTATTTAATATTTATACATTTATCTGCTCAAAACTATCATTTTAGAACCTAAAAAAACTGTCTAAACCCATGGAGCCCAATGGGCCAAATGATACCTGACGAGATTATGATAGGATAAAAAATGGGCAAAGATCATACCATAGACTATTTATGTGTCCAACTTAGTTTTTAAAGATAAAAAGATTCTATTTAAAATTTAACCCTTTTTTTTTTTTGAATTTTTGTAATCAACATATATATATATATATATATATATAAATTACTTAGATTTAAATATTTCAACTGATTCCTGTAAAAGATATTGCAATTTATTAACCTTAAATTGTAGGATTACTTAAAAATAAATTCATCGAGGTTAAACTCATTTACAACATATACTTTGAAAATTAACACACAATTCACTAATTTTAAAACCTTTTGGATTCGATATATAGACATACATTTTGAACTATGATTATTTATGTAGAGTTCGAAATATTTCAGTTCTTTTTTTCACCTCCTTTGAGTTGAAAATGAAAATCAATTTATGAAATAGTATCTAAAGTCAAGAATTATAACCATAATCTCCATCAATATATCAAATTGAAACGTTTTTTAAATTAATAATTTGTCAAAAATTGGTGTTGTAAATAAAAATCAACTTAATATTGATGAATTTATAGAAAATTAATCAAAAATTTAAACAGGAAATTTATAATATTCTGACTTTTCGCACGTGTCACATAATCACCTAGGTTGCACCAAAAAATCATACACCCACGGGTGAGGGTTCGTTCCAAGTTCCAACACTTGTTTTCATTTTCCCCTTCCCAATCTTCAAAGTGCAGTGTGTGCGAAGGTGAAATAGCAAACAGCAGAAATCAAAGAGGAAAAAGAAAACGATTGAAAATTTCTGTAACGGCAATGGCAGGGCGTTTGAGATCGGGTCTTCCTATCCTCCGCCGAGTTCTCACCGCCGGGAATCTCTCCTCCGCAGAGAGATCCGCCGTTCCCAAAGCCGCCCTCTGCCCTACTTTCTCCAACCCCGAGGTATAACTAAGAATACTAGATTTACAAAATTTCAATCTATTTATCAAAAACTGTGTTTAATTTGGTCTATTCTTAGGAGAAATCTCTCGATTGTAGCGGTAATTCACGTTTCCATAGAGCAATCAATTGTAGGGTTCTTCATTTTTTTTCCAATCGATGAAGCTGCATTTGTTTCCCGATATGCCATTTGTTTTCTGCCGATTGTTTCTATCAGAAATACCAGATGCCTTTATTGTATTTTGCGATTAGTAAAGTGTATCATACAGAAAAATGGAAAATATACAAGTCTCTTGTTTTTTCTTTACTTGGTAAAGTATTTTAATATACAAGGGAAGTGTGTTTATTGATGTAACGTGTTTCAGTTTGCGAGGAACTATGCGAGTGCCCCTCCGGTGAAGGAGCAGAAGGTCAAGGTATTTTTCATTTCATGCTATATATTGTGTGTTGGGATATTGCATTACAGGCCTACATATTTATGATTACATTTTGAGAGAAGTAAACTTGCCAGTTATTGTATATTATGCAAATCATTGAGGTTATTCTTATCTTTTAGGATGAAAATTATGAAAAACTTTTTCGAAAGCTTATTTCCATACACATAGTTTCTTGTCTCATGACAAAGTGATAGTGGGAACTTTTAGAATTAGACTAGATGAATTTTGGATTACTATTCTGCCATTTGGGCTTGATGTTCTAAAGTTCTGTCCTTTACATAGCCTGTAGGAAATTCTTCGCTGATGTCCTTACAGTTCCTTGTGTGGAGATTTTGAAATTTTTTATTTTCTATGATGCTGCTCTTTCTCCTCCTTTCAGAGACTATCTTTCACTGTTCAGAATTATTGGTATAATTGCCGAAGAAATTTATGCTTATGTTTGCAAATTCAGTGAACTCCAGTGTTCTATACTTCATCTGGAAGTTCTCGCTCTCATCTTCTAAGTACTAGCTGGTCCAGATTTTTTTTTTCCACCTTGAATTGGGATGTATAATGCCCACGAGTAAATTTCTAGTTTTGTGATTTTTTCTGTATGGATGTTTTTTTATCATTAGCTATTAGAATTATGTATACGTAGTTATATCTTGTATATTTATGTGTATATCTTATAATTTCTTAAAATAGTTTTGCGAGTTGCTTCTGATTTGATCCAATAAAGTTTTTCTACATGGCTACCCCTTATTATTATCATATTTTGTTCCTTACCCCAAAGTTTGTTAACAAATCCTTATACATTTGATTTTGTATTAGATGCATTTAAACAAATATCTAGTCAAATAGCAAAATCTTTAAGAATTTATGGGTGATATCTTCCATCTCAACCATTATATGCACTATGAGCATTTATCATTTTTATTCTTTTAGTTCTGCAAATGCTGAAGTACATAAAACCATCTTTACGTTGTTGCCTCCATGCCTCTATCATTATATTAAGAAAAGCTTTTTCCCTGCATGACTTTCATTATAAGTTGATGTGTATACAAGCTCAAGGAAGTTGGGGTTGTCTAGGATATTTAGCTCAAGTCTTACTACTGAGTTTTAATTCACTGCTTTAACCTAGTATCCTGAAGGTTCAAACTCTCCATATAGGCTTCATGCTCACGTAATAAGTGTTGTTTTGATGGTTATTTGAACCTTATGACTTGGTCCAGTGATGATTGACAATTAGTTATTTTGTTATGTTCTCAGTTTGAACCACCCAATCAACACCTATGCTTATGTTGAGGGTGAAGATTATATCATAAAGCTACATTGTACCTTGTAATACCTTGGCTCTAATTTTGATTAATTGCATTCTAGGTTCCCGTGACAATGTTTGGGGTATCTGGAAACTATGCTTCAGCTTTGTATATCGCAGCAGTTAAAGCCAATGTGCTGGACAAGGTTGAATCTGAGATTCTTAGCCTAGTTGAGGCGTCAAAGAAAAGCCCTACATTTTCTGAATTCATGAAGGATCTATCAGTTAGCAAAGACACACGAGTGAAGGCTATAACTGATATTTGTGATCATGCCAAGTTTTCAGAAATCACAAAGAATTTCTTTGGTTAGTGTCTCCAGCCTATGGATTTGTCTTAGTATCTAAACTTAGTGATGACTTCAATGGTGTGCTCTTGAATCAGAAAATACCCGTGACAATGGATTATTAGTTGATCTCATTAAAGGAGTCATATGATCTGTTGATATTGAATTGGATGTGGTTAATTGTCTCTTGTTACTAGAGGATTTCAAAAATCTTATCTAACTAAAACCAACTTTCTTTCCATTGGAGATTCACATCTTTCAAGGAAAGTGAGTCAGCTCTAATGGTGGTGGTGGAAGTTTGATGGGGAAAGTCAGGCAAGGAAAAGTTAAAATAGATTTAGTTGCTGGGGGTGACTGAGGAAAGTGTCTTGGGGTTGTAGGGGGTTAGTTATCCCAAAAGTGTTCTGCAGGTTGATGGGTTGAGGAAGATGGTGGAAAATAGGAAAAGGGAGGTTTGCAGTTTGTAGGGGGTTGGTTATCCCAAAAGTGTTCTGCAGGTTGATGGGTTGAAGAAGATGGTGGAGAATAGGAAAAGGGGGAGGTTTGCAGTTTGCCTTGGAGGTCATTCAGCAAAGAGGTCATGGGCATTGCAAGAATGTGGTGCAAGGAGCTAAGGAGAAGGAAATGCCTTTGATTTTATGCAAACGTGTTTCATATTATATACTTTTCTTGAAAAAGTTCACTGAGTATTTCTGAATGTTTCTCCTTTTTTAAGTAAGAATAGAATGGAAAGCATTGATATGAGTAAAATCACAGAATGATAAAGTGTATATCATGTATGAAGCAACTGTATACCATAATCATGTAACCTTGCTTCTTGGTAACTATTATTTTATCATTCTTGTATGCTGACTGACATTAATCTGATAATGATGTATACTTGTGCTGACTAATTATGATTCACTTTCATTGAAGTAGATGATATGATCTTAATTGTTTTGAGCAGATATATTCATACATGACATACTCTGTCATCTTTGTGATAGTTGTTGTTGCTGAATATGGGAGGCTAAGACAGCTAGAGCGTGTGTCACAGAGATTCTCCGAGCTGACTATGGCACATAGAGGGGAAGTTAAAGTAACAGTAACATCCGTAATTGTAAGTTTGACTCTTGATGTTTCTTTATGATGGATATAATTTGGAAAATAACTCATAAAATAATATAAGTAACTAAATAGATAAAATGAATAAAATAGCTTTCGAATCATAACTACCTGTGTGCATACTCTCTCTCGTCTCCACCTCTTTCCATGTCGTGATCCTTGTGTGATATATCTACAAGTAATTCTTTGGTGCTTTATTTGAAAAGAGATGAAGTTGTGATGTATTTGTCTACATTGGTCTGGATATACTGCTATATAAACCAACACTTAAGCCATTCCCTTTAACCAGAGTGTTATAGTTCACAAGCACTTGATTGGATGTTGTAATGGTTGATGTTGCGCCCCTTACCGTCTGTATAGTAGGCATGTTTCTTTTCCTATGTTGATAATGATACATACTGATATTTAAGTATGAATAGTGCTCTTATTATTTGGGAAAGAACTTTGGTGCTACTATTCGTTTACCTTGGTGAGTGATTACCCATACAGCTTCGAAAAACTATTCTGTTTGATTTTCTTCTGCATGGGCCATAAAAAAATGTTTTCAAGGGTTTTCCTTGTAGATCCTCTAAATATATTTTAGGGAATGTTAGGTTAGTTGCATAAAAATATTTTTTATGCCATGATAAATACTACTCTGTTTGCTTTTGATCTGCAAGGGCTGTGCAGAAGTGTTCTGAAAGTATTTACTTCAGGCTCTTTCAAACAGATTTTTGGGAAATGTTAAGACACTTATAAAGAATCTTCTGATTTATTTATAAATATTTTGCAATATGATTATTTTGCTCATACGCATATTGAGAAACCACATGTTGATGCGATATGGTTGTGGTCAATCACATATCATATATTTGTTTATAGAATGAAAATGATAGATATGTGACATATCGATAAACTGTATATGATTAATAATGGACTATCATCTGACAATAAAGCAGTCAAGACTTGGCATAATTATGTTAGCACCTTGTTCTGGAACCAGACACGTAGGATTGATGTTATTTGATCTATAAGTACATTGCTCATCCAAGGGCCAACCTCTTGACATCACAATATACACAGGCTATTCACTACCAGACATTTGCCCAAATTCACAATCTTCGTTGCACACAAATGAGTCAGAAACTCTAAAATATATCTCCACCTATTCTATCCATGTGTATGTAGTCTGCAGCTCTGTGTTGCTTCTCATGTCAGATGCTCAACAATTTAATCTAAAGCAAAACCAAAAAACATAGACAAAGAAGAAAGGTTGAAGAAATGATTACACTTGACTTGATCTTTTGACTTCTAAACTTATCCATGATTGATCATCAGGTCTGTATGATCCACTCCTGAGAATAAACTGGGATGCATATTTATTTGTTTTAAAATCATGTGTTTTGGTATGATTTTAGAGGTGTTCTCCATGGCGATTCATCTTACACTGTTTTATTTGTAAAATATGCTTAAAATATAGCATTGGGCTCACCTTTTCCCAGTGCTTAGTGGTGGTGTTCTCATGTTTACTACTTGATTGTTGCACTTTAAGGTGATGTGTGCTGTAGCCTCTAACTTGAATTGGAAATTTGATAATTTGTTGGTTGTCATGAACTTATACTATGTGAAACCCTCTCAAGATCTTACACCAGTAGCATTTGTTTCATCTCCATAACAAATTCTTGACAGCTTTTAGTATTCAATTTCACTTGTAAATCCCTATTTTATCCGTCTAATCTATTTGACGATCATAATTAGTGTTGCCTCGTTGACCAAATCTTTCAGTAGCTTTTTCCCCCTTTTCTGTTCAGTATCTCAACCTCTTGTTTGTGCAGCCTCTGCCTGCAGAAGAGGAAAAACAATTGAAAGAAACACTGCAGGAGATACTCGGAGCAGGGAAGAAAGTTAAGGTTGAACAGAAGGTAAATTCTATTATTATTTCAAGATACACTGGTTATGTTGATCGAATTTTCACCAGGCAAAACAGCTTGTTTCGCATTTATAATCATGCTTTATATGTCTGCAGGTTGATCCCAATATTCTTGGCGGGCTCGTCGTTGAATTTGGACAAAAGGTTTTCGACATGTCTATAAAGACCAGGGCAGCCCAGATGGAGCGCTTCCTACGCCAACCTATCAATTTGGATGCCAACTAAGTCGGTACAACATGAAGGCCCATCTATCCTCATTTCCCATCATCTTACTTTTAGTCGTGATCAAAACAAGCATCGTTGATTTTGAGGCTTTTCTAAACGCCCGTTTTTACAATATCGATCTGATGCGTGCAAATAAAAGATTTGTTCTTAGAACCCCATATGAATGCCTCTTATTATTTAGCTAGGAACACCCATGGGCTTATTTTGAAATTACAAGTTCTTGTTTTGGTTAGCATGGCTCTTTACTTGAGCTTGAATTTCCCTGATATATTATATATCAGTTTGTGACAATGGTGAAAATAATCAACTGTTGAAGTTTGAACAAAATAATAGACATGTTTTATTTATTTGTTTTCTGCAGAATACTTTAATTTCTATTTCTTTAGGAAAAGGAAAAAAAAAAAACATTATGTTGAAAGCAAAAGGTGGTTCAACCAACTTCCTTCATTTCTAAGATTGTTTTGAAGTATACCAGTAATGAAGTCATGGGCGTTTATTGGATTGTCATCCCCCCTTTTTCAAGTCGATATAATTTTATAATCTGCACGTTTAAATTTATTATATCTTATAAATTTTATATTAATATTATCAGCTTTATTGTTATGGAATTTTTTCCCTTATTAAAGTCAGGTTTTGAAATCGGTTGGTTCGTTTATAACTCAGTAATAGGAAAGAGATATGCTTGCTATACATGGAACTTCAGCAAACTCTTTTGAGTATCTTACCAGTTTTCTTAATTATTTGCCTTATTTTCTCTTAGGCTCCATTTACTTTGTCAAACAGATATAGATTAATTATCTAGGTTAGTGAAATAACTTCATAGAATAAGATATAAATTGTTATCAATTTCCAATATTTACACTAACATATAATATTTGAATGAGGATGTTAACTGTTCTTATTCACCGTTACTACGTAATATATGAAGGTTAGGAAAAGAGTCATGTTACTTGAATGTCCCTTTTAATGTTAAACTTGCAAAAGAAAGGGATTAGTGCATTTTACAAGGGATAAAAATGTAATTTCCCAATGTTATCCCATGTTTTGGGTAACTATCCTATGTGGGGCTAGATTATTATTCAATGTATTATCCGGATTTTGACATTTTATCTTGGGTCGGAAGGATAACCCGACTTTTTATTTTCATCAAAGTAAACACTAGATAAAATATCACCATCCTAAGTCATCCCCAAAATAAACGGAGTCTTACTGGATATAAAATTCACCTATTGAATATGATAAATTATAGAATGGGTCATATGTGAGACCTTCTCACAAATCTATTTACGTGAAACAGGTCAATCCACACTTAACATTCACACATATATTTGTGAAAATTGATTTTGTTTGTAAGTGATAAAGATTCGTCTTATAGTAACTATTTGTGGGATTGTTGCATATAAATTTTGTGTAAATTATAATCTAATAAAGCAATACTCACCAGTGTGTCAATCTATTACTATGTTGTAACTCTTACTCTAACTTGAACGTATGGATCCACTATATATATTTGTGTGTGTGTGTGTGATCGATTGAGCAATATTTAAGCAAAGCCAAAATTAGCAATGCAGCCCCTAATGTTTGCTCCAAATTAACACATCTTTTTTTTTTTTAATTTGGATCAACCATTATTCATACTCTTAGTCTTTTAATTCGGTTAATTCAAAACCCCCCTTATTTTTTTAACATCATGTTACCAAAGCATTAAATAACACCTCAGAAAAATAGTCCACGTGGCTTAATGTTTTCGTAGTCAGCTATTCTTTCCTTTTCCTTTTTCATTATCGTTTTTATCATTTACCACATGGAAAGCCCCCGATTTTTTTTATTGTTTTATTTTAAGGTCAATTTATCACTTTTAAGCACCATGAATGGTTACTATCTATATAAAAATGAAAAATAAAAGCTGATATAAAAAATAGAACGTAAAATTTAGGGGTGAAAGAATTGAAGGAGGTGCATGCATCCTATATACAAGCTCATCATCAAACCTATCATTGGAAGAATTTCCAGTTTATCTAATGATTATATTCTAATAAAAGTAAATGTAAATAGATAATATGAACTTCCATTTCATAGACATCATAAAACTTCTTCCAAGATTAATAGGAAAAACATATTATTTTCGAAATTAATTTCAATCTTATGAGAAGAGAATAAGAGATAGACACTAGTATTGGTGGCATGTTTGGTTTTATCATGTACCCGCGGCCATTATGCCTGATCCAATGGATTCAGATCATCACCTTCATTATTTAAATTATATTATTGGAATAATATTTATTGATAAGCTTGCTACACGCTAGCTGAAATTAAGCTTTATTTTGTTATCTTGTTATTTAGGTTTTTTATCTCCTTTCTTTACGAGTTTTCTAGTTTCTGTTTAGAAAATTTTGAGTAAAATTAGTTAGTTTTGTTTAATTATTTATACTTTTTATTCATTTTGTTGTACTTCTTGCATCAGAATAATAACCCAAAACTTGATTAAATTAATGTATTTCTTATGTCATCAAAATATCTAAGTGCGCGTCACCAAACACCATAAAAGCAAATATATATACTTTTCATTGCAAAAAAACTACTTATAAATCTTTATGTCATCCAAATGCTTATCCAAATAATCATGAGACCATAAGTTTCAAAATGCATTTTCTAGGTACCAAAAAAAAAAAAAAAGATTCGTTAATGCATTTGATCAAGAAATTAATGCGCAGCATCTACAACTGATATATACTATAAGTGGACTGAATTAGTTGAATGTAATACCAACCAAGAAAAACGTGAAAATTCGACATTCCTTAATCATTAGTGTTATGCTTAAATCTTAATTATTTTTTCCAACTACAAAATGATTAAATAAAAGAATTAAAGTATGATTTTCACATAAAGTAAGTTAATATATATATATGGATGGTCTTCAAGGAGACAAAGACTTGTTGTTGAAGGGTTAAGGGTTGGTTTGAAGAGGGAAAACTAGCTAGTGATAATAATTGGTAAGATATTAGTTTACAAAAAAATTAAATAAACAAATCCTCAATCATGTTTTGACAGATAATTTGCTTAAGAATAGCGTCAACTCAATCCTGACAAACATTATGCTTAGGAATGTGGTTATTAATTCTCCTCGTACTTCATGCAAATTGGGCCTAGGGTTATAAAACAATAGACCAATAAAATATTTAAAATTTAATCATATATATAAAGTGAGAGTACTACCCCATGAGGGAAGTGTAACTAAAGTACTTCTATTTTTTTTGTACTTTATCTTTCCTCATAAGTGTTGTTATATTTGTACTCTCTATATGTTTGTGCATGAGAGAGAGAGAGAGGAGGTGAGAGAAAGCTTCATAGGGTGGTAATGGTGATGGTTTGTGGGACATTTGATTTAAAACTATAGGTTAGTTTAGAGAGAGAGAGAGAGAGAGAGAGAATTATAATTATAATTATATGTTGAGTAGACAACGGATTGGAAGGGGACCTTTTATCTTCTTGTCTTTGACTCTATCCAAGTCTTTTTCCATGGAATTTTCTTCACTCACAAGGTAATCATCATATCTCTATAAAAAATAAAAAATAAATAAAAAATTAATTGCAACATATATTTTGCTTCCACTTCACATAATCCTACCCTTTTTTTCCCTTTCTAATCATCCCATCTATTTATCTTCATTTTCACAGTCTCCATCATCCTAACCATAATGCAAGAATAACAACACCAATTGTAGCTAGCAAAGATTGATCCACATCTCTTTTCCCTTAGTCTTAGGTTGTCCGAAATGAGGAAGCCAGGAGATCATGCAATAATGGGGAAGGAGAAAGTGGATAATAATGTTGCTAAGGTTAAGCTTAGGAAGGGTTTGTGGTCACCCGAAGAAGACGAGAAGCTGATGAATTACATGTTGGTTAACGGACAAGGGTGTTGGAGTGACATTGCGCGAAGTGCTGGCCTGCTCAGGTGTGGTAAGAGTTGTCGCCTAAGGTGGATTAATTATCTTAGGCCGGATCTTAAGCGCGGTGCCTTTTCGCCTCAAGAGGAAGACCTAATCCTTCATTTGCATTCCATTCTTGGAAACAGGTACGACATTTTTCACTATTTATATACACTGATAAAATAAAATACGAGATATAATAGAAAATGTCACGAGGGTTAAGGTCTCATGTAGCCATACATGAATATCTTTAGTTTCATTAATTGCACATCTTAGTTGTAATAATCCTATATGGCATTGTATGTACAATTACTCATGAAACCTATGCATCCAAGCAAACCATATGCATCTTTTACTACGAGAAATCTTTGGATTAGAAATGAAATTTGGTGATAAGGGATAATATCAGCTACTAAATAGTGACAAAATAGAGATAGAATAATGACAAAAAGTAACGGAATGTGATCATAAAATTTGTTACTGCATTACCATTCAATCGATTAGTGACAAAACATTAGAGACAAATAATCGATCTCCAAATTTGTTGGTAACTTGGTTTCTAATTTTATATGAAACACGAAAAATTGGTCAATAAATTTAGAGATGAAAATTTTCGCATTGTGAATTTTAGCAACAATCCTTTTAGTAACTAACGATTTTGTTTCAAGTCTGTCGTTAATATACTTTAGAAACAAATATTAAGCGATTAGAGACAAAAATTTCCGTCTCTAATTTGATACTCCTCTATTTTATAATAAGTGTCGTTCTTTAGACTAAATTTTGTTTCTAATTAAGTGTCGTTTAAGACTTTTATTCAATTTTATTCCCAAGGTATCCCTATTAATATTCCTTAGTTAAAATTTAGGAATTTAATATGACACCTTTTATGGAATTAATTTGATTTTTTTTCCAATTTTGAATCATAAATTCCTTAGTTAGTTTTTTTTTTTAAATAAAATAAATAAATTCCTTAATTAGTTAGGTGTATATTTATCCAATTTTTGTGTTCCTTATTTTATGACAAAAACTCCCGAATGACACTTATTTAATACGGAGGGAGTATTTGTTTTTGTAGTGATTGTTGTTAGATTAACAATTAAAAGAGTTTATAATCATGGTTATAATATTATTACCATATATATTTTCATAATTAATCTGAAAATTAATATGGATATTATACTAGGTGGTCTCAAATCGCAGCACGTCTACCAGGAAGAACAGACAATGAAATCAAGAATTTCTGGAATTCCACCATTAAAAGGAGGTTGAAGAAAAATTCAAATGATCATCATCATAACAATCAAAACAACACTAACTCTACATCTTCACCAAACAACACTAGTGATTCATTTGGTGTAATGGGAAGGACAGTTTTCATGCAAGAATACGATGCTCATGTCGGGGTCGACCAGGGTTGCATGGATTCTTCGTACTCCTTCGTGCAACCTCCCATGGCCTTAGGGACAAAACTCCCTAACCCTAGTTTTAATCCTAACATTGATTACAACGTTAACGTTTTCGACGTAAATAGTGTGGTGGGTACTTGTGGTTCTAATTTCTTCAATCTGCCTTTAGGGTTTGGAGTTGGTGATGAAATGGATCCATGTATGGTGATGGGAGTGGAAAATGACTGTTCTGTCCCTGGATTGGGGGGTGTGCATGAGCAAAGTGTTGGTGTGAGAGAGAGTGTTTTGGAGATGAAAAACATTAATACTAATTATAATATAGTCAACAACCACTTGAATAATAATAGTAGTAGTGAAAGCTTAGAGGAATTGATTGGAATTGGGAATCATTGGGAAGGAGAAAGCTTCAAAGTGGGAGAATTGGATAATTGGGAGGGTTTGTTGGCTAATGTCTCCTCCTTACCTTACCTTGATTTCCAAGTTCAATCATGATTTCAAAACCAACTTCTAGGGGTATTTTGGACATTTCAAATCTTCTCGCTGCAGTTCAGTATTGCATTTCGTATTTCATTTCATAAACTTGCGTTGAGTGTCCATGAAGTGCAGTATGATCAGATGTGATATAGAATTGCGGAAGAAATTTGAAAGTATTTTTACAATACTGCCCTTTTAGTCATTTGTTGGTTTTCGGATTAAATATTTTTTTAAGGAAATTGTGAATAGTGAAATGGGAATAGAGATGAGATATAGAAATAAAAGATGTGTAGTTGTTCAACTTGTGCCCATACATTGATGGCCATGCTTGTATAGTTTGAATAATACTGTAAAGGAAATAGTTGATTTGTTTTCCCATATGTAATTGTACTTAACAAATGAAGAAGAATAAGGATGTTATATTTGCAAATGTAACTTGTACGAAATAATTAGTGCATTTTCACTTTCTTTCAACAAAATTTCAATTTCCTGTCAATACAATCAATCCAGATTTTTTTATTGTAATATTTTTTATTTTAATTGTATGTTTTATCTTATCAGTCCATCCCACTTATACAATAAAAAATAAATAATCACAGGAAAAATAAGGAATCCGATCATATGGCATGAAACGGTATCAAATTTTTTTTTTTAAAGGTAAACAAAAATCACCAATAAACATGTATTATATGAACCTTTGAATTGTAATTTGTAATTTAGCTTTGAAACTCAAAAGTAAAGCGCTATTATGTGAGCCTTTGAATTGGAAAATTTGATTGGGCCAAATTAAATATATATTGGGCCTTATTAGACACTAAAATTATAATTTGGTCCAAGCTCAGTTACTTTAGCCCAGGCTTTTAATGAATATCTTTGTCCCGTCCAACCAAACCAAATATGAAACAGGCCCGGCTATCCGCACCCCACTTATTCTAAACACACCCCATTAAATTAAATAAAAAAGAGATGATTTAGTTAAAGACATTTATACCCTTAAAGATAATTTTATAAACAATTATACTTAAATTAAAACTATACTATACACACCCCAATTATTAAAACACACCCCATTCCAACACACTCATTTACAACACACTCAATCTCTTCCTTCCTCACTTCATCTCCCTCACTTCATTTTCTTGCTAAACCTCAAAACAAAACCCTAATCTTGCAAACACTCACCTCACATCTTGTTCGTACTCAAAAGTTATCATGTCTGAAGAAAGCACACATGAGATGGACAATGTAAGTCGTTTACAAGCTTTCTACCGATTGTTTTTCTGTATTTTTGAGTTAAAAAAATACTGCGAATGTTCCGATCGGCCATTACAGGCCAAACAAATCGAAGAGTGTTCGACCTGTAATGGCCGAACATAATGAAGAATGTTCGACCACTACTAGTCGAACAAATTGTATATGTTCGAATAGTAGTCGAACAGTCTGTGATATGTTCGGCTAACTTTGGTCGAACAACCTGTTTTTTAGAACAATTGTTTTGTTTGATTACCAATGTATTTACTTGTACATTTCATACATACATTATAGGAAATTGATTCACATGATCTAAAATGAGCATTGTGAACGTAAACGTGGAAGGCGATCCGATGTATGAGCAAATTGATTTTTCAAATGATTTTAGAACAAATGAAGTATTTGATGATCGTGATGCGTTGGTGAATTGGACAACTAGGGTGGGAATTCGTCTGAACATGGTCATATTGGTTAGACGATCGGATAGTGGACAAAGTGGAAGACGAGCTCGGGTATTTTTGGGGTGTGAGCATGGTGGTAAGTATCGTCCATCGAAGTTAAAAGTTGTTATAGACAGAACGACGGAAGATGGTAAGAAGTCGTTAAAAAGACGGAATACTGGCACTAAGAAATGCGATTGTCCTTTTTATGTTGAAAGGAGTACAATTGAAAGAAACTGGCCAATGGTATTTGGTTATTGAATGCGGATCGCATAATCATCCAATAGGGTTGAACTTGGTCGGTCACTCATTTGCAGGTCGACTAACAAGTACCGAAGATCAACTTGTGCGTGACTTGACTATTAACAATACGAAACCGAAGGACATATTGAGTACAATCAAGCTTTCTTTTCTCGAGAATGATTCAACCTTGAAGACCATTTACAATGCCCGACTGAAGCATAGAGTAATCGAGCATGGAGGTCGTACTCAATTGCAATACTTGTTGGGAAAATTGGAGTTAGAGAAGTACTTCTACTTGACCAGGAGATGTGGTCAGACAGATAGTATTACCGATTTGTTTTATGCTCATCCAACATCTGTGGAGTTGTTGCGTGCATGTCCAAGCGTGTTATTCATGGATTGTACCTATAAGACTAATAGGTATAAGATGCCGTTGTTGGAAGTAATTGGTGTCACGTCCACAAACTTAACTTTCTCAGTTGTTTTTGTGTATATGTCCCACAAGCGTGAAGACAACTACAGATGGGCGTTGACTACATTGAAATGATTGATGAACGACAGATGCTTATCTAAGGTGATTGTAATCGATCGAGAACTTGCACTCATGAATGCTATATCGGTTACGTTCCCTAACTCCATAAATTTGTTGTGTCGATGGCATATCAACAAAAATGTTTTGGCAAGCTGTAGGACAATTTTCAGTCGAGTTGAGAGGTGGGAACAATTCAATCATGCATGGAATTTGTTGATATTAGCTGATGATGAACATAGGTTTAATGAGTTGGTTAGGAGACTTAAAGCTGACTACAGAGAATATCCTAGGGCTGTTACTTATGTGATGAAGAATTGGATCCAGCCGTACAAGGAGAAGTTCGTCTGCGCATGGACTGACAATATCATGCATTTTGATAACACGTCTACTAGCAGGTATGTTCTAGAAGTAGATGAATGATTGAATTTAGTGGATATTTTCTATTTCATCTCTTGTGACATAGGTATTTGTGTATTTATAGGGTCGAGAGTGCACATGTCAAACTTAAAAAACAATTGGGCTCTAGTTTGGGGAATTTTGAGACATCGTGGGAAAGAATCCATCACTTGCTTATCACGTCACATACGAATGTGAAGGCCTCATTCGAACAAAGTGTATATGTGGCAGCACATCGTTATGCTTCTCCTCTGTTCAAGAACATTCGAGAATTCATGTCTCATCATGCACTTTCTAAGATGTTTGACGAGATGAGTGGTGTGGATAGTTGCGGTGTAGATCCTTTGATGTGTGGTTGTGTGTTGCGGAGGACGTGTGGCTTGCCCTATGCACACGAACTGGGATGTTTGATACGAGATGGTCAAGTTGTCCAACTTGATATGATTGACAAGTTCTGGAGAAAGTTGGATTGTGAACCTGCACAGTGTGAAGGCTCTGTGAACGTTGATGTTGGAGCCCGTTGGGAAGAAACAGTCGGTGATATAAATAGGTTATTTGGAACGGCCTTGGAGTCTCAAAAGTTGTTGCTTAAGAGGTTTCGCGAGATATCCATACCATCGACAAGTTTATTACAAGAACCCCAAATTGTCGCTCGTCCCCGTAGTAGGCCTAGCAAAGCGAAGTTGCGGAAGGAGACGTCCACAAAACGCAACCCTTCAAAGTTTGAATACGTGGAATCGGTACACGACAGTTGTTCGACACCTGTAGAAGATGATGTTACTTTCGTAGGTGAATGCACCAAGACGACTCCAATGTTCACAACATTGAAGAGGAAAATGCTTCCAATTAGGCGACGTTCGGTGCGCAAGGCAGGTGATGAAATATTCATAAGTCAACTTTCTTCGATCATGCAAGAACACGTACTCGGTATAAAAAATCAATTGGGAGATGGGCATTGTGGTTTCCGATGCATAGCTTACGGGGTTGGTTTGGGAGAGAATTCGTGGACACAAGTTTGTAGCGATCTCATTGATGAGATACAAAACTTTGAATGGTTATACAAGAATATCATCGGTATGAACAACCGAATTGAACAGATTACCAAGAACTTGACGTGCTACGAGAAGCCTATTTACCAGATCAATTTTTGGTGGGCATTCCCTAAAATGACCTACTTGGCTGTCAATGCTTACAACATGACGATAGTCTATCTATCGCAGAACATGTGTGTCACCGTTCTACCCATGCACACTCAAATACCAACAAAGCCTCGACTTGTATGCATGGCCTTGGTGGGACACGATCATTACGTTCAGGTAATTTGCATATGTTACCTTAATTGATGGGCTCGCGTGTTTATTAATATTATAATTTGTTAATAAAGTGTGTCTGTTTTTATAGGTAAAATTGGATGACAACGCACCATTGCCACCAATTATTGATCGTTGATTTGAAACTCGTCTACCATGTGTAATTGGGTGGTCTGAATTTTACAAAGGTCGAATCATGAAATATGCCCTTCAGAGTCGTAGTGAAAGCTCCTCGGCCGCGAAAATTTCAATCGACATAGATGATGATTAGAGTGCAATTCAAACGTTGGGTTGTATTATATAATATATTACTGTTGGTTTTATATTCCGATGTTTGAACAATTGTTGTAACATAGATTGTTTTATGGAATGTTTAGCGTATCTTGTTCCTTATACGACCATCTGAATGAGATACTTTATTGAAACTTCAAGAATTCAAGAATATTTCATTCTGTTCGATAACTACTAGTCGAACATCGTCCATGTTGTTCGGCCATAAGGCGAACAAGCATGTGCATTAAAAAACCAAGATACGCACTGTTCGACCAACATTTTTCGAACAGATCTCATGGTGTTCGAAAATAAGTCGAACATGTCTGTTAGTGTTCGGCCAGCGATGGTCGAACAATCTTCAAAATGTTCCAACTATACTGGTCGAACAGAAGATAATTCCCATTAAAATCACTGTTCGGTCACTACTTTTCGAACAATATATCAAAAGTTTGAACTTTCATGGTTGAACAGTACATATTCGTAGGTCAAATTTCAATGTTTTAGCCAATATTTGCCCACATTGTTTCGTTGGCACACTATTTCATTCTATTTAACATTTGTAACACACAATATTTAACAAATTTAAAAAGATAATTAGTTATGACGAACAATAATATTGTGGAATTTAAAAAATAAAACACATGTAAATAGTTGTCTGCAATACACATGCTAAAATCAAGGAACTGAACAGATAGTCATAATTGTTTAACAAAAATACATCACAAAATAACATAGTGTCATACTTCTACCCTCTACGACCCCGTCGTGCTCTAGATGTGGAGGCGCGTCTGGATGACTGTGGTTGTTCACTGTCATCTATCTTCAGTGCACGATATGCCCCCCACTAGGGCTGGGACCAACATCGATGCATCGAGTCCATCCTGCTCCACCATCCATTGTTGATATACCGGCTCCAGATGTCCCAACACCGAATTAATCATATCCCACGGTTGTGGCCCCCAAGGTCGAGACGGAGGAACGCGATGCTCGGACACGGTCGTTGGAGTTTGGATTATTGGATGCGAGACGTTGTTGAACCACTCCAAGCAGTCATCCGAGCACTCCCAATCCGGGCACGCATGCCTCCCTCGGCTATCTTGAGAGAGTACGTGATTTCTCCAAACTCGGAAATAGGCTCCGAGTGCATCCCACGTGACCTTGTACTTTGCATCCGTAGTTCCCCATCGGACGAGTGGCTCATCAAGGATATGTTAAAGATGCCCAAATTGGCGAAGGACACGATCTGGATGATACGGCTCAACGACGTCGAACGCTTGTATACACCCTTGATAGAAGGTGACTTCATCAGATGGATGGTGATCCCGAATATCACTATAGGGCATCCAATTAACCTACATAGAATAAAAATATAATTAATGTGTATTTGTAAGACTTGACAGAAAATCTTCTTTTCGACAATTTAAATACTCACGTCTGTCGGTGATATATCATTCAAGATTTCTCGAGTGGCAAACAACCGTTTAATGGTTCCACCACCGTGGGCTCGTTGCATCCACTTTCTCGTCAGGGGCTCATCCCGTCGGTAGTTGACATTATGTGTTGGCCTGAAAACCGGAAAGTACTCGTATATCCAAGTCTGCCACAAGAACACATGTAAACAAGTATATACAAATAAGAAAGACAAAATCAAATGAGACTCATCGCTATTGTACCTCGAGTAGTGTCAGAAAACCACTCATTTGTCTCACCCCACTTCTAGATGCGAGTCCGAACTGTCTATATAAGAATGCCAAACATGCCACTTCCCAAGCATAAGTGTGGACACGGTCTAGACGCTCCAGAAGTGCTAGGATCTTGGTGTCGGCTAGGGTTCCAGTCTTATCGGCAAAGAGTGTGCAGCCCAACACAAACCATAAGTAAGCCCGAGCAGAATGTGCCAACGTGTCCATATCATCTGATGAACAGTCTCCTGCAAACCGACTCCACAGCCATTCAAACTTCACACTACTACCTCGAAGACCGGCAAGAGCCTCTGTTGTGTCTGCTGCGGAGACACCCAACAACCGACAAATCTTCGAATGGCCACGTTCCTCTACGTCCCTAGTCTGTGGTAACATGACCAAGTGCCCACTGACTGGAAGTCCAGTTATACATCGCACATCATCCAATGTGATGGTCATCTCACCCCACGGCATGTGAAATGTGTTGGTTTGTGGTTGTCAACGCTCCACGAACGCACATATTAGATTTTTGTTTGACGTCTTGTACGATGTCCACCTCAAATCTGAAATGTTGTTTCTTTCCAGTATCCTCCAAAACTCCTCGTGGGGGTTCTCAAACATCCACGTGTCCATCTTTGTGGTGTGGTACCAACACTTCAAGATCGGTCTTTCTTCCCCATGCCAGATCGCATAGGCAATATGTGTCTTGAAGCTTGGGATCAACTATGGATCAACGGGTCCACCGGGGCAAGGACCCGTCAAAAGCTCATCTTCATCATCTTCATTCTCTGGCCCCTCCAGTGTCTCGTCTTCCTCTTCAACTTTAGTGGCATCCGGGGCCACATACTCCATCAACAAAAGACCAGAAGACGAAGCAATCGGTTCCTCAGTGGTCCGAGGCTCAGGCTCAGGTTCGGGTTGTTCCATCCGACGTCTTCTATTGGACGCAGTAGGTCTCCTCCTTTGATAAATACGATCATCTCCTGCAATATACACATTAATTTTATGAACGAAAGATAATACATAAACTTATTATATTTAAATGCGGCGTGCTAACTGTTCGATTGTAGTTCGAACACGCTGTAATGTGTTCGAACAACTGTTGAACGTACTACATAATGTTTGAACAGTAGTCGAACACATTACAGTGTGTTCGAACAACTGTCGAACGTACTACATAATGTTCGAATAGTAGTCGAACACATTATAGTGTGTTCGAACTACAGTCGAACAGTTTGCATGTCGTTCGATCGACCAGGGTCGAACCGAACACGATCCAGAATAAAAAATGTCGATCGCGATTTTCCATTTCCCGTCCAAAATCTACCACAATAACACATATTTTCAACAATAATGCATCCTAAACATGATTTCTACACAATGTTCCTCAAATTCTAACAATAAAACAACAAATTTACCCAAATATATCAAAAAAATTGTAAAGAAAATCTAAAACTTACTTGGTTCTTCATCTTGTTGGAAAGGATCCATTGTACTTCAATGTGTTGTTGAATGTGAACTAACAAAAGCTTGTTCGAACTTTGGCCGAACGATTTCTTCGAACAAATTCGGATTGTGAACTTGGATTTCTTGGGTTAGGGTTTAATTTGGGGAAAAATGAATTGTGGGGTGTGTTGGTATGTTGGGGTGTGTTTAGTATGTGAGTATAATTTAGATATCAAGGGTATTTTAGTAATGTGTTGGGGTGTGTTTAGAAATTTTAAAATGAAATTGATTTAATTATGGGTGTATTTAGATAAATGGGGTGTGTTTAGAATAAGTGGGGTGCGGATAGCCGGGTCCTATGAAACATCCACTTTTCCCCAGTGTCATCTCGTTAGAAATTATTATTATTATTATCATCATCATCATCATTTAAGATAACTTTACAGACAAAAATCTGCAATTTATATAAATTTCTATTAGATTACTACAAACACGACCTTCTCATTTGCCCTAGCATTTGCATAATGGAGTCACTGTTAGTCTCCTCACTGGAAGCCATGCCCTTTCTCTCCTCACTCCCCAAACCCTTCTCCCCCCTCATTCTTCGTAACCCTAACTCTGTGTTGCTGCAAGCTCACCGCCGTTCATTCTCCGTCTCTGTCGTGCAAATGAACTCCAAAGAGGTGAAGCTCTGGGGCGGATGATTCGAGGACAGCGTCACCGACGCCATCGAGAAATTCATCGAGTCTATCTCTTTCGATAAAGCCCTATACAAGCATGACATTATGGGTGGCCGCGCTCACGCTTCAATGCTTGCTCATCAGGTATGGCTTTGTAGATGTTGTTATTTCTTTGTAGAGCATTGGTTGTGATAATCGCATTTCACCTGATTTTAGTGTATGAATGTTTAATGCTCGTTTTAGATAAGTGTGATTAGGTTTTTGTGTTAATTTGTAGGAGTTGTTTGTTGCAGGGGCTCCATTAGGATGGGGAGGCTGGAAGTGTTGTGTTGTTGTTGTTGGCCGGAACTGCCAGGTAATTGATTTTGGGCTTCGAAGCCCTGGTCTTCGCGATCATCCGTTGTATTGGTATTCATTAGAGTTATGGTGTTATAGGTTCGCCCCTTCTTCTAGCGCCAATATTGGTATTCATTAGAGCTATGGTGTTATAGGTTCACCCCTTCTTCTAGGGCCAAATGTTGACGTCAGATTTCGTAGAGCACAAAATTCTAGCCTAACACCAAAAATCTCGATCCGGCACAAGTAAATCGAACCGAACAAATAGTACGAAAATCTAATAAAATAAAATAAGAAAAAGACGGTGTCTGGTGCCTACTCGGGTAGGCTTGTTCTGGTCAGTCAGTTTTGGCCGGACAGAACGTTTTTTTATATCAGATTGAGAGTAAAAAACTCTCTAATTACAATGATTTCGGATCTAGAATTCGATCCTTTGAATGATAATCGAGGCCCTATTTATAGGCTAGACCCGAGATATGAAACTTGGAAAGTAAGAAATAAATCCCTTGATTTTAGGGTACAGATAAGGAAAAAACGGATTAAATCCTATCTAAATCGGATATGATTTGATTGTAGATTTGTTTCCTTTATGAAGGCTCCTTCAAATGTTCCAACTCTTTCCTGCTCGTCCAGATCAAACCTCCAAGCCCTCTGGCCTTCATTACTCCTCAATAATGGAGCACCCGCAGTTGACATATGTCCCCGCTACATTGATTCTGGCCGG
Source organism: Scutellaria minor (assembly GCA_954870855.1). Classification (NCBI taxonomy): domain Eukaryota; kingdom Viridiplantae; phylum Streptophyta; class Magnoliopsida; order Lamiales; family Lamiaceae; genus Scutellaria; species Scutellaria minor. The sequence goes on along the minus strand of OX940738.1, from coordinate 11,763,945 downwards.
AACCTCATGTTTTGGTCGGCTCGGATGACCAAATCTGGTCTCCATGACCACCGATGTCTCGACTCGGGTCTGCTATTCTGGTCGTCCCTGACCATACAGTGAGATGATGCTGGCCCGGTTCGATACCCGGTTCTCCTTTATCATTCCGGCTAACGGTCTGATCGGATGAGTAGGGGTCAACAAAATTAATTTTCAAACGCAGTATTTAACCAACTCTTAGTAAAAGACAAATTGAATTCAATAGAAGCATGACGAGATGGTGGTTGAATGGTTAATTATTTAACCAAACGAGTTATTGTAATATTATGAATTAGAATATGTATTGCTAGAATCATTAATTCCATAATAAAAATGAAATATTGATATCGCAATAAACGATGCAAAGCATCTCATCCAATTATTTGCATACTTAATTATTGTAACTCCTAATTGTGATATAAATATATATATATATATAATTGGCTTTAGAAATAGAAAAATTGTTTGAAAAACTTTGTTGCCATTTTTTTTGACAATGATCTTATTCTGATAATGATATTATGTACATCTTGAAGGTAGTAAATAAATTACTTTAGGTGTTACATTGAATGTAAACTTATAGGAAGTTTTGATATTTGGTTCAATCACTATAAGATATTAATTAATTGCCACGGATAAATTTTATTAGAATTTTGCAAAATTAATTAAATGAAGTGTTGAAAAGTGTCTGTTGGAACCAACGGAAAAAAAATGATAATCCTAACATTCCCTATAAAGACTGGCCCTACTGGGTTTAGGGTTAAATAGGCTTTGAGTACTTAAATAGACCACCTTAAATGGACGGTGAATATGGAGACCTAACCTTAATGGGTTTCGGGTTAAACATGTTATTATTGGATTATTAATAAAATATTTTTATATTTTAAATATAATTTTTTAAGTTAAAATATACATAATTTTCAAAATTTACATATAAAATTAAATGCTATAAATTGTAAAAACATCATTAAGTTAAATTACCATTGAAAGTTTATACTTGCTGAAATTTATAGATTAAACCATTGAGAAATTACTATAAATTGCAACAAAATATGTGTTTGATATTATATAGTACATAGGTGTTATATTATTATTATTTAATTTATTTCATATAGTTAATTCTTATAAATCAATTTTAAGACATTAAATAATACACATATAATTGGACATTTGTATTATATTTTATATACTTAAAACTAAAAAATTAATCTAATTTTAAAAAAATGAAAGAAAATACAGGCTAATGGGTCAACCGGTTAATCGTCGGGCTGGCCCTAACGGGCTTTGGGCTAAACGGGCTTCGGGTTAAACAAGTAAATTTAAACGAGTTAGAAATATTAAGTCATAACCCTATTTTTTTCCGATTGAAACGGGTTGGTCCCTCGAGTCATAATCCGTTTAACATCCCTACCTATAATCCTCTTAAATGTAATTAACAATCTCTTACAAAAATATAATATTTTTTTTGTTTATGGCATTTAAATCTTAATTTTATATTATCAAATTTTAATGTTTGTTTAATTTTAAAAATATCACTTATTAAAAAACTGTGTAAATGTTTAAAAATAAGATTTCATTTCATTTGAAAATAAGACGTTTAGAATTTATACACACTACATATATGATTATAATGTTATATATACAAACTAACAGTCCACCCGCGCGATGTGCGGTTTATTATTTATTATATTAATATTTAACAATTTGTAATAATATAATGAAGTTGTATAAACTAATAAATTATTTATAACAGTTTTTATTATTTTAATTTAAAACATGTACCATATACAAATGATTTTTCATATTATTCATGTGTGTTGCACGAATTATCATATAACTTTAATAATTGTAATTGTTAATTTTATTTTTTAACATTTTTATTTTATTTGTTGATTTATATTTCCGTCAAATTGAAATTATTATATACAATAATATTTCCTTCAATCATAATAATTAATCTTTCCTTTTATATTTTTTATAATTTGTATATTTCACTCTCATACTTGAATCATCTTATATAGTTTTCTTACGTCATTTCTTCATGTCTCTCTCACAAAATTATTTGTTCAATTTGTGTTTAGTGTACAAAGACAATTTGGTGGGATCTCTTTAGATGAAGATATGATATAATAAGATTTGAAAGAACTTTTTGTACCTTTGAATGTTTAGCAAATCTTGTATTCTTTCATTTTTTTTTAGCTTTATATAGATTTGAGAAATCATAATAATTACGATTTTTTATTGTTCTTTTTTTCTTTAGACAATAAGATCTAGAAGAATTTTTATATCTTTGAATGTTTAGCAAATCTTGTATTCTTTTTTTTTTTTTAGTTTTATATAGATTTGAGAAATAATTATATTTACTGTTTTTTCTTGTTTTTTTTTCTTCATTCTTTGTATATCTTGTTTTTTGTTTTTCATTCTTTGTATATCTTATTTTTTTATTTTTCATTCTCTATGCATCTATCTATTGTTGAGAAATCACCATATTTTTTTTCCATTTTTTAGTTTTACATAGATTTGAGAAATCAATGTAACTCTCCTTTCATCTCTTAACTTTATATAGATTATAGTTTTACATAAATTTGAGAAATCATTGTAACTCTCTCTTCATCTCTTAACTTTATATAGATTATAGAATAGCTTCTTGAGCAAGATTAATATTATTTATTTATTTATTAAAGAATAGCTTATCAAGTAAGATATTTTTTTTTTATTATTAAATAATAGCTTATCAAGTCAGATTTACAATTTTATTATTTTTTTATTTTTACTGACATGATATTTTTAGGCGGGAAAGTGGCAATCTTGTAATTTTTGCCAACTTTCCTGCTATAAGTATAGATAGATTAATTACAAATACAAATGCAAAATCGACAAAAGATAAAGGAAAATTAAACCCAAAAAAAACCTAGCTATTATACATGTTCCTCACTAGCATTTCACAACTCCAAAACATTAATCATCCAAAAAACTATACAATATAAACGAATCATTTTATTTATTTTTCAAGAAACATCAAAATTAAAAATAAATGATAGCCACATAAATTAAAAATATTACAAGCCCAAAGGCCAAATCACTCATCACCATCTTCAATATCATGATAAGCCACATAAACCGTGTACGCCATAAATCGCCGCCGCGTCAAACGACAGCGTATTGGAGATTGAATACCCACGCGCCACCCTGAACACGCCGGTGCCGCCGACCACCGCCAGCTCACGGTTGCTATTGGCAATCGGATTCCTCCCCACGATACTAAGCGTACTTCCACTATACTTCCCAGAGGTGAAGTAAAAATTAAGGTTCATGGTGAGGGCCGATTCGTCGAGGCCCGAAAAGGTGATCATCCCCTAGGCCCGGCCCAGCTTCTCCGAGTTCCGGTCGGGTTCCGCCGTGATCAGGTCGTCCAGAACCCTAACCAGGCCGACCGAGTTGGCAGAGCCCGCCGTGATGGGGGCCCCGCGCCACCTCCCACACGGTGGCGTCGGGCCCAACGAGGGCGTCTTGGAGGTAGAAATGGAGCTTTGCCACCTTTTCCTTTGATTGCAAGAGCTTTTTGAACTTATCTTCTTCTGTTTTTGGAGCTTGGCCATGGCTATGGCTATGGCTCCCTCCATTGTGATAGGCTTCTTTCACAGCTTTCATTATTGAATCCATTCTTCCCATTTTCGTGGTTTTGCAATATGGTCCATTTTTATAGCATTGAAATGGGGGGTGTGTGTTTTCAATCCTCAAATTAAGACCACTAGCTCCACTTGCAAACGTGATGAAAAAGGTTGGGATTAATTATATTATATTTAAATGATTATGTGATTTGGAAAATAATGTTCTCTTATCCATGGTGGTACATATATATTGATATGTCTGTCATTGATGTATAATAATTTCATCATTTTAAATATTATAATTTAAAATTATTGATTGTGTTGTATTTATATTACATCAACAATTGACATACTAATTTGTGGTGATGATAGATAGGATAGTAGATTTGGTGATTAAGGGGAGAGTAGTGTTATTTTATCTATATTTAGCCAATTTGTCTTTTGTTATTATTGTTGACTAATTTAAAGTATAAACAAATTGTTTTGACTTTCTAACAACTTGATTAGTGTCTCTTTTAGATGTAAACAAAAAAGAAAAAGAAAAAAGAGAATCTATGCTAATAATTCACTCTAAGGTTATGGGCTTAATAGTATTGGGGTTTTAGACAACTAGGAAGGATATTGATCCATAAAACCATATGGGCCTAGCCACTTTACTTTCCCCCTGAGTCGGCTCCAGGGCAAATTAAGCACTTTAGTTCCTTAAACACTTTGGCAAACACAACCTTACCATATTTGCATAATGCAGTCGCTGTTTGTTATGCCCTTTCTCTCCTCCTTCCCCAAACCCTTCTCCCCCCTCATTCTTCGTAACCCTAACTCCGTTCTGCTGCAAGCTCACCGCCGCTCGTTCTCCGTCTCCGCCGTGCAGATGAACTCCAAAGAGGCGAAGCTCTGGGGCGGGCGATTCGAGGACAGCGTCACCGACGCCGTCGAGAAATTCACCGAGTCTATCTCTTTCGATAAAGCCCTATACAAGCATGACATTATGGGTAGCCGCGCTCACGCTTCAATGCTTGCTAATCAGGTACGGCTTTGTAGATGTTACTCCTCTGTAGAGCATTGGTTGTGATAATCGCATTTCACCTGATTTTAGTGTATGAATGTTTGATGCTCGCTTTAGATAAGTGTGATTAGGTTTTTGTGTTAATTTGTAGGAGTTGTTTGTTGCAGGGGATGATTACGGTTGATGATAGGGACAAGATTTTGGAGGGGCTTAAGGAGATTGAGGGGCAGATTGAGAGGGGGGAGTTCTCATGGAGGACTGATAGAGAGGACGTTCACATGAACATCGAAGCTGCGCTCACTGATTTGGTTGGAGAGCCTGCGAAGAAGCTTCACACTGGACGCAGTAGAAATGATCAAGTGTGCACTGATTTTCGCCTTTGGTGTCGAGATGCAGTTGATGCAATTGTTGTAAGAATTAAGAATCTTCAGGTAGTTCTCTCTACTAATTAAATTGTGTGTATCTTAATTTTGATTCAACTTAGTTTATTCTACAGCTGTCTATTTGTTCAACTCAATGTTTGATGTTGCATCGATAAATATCTTTTTTTTTTATCGCATTGCAGATGTTAAAGGAGGTTAACTGTCAAATGTTGAGCAACATTTTTAGTGGTGATCAATGATCATAGTATTCTTTGTATTAGTGTGCTTTTCTTTATTCCTCTAACTTGGATATGTATCTGTGTGTTGTACAGGTTTCTTTGGTGAGTCTGGCTTTGAAGAATGAGGGTCTGATAGTTCCAGGGTATACCCATCTGCAAAGGGCACAACCTGTTCTTCTGCCTCATCTTCTTTTAGCATATGTTGAGGAGGTCAGTTGATTTTGCATAATAATAATGTAATGAATTTGTTGGATATCACTAGTATATAATAGTCAGTAGGGGAAAAAATTGTGGTGGCATGATTGGGATTCTCATCGTAAGAAAATAAAGATATCTAACGATTAAAAAGTTTTTATTAGTTTCAAAGAAAGATCTCGAGGCTTTACGTACACTGGAGGGCAAGAATAAATGACACGGATAACCTATAGGTCTTAATCAAAACTTTTTTCTTGTCCTCTGTATTGTATATCGAGGATCTAGTTACTTGGAAGCTTCTTAGTATGAAATGTGTATCCTTTTCTCTAGGTTATACTGCTTCTCGTTCTGAGATCTCTTTTGAACTAAAAAAGATGTCATTTGATCTAGAAGTCTGTATGGTGTGGATGCTCCCGTGTTTATTGTCATTATTTACACATTTGTTCTCTTGCTCATTGATAGTAATTAAGTGAATCGTCCCCAAGTTTAATTTTGTGTTTTTTTTTTTTGAACTTCTAGTTGATCGGTGGGATGGGATATGGAAGAAGTAAATATTCATCTTTATCTAATAACGGTGCTTTAAGTATATGACCAAATGCATAACCACTGGTTTAATGATGTATTGCAGCTTGAACGTGATGCGAGCCGTTTACTGGACTGCCGTGGGAGAATTAATATATGTCCCCTGGGTGCCTGTGCATTAGCTGGCACTGGACTACCCATTGATAGGTTTATGACTTCTGAGGCTCTTGGATTCACTGCCCCCATGAGAAACAGGTAGGAATTAAGTAAATAAAATTTACTTGCTGTGCTTGATTTTCATTTTCCTTGGGGTTCAGACAACCTGTGAAATACTTTTGCGTAGTGTCACTTCCCATATTACTGAAATCAAGGCTTGATTTCTGTTTGAGTAGCATTAAACTTTGTTATCAGTGAAACTGCCATGGAACTGTTCTAGATTGACATTTTGTTTGAGTTTCTTTTATGTTGCTTTCTTTTTCCTGTTGATCTTTTGCTTGTTTGTATTATTGGTGACATTTATATGAACAGCATTGATGCAGTTTCAGATCGAGATTTTGTGTTGGAGTTCCTTTCTGCGAATTCCATTATAGCAGTCCATCTATCTCGGCTTGGTGAAGAATGGGTGTTGTGGGCATCAGAAGAATTTGGCTTTATCACCCCTAGTGACTCTGTTTCAACTGGAAGCAGTATAATGCCTCAGAAAAAGAACCCAGATCCAATGGAACTTGTGCGAGGCAAATCTGCCCGAGTTATAGGTGACCTTGTTTCACTTCTTGTGTTGTGCAAGGGTCTTCCTCACGCATACAACCGGGATTTACAGGTTCAATATATCACATCTGCTCTTACTAATTTAATTGTTCCCGGCCTAGCTAGTGTTCCTTGTATACCATGCCCACCACTTATTTTAAACTACACCCTTTCCCCATCCCTGTTTCAACTGTTGCTCATTGTTGTCGATCACTCTCTTATGCCATCTGTGTTTAAAATAATGCATAACTGCCTTAAGTTCATTTAATTATTTTATTTGGGTTAATGCTAGGAGACTTAGGTTTTTATCCCCTTGAACAGGAAGATAAAGAACCTGTATTTGACAGTGCCAAAACAATAATGGGAATGCTTGAAGTATCAGCAGAATTTGCGGATAACATCACCTATAATCAGGAGAGAATCCGCAGTGCTCTACCAGCTGGTCATCTTGATGCAACAACACTTGCCGACTACCTTGTCAAAAAGGTACATCATGCTTTACAAATCATACATTCTACTTTTATTCATTTTGTTCTATAATTCTCACTACCGAAAAGCATATAATTCTTTTGCTTAAAAGTCTTTCTATAAATGGGACACAAGAATTTATTGAGATCTTAAGTCCCATCCTGTTGATATCATTAAAAAAAAAAAATTAAGGGAACCACTTCTTTGAGATGGCGGAATTAGACTTATACCATTATGTTTTTTAGATCTTTTGCAAGCATTCGTTCGCTCTTAAGAATGCAAATGAATGGATGATAGATATGTTATCCCTTAAATTGTCAAACATATTGCTAAGTACATACCGTACTCTCCACACACAGGGAATACCTTTCAGAACTTCCCATGATATCGTTGGAAGGTCTGTTGCTTTCTGTGTATCAAGAAAATGTCGACTTGAAGATCTGAGCCTGGAAGAGCTCAGCAGTATAAGCCCAACATTTGAAGAGGATGTGTATGAGTTTCTTGGAGTTGAGAATTCAATCAAAAATTTCAGTTCATATGGCTCCACTGGCTCTGAATGTGTATCTACCCAGCTTGATTATTGGGTTACTAAGTTAGGATTAAGCAGAACAAGAGAGGGCTAATTAGCAATGAAAATTGAATTAGCTATTTTAAGTTGTGAGGATAGTATAAATTTTTGTATCAATTTTCTATTACAAATTTTAGAACTTTATATGTCGTATGCCTTATTAGCCTGTGAAAAAATGGGCCAATGCTTTTATTTACCTTTTTTCGAATTAGGACTGAAAGATAGATTAATTATTAATTAGGGTTAATTGCAATAACACCATCAAACTATCAGTGATTTTGCACATAAATCATCTAACTTTTTTTTTGTAGCATCGATATATATAAACTATATGGAATTGGTACATAAATCATTAAACATTTTTTCCAGCCATTTTTCATTGGATTATGGCACGTGACATACGCATACCATATTTTAAGGGGTATTTTTGTCCATACAACTTCATTGAATTTCTTAAGTGCGGGGAATATCAACAACTCGATTGTATGGACAAAAATAACCCTTTAAAATATGTCAGGTGCCGGATTCCGGCGAAAAATGATAGGAAAAAAAGTTTAATGGTTTATATGTTAATCTTGTATAGTTTATATATATCGATGCTACAAAAAAAAGTTCGATGGTTTATGTGCAAAATCACTGATAGTTTGGTGGTATTAGTGCAATTAACCCTTATTAATTATGTGATTGAGAAATAAAAATTATCAATTAAAGACCTACGAAAATGAATGAAGTTTGCATCTTGCAATGTTTCGGTTTTACTGTTTAAAATATATAAATATAAAATCATTTTCTTTCTTTTATAAAAGATTTCACATAAAATTCGTCTATCATGTTTTTTGAAACTATTATTTTCGATATATTTTAGAATGACTAGGAATTGTGAGATACCAAACAGAATCTTAATTTTGTGTCTTAATTTATAGTTATTATTTTTTAAATTTTAATTGATAGCTATCATATCTTTTGAGCTTTTAAATCGATAAATTTCTTCCTCGAATTTTTCAATGCAACACTTTCGGAAAAGTTTTTTACCCCTCCAATTTTCTATCCATTTATATGAATAAGGATGAAAGATAACTATCAATTAAACTATGACTTCAAAGATAGATAGTTTGACACTTAGATTAGAGAATGCAAGTTTAATTGAAATTCAATAGAGATTGATTACTACTCTACATCAATTTTATTGCAAATTCACTAAGATAAAATAAATATTACATATTGCATACAAACTAAAATAATTAGTTGTCTTAAACATTATACAAAATTAACTTTTGGAAATTCTACTTCTATTTATGGTAAAATAATTAATAGTTTTTGGTTTTTCCGAAATTATATATATTTTAATTATTAATATTACATAAATTGTTTTTTTTTTAAAGAATACTGCATAAATTATTAAAACTTTAGTGATACTTCAAAGTTATTATATATGTATTATTAAAGTTCAACGTATAAATAAGGTAAAAATATTTATGTATAACTCCTTAAAACAGGTTCTTGTTTTGGTTTTTGGGCTAAGGCAACTCTATTGGTTTGCTTTGATTTTCAATATAGATAGCTACTTTAATTCTTCGTCCTATACATATATGATTTTTGAGTTGGTCTTGTGTGCACTTGGTGTACATGCAATCCGGATCAATCCAATTTTGATCCGAATCCGCGTGTTTTTGAATTTAGCTTTTTTTTTTTTTTGCTTCAGGTTGTTACCTTTATGTTGTATTAGTGTGACCTTTATATTATAAATGTGTGACCTTTATGTACAACTATCATGATCTTTATGTACTATAATTTAGAAAAAAATGAAGATTTTCAACATAATTTGAACTGTATTACAACCTTTATGTGATATCAATGTGACCTTTATATTATATCATGTCACATTTATGTACAAATATTCTGACCTTTATGCACTTTTATATATTACATAAAAGTCAGAATATTTGTACATAAAGATGACATAATATAACATAAATGTCACATTGATATCACATAAAGGTATACAATACAAATTATGTTGAAAATCTTTTTTTTTTTTTTTCTAAGTTACAGACATAAAGGTACGGATGTTTGTACATAAAGGTCACGCATTTAAACATAAAAGTCACACATTTATAACATAAAGGTCAAGACAAAAATTTGAAAAAAAAAAATTAAAAAAAATAGAAATTCACGGATCCAGGTCGAATCAACCCGGACTGCATGGATCTAAGATCCATGCACTTGGTGCACAGGAGTTTTTGTGATTTTTTTTAATTCAAATATATAGTTCAAATTCTATAAAAAAATGATATTTACTTAATTCATTTAGTAATATACTCTTATTCATATATGTTTATACATTAGTATCTTAAAGAGTATAATATTCATTAGATATGAATATTCTAGAAAATCGACTTGTTTTATTTCATTTTCAATAGCTTTCTAAATTCTTATCACAACTTCTATCAATCAATTATATATGATCAAAGGAGTATAAATCTTGACAACTGTACCCCAAAAAAAATTTGGCACAATCCTATTTTACAATTAACGAATATTCATGATTCAATTTTCGTACAATTCAATAAATTTCATGTCCTGGTACCCATCCCAAAGAAGATCGTGATAAAATAATAAGATAAAAAAACTACTGTTTTTCCACGTATACATGAGTATATTAATATACACCTTCAATAATAAATATTGCAGAATATATATAATTAGGGTTAAAATCATTTTTGATCTTATAATTATGATATTTTTTTTATTTTGGTTTCATAATTGCTATAATTTTTTATTTAATTCTACAATTTAAGAATATATCCGATTTCAGTCTAATTTGATAAATTTCTACGAAAAAATGTTGCCTGTGGAATTTTTTTATTGGTAGAATGTCAAAATCAAAATCCTAATAAAAATTTCACATGTGATTTTTTCCAACAAAAATGTACGGATAAAATAGGATTCAAATCATACAGATTCAGATTCTTAAATTATGAGGTTAAATTAAAAATCGTGATAATTATGGTATGAAAATCAAAGGACACTATGGGTAGACCAATTTTAACCCTACATAATTATAATATGATCACAAAAACTCATGTGAGACGGTCTCACGGATAGTTTTCATGAGACGGAGCCCATCACCACAAATAACATGTTAATTGTTGGGTTTGAATGATGGATAATTGGATTGTGGGTTGATTCGTCTCACACAATATATTAAAATTCCCTAAAACGATTTCACAAGAGATTTACTCTAATATGTATTATAAGATGGAAGGATGTGATGTTGATATTTGAAGATACGTGCATGAATTTAAACACATTCAGACATATAAATAGTATGGAAATAATAAAAAGGAGACCAATTCCTTGTAAGTCACAGTCGATGGGCCCCACCATTGGAGAAAACAAGGATTCTTTTGGTGCGTCGGATCTTATCTTACCAACGATTCAGACTTGTCCCACCCACTATCCTCTACCCCACCACCACCACCACCACCCCACCTACCCCTTCTTTATTAATCTCCCCTTTTTCCCTACTTTTCTTTTTCTAGGTTAAGGACGATGGTAGGTCCATAGGATATATAAATAAATAAAAATATTTAAATGGCAGATATTTTCATTTAGTAATATAATTGAGTGACAGATATATATTGAAGAGAGTTAACAGATGAAAATCGAAGGATATATCTGAATGTGGAAGAGCCAACAAGATACAAATTTCAGAACAAATATTTACAATATTTCGATGAAAATCTGATTACATGAAATTTAAATTTGCATTGCTCGAGAATTTCTTCCCACTTTACTATAAATCTTACCAACTCGACTGTAACACAAATGATTACAGTGTCACAAAATTTAAAATTAATATTAATAATTGGGGAAAGTATTCAATTTACCATGAAAATTATAATGTAAGTAAGAAAATGCCATCAAAATATAATTTATATCCAAATATACCACCAAATATAATTTTATACCCCAATATACCACATTTTTAGTCAAAGTCATACAAATGCATTTGAATGTATTAACTACTTCTTGGACCTACCTTAAAATATTTAATTATTTTCTCCCAAAATGATTTATTAATTCAAATCCAATTTTGAGGTTTTAATTGATTTTCTCCCGGAATAAGTATATAGGCTGGAATACTTTCCTCGTGCCGATACTGTCCAAAAAACAGTGGTCTGGAATGTGTAACAATGCCACGTACAAATTCCTTTGAAAAATTAAAAATAAATTTAACATTTTTATCCATCAATTTATTTGGTTAAGATTCGGACCCTAAAATGGTATCAGAGCCTAGGTTTATTAAGAACTTTTATGATATTTATTATTGTTATGTAATTAACCTTTGGTGAGGAGAATTCCTCGAGAAACATGAATCTGGGCGATTGTCCAAGATGTTTACCTTACTGGAGGTACCGTCAAATTTTGGCGATGCACCAAGAGGAACACCAAGAGAGATTGATATATTGGAATAACCAATATGTTGAAAAGGAGAATGCAAGAGCCGATGGGGAAACCTTACGGCATTGCCAGAGACAAGCATCATATTATCGGGGTTTTCTTTCGATAAACCAGATACTATATGCTTATCTGATAAACCAACAGAAGTACGCTCATCAGAACCATGAGCTCTGAAGGAAGACCAGATTAGAGCGAGATAATTCCGGATACATCTAAGATCGGTCTTGATCTTAGAGAAATCCAGAAGACGGTGCAGAATTATGGCAACCGCCATAATTATTTACCAACACAAGTCCATCAGATCCAAAACCAGATGGAGACGATGATAACCTATCAGAAGGAGACTCTTGAAATCCTTCATGATATTCAAAAACGAGTCAAGAATCTGGAGGACAGACCAAGTGTTCCCGGAGGAAGGAAACGTATAGATTTCGGAACAGTTCCCTATTTACACCAAAAGGGGATACCAACTGAAGTTATACGACCAATGACCCGAGATGAAAAGCTCATTGCTATCATCAAAGGAAAATCCATCATAAATTAAGGTGATGGATATGGAAAGGATGAATCTTGAAGATCTACAAGAACTTGTCGAGTCCTTTACAGGATTAGGTATTGTAGATCTAAAGATGAATACAAGAGATAGTTCAGCCTTGGTTACTCGTGACCAACACCCAAGACCACCTCCACAACCACCAGTAGATCCCAATGTTGCAGAAAGTTCAGGTTCACATCATGTGGATGAACCAATGCCACACGCTGGAGATTTTACCACTAGAGGAGACCCGATTATTTCGGGAACTCGACAACGATCCAAAAGGCCAGATCTTCAGAATACGCCTTATGGAAAGTTACAGCTTAATCCGATACATCCATATGGATTAATGCTAAATCTTGATATTCTAGATTTCAAGAATCGAGAAGTCCTTATAGATGACTGGGCAGCATCGATGAGGATTGCAGCAAGAACCCTTGATCTTACAAATGAATGATTCATCTTACTTCTTGAAATGAGTCTTGAAGAATCTGCAAAAAGAGCATGGGATTTGACACCACTAGATATGAGAAATAACGTAACTGCTGGTGAATCATTGAAAGGAATTGTCGATAATATGGCCAAATTATTCAAAATCCATTTTATCGGCATAGGCTATTTTGAGGAATTGGAAGAAGAAAAAAGAAAGCGATACAAGCAAGCCCTCTATTGCCTCGAGTTGCATGATATTTGTCATATAGACGAATATATCAAGTTATTCACCGAATATCGATGGAAGTCCAAGGTGGATGACAAAGAAGCTTCGCAACTTTTCTTTGCGAAGATTCCGAGTCCCTGGAGAGAAATGTTCATCAGGGAATACGAGAGTGCAGATGACTTGGATACAGTGGCTAGAAGGATGTCTTTTCTAAAAGCCAAGCTATCTGAATGGTGCCACCAGGCAGCACTCTACAAAAGTTACAAGAGATTAAGAGGAATCAATAAAATGGTTCTCTTAAGTTGCGAAGAAAATGACATCCCAACAATATTGGGAGGTCAACCACGGAGGCATAAAAGAAGGAAACAAAGAAGCCATCCTTATAGTCGTGGAAGCAACAACAATAGAAGGAGTTATAGGTCTTCATGGAGACCTAGAAGGATGTGGTCGAAACAAAAGGCCCGAAGCTATAAGTCAGGACAAAGACCAACACCAAGCAGGAGTAAAACCTCATCAACAGGTTCAAACCCTGGAGGTTCCAGCAGAACTATGGGAAGAAGAACTTTCAGACGAGCTCACACTAGAGCTAATGAAAGTTTCAAAGACTGTAATTGCTGGACTTGCGGAGCAAGAGGGCATATCTCAACGGATTGCCCAGACAATCAAAGGAGAGGTCTTAGACAGTTCGAAGCAACACCGGAATTCGAAGAAGCTGTCTATTACCAAGATCTTATACAGGTGTATCAATTTGAGGATCTACCCTCAAATGAAAGCATCTATGAAGAAGAGATTTATTCGGATGATGGAAGTGAATCCACATCAAAATCAGAGTGAAGAAGAAATTCTTCAAACAATAAGAGAGGATATGTCAGGATTTCTCTCTCACACAACAGTCTCTCATAAGACTCTCATGAGGATTAGGAAAGAAGATCCAAAGCTTCAAATCTACGACAGTTTTACCATTGGAGCTATGGAAAAAGCCTTGGATAAGTTTGGAATTCGAAAAAGAAAACATCAAATTATCCATAGGGTTACTACGGGAGAATTCGTCATCCCAATGGAATTCACAAGTAACCTGATAGAGATGTAGTTGATTTCTTACCGTGAGGTTCAGGATATCAGAAATCAAGTTAAGAGAGAAGTTGCAAATACACTCTCATGGATCCATATCGGAGCCATAAGAGTTATTATTAAAGCAACCTTCAAAGAAGGAATTGATTCGCCTCTCAATCTTGCCATATTTGACAAGCGAATCTCCAATCTCAAGGATTCATGCCTTGGAGCAGTCACAGGAAATTTGTGTGCAGGGAAATTGGCATTCAATGTCTATCCTCGTATTGCATACAATTTGGGAGATCGAGACTTCAACAAAGTCTTAACACTTCATCAAGATTTCAAAAGAGAAGACTTGATGAAAGAAGGGAATAGGCCTTACTCGATCACATACAAGATTTCATATGCTCTCTCGAATACACATCATTCTGATGTATTCTTAAGAAATGAATTTATCGAAGTCCCAAGAATCTTTGAGGATTTCGCCAAGGTGGTTTTGCCAAAACTCATTGAATCTCCAACTATAAAGGAGATAGATATGAAAATACAAGATCAACCTGTCTTCAACCAAAGTCAAAGCCTCAAAAGGGAGACAAGGAGAATGTCTTTCCAACAAGATAGACTGATGAGTAGCAGTCGTTGGGAAGAAAGAAAGCCTAGTATAGTTCAGCGAATCCCAGGTGTTTTCAAACACAAGGAGAGCTGCAATGTCCAGAGGGCTGGAGAGCAGTTGAAGTAATATTTGACATCAACCAGAAGGATAATGTTTTTCCTAGTGATGTTTTATATTATCTCCAACAACCGATAGTCCGAAGATTTCAAGGACACCTAAAAATGGGTGAAATTGAAGTAACTATCACAGGGATTGCAGGAAGACTCCCAGAACAATTAGTATTGGGTATTAACTTTCTTGAGGATCATAAGCCTTGGGAAAGATTACAAGATGGAATGGAATTCACAGTGGTTGATAAAAGATACAGGATCAGATGACCACTAGTCCATTCTCCATATACATTTCAATCGGAATGTTATATGCTGAATACAAGGCTGAATATTTCGCAGCCTATGTTGATTCAGGAGCAGGAATATGTATTGCAAAACAGGAGGTTTTTCCTAAAGAAATGGGAGAAGATCTACCAGCTATTGCAGGATGAGATTTCTCCAAAAGGATTCTTATCCTTAACAGAGGAATCAAACAAGCGGAAATTATGATCGGAGGCACCGGCGATACCTCATGGTATAAGGTGAAGACGCCACCAATCTATTTCCATGATACAGGCGCAGATGTTTTGCTAGGAAACAATTTCCTACAAACATTCAAGCGATTTACTCAAGAAAATGAGACAAGAAGGCTTATTTTCACAACGTTATGTGATCATAAGATTATTGTCCAGAGACTGCGGGAAGCATTTTACAGAAAAATGTATTTTCCTTTTCGCAGCAAGCGTGGTGATGAAGCCAAACTTCGACATCCAAAAATGATGGATAAAAGAAGATTTGGTGATGCCCTATTATCCTTCGACAATATGGTTCGAAACAAAAAGATATATTGCAGAACTGCGAAAAGCCATAATGGAGAATCCACAGAGTGATGTTACCATTGAAGAACAAATATCACTCGAGGATTTCAAGAAAATGATCCAAAGGAATTACAACGAAGATCCTTTAGCATGGTGGGACAGAAACGAGCTCAAAGCATCCTTAAAAATTAAACCTAGAAAGGAACACGAGTTCGTGAGACTCAAACCAATCCTGATGAATCAAAATGATCGTGAGGATATGCAGAAGATACTTAAGGAACATCTGGACCTTAAGTTGATATCACCAGGAGTTTCTCCATATAGCAGCCCGGGATTCCTTGTAAGAAATCATGGAGAAATCAAAAGAGGGAAACCTAGACTTGTTATTAATTACAAAGGGATTAATAACATTCTGGAGTTTGACGGATATTATATCCCGAGTAGAGAACATTTGGTTAACTGTATCAAAGGTGCCAAGATATTCTCGAAGTTCGATTGCAAGTCTGGATTCTACCAGATTAAGATGGAGGAAGAAAGTAAGAAGTTCACGGCTTTCTCCACACCACAAGGACACTATGTCTGGAACGTGATGCCTATGGGATTGGCAAATGCACCCCAGATATATCAGAGAAAGATGGATAATCTTTTCAAAGATTTTTTCAACTTTATGTTCGTATACATCGATGATATTCTCATCGCATCAAAGAACATGAAGGAGCACCTCAAACATTTGACAATTTTCTCAGATGTTTGTCATAAAGAAGGATTAGTGCTTTCTGAAAAGAAGGCAGTAATTGCAACGAGACAAATTGAATTCCTCGGAATTGAAATCGATGAATCTGGAATCATTCTACAAAATCATATTGTAGGAAAGATACAAGGATTTCCAGATGATCTCATAGACAAGAAACAACTTCAAAGCTTTCTCGGAGTTGTTAACTTTGCTGGAATGTTTATCAACAATCTAGCATTTTACAGGAAGGTGTTTAGCCCATTACTCAAGAAAGATGCGGCTTTCAAATGGGAAGATGAACATCGAGAAGGGATTAAGAAGCTTAAGGAAGTCTGTAGTAAGCTTCCAAAACTTGTTATTCCTCAAGACGATGATGAAATGGTTTTTTACACAGATGCCAGTGATCATTGGTGGGCAGCTGTGCTTATGAAAGCCATACCAGATGGAGAAGTGCCATGCAGATATTGCAGCGGTCTGTTTTCAGATGGAGAAGCAATCCGATGGCATATCAACGAGAATGAATTCTTTGCAGTCAGAAAGGCTTTCAAAAAATGGCCTATCTTTTTACTGGCTAAAAAGTTTATCTTAAAAATTAATAATTCAAGTGTCAAAGCTTTTCTGAAAAATAAAATTGAATCTAAACCAGAAAAGGCTAGGATACTTAGATGGCAAGCTGAATGCCAATATTATGATTATGATATTGTCATTGTGAAATCTCACGAAAATGTTCTTGCAGATTTCTTAACACGAGATGGAAGGACACGTGGCTGACGAGGTCCTTAAACGAGTAAGACATCTCAGGGAAAACCTGGAGAGTCTTGAACGAGAATTTGGGACGTTATGTCTCAATACTGAAGTTGTTGGACGACTTCAACGAGAAGATCAGAAATCTGTTTCTGATCTAATACGAGCATGACAATACGCTCAGGGACATATGTTCCAAGCGTTGCATAAGCCTCTCCTCCAGGCTGCATCTTCTACGGTGCTAAAATGAGAACTTCGAGATCGGGACTCTAACCCGAAGGCTATGGATTCAAATACCATACCTACGAGTATTACAGGTGATGCATTCCTTGAGGATGTACCATCTGCAACGAATGTTGAAACTCCGGTGTCACAACCCGAGTCTTCAAGTCAACCCAGTACCTCTGGGGTTAAAGAGGTCGAGTTGAACCTAAGGCCGCAGACAGGCAAAGCTAAGGTTCAAGCTCACACTAACGAGGTTTCTCCGATGCAGGTTTACCAAAGGCAATGAGAGAAATTGGTAACAAGACGAGGGATCAACCCGGAAAAATCAATCATCGATATAGCCGGGAAATACCCAAGGGTTTGGATGAAACCTGGAAGTCATCCAAACGAAGTTCAAGAATGGTATAACTTTGGAGCTTTAGCTTCGGTGTATACCATTGCACCTAGTTTCTCAGAAATCTCAAAATTACCGAGATGGATTGGGGAAGCAGTTTACGAGACCTGGGCAAACAATCCACATTTGTCCAGAAGAGATATCTTGGAGCTCTACTTCATTAGTGCCGCTCCAGAACCAGCTAAGAAGGGCTTCCATGAAGTCTTTCATTTTATCAAATTTCGAAGACCAGACGGGAACGTTTTAAAATATATAAAGACGACCTCCCCGGAAGAAGTTCCGATATTAGTAGGAGCATTTACTGAAGAAGAAGCTTCTATACGACGAGCTTGGGGGCTTTGGACTTGTCTAACGGAAATGGACAAGGTCAAATACTCATTTAAAGAATTCAGTCAATGGATCCTTTATGCTGAATACAGTGACTGGATCGACGACAGGATTTGCAGAGGAACTTTTTGAAACTAAAAGGAAGATCCTCTGGGAAAATAAGATTCCGACAAGCAAAGAAACTTACCGGAAATTCTGTAATATGGCACACATCGGACGATGGATCGATCGTATCTGTCTGGCGTGCCCCGAACAGAAAGAGCCCGAGTTTGGGAAAGGATTCCGACCCAAACCCGACCGACAGGTAGCTGGAGCTAATAAAGACATGGGTCCAGCACAAAAGAAAAGATATCCCCGAGGACCACAACGACCAAATTATTAAAGCGTTCCTGACAAAATTAAATGGGATAGGTCACGAGAAAAGGACTCTCTAACCACTATCACATGGTAGGCTGAGTCAAAAGCAAGAGATTCCCCGACAAACTTCACATGGCAGAGTCACGGGGCATTAAAGAAAAAGAGCACTGATTGGCCACAATTGAAAGCAGTCAGCCAGCTCATACAAGAAGATTTGAAATCCGCATTTCACATCCGGATTTCTCTCTATAAATAACAAGAGCGAAGGAAGCTAAGGACATCGAGCATTCCCCTCAGTTTTCTTCAAAACATCTATCATTCCTAGTTTCTGTAATAGTTTGAGTGTTTACAGTTTATGTGTTTACAAGTTCAAGCATTCTCTATGAGAGGCTAAAACCAGTAATTCTCCTCCCAAAAGGAGATTACATATGTTGTAATAAATATTTCTAAGTTCTTAATAAAATAAAGGTTTTTGCTTCAACATGATTTAGTACGGTTAGTTTGTCCCCTGGAAGGAATACTTTGTACACCTGGTGTAGGAAACGAACCAAGGTTGTGCTATACAGTAGCTGAAGGAGCTGGATAACTTGCAGACCATCTTCCCTAAGGGTTGAAGTTGAACAGTGAGGAGCTGTTCGTAGAACGGTCTGGGGGCAGTGATTTTCCAGCTGGTGGCTTTGCAAACCATCTCACCCGGTGCTGTTGCGGTCAAATAAAGGTATGATTTCTAGGGGATGAATTTATTTTACGGAAGCATGTTGGGCCTGATATTGATCAGATTATGTTATATCCGGATCTAATTAAATAAATGATGAGGGATTAAAATCTTGACTTGGATTTTGCATTTAATATATAAAGGAGAATTTAATGTGTTTTGGAAGTTAGTTAAAAGTAATGATTGGAGCATTGAATAATTTTGTGGTATTTTGTGGTATGGTTTTATAGTTGATAGTAATTTTATGCATAGTGTTATATTTGATGTTGATTTGGATATGGTGTTATATTGGGTGGTATTTCATTACATATATTATAGTAATTGTGGTAAGATGGGATGATAACCCTTAATAATTTGTGACCAGCAGTCTGACTATTTACTTTCTAAACTTTTTCATGTGATGCTTTATCCGTTCATGTACTGTGTTCTGCTTTTAATTTTTGTGGCTATTTATTATTCAAACTATAAGATAATTATATTTTGCAATAATATAAATAGTTAAGAGTGGTACATAATCATTCGAAGAAAATGAAAAATAAAATATCTAAAAAATATAAATAAACTATTAAAGTTTCATTAAAAAAAAGAGCACGTACTTTGACCCGCCAGTTATTTCCTGCCTGAAATAATAAAAAATTATGTATTGAAAATACCAATATAAATAGAATATTTATATAAAATAAATAAATATTATAGTTTTACATATAATAAGCTTCTCATTGTCCGTATTTGATAGAAATGGCAACAGATGGGGCAATGGGATAGGGTAGGTATTCCCACTAAATTTTATATTTTAATTTATTACATTAATTTATTGTATATATATTGAATTCAACCTATTTTTATCGATAGGTTAAATCAGATTGATTGCAACATTTTAGATTGAGTCTCATCTCATCCCCTCAATTGTAATTAAATTTTGAAAAAGAAAACAAAATTACCAACAGTAGTTGATAAATAATAAATATAATCCACATAAAAAAGTGGGGCCCCCACAATCAATTGTGTACTGTATTTGTCTCAAGATGGAGAGAAATTTGTTACCTACCAACTCCCTTTTATTTCAACAAAACCCTCCATGAATGAAATGTCAGAGATATGCTATTATTATTATTTTTTCAGTTTATTGAAAAAAGTGGGGAAAATGGGTGTAAAGGCAAGCCCTAATTTCAAAGGGAGACAAAAGGATTGATATCATTTAATTATACATTGAAAATTAACAATATTATCACACTCTGATAGAAAGATAATAAAAGGGTTTAGTTGCTCCAATATAAGGATGAGAATAAAGTTGAACTAATCCAAGAACAAAAAACAATTTATATCTGGTCAAGCAGATAATGAAACAAATTAGTAAGCAACAAATAGAATAAAAGAATGAAGGGAAACATAGAAAATTGTGTAGGTGAGGAGTTTTCACTCTTGGAAAAATATTTTATAAATCTAATTTCATGAAATTAATGAATCATCTACAGAAGTATGACTGTCGTGAAAGCGAGAGAATCATCTACAGAAGTATGACTGTCGTGAAAGTGAAATTATCTCGCGGATCTAATCCACAGATCCACGAAACACAACTCTTGTAAAAACCATTTAAGTAATCTAAATCAAACAAATCTAATTTTATAAAACGAGTCTACCCCAATCGACATATCAGCAATTAATAAATGAAAATTAATTTGGATCGTGGATAATTATACTCATCTCACAAAATTACTCACATAACTGCCCTCATAAAATTGTGGAGAATAAAAATGAGGGAAGTACTATGGCCGGAATGAAAGGTACCAGAACAAGATTTCTGACTTCAATTAAAAAGTGTCAACAAGAAAGCTGGTCCACAATCTATTTTATCCAATAATCTAATTTTATCAATACACGTGTGTACAGTGTACTAAAATCATGTCCTAACAATTGAACCTGGAACAACATAAAAGACCACAATTTGAAACAGAGGAACTCAAGAACAAATAGAAAATAGTTTGCAACAAAGGAACTCAAAAGCTAGTTAGATCAGTGCACAAAATCCACAAAGAAATGCTCCATACATGAAAGTAAAACATAGCCAAAAAACAGAAGCCCAGCAAATAAAAAAGATTAAATGGAATGCAATATTATCATCACCATGGCTGAGAATACAAAAGAGAGATAATCCTGGGATTATCTGAGTACAAAAGATCAATGCAGAAAGTCACTGGGACTGGACTGAGGTTCAATATAGCAGCAGCCCAGAATGAAATGGAAACTCATGTTACACAGTAATCAATAAATAATTAAAGTTTTGAGTACATCTTTCCCAGAAAATTTAAAATTTGATGGTAACCCATAAAACTTCCAAACTCCAGCATTTCTGCTGCCCTTTCGACTCGCACCTTTACCACCACAAGCCAAAAAGGAGCCCAAAAATTTTATGTACTTCCTAACAGTCTTTTGTCTAACTGAAAACGAATTCATGTGCCGATTTACTCGACTACGAGCTGATCGAGTTGCATCTGCTCAAGCCAAGTTCCTATAACAGAATGATCAATGGAGTCAGTTTGAGAATTTGATTTCAAACACTCACCGGATGGTGCAGCAGCACCGGAACTGGAAGCTGCAGGTTTTTCCGTCATCTCTGGTGGTGATTCTTTGACAAGAGATTGCACCCATGACAGGTCTGGTTCTTCTGAATTGTTGTTGAGTTCAAGCGTGGATGACCTTTTCAGAAAATTTCGATCATCTCCACCGACCGACCAGTCAACTTTTTCAATGGGGGATGATCCCCACTTAGCCCAAGCAGTGGCAGGAGATCCAACGGTAGGGCGGATGGATCCAGCATTCCGAGAACCAAGGTTAAGGCTATGCATGTGTTGCTGTTGTTGTTGCTGTTGCTTCTCACGCTGGGCAAACGCTGAGTGACGAGCACTCAGCGGTGATGCAGTCTCTAAGCTTCTTGGTGACATCCTAGGAGATGAGACACCGAAAGAAGCCTGCAATAGAGGGTGGTGTTCAACATTTCTAGGAGAAAAAACGTTAGTAGTATTAATCGGTGAGAGAATGTTCTGTGGCTGTTGGAACTGATTAAGAACAGCTGATTTGTGTGTAGGAGAAAAAACACCAGAAGCTATAGGCTGATCAGAAAACCTAGGTGACGACGAAAACTCAGCTGAAAAAAGCTCTTCAAGATTCGAAGGAGTTAGTGTTGGCTTAGATCGACCAGAACGATTCAACATAGAAGAATTGGGGCGTGGTTGGGAAAAACACGCCAAGTCATTCAAAACCATTTGCTGGGCATCAAAATCATGCAACATATTCAGATCATCAGGTCGAATATCACGAGCATTGAGGGAGGATCTCAGGCGACTTGACTGAAAGTTGCTACCAGGAAGATGAAGAGTTGGAACATTCGGCTGAGGCCAGCCTGCAGATGAATGAGGCATGCCATTTGCTGTAGGCGATAGGGTTTGATTAAATGCAGGAGGAGACATTATGGAGTGTGATGTGGGTGAACCAGGAAATATGCTTAAAGCAGCAGCCATGTCCATGAAACTAGCCGCTGAGGAAGCTGACCTCGGAGAAGGAACACCAGATCCAGTAGACACATACAAGGGTCGAAGTTCCTCTTGAGTGTGCGCAAAAAAGCACACCTGTCTAGCACAGCTAGTGCCATCCTTGCACAGCCTTGTTCGGTACTGCGCAGGGTGAAGCCAGCATTCGAACACACCATGTGCATACTCACACATGTCCCCTCGCCTACAAGCACCCTTCCTAAAATCAGGACATGGGACACAGCTGTAATGATACTTTCGCGGGTCTCTTCTGCGGGCATTTTCTCCCGGGTGAACAAAAGGACATTCAGTCCAATCATGAGAATAGGCCCTTGAACAAGGTCTGACCTTGAATGAATACATACGGAACTCATCAGTTGAGTAAATACTATTTCTGATGTCCGGAAGAGATGGATCGACAGGGTATTGTTTCTTCTCAGACACAGAATTAGCAGGCATGTCACTGAACTTTGGGGCTGAAGGAGAAGATGCAGAATCTGACGGCGAACATGGAGAGACACTTTCTGGAGATGATGATAAAACAGGTGAAGATGCATTGGAAGTAGATACTGACACCTGTAAATTACAACCACCAACAAACCCATCAGAAGTACTATTCATAAGCAAGTCTTCAAGAGAAGCTTTAGCACCAGGAATCCTTGGGGGAACAACAATGAGATCAACCGGGCGTTGACCATAGGCATCCTCAATATTTGGATCAGCACCAGCAGATAACAGCAGTTTGACGACATCAAAAACATTAACAGATCCTCCAAAAACAGCACAATGGAGAGCTGTCCACTTATCTTGTCCACACACTCTATTCAAGTCAACCTCCGGTAGTGCAACTATCAACTTCAACACATCAACACTACCATAAGTAGCAGCTACCATCAGTGGTGTTCTTTCTTCCTGGGCAATTTGCTTCGAACCTTTCTTGCGAATATACCAAAGTC
The DNA here is from genome assembly GCA_954870855.1 of Scutellaria minor. Classification (NCBI taxonomy): domain Eukaryota; kingdom Viridiplantae; phylum Streptophyta; class Magnoliopsida; order Lamiales; family Lamiaceae; genus Scutellaria; species Scutellaria minor. Next base: position 11,740,001 of record OX940738.1, on the reverse strand, counting down.
CAGCCTCATCCACAGCAGACAAATCAAGCTCAATGGATCTCCTGAAGGCTTCAACATCATTGTTGGCAGCAAATTCAAGCAAACTAGAAAACGAATCCTCAGTCTCTACCGATAATTCATTCATTCCCTTCATATTATTAGATTTTGTAACTCCAGCTGATCGGGTAGTAGAAGAATTAGAATTTGATTGCTCTGGCCCACTGCACATAGTCCAGTCAACTGCAAGTCAAAAAACAAACACAATCAGATCATCATTTTTGGTTCTCTGCATACTTACTGATTCAAATTTTCCACACAAACAATGAAATCAAGTATAAGAAATAGCAGGTTCTATGTTTATCAGTTATAGTTGTAGCCATTATAGCAAGTTCCAAATTTTGCAGTTATAAGAGTACCTAATTTCAAGTCTCAGACCTAGCCATCTGGCGAAAATCAAGTATAAGAAATAGCAAGTTCCATTTTCTGCAGCTATGAGAGTAGCCCTAATCATGATTTACAATTATATATTTATTAGACAAAGTATATTTTTATTATTGTTCTATCCCATACATATCAAAGAGCAAAAAAAAAAAAACCACCTATTACCATTATTTGATGTGAAAGGGATTGACTTGCATAAATCAGCAGGCATAAGATCCAGAGTCTTTCAATTAGTTTTCTCTTAAATGATTCAGGAAATACATCTAACTAGGCGCATTTAATACATCACCAATATCACCAGAAAAATGAATCCAAGATAACAAAACTAAACGAGATATGGCTAAAAATAGAATCTAATCTCGCACTTCAGATCAAAAACCGAATAATTCCCACATGTTTCACCTATTTTACTCTAAATAACGAATCTTTAAGTCCAAAAGAAATATGTGCACCAAATATAAAATTAGGATATATGTAAAAAAAATCTCCAGCTGAGTGAGGACTGTTAAAAGATTCTCATCAAAACCCCTAAACACAAAATCGTCATAAAATCAACCTAATCCAAAACCTAAAAAAACAAATCGAGTTCCAACAAGAACACAATCAATTTCGCGAACCAATTTAGCAAAAGCTTTTCGGATCAAACAAAAGCAGATCAGTTTCGAATGAAGTCAACGCAACCTACAAAAGGTTCAAAAACAAGAAACACTCACCAATAAACCCCAAAATCGAAGATTTCGCAAAAGATCTGCGAACGGTTCATAGTCCGTCGCTCATTTACCGATCTACTGTTTGGAGTAACAAAGAATAAGGAATAACAAAATCGCGAGCACAAAAAAGAATATTCATTATAGGGGTTTTTTACATCTATACATACGAGAGTTGTATGTATCGGTTAGAGCGAGAGAGAGTAGAGAGAGACAGAGAGGAGAAAAATCGAGAGAAAGCGAAAGAGGGGAAGCTTGTTTTTTTGTGTAGTGAGAGAAAATGTTTTAGATACACTGCACATGTATGTCTGTGTACTAGAGAGAGAAAATGGAGAGAGATGAGAGAGCGGTTTTGAAATTGAAATGGAAATGAAAATTGTGTTGAAATTGACGCGAAATGAAATGGCAAGGAGAATTTCTGGACGGTGGTGTGATTGGGTGTGGTCGCGGTACGGACTAGGCCATGTTTGGCTTCTTTTTCTATTTATAAAAATATCTCATATATCAACAATATATCCTAATAATTTTTATTTACCACATTGTAGTTTAAATGGTATTTCACTTCGTTATAATAATCAGGTTCGAACTAATCATGCATATTCAAGTCTTTATTCTCTTTCTTACCGTCCCTTGCTTATTAAAAAATATATATCCTGAAATTTTGATATATCTATTATTATTTTCTTAAAATCAATATTCCGATATTTACTATATCTTTTTGTACACCTTTAATTTAATAATTTGATTAATCTATATTAAGACAATATATCCTGAAATTTTGATATATTTTTCTTTTTCTAAAATCAATGTTGTGATATTTACAATACCTTTTTATACACCTTTAATTTAATAAATTGATTAATCTATATTAATATAATAGTATAGAAAAGTAGGCAAATTTTATAAAAATGTCACTTTCCCACCCAAAAACTGTCATGTTTTAAAAATATTATTGAGAAATTGAAAATTAGAATTTTCTTAACAAGTTATTTGTGTACTATTAAAAATTATTCTTTACTTATACCATTTCATGACCCAAATACTAAGTGCAAATAACAATGACTAAAGTAATTAGCATCATAATTATTATTTTTATCGGTATATTTTTGTTTTTTATTTTTTGGTTGGTAGATATTTAAAATTACAATTTTGATTCTTAAATAAAAAAATTATATATTTACTTAAAATAATATTTCAAAATGTAATTTTTTTCAAAAATTTAAGCATAATTTCCATAATAATAAATATTTCTTATTATTATTACTATTATTATTAATTCTTCTATTATAAACTATAATAGTTTTAAATCTATATATTGTTTGTTTTCAAATTTTTAATATTATTAAATGCAATTTTTAGAATAACATATATTGAATTTTAAAATATATTAATTTCTATTAATATAAATATTAAAAATATGATATTTTTCAAATTAAGAAAATATACTATTACACTTATCAGAACTCTGTAATTATTATATATTATATGACAAGTTGGGGTGAGAATAGGCTAGGTTAAGCTGGGCTTCTTATTGGTCGGCCTAAGCCTAAAATGTAAATATTAGGCTTAGGTATGTCTATTTGATGTGAAAGACTTTATTTTTAACCCGAGTCTGGCCTATTTCGTGTATAAGCCTAGTCTAAAGCATATCAAAAGCGTATAAAGAACCTACAAAATTATCTAGTATGAAATCTTTTTTTATTTTAAAAAACTATTTACATTTACAAAATTACACCTATAAATGAAAACAATATAAAAGATAAAAAATATAGAACATAAATTAGCCTACATTTATATATAACTATAAAAGATATCAAATATATCATATATTTTATATAAATAATATAAATAGGTCGGCATGTTATGCTTATTAGGCTTTTTTTAAAGACCGAGTCTAGCCTATATTCATAAATAGGCTTGAAAAAAAGTCTTAGTTTGACTCGTTGATTAATGAGGCTGGGTCAAGCTAAGCCAATAATAGGATGGGCCAGATGCCCCTATCGAGTAACATGGACTATTCCCACCCATAATGACAAGTCGTAGAATGTAAGCATTACTAGTGTACAATAAAAAAAATCATATGTCAATCATTATTGCATATTAAAATTTTGATTGATATATTTACTTTACATTTATCAAATATTTGTTCGTAATCAAAAAATACACTTCCATATTTAAATTTATATGTAAACAAGAAACTAAACATTAAAGGCAAAAACTCATGTGCAATCGCCGCACCGTGCAATGGTTACACTTATAGCACAAAAAGACATACTTATAACCGTAAAAGACATACTTGAATAACTAGGGATAGCAACGGGGCGGGTCTGGTACGGGTTTGGCCTGTCCCAGAACCCACCCCGCCAAAAAAATTTCAAACCCGGAACCCGCCTAGCCCCACCAAAAAACCCGCCCCGTCCCATCTCAACCCGTCCCGTGAATCCGGTGGGTAAACCCGTCCCAACCCGCTATAATTTTTTTTTGGTGTTTTATTTTCTATTTTTCTTTTTGTTTGCCCTGAAATAATGTCTATTCGAAACATTATACAATATATATGAATTTTAATCACTTAAACTACAAGAAAAAAAATTCATTCATGTTATAGTCATACAATTCAAATATTTAAACACAATCCCAACATGTCTTAAAATCTTAAAATCATACATATAATGCTCAATGCAAAATAACATGATAGAATTAAAAACATAACACAAATGTCTCATTTCTCAAGTCTCATTACTTCGAGTGATACATTCTTCGAGTTCGTCTTCTTCTTCATCAAGTAACGAAGGACAAACGGATGATGTAGAAGATCCTACAAAAATTAAAATGATAAATTATGTCATATATTTAATATATATACCAATTAATGTAAATGATAGAAATTGAATAATAAATTTACCTTTCTCTTCATTCCATAATAAAAGGCTATGAACTTACTTCTGAATAGGTGGTTTTCCAAGCTTCCTCGAGGCATGAATTCATATACTAGTAGTCTCTGATCATCGTCAATACAATAGCCTATTAATTTAACCAAATTAGGGTGAATAAGGTCACCCAAAAAATTGACTTCGGCCTGCCAAACAAAATTGAAGATCAGAATAACCGAAACAGATAGACAGAGTTGCTATAGAAATAAATTTATTCAATAAATATTAATAATATATATATATATAAATTATACGGGGCGGGTTTAACAAATACCATGACCCATCCTGAACCCGGAATATACCCGTTTGACAGGGCCAGGTTTGTGGTGGGTCCGGGTTTGAACCCGACCCATTGTGATCTCTATGAATAACTCATATTTATATTGTAAAAAATATACTTATAAAACACATACTTATACATGTAAAAGACATACTTGAATCATGTCGTATGTGAGACAGTCTTACGAGAGACCAACTCAACATTAATATCAAATTATATAATAATTATTTATATAATATACGAACTTCAACGAAATAATTTTGTTTGTTTATTATATCTTCAATTAGTTTATATGAACTTCAACAAAATAATTAGTTTATGAAGAACTCCCCCCACCCAACCGTAAACCTCTTAGTTGGGTGGAATGTAAATTGATGGATTTGTCCAAGTAACAGATTTGAATATGTCTTGTCGAAGTATCTCTCCACATCACCATAGGTCTTACCAACTCGGTTGTATTCTTGGGGACATATTTTTCATTTCTTTAGTATACATTATTATGTATATCTTGTTGTATTTGTAATTTGTTTGTGTTGACGCCAAAATTTATATGGGACAAGCTCGGTTCAAACAACAATTAAATCGAATCGAATAAAGATAAAATAGATCGAAAAACAATAGATGACAAAGAGAAAAGAACAAAAGACATAAGATAAAATAAATCGAAAAACAATAGATGGCAGAGAGAAGAGAACAAAAAGTTGTGTCGGGGAAATTGTGTTTAGGTTGTTATTGTAGGTTGAATCTGGCCAGTTAGAACGATTTTATATATGCTTTGAGAGGAAAAATCTCTCTATATACTTAAATACAATGAATATTTTTTCCATAATTTTGAATGATAGTTAAGACCCTATTTATAAACTTGGATACATAACTTAGTAAAGGGATTTTTAAGGTTGGCATAAGATACATAACTTAGTAAAGGGATTTTAAGGATATAAATAAAGAAAAATATAGATTTGTTCCTATCTAAATCGGATATGATGATCTTGAGTTTGCTTCCTTCTTTAGATTTTTTGGGCTTGAAGACTTCCTCTTGAGTTGACTTCAAAGGTGGTTGGGCTCTTGTCGGATAGATGATGTTCTAAGTAATCTCTGGTCGTCTAAGCTCTTGTATCTCTAGTCGGCTCGACCTTCTCCGATTGTCTAAGCTCTTGTATCCCATATTGGTCCTCCAAAGTTTCATCCTGGCCGGCTCGATCTGGTCGGCCTCCTTGACTGACTAAGAATTCGGTCGAGTCGAGGTTGATTCTATATTTGATTTGTCTCATTTTTCGATTATCTTGCACTTGAAGAACTCTACTAGAAGTGGACTCTTGTACTCCTCGAATTGTGCTGAGATGAGAAATGTTTTGAACTCTGGCTAGCTCGATGAGCTCTGTTCGGCCCAGCTCGGGGTCGGTCCTTTAGAAGGTTGTTTTGGCCGGCCCAGTTTGGGCATCCCCTCGGAGTTGTGGTCGATTTGATTTCTGGTTGGTCACTCCTGATCCTTCACGTGTCCGTTTTTTTTTCAATTCGGGTTAATGGTACAACAGTTTGGTCTTTCATGTATCATGTATGTAGTTGTTGTATTTTGTAATTAGTTTATATATTTTTCATTATTATCAAAATAAATTTTAGTCAAGTTATCTATATTCTATTTTTTTGTAAATTCCTAAATAAATTATAATATATCATAAAATAAGTAAGAAATTGTGTAAGAAACTGTTTTTTTTTTTTTTGGCTACAATTTGTTATTTTGCTTCATATGGATGTTTGCATTGGAAATGCCCTTAAGAAGCCATTTTTTAGGACTAGATTCAAATTGACAAAGAATTTTTAATCAGAGATGTGAATGGGGACATGTCGATAAGATTCATATCGTCTTTTTGTCATAACAATATAGTTTTTACATTTATTTATTGTAATAATTTGATGTTATGGATTAAGTTACCAAAACTATAGTTTTGTGGATCTTTTTTCGTCATTTTCTTTGTTTCGATGACTTTCCGTTGTTACTTGTGTGTTGTTAAATGATTATTGCTTCTCTAGAGCTGATAATAATTTCAATTGTTGGCTATTTTGATGTAAGTTTTTCAAAAGTTTTTTGAATTTTTTTTTGTCTTTTATTGTATATGTTTTTCAGAAAAAAATTAGACAAATTGTCTTTGGAGTTTGGTATTAGTATTTTTAAGTATTCATATATTTTCAATAGTTATAATAAATAATATATATGGAGCAAACATCTACAACTTTCAAAATTTCCTACTAATAATTGTAGTGAAATATTGACTTTTTTCATTGAAAAATCAAATTAACAATTTTCTTCATAAAAAAAAACAAAAAACAAAAGGAAATGATATTTATCAAGAGAACAAAACGAAAATTGTTTGGAAAAGTTATTACATTATCTTTTTCAATGGACACCTATCAACAGACAAATTAAAATTTATACCAAATTAATGGGGAAGGAAGAAATAAGAGATTGAAAGATAGCAACACCAAAACTTGGAGAAGAAAATAGCTCCAAACCACTCATTGTGTTTTTATTAATACATTTGAAGATTGGGAAATTTCCACAAATTTCTCAATACAATCAATCAATCATCATATAAATAAAATCTCATTTTTACTCTTAAATTTTATTATTGATATTTTTTCTCTCCTTGTTTTTTTACACAGTCATGGGAAATTCTCTACACCTTTTCCTTTTAGATACTCTATCATACACCAACTTTAATATTCTGATAACTTTAATGTATTTTCGGATTGTGATATTATCAAATTAGTTTCATGAAATCGGGAAGTATTGGTCCATACAACAACACTATATCTTATGTTTTGTATGGCAATTAAAACTTTGAATCAACAGTACTTATTGTTAATTTCGAATAATGGAAATATGTGAAATTTGTGACGGTTTCTAAATTGAGATATCTGTATAATTGTAGAATTTTCGGATTACATTGGTGGGATTGTTGTATGATATATGAAAGTATACAATCATATTATTATGATCTTACGGATCTTCGGATCCATTGAAACTAGGGGTGAGAAATATCGAATCGAAATCAAATTCAAACCGAAGAAAGCGATTCGGTTTGATTCAGCTTGATTTTTACCTGAATATCGATTCGGTCCGTTTTATCAATATTAAACTATTTCGATTTTGATTTTATTCGATTCTATTCGATTTTAGGCTGAATCGTGGAATTGATGTGTATAGATTGTCCTTAATATTTGGCATAAATGTTTGGTGACATAATTTTGAGTTTTGGCTCGTGGGCTTCATTAACAATTGGGCTTTATTTCTGGCTTATTCGTGGGTTAGTTGGACCTCATTATTTAATAAGAGTAACACTTCTGTGTACCAATTGCACAAAAATGAAATTCGTGCAATCCATACCTTTATATTATAAATGTAGTACTTTTATGTTATAAATATAATACATTTATACATGTTCATTTTAAAAGGTACTGATATTTGTACATAAAAATACTACATTTATAATATAAAAGTATGAATTGCACGAATTTCACTTCCGTGCAACTGGTGCACAGAAGTTTTTGTGATTTAATAATTGCACTAATTTGTTAATTAGTTGTTACATTTACATTTATAAGTTTTATTTTATTTTTTGGCGCATTTTTTTCTTCTTGTTTTGGTTATTTTGAAAATAATTAATGACCAAAGTAATGATATTTGTATTTTTTAAATCATAATGGCTTTAAATACTCAAAACAAATGTTTCAGTTTACAAGTGAACTCGAATCATTGATCAAATCTAAATATGTTCATAAGCCAAATAATTATGATTAGGTTGGTCCAGTAATTTTGTAGGTAAAGGTTTACAATGAGTTTATACTAATCTAAAGTCGTTTAATAACATTTTCAATCAACTAATTACTGTAGTTTTACTAATCAGTTTTAATTTTGCAAATATAGAATGATCGACATAATCTATATATAATTGCTGATGATTTAAATACTTAATATCATTAAGATAATCTTGTATTCGTAAAATAACAATCTAGAATCATGCTAGATGTTTTATAGCAAAAAAAGTTTAATAATAATAGTAACAACAATAACAATAATAAATTGATAATATTTAGCTCACTGTTTATAAAATCCATGTAATACATGGTCTTACACTAGATATCAATGAACTAAAATCAATGATTACTCCCAACAATGCTCCTGAAATAAAGAAAAAAAAAATTAATTTAAGAGTTCAATTGATTGAAAAATCAAATTGGATATACGATAAATTCATGTGCTAGAACTCATGGAATTTAAATTCATACAATCGTACTTCAATGTGTGCATTACTATGAAAAATAATATTTTCTCTGTTAAAAAATAAATGTCGTTTTAGTGTTTTTAAAAAGTTTATCAGATCTATCCTATTTAAATATAATTATTGTGAAGGTTTTTTATTTTCCTATTTTCTAATAACAACTCTTTTTAATTTGGTAGGAGTAAATGAAGGTGTTTCTAGTAAATTATGGTTAAATATGCATTGATATAATGACACTAATTTTAAGACTTTTTTTTATTGTTTGCTAAAATGATATTTATTTTAGGACGGAATGGGTAATTACACCTAGCATATATATAAATTGGGGAGGGGGTGGGATTAAACTAAATAGTCTAAATTGTAGACATAATTTATTTTTTATTTTTTACCAAAATTGTAGACATAATTTAAGATATTGAAAATAAGGAAAAAAGAAATTTTGTAAGAATAATATTAAATATTTTTTCGAACTTGTTTATGATTTAAGATTAAATATGATAATGTTTTTAAAAAATTCAACTGATAAATAATATTTTTAAGCACCAGAATTATTTTTAAACACTCCAAACAAAGCCTAGGTCAGAGTTGGTCAAATAAAAAAAGGTTGAGAAAGTCACGGATGTGAAATGTATAATAAATTTGTTTGGAATTGAAAGTCAAGTCCGCCAGTGGAAGAAAAAGGCATAGATGACTAGATGGAATCAATGCAGGCCAATATTTTAATTTTAGTCAAACTGATAATGAGTTTATTAATTGTAAATCATTTTATTTATTTTTCTAACCAACTTTAAGACATTTCAATGACTCGAAACGATATTCACTATTTAAAATTTGTTAGATTCTTTAATATGAATAATATTTATTTTCTATGTTCTAACAATGCCATTAATATATTTCAACAAAAAAGATAAATTTCATAACAAAACTCAATTTATAGATTAACTCTCAATTCTAAACCCAATTTTTAAAATTTTTCAATAAAGGGGTTCAATTTAACTTTTTTTCTCAATTTAAAACTTGAAATATAGATTGAGTTTTCAATTCAAAACAAAATTCCATTTTTTTTCTTTTATTTATATTCATAGATTTATTAATATTTCAATATGTATTAATATTTAAAATAAATTATAACAAGTTAGTAAAATTTTGAAACGATTTCCATCCAACTTTTATTAATTTATATATATATATATAATTAATGTAATTCATAAAATTAAGATTCTTTTTATTTTCTTAGTTTTATGAATAAAAGTAGAGAAACCTAATTTTAATATTAATCAATTTAATATAAATTATATTTTATAGATTGAATTAATTATATTTTTCTTTCTTTCTTTTCTTTTTTTATATAAATTAATACAAGTCGGATAAAGATCGTTCCAAAATTGCACTAACTTGTCTTAATTTATCTAAAATGTAAATACATATTAAAATATAAAAAAAATTATAAATATAATTAAAAAGAAAAAAGAAAAAAAAATGGAATTTTGTCTTGAATTAAGAACTCAATCTAAATTTCAAGCCTAAAATCGAGGACAAAAAAATAAATTGAGCCCTTTATTGAGAAATTTTAAAAATTGGATTTAGAATTGAGAGATAAACTATAAATTGGGTCTTGTTATGAAATTTATCCATTTTAAAAACTGTATTTTAAATACATTCATAAATATATGAATATCCCATGTCTTTATACACAAATGATTGATAGAAAATTAACTTATATAACTCATCAAGTGTAGCATCTTAAGATTCAAATACATGTAAAATAAGAAATTAGTTATAACAAATTAATTCATATTGTATATAAATTAATCATAGACATAAACCCCAAATTAAAGGAGAGGTTTGTTCAAATTGAATTGCAGATCAAGAATTAAGTAATATGCAAGATAGTCCATCATTATCAATAATATTCCACACCCTATTTTGAAAAAGATCAATAGACATTCCTAAGCTTAAAAGCTAAACATTTGGAGTAAAGTATTCACATTAGTGAATTGATATCTTTTCACCCATTTTGTCTGGGGTTTAAGAGGGTTTGAAGAATCGTTTTTAATATAAATAAATAGTTAAAATCTATATTTGTTAGAAGATTTTATAAGATAGGATTGTTATTATAAATGTCAAATCAATGCTAAAAATATATATATTTATGTAATATTCTCATCAATGTATAAAATTTTAGAAAAATTGTAAGTCAATTTTCAATATTCAATTAACAATAAAAACTTATATGAAATAACGTCTTATTATCTGTAAACAAAACTTATTTTCTCAATCGCATATTTTGAGATTTGAAAGTTGACTTGTCACACGATATGTGAATTAATTAGGAAATTGTAGTTTTAATTCTTTTCTTTTATAAACTTGTATCCATGTATATAATTTTTTGTTTAAAAGCTTTTAATATTGTTTTGTACTTAGTTGCTGCAATTATTTTGTCTAATTTCATGGCTATGGTCGGTGACTGCATTTACATACTTCTTCTATTCAATCAATTTATAGAATATAATAGACAATAAACCTTAATTGTTTTTTTATTGGATAATATATTTAATTATAACATAGGTTTGATTAGTGCATAAGTCATGGTTGCAATAAGATATAGTGGCTATCATAGTTAGGCCACTGTCTCCTTTACCTAACCATTTTCATAACACATCAAAATTTAAGAAATAAAACAACGTTACATAGATAAGGAATGGTACAACCAAATATTGACTAGATTGTGTACCATGTTATTCTGTATAATATTCAATTGAAAATCAGCAGTTGAGAAGTTATACATCATTGTTATGCATGCTAAAATATATCTATTTATTTTTGAATTTCCTGACATCATTATATACTAAAAAAACAAGAAGAGACACGAAATTACCAAGATATTATATATGTTTGAGAAAATACTACTTTTTGAAATAGCTTTGATATTAGTTTTTCTGTGGCTTGGTATGGGGGCCAATTTCAATCATAATAAAAGTAATATATATATATATATATATATTCTATATTTAATTAATAATTACTTATAAATATTTTAAGGGCAGCAAAAATTTTACTGCATCACCGAAAGCTAATAGGGCCCAAGAGACTGAATTAGCTAAAAGTCTTCTCAATGGGCCACCAAAGTTGTAAATGGGCCCATGATCTCCGATTTCGGCCCAATCATAAATGCTTCCATGGCCTTATTATTATTTCTTTTTATTTTTAAATTATGATTAGGCCCATGAATCTATATTCTCATTTCACTTGAAAGAGGAACTTACATTTAAAAAAGAAAATACAAATCTTCCACTTATAATGTGTTCACAATTAAATATTCTGTTTACAAAAATAAATAAACACACTTACATCCCAACATTCTATTTAGTTGAGTTCTATATAATTTAACACAAACTTTTTCTTCAAATTAATATTTTGAAATCTATATAATTCAGGTAGAATTTGAAGAAAAAGTTGAACATAAATTTTAAAATTTACCATCCTTCATCTCAAAGTCGAAATCCGTGTACTTTGAATTACAATCAAATAAAAGGAGTTTAGTTGCTCCAAATTATTATTTAGTATATAAATTGATAAATATCAGAGAAGAACTTAGTGTAGGTACATAAAATATAGGAATAAAAGCTAGTGTTTGATGTATTAAACCAAAGGAAGTAAAGATAAAAGGAGAAGATCATATGAGTCATAGTTGAGCCAAATACAAAAAGGAAAAAACACATCACAAACACTTGATGGGCGAACACAGACTTAAAAAGACATCACAGACTTAAAAAGTATTTAAAAAAAGAAAAAGAAAAAAGAAAGTATTAATCAACGGTTGGATTTAGGACGAACACATGATTTAACCAACTGCTTCAGACCCTTCCTAGGAGACTTGATGTTGTCTGAATTAGATCTTCTTTTAAGCTCTTTGCTTTTCTCCTCCTCACCACCATCATCATGATACTCCTCTTCCATTTGCAGACATAGCTGTGTCTCAATATTAAATCGAATAATGAAAAATAGTCATACTTCAATATTTAAGAATTAACCCTTATGATCTGGATGTGAAAGTCATTTGTTAAGACATGACTAAAAACAATACGTATACACGAAAAATGAGTTCAAATTATAAAACTCTTGAATTTTTTTTCTTGATTTTAACCCTTGAATTAAATGAAAAAATATATATAATTCATAAAGCATTAAATTTCGAGACCTTCAAGATGCGATCCTCAGCATGGAGGAGTCGATCAATCAAGTTGCCCTTTTTCTCGACTTCCATCATCACCTCATCGACGGGGCGGCACCGCTTCTCTAGGCGTTCCGGCGATATTTCCGGCAAGGAGGGGCGGCCGTCGCTTGTTAGGGTTCCGCTAGAGGTGGTGGATGCATACGAACTCTTCGGAGAATGCTGCCCACTACGAATATCTTCCAACTCTCTCAACTGTAGATTAAATAATATCATGAAACACGATATTAAAAATAATTTAGAACGATAACGAAATAGAGGATTTCATGTGTTGCACTTACGATGTTGTCAAGTCGATTGAGCCTAGAGAGGATTGGTTCTTCTAAGGTGCCTGGCATTTTCGATGGAGTTCTTTTGGTAATAGAAAAAACAGGGAGACAAACCCTTTTTTGTTCGGACAAGATTTGATTGATCACTTATGAGATTGAGACGATTTGTTATTGTGATGTGATTTATATAAGGGATGAGAATACACAGATTTTTAATGAGATAATTGTGGAGGTGATACGTATGCTTAATGATAAGAGTAGGTTGGTGTGTTGGGTGTTTGTTTGACACGTTTGATTTCCATGCAGTTTATAGGACACTGCCACGTCTCTTACTTTGGATTGGAACTTGAACTCAGCATATCATGTCTGTGTTTTTATTGGTCTTTTTCCATGCTATCTAATTCCTATGTGTAGCCAAAAGTGCAAAATTTCAATGGGTGATGCATTGGTAACGTGTAACAAAAGGCTGGAAAAATTAGCAGATTTATTGTAGGTCATTCGTCAATAAAAAAAACATTGTTTTTTGGATTTTGATATTAGGATATTAATTTTTTTATTGAGCGATTTTAGATAAAATATCCGAAATCATAAATTTAGGGTTAAATCACTTTAGCGAAAAGCTCAAATATAATGTGACTTGATTTGAAATTCTTGATTTTGGATTTTTATCCTAAAATAGCCCAAATTTAAAAATTGTTGTCTCAATGTCAAGATCCGAAAAGTTAGTGTCATTCATTGGTGAAGATAAAAAAATAGTGTCATAAATTTACAATTTCTTTCAAAAAAATCTGTACTAAATAATATATATTTTTTAAAACGAATAGTTTGGATGATAAAATATAACTTAGAATAACTTAAGGATATAACTTTTCAGGATTTATCTGCATACAACTAAAACCCTCCTTACTTTAGTTGAAATTGCAGTTAATATATGCAACTCAGCATGCCCATTTCCTTAATTGGTGAGATAATGTAACAAAAGATAAGGACAATGTCATAACTGTGAAAGGAAAGAACAAAAGATACAGTATAATCAACTGCAGCTAATGAATTCGTGGACAAAAACAAATATAATAGCAATAATCTTAAGTGCAAATATGCCTTTTTATCCAATACATGTACTAAAAAATGAAAAATACCCACTTGATAACAAATATGTTTTTTTATCTAAAATAAGGCTAAAAAGTCCTAAATGCCCTTACACCCTATTGAATGAATTCCCTCGTGATCTATAAACATGTTTCGTGATCTATATATTTCCCTCATGATCTATAAACTTGTCTCGTGATCTATAATCACTACGTTCCTACAGTATCTATTCGTGATCTACCCTCGTGATCTAACCTTCTCCCTCGTGATCTAACCTTATCCCTCGTGATCTATATAAAATACGTTCTCAGTCTCGTTTCGTGATCTACATATCTACCCTCATGATTTGTCCTCGAGATTAAGCATATATAGTCTACTCTCGTGATCAACCGGAGTCAACAATTCAAACTCAATTTCGCACTATCTGATAACATAGTAAGATAACGAAACATTTCAAATCCAAACTTACTTGTTCTTCTGCCATTTTGCTGTTCGCTATTAGCTTCTGCCGCAGGATATGTATTGGTCGCGTCTTTCCCACTCACCGTCACAGGTCTTCTGCCTGAACTGCTCACCAATCGCCGGTTTTCCAAAACAAAAACGACGAACAGAAACGAGGCAAATCACGAAAACAAACAACTCAAGTCATCGCCAAAACACCAATCATGAACACAAACAACTCAACTCAAATCACGAAACTACTCGATTTTCCCCAATTCGAATTTCTAGGGTTTCAAGCATGAAAATGATTTTGATTGCTTTTCCTTTTTCCAATTCACCAGTATAGTAAGGGTATTTGGGTAATATTACCCTCAAATTGGGTAAAAAACCTATTTTTTTATAATGTGAGTATTTTTCATTTTAGTCATTGCAAAATGGTCAAAAATACCCCCCACCCCATAATCTTAAACCCCACTAAAGGCCACGCGACTTAATAACAACACAAATATACACTAAAGCGTATTGAGTATATTAGAATACAAGATGAAATACCGTTCATAACTAAAGAATCCAACTAATAATCACCTCAAATCAAGGGAGACTAATGTGAAACGAATGAATTAATGCATTGAAGAATGGGTAAGAATTTATAAGTTCCAAAATAAACTGAACACAACTTATTAACTAACCTTATGATAATAATACAAAAATGAATAGCTTTCTCATCTCTACACAAAAGTGAACTTCACATGGACAAAAACGTAGACCCAAGATATGAGTTGATAGAAGAACATACACTGTTATCATACACCTATCTCTTGAACTTCAAATTCTTCAAAGCTCCTCACTGTGATCATCTTCACACTAGCAGTTGATCCCACACAGCTCAACATCCGGGCCAGTGACTCTAGTGGTGAATGGATCGACTCGAACCCATAGCAACGAAAAGATTGAAGCTAGAAGAATGGACCAAACAACCACAATGGTGGGTGTTCTGTTTTGACGACCCATAAGACCTTTGAGGAAAGGATAGAGATGTACGATCACCCAAAAGGCAAAGAACAATTTTCCAAACAATGGTCCCCATGATTGGTAGCCACTGTTGATGGCATAGGAGATTCCAGCCACAACACCAACCAAGTTTATGATGAGGAGAGTGGTTGGTGGAATCAGAAGAGTTGTCCATTTGAACATGTAAAGCTCGGAAAAATCTCCGTCTTCGTCTGAGGCCTTAGACGTGACAGTGAAGTTAGTGTCAATGCCAGCTAGGACTTTGAGCAGGCCTTGGAAGACAGCAAAGAGATGAGCAGAGACACCTCCGATGACCCAGAACTGCTCGTTTCTCCACCATTCGTCGATTCCTACACCACTCCATCTCATTTCCAGTATACCAGTGGCAAAGATGGAAAGAAAGAGGGATAGAAACCAGATACTTGCAAGGTTACTGATCTGCAATGGAGAATGTAGATAGTTTTTGATATGTTTGGGGGGATTTCTGCAAAAGATGATGAGTTTGGGGATGAAATCGTACCTGTGGGATGATGAATTGCCCAGTGAGCAAGCAGACAGCAGGCAGTGTACAATAGAGTAGAAGAGGAATGGATGTAACTGGGTAGATTGTGGTGTTGACATATGCAAATCTCTCTAGCCATTTTAGTCTTCCATTGTAGCCATACCATATTGGACAATGCCTGCTAAATAGAATTTCCACAGATCCCAAGGCCCATCGAAGCACCTGGTTTAGACGATCGGAAAGATTAATTGGAGCTGATCCCTTGAAGGCTGGTCTCGGGGGCATACAGTAGATTGAACGCCATCCACGCGCGTGCATCTTGAATCCAGTAAGAATATCTTCTGTGACAGAACCATAGATCCATCCTATCTGCATAAGCAAGGAAAAAGAACACCATCACAAAAATTAGCAAATATTACATTGATTGGCATCTAATCTGAATGTACATTCAACAATATAACCAAGTCTTTCGAAGTAAATATTGTTCCTATGCATTTAGAAAAGAATGAAACAAGGAAACACAACAGAGATATTTAAAACAAAAAAATTATTATAGATTTTAAAGATTCCTTTACATATTAATAGAGAAACTGCACACCATGAATATATACTGCATGCAAACACAATTTCCAGGACCCAAGAAAAGAGGAATAAGCTTCTCAATGGAAGCACACTAAGAATGTAAAGAAAGCTAAGAAATATAAAGTCAATTGGCTTCAGGAATGGAAGAAATGCTTTCATGTGAACTTCCAGTTCTACACTTCTACTTGCAAGAAAATTAAATAGCTAAGTACAAGCATCAATATTTTGTGGGATCTTCAATCTTGATGAAAAACAATATAATACCATTTTTTTTTCTTATTTCCCAGTAAAAAATAATACGTCAAGAACCTTCACAGTGAACGTCATTAAAAAGCCAGAACTCTTCAGCATTTTAGTAGAATCGATAAGTAAAAGTCAAGACAAGAACATAAACCTATGTTAGAATTGTGTTGACAGTAGCAGGATACATTCCTTTGTTTAGACATGTAAGTATTTGAAGGTATTAGCAACAGATGTTCTTTTAAAGAATAAACAGTTATTACTTTAGTGACACAGAGAACTCCAATGTAGTACAAGCAACCTACCTCACTTCCCCATTCTGACTTATCTTCATATCCACAACTAATGACATGGATAGCCTCTTTCAGAAGAGTGTCTGGTGTGGCAGACTGTGGAACACCTCCATTCTCCATCAGAGTAGATGCAACGAAGACAGCTGACTGTCCAAATCTTTTCTCCAGACTCATTTGTGACATGAGCAATGACTTCTCATCATCAAATCCAGCACCTTTATCAATCATCACAGGGGTTGAATTAGATACATAACCATGGGATGAAAAATTATTTTGAGATACTGAAATTTCCATAAAAAAATTTCATTTCAGCAGCATTAGTCTCCTTGTAAGACAGCAAAGAACTCAATAGACAATGAAAACACTTGTGTTTGGCACATGAAATTATGCTGAACTGAAATCAAGCAAATGCACAAAGTTTGGCATGCCACAGTAATATATTTCAAGTATCAGAATCAAAAAAAAAAAAAGAATCATGTGCATATGCAGTGAAACGTAAAAACTTCTCCCAAGCAGCTATCACATATCAGCTGGATGGGAGGGTTAATGGATAATAATCATGTCTAGAGTTGTTGGTTTCAAGGATAGCATACCTTCGACACCCTCCTCTATATCCTCCAAGCTGAAAATAGGAATGGTGGGATCAACATGCTTGCTGGATTTCTTTTTATCTGACCCCTTCTTACTTGGTTTGGAACTTTTTTTACTTGATCGACCAAAACAAGACGACAACACTCCAGTCTTTTTTTGCTTAGGCTTGTGAGGGGGCTCATAACCATACAAAGCTGTTCTGTTAAATACACATCCAGTGCCCACGTATACAGGGCCTTGAATGCCATCTAAACCTCTCAAGTTAATCTGCCGAACAAAAAGGGAAAAGTTAAGATTAGTTGTAGGTAGCCACATAGACACACACAAAGCAGAAGAACTTGGCAAATGGGAAGCTTAAGAATCCATTCAAAAAGTCTTTTCCGCCGGACGACTGAAGGGTAGGCCATTGGATGAAGGTGGATAAGAAATACACTCTAGATCTTGGATTAAGTGATAGCATGCGGAAAGATCACTAACTTGAAGATGAAATATCCATATCACCAACCACGCAAGTGGCGGGAATGGGCTTTGATGATGATGCTATTCAACTAGAGTCTATCATAAATCTATTTCATGATCAAATCACAAAGACCCCATTATAATCCCATAATAAGACAAAACAATGATGATGAACTCACATCAAAGAAGACAGTGTTACGGTTGGCATATCGATCACTCGTATCAATACCATCAAATCTCTGTGGAAACTGAACATAACACACATATTTCCCAAGATTTGGGTCCATAAGAAAGCACATAGCTTCACGCAAGGCCTTGCTGTTATTTATGTAATGATCACAATCAAGATTCAACAAGAAAGGTCCATTAGTAAGAACGGCTGACACACGAACCTGCAGGTACAGTAAGTAAAATGTCAGACTTGTGGCAGGAAAAGAGAAGCGAAAGTTAACATCTTTGACTACTTACAAGAGCATTCATAGCACCAGCTTTCTTGTGATGCTGGAAACCAGGACGCTTCTCACGAGAAACATATACTAATCTTGGTAACTCATTACCCTCACTATCAAGGCCTCCACTTTGGCCCAGGAAAACCTGTAAGCAAGAAAATATAGATGTATATGTTTCAGTGAGGATCTTAGAGGAGATGTAACCCAACTATAAATTTGAAGTGGTATCATACATCTGCTCAGAATGCATAGCTCTTGCTATAAATAGAAGCACGATAAAGAATAAAAATTTATATCAGTGCATATGCAATGAGTGCGAAAGCCATATACTATTGACACAAACATTTCGTGTATATCAACAAAGATTGACACTTAAAAAGTTCAAGTTAGTTAACAAACTAATTTGAGTGGGGGGCAAAAAAAAAGATTATGGGCCTTTGATGAGAATGCCTCAAGACACTCATGGTATTGTGTCTGAAACTAAGCTAACCTGGATCATTCCGGGGTGGTCCCTTATATTATTTCCAGGCCACGGTGTACCATCTTGCATGATCCAACCTTCTTCAGGAACTTTTAGGGCCTTGGCTACGAGTGCATTAATACGAATTTTGAATTCTTCATATTCTCTCTATAGGACACACATGAGAACAAACATAAGATATTTGACCAAATGTGAATGGCCAATTTGGTTACAGAACAATTAATCTCACCTTCATAGCCCTACGGTCTTTTACAAAAGATGGGTGAACTTTATCTTTCAAGTAGTCAATCTTCCGAGCAAAGTACCATTCTGGGGCCCGTGGCTCAATATTGTACTTTTTACAGAAAGGAACCCATATCCTAGCAAATTCAGATGTTTCTGATAGAGCTTCAAATGTCAACATGGCAGCACCATCATCAGAAACATAGCACGAGACCTTGTCAACCGGATAGTCTACTGAAAGAATGGACAAAACAGTATTAGCTGTAACAAGAGGAGGCTCCTTTAGAGGATCAACAGTACTGACAAATATGTCAACAGCAGCTAACTGTGATGGCTCTCCTTCACGATCATATCTGCAAATAATTCATGTGGTTTCCAAAGTTAGAGTGGAAAAAGAACTTTCATTTCTACATTGAACCAAAAAGAGAAACCCGAGAGAAAAGGAGGTTAATGGGTTATGGTAATTTCAAAACTAAAAGAGCATAAGAAGAAAGAAAGTTAGGGGAATAAATTCTGCAAAGCTAAGCAAATGTACTGCATTATCTACCTATCATGAGCTTAAGAGTTCCACTGCAAGAATGTAAAACGAAGTGCAAATGTGTAGATGTTAATATGCGGAAACTGGAAAGTTTTCTCACCTAAGAGCAAGCCTGTCAAGATAAGTTTCACGGTTTATTGGAAGCCATTTTGGGAACTGATCTAGGATCCAGGAGATGGCAAACCAAATCTCACAAATCACAGAAATCAACCACAATGCATATGCATTGGGTACAGGGTTTGTTATTCGATAGTGTAAGAAGATGCAGAGAATCGCCAGCCGCAATACAATAACCATCCTGTAAGGGTTTATCCTTGATGATGGAACAGAGACCTTCCTCGATAGGGGCTGTCGGGCTTCATCATTCCTACACCAAAAGAAAAATTAGCAGAATGGAGGAGAATGCTACCTATGCCATTAAAGCAAACCATATGCTAAAGGATTTTTGGAACTCTTGCAGCCATATGAGAACAAAGATGTGGTGTTCTATGGACTTTAACAATATTATCTAAGATTTGGCTCAAAAACACCATTTATACATAGAAAATTGAACTCACAGTAGAGAGTCATCCACAAGAATATCTGTGGCTGAATCAATATCTCCTACCCCTCTTTCAGAAGGAGGATGGCTAGTGGTTACTGGAATAACAGGTTTTTCCTGCTTCATCTTCCAGCCGTCAACTCTTTCTTTCCAGGCAACATTGCCCATGCCTGGGGACCCAAACTCCCTCACTGGATCCACAATCCTAGCTGAAAACAGAAGAAAGAATATATTAGGCACATAATAGGAGAGATTCAGGGAAACCGAGAAAGAACGTTATCGGTTAATTCAATTGCAAAGAAGTAAAAAGTTTACGTTTTCCGCCACCTCCAGGAGGAGGTGATGCCATTGAAAGGCGCCCAGGTGAAGCTGCAGACAGTTCCCCAGAAACCTGCAAAATAGAGAGAGGGAGTTTAGTGCACAAACTATGCGATAATTAGGTAACTGCACAACGGCAGAATATACAAATATAAAAGCATCAAAAACTTACATCTGTTCCATTTGTAAGCAAAGGAATGTGGTTTTGAGAAGGCTCCCTATCATACTTTGGTGCAACAGGACCTTCCCCTCGTCCATAACTCATGTGCCAGCTCAACATACGCTCTGAATTCTTCTGCTTGTCAATTTGATTTTCAGAATACTGGACATCATCAACACCATCATCCTCTCCATCGTCATTTATTGCAGGACTACCTGTTTGAATGTGTCAGATTCTTCTTCCAGAAACTAGAATTTAATTGCTACACACACAACTCAAAGTTCAGTTTTGAGAAGGTCACAGAAATTTATGTGTAGAAGTTTTAACGCCTATATTTTGGTGTTTTATTCCCCAAGATTAAAAAAGGCATCTTTCTTTTCCAAGAGTATTTTTAAAAAGTCCCTATCATGACTATACATATATTTACATACATACCGATATTTGAACTCTTTCAAATTTATATTTGTATAGTTGTACATAGTACAATGAAATCATCAAAAATAAGCATATGCTTGCATCAAATAGTTATTATCTTGAAGCATATCAATTTTTCAAACATTACATTAATACAATGACAAAATGTAATAATACAAAAATTAGACGTGGCACCACCGGCTGCTGAGATATTTCATGACATGATATCTGAAGTTGCGATTGCCCTCCCTAAAATAAAAAATGTCCTCGTTTAAACAACTCCTCAAAATGAATCATCCCGAGGCACTTCTTCAAAAGAACCAAATAATTCCAAAGAGAGTCCAGATTTTTGCTGCCAATGTTCTGTCTATTTTGAGTCATTGTGAATATGGGATATTTTTAGAAAAAAAATCTTCTTTCTAACTTGGTTCCTTTGTTATGACGCAAATCACGCTTGCAGAACCCAGTGATGGATCTTCTAGCTATAGTAGTGTAGTACTTTTCCATTATGCTCAATCAAATGGTTTGTTGTTGGGTCATATTTTACTTCTCTGATCTTAGGAGCATTATATATACTAAGAGACAAATTTATCAACTTTGGGAAATGTTCTTCCTAGTTCTACAACTCAATGTTAATTTCTATAGTAAAATAGTGAAATATTACAATTTAATTTTAGCACTATACCATAACATCTTGTAGTTTCTCCGCATGGTGTATTCTACTGTCTACATCAAAAGAGAATAGGAAGTGACAAATTGAAGAGCCACTTTCATGTGCACTTAGCATACCTTTATGTCTCTTGTATCTGGTCTTGCACTGAGGACAGGACTGATTAACTTCCTTTCTCTCATATTCATAACAAGGCCTGCAAACCGGAAATGCACAGACATCGCAAGCAACAAATGGCTCACCATCAACAGTCAACCCCACATTATCACCACAAATCTGACAAACTTGGCTGCCCGTGGTCTTCAAGGTCTTCCCCTAGCAAACAAATGCAATAGCTCAATCAAAAATTGGATTCTATATTCCCAAACCATAAATCAGTCAAAACAGTTTATATACAAAAAAAGAACACCAAAATTGAAGCCAAAAACTAATATTTATAGGAGAACAAATGCAGCAAAATGATCCATTTAAAAGTCAGCAAACCTGATTAAAAATCATTGGGATCAATCGCAAGAATTTTTTAAGCATCAGTGGAAAAAAAAATATTCATCTCTTATTTAAGAATGATATTTACCAAGACTCTTCTACTTACCTTGGTTTCTACTTCAGGTTCCATTGCCCCTCAGCCTGGTCGAAAGCGATGGATCAAAATCAGCAAGATGCAAGCTTTCACTGTGAATTCAACATTCCCATAACTGCTACAATGCCCTCTTGGAAAAGTGCAAAACACCACTCAATTTCAACACTCTTTCAACTGGAAAAGAAATAGCGACTCAACTTCAGTTTCCTCAATTCACAGATCAGATCCTTTAATGACATCCCAAACAAACATATGAAGATAAACACACAAAGAGGAGACAGTTACAAATTTTCGATCACGCCTGCCGGCAATCAAATGCATCGCATTTCAGCATAAAAAATGAAATGACATCTCACTGTTCGACTCCATACTAACAACTAATCTCGTCAGTTAAAGCAAGAAAATAGCCTGTAGTCAACAACAGTCTCAATTCAGTAAAACAAAAATCCATGCATGATCGAATACTGCATTGAATTCCATTTCACGAGTTACACAAAGAACTAAACAAAATCTATCTACAAAACACAGAGATTGATACACACACATTGCATTTCACGAACCCGGTGACAACAAACACACTTATCGGAAATTGAACTCTCACCTCACGATTCAAGCTGCTGCAATCTCCGCCCACAAGTATGCAAAATCATCCTCAATCAACAATAAATTATCGTTCAACGGATCGATTCTCCGCCGATCCAGATACAAATGCTTAGACCACACAATCACCGACAAATTGAGATGAAATTGAAGGGTTGGATACAAATGCAGAAGGGGAGAAGAGGTATGGAGCGAGTGGAACCACTGGCTGTCGGCTTCAAATCATATATCATATGTATAGCTGTTAATGAGTGTGTAGTTGTCAATTACATATATTATTATTAAATGGATCAAATTGGCGTGTGAGAGAAGAATACGACAGTGGAGCTTCCCAGTCTGAGCTCATGGATTTCTAGAGAGAGAAAAGGATGAGAGAGAAGGTAAAACGATTGCTGCGCTGCTCTAAAAAGTCCACCGACAGTGAAATGGGCGGAGTGGTACTTTGAAAGTGTTTGTTAATCCATCGCTTCAAATGCTTGTACCATTGGCACCGGCTTGCCCTTTCTCTTTTGTGAAATATGACTTCTCAACTACTTTGAAAATGTCCGAGTATATCTTTGACAATATTTTATTGTGTTGAAATAATATACCATTTCTTAAATTTTGATTTTTTTTTCTTTTTCTATAAGTATCATTTGTGTTTTTATACAAGGATGTTATATCAAATGATGAGGTGACGATATCAATTTTCAATTGAATTTTTTTTTTGTATAAAATTAATTAATATTGATTTTCTACATCTTAATATTTTTGTCTTCATCTCAGTGTAAACAATATAATCTAGCAAATACTTGTATAGAAAGCATTAAGAAGTTATAACAAACTAATGTAAAATAGTTTTTTAAATATAAATATATGTAGTAATTTCCTTTTGTATTAATTACTTTGATTAATGAATTATATATATATATATATATTGTAGTAATTTCTTCTAATACAAAAGGAAAATTATGGGTATTGCATGACAAAATCATATAAGAATAGGAGTAGCTATGATGACACAATTGTTTTGAATAATATTATGATTAAATCATGATAGGTTTGTGTTCATATGAGACATTTTTAAATAGAAATGTTTGAATGCTCACCCTTTCAATCTTTTTGTTTGTATTTTTTCCCTGTTGGCATAATTAATGAGGTCACCTTCCCTCAAATTTTTGTTACAAAGATACTATAAAATTGTGATTGTCTCCTTGAGAAATTAGGATTCGATCCATGATAACTGATATAATCTCTTGTTTAGTCGTTTATCACTAATCGTTTTCATGTGCCCCAATTTTCAAAAAGTTACAATTCTTCTGGGCTCCATTTATTTTGGCAAACATGTTAATTATTTAGGCAAGTGAGATAATTTCATAGGATGAGATATAAATTGTTATCCACTTCTAATATTTACTCTAATATATAATATTTGGATAAGGATATTAACTATCCTTATCCATCGTTTACTATGTAATATATGAAGGTTAGAATAAGAGTGATATTACCTAAATGTTCCTTTTAATATTTGCAAAAGAGGAATGTTTAATGTTTACTAGAGAGAGAAATGTAATTTCCTAATATTATCCCAAGTTTTGCGTAAATTATCCTAGGGGTGGGCCTGAATTATTATCCAAGGTATTATTCGAATTTTGGCATTTTATCCCGGATCGGAAGGATAATTCGGCTTATTATTTCCATCAAAATAAACACTAGATAAAACTAGATAAAATGTCATTATCTCAAGTCATCCCTCAAACTAAATGGAGCCTAAGTTAAGAAACAACAATCTTAACAATGATGTATATCTCTAAGGCATAACCATTTCAAATTGTGATAATATGTTGTTACAACAAGAATCGTAGGATTTGTGAGTAGGAATTGAGTCAAACCATCACGTTTTTACCTCAAATGCAATGTGGATGTGACATTATCTAGGAAAGAGAGTAAATTTGAGGCTAGAATGGTTCCCAAGAATTTAAATGGACATTGTGTTGCACAAGTGTCAAGAGATTGGGTTGCTTGAGGCTCTTTCATGGGTTCATGGAATGAGGTATCAAATTATTGTTTGTGAACTTCACGCTCAATAAGTGGTTATGGCTATTACTAATATTGAGGGGAGCTAGTCCAATTTTGGTTTAGTTGTTAGAGAGTGCATAAAGATTGTTGTTCAAAATCCCTTATTTTTCGTGTTTTTTGCATACAGAACAACAAACGAGTGTGCTCATAAGTTTGGACATCACTCTCGTTTGTTGCCTAATCCACCAAAGTGGTGTAGTCCACATCATTTAATTATTAATGTACTTTCTTCATATTATTCTGAATTTACTAATGCATGATTTCTTTTTGTTTAAAAAATACTGCATTTAGTTATATTCATAAAACATGCAACCACAAAAACTAAAATATATTCAAAAGTGTGTTGATACTCAAACTTAATACATTAGCGACGAGGGTTAGTTAATATTCAAATAAAAAATATCATATTTTAAAGGGTTAATTGTCGGAAAAGTCACAACATTTAATCAAATTATGATTTTAATATTTTTTTTTACTATTTGCAAAAACAGCTCGACCTTATATATGTAGTGGTCATTTTGACTTTAGTCAATTTCCGATTTTTTAATTTTTTTTTTTTGTGCTGAGCAACCAAACACGTCAGCTACCAATATGGATTAAAAAATCATCACATTTACAATTGCCGTAAAAATCACCACTTTTACTTAAATAACAATTTTAATCAAACATTTGGATAATTACAAAAATAACATGACATTATTAATTTTCAAACAAAGTAAGTATATTTTTCAAAATAAAAGTAATACATTAGGTATTTAAAAAAAATATTAAGTAATATTTTTTTAGTAAAAATAATACTTTAAAAAATAAATTGTAATACCTAACAAATATATACTTTTCAAGCTTTTAGGAAGTTAAAAAAATAAAATATTTTCAGTCAAAATTAATACTTTCCAGTTAAAAGTAAGATTTTTCTTGAAGTAAAAATAATATTTTTTTTAGTCAAAATCAATACTTTCATGAGTTGGGTTGGGCTCGACTTTTGCCATATTATCACTCAATAAAACATAATTCAGTAATCGCTTTTCCCCCTCCACAAAAGCGTTATACAATTATACCCACTCCACAAAAGAAAAGAAAGAAAAGAATCATCACAAGCAGTTCAAATTCCCATTTAATATCTGGTAAACCGAAAAAAAATAAAATCTGATTAATCGAATTGTTGCAGAGAACAGAAATTCATGGCTTCATTTGGGTCTCTCAAGCAATCAATTTTCGACAAACAAGCAAGAAAACAGTATGTAAACTATTTTGTTTGTATTTTCTACAGCTATTATCTTAAAATTTTGAATTAGGTCTCGCATTTTGTGAACAATCAGGCAGTATCAGGATCATATTCGAGGCCTCAACGCATTCGATCGACACAAAAGATTCCTGAATGACTACGGTCTGTTTTTTACTTCGGTTTCAATAATTTGTTCGCCAACTAAACACGCATGATTAAGCAGTTGCCAATCCTGTTTATGGCGTTAATTTTCATCAAATTAGCATATTTGGCTCTGTTTCTTGCTCTGTTTGCTTAAGCATGCTAAGAATTTTCTAGAGGGGTTTAAATGTGCATTTATAGTGCTTCTCTGAGAAAGATGATTAATGAATTTGGACTAATTGCAATGTCACTGCAGCCAGAGCATGCATATATAGTATAAGTAAGAGAGTAATACACAAACCTTGATGTAATTTGGGAAAGACTCAAGCAATTTTTCTTTTTGATTGCAGTTAGTTATTATGGGAAAGAGAAATCAGCTCGAGAAACATTGCCCATTAAAACTGATCAAGACACCATTAGAGAAGGATATCGGTAGGGTCACTTTCTCCTCTACTTGGTTTTACGAGTTTGTTTCATACGAATTTTGTTTGCTTCATGTATATATTGCTTCCTGATTATGGCGCTGGCTTTGGAGTTTGGACACTTAATAACTTCAAGTTTGCTGTCTTGCATTAATTGGTATTTCGATATATTGGAGTCAGTATTGTGTTTGTATGACTGAACATGTTACATAACTTACCTATGGGAAGGGCATTCAACTTGTGAGACTTGGGTTGTTAATATGTAGTTGAGCTGGATATGCTAATCAGACTAATTCTAATCCTGGATCAGATTTAAAAATAATCGACAAAAAATTGTTAGATTGTGTAGAGCTATGGAATGTATTCCTGAATAATGTATATTTTTGGGAGTTCAGACTTCATAATTAAAGTTGAGGCATATGTTTTCTATAAAATGATTATATCGGAGGTATAGGTAAGCATGCTTTTCGAGCTAATGATTGATGTATAAAGTATAACAAATAATTTAACCAGGACTATTTTATGCCATAGGTTCATGCATGATCAAATTGGAAAATAGAAGCACTTAAAATTTGAAATACTTCCACCATATTTTCAATTATCGAACTTTAGTTTTTGGGCTTAGGCCTTGCAATTGCTAGGTGGAACATCTCATCATATGAGATTGAGATCACCTCTCTTGTAAGGTGCTGTAGACAGTAGATTAAATAATATAATATGTTTGTTTTAATAAGTTATAGTCTATTTAGAAGCTCATAACTGAGTTTTAAAATGGCATTTAA
The DNA here is from genome assembly GCA_954870855.1 of Scutellaria minor. Lineage (NCBI taxonomy): Eukaryota > Viridiplantae > Streptophyta > Magnoliopsida > Lamiales > Lamiaceae > Scutellaria > Scutellaria minor. The sequence goes on along the minus strand of OX940738.1, from coordinate 11,712,072 downwards.
TATTCCATATAAATATTTGCTGATTTTGAAGTCAACTTTAAGCTCTGCAAAGAACAAAAAGTTATCCTTCGTATCATAAGCTAAATTGTTGTCACCGAAAGTCATTTTACCCCAAAACATAATCTTTAGTTGGGCAGGATTAATGAATGTTTTGGATTAGGAATATCAAGTTGCTTGCACTTTGATTTGGCTCTTGTTTCAACTGATAAAGGCTTAAGCCTCAAAGGCACTGATCTCATTCGGGATAAATATGTATATGCATATATTCTATAGTTTTGTAATCTGAACGATTTTATGCAATTTGAATTGGCTTGAAGGTCTTGTATATCTTGCGAGATCCACCCTACACTCTCTCGACCCTGGTACTAAGATAGACTTTCACTTCTTAAAACTCGTAGACAAAATCTCAAATCACAGATTTGCACTGATTCCATTTTTTTCTTTTCTATTAATCCCTTTTCCACAGTCCCTTATGTTTCTGGAAGGAATGTGATAATCTATTTGGTTACTGTGGTCTGACTTTGAATTGTGTCTCATGGTCACTTTTAGTTATTTATCTGTCAGTATATGAGAGAGAAATTAACATCACCTGGGGACTCAGGACATCGTTTTGTGTTGAAAATTATGACATGAACTGAGAATGGTTGAGGAAGTTTTTAAACCATCTAATTCATTTGTTCGCTAAGTATTGGCCTTATATAGATAAGAGTTAACTTTTCCAGCAACTCTTTTGCTATTGTATTCTTCACCAGGTCTTGGTATAAACCAAGGAACAAAATATCGCGATAAATCGGCGATATATCGCCGATTTATCGCGAAAAAATGCCAACCGATATCGATATGCTCCGACGAATTTTTCTGTCAAAATATCGCCGATATATCGATATCGGTCACGTTGTGCACAAATTTGGCAAAATATCGCCGATATATCGGTTGTCGGTGGAATTTTTTTTTTTTTTTGATTTTTTTTTAATGGTAAATTAATTAGGCTAGTGTGTTAAATAATGAAATACATATTTGAATTCAACTATATTTTTAATTAAATAATTAGTAAACTTATATTTAGTAAATTATTTGAATTTAGGTTCCTCATATAAATTAATTAGGCTAGTGTGTTAAACAATGAAATACGTATTTGAATTCAACTAATAGTTTTAATTAAATAATTAGTAAACTTATATTTAGTAAAGTATTTGAATTTAGGTTCCTATCATAAATTATCATGGCTAGTGTGTTAAACAATGAAATATGTATTTGAGTTCAAAATTTGTCATGTTATCATAACCAGTGACGAAAATGTTATTATAAGAGACAACGTTTATATAATAGTTTATCTCTAAATTTGTTGTAAACATAACTTTTTATTTGAAATTTAAGTTCAATATATGTATTAATGTTACTTATAATATTATATAAAGTACTAGATATATTTTTCAAATTTTTTTCAAATTTTTTCAAATTTTTTTCAAATTTTTTCAATTTTTTGCGCAAAAACCGATATATCCATCGATATCGATATATCCATCGATATATCCGTAAAATCAAGGTACCGATATATCCACCGATACCGATATTTTCATCCTTGGTATAAACCATGACAATGGAAAGATTAGAAAGTACCTCTGGCGAGGGGTGTGGATGATTGTTGGACTTGGTCCAATCTTTTACTCATGGTTTATTAATTTCTATGACCTATGTTTACCGGCACATGCACAGTCATGTTGTTATACAATAACATCTCATCCTTAAGAGAAGGCCTATAGCATGTGATATTTGTCCTTCAGTAGGATTTATTTACCTCTGATGAGTAGCTTAATCAGTGATCATAATATTTTTTTCTATCATTTGCCAAAAGGTTCATAATGTCCGAGGAAGATGAGAGGAATCCTTCTTGGGAGCAAAGGCTGGTGAAGCGCTACTATGACAAGCTGTTCAAGGAGTATCCTTTGCAATGTGATCTTTACCACATTTCCAGATTTTGCTTTCTGAGTTTAGAAATTTGTATAAATGAACTGGTGATGCCGTTATAAAACAACTAGTTAAAGGTTAGCATTGAGAACTGCCCCATCTTTTAATTTGATTTTAGATCTATCATTATCTTTTTTGGTTGCTGCATTTTTTTTTGCACATTTTTTCTATGATTATGATGAGTGACTGAGCAAGTTATTAATTTACTTGACATTCACATAGCCAAAGTAGTTTGAAAAGTATTTAACATTGGGGGTGATATAATGGTCCTGTCTTACAGGCTGATGTATGAGAAACCAATAAGTAAAGACTTGTCATGTGTATATATCTTCTCTCCAGATATATACTTTTTTTAACTATTTATTTCAAAGCACAATGCACTTTTCAGTTTTCAGCATGTCTATTTGCAGAAACATATGTTGTCTTGGACCTGAGTGCAGGGTATGTTGTTGATGCGGGTGTTTGTCATGCAAATTTTGGTAGATGGAGATTTATTTAGAGAGTGCAACTGTGTTTTGACTTCGTCATGTGTATGAGAAGATACTGTTTCTCTTAACGGTGATAAGCTAATAAGAGGATGCTTAAAAATGTTACATCATAAACTACTGCAGTAATGCATTTTGCATATCAATCAAAGAATCCTTCTGCATTAAACAAAGGACAGGTACTGCTTTTTTGATGGGATTCTATGTCCATGAATTTTTTTCTTTTTAAATATAATTATTCACTTTTTGTTATTGAAAATTCATAATTTGAATATCAAGAATTCTTAAATAGCATGTTAGTGGGTTAAAAGTTGAACTTCAAACTTCATGTCAAAATCAAAAGGCAAATATCAAAAGTGGATAGATGGAGTATTTATTCAGATGCATCAAACTACCTTGTTAGTTAAAGATATACAAGTCATTGCCATTTCTGGAAGAGGGGTCAAAAGTCGTGATGTATTGTGTGAATGTTGTGTAAACTTAAGTGTGGAAGTAACTCAGTGAAAATCTTTGTCAGATATCCTTCAACATGTGATGCATACTTAGAGCTGCAACATAAAGATACTCTGCAGTGATCCTTGGTCCGGCATACAATCATTAGCTGTTGTGCCAGTTCATAAGGCATGACTTTTCCATTTTGTTTATTTCTCTTAACTCATTGAAGATATTGCATAGCTGATATGTCACATTACAAAACTGGCAAGGTATGAATGCTTTACAGCCTTAATGTCTTCTATACACTGTTTCATATGCATCAGGTGTTCTATAGTGAATATCAGTTCTATTTTCTTGTCAACTACTTCTGTTTGGAACATGTGCACTCAAACCTTGTCAACAGTGATGATGTGTTCTCCCTGAGAAAGTAGAAGGGCTTCCAATAGATGTACAACTTCAGCTAGTCAGGGATCATATAAACCATAGCACCTAAAAATGACTCCATGAAAAAGAAATTTTTTGCTTAGATGTGTATGGAAAAGTCCAATTGATACCATTATTCTTGTTATTGTTTGAGAACATATCTCTAAAGACAACCCTTTTGGAAGATAAAAGAAATTCAATAGATATTTATTTCCTTCTATATATTTCATAGTTCAATGCTTTTTGAGTGCCAATGAGACCATAAATAAGATGACTTGTTCATTATATATGTAAGCATGGCTTACAAACATGTAAAAATTGTTTCATTTAGTTCATCTGTTATTTGTTATCACATTGTGTTATGCTAAATAATGGTTTGTTTTCTTTTTTAGATTGGTCTTAGGTGGAGGACTGAAAAGGAAGTAATATCTGGGAAAGGTATAGTTCTGTTACAGGTTCTTTTCTCTCTCTCTGTTTTTTTTTTTAAAATAACTTTGGATAAATTTTATTTAGAACTTAAAATGATGTATGTAGCATCATTCTTGTTTCATTGTAAGGAAAAATGTGTGGAAGTGCAGGGAAGTCCATTTCCACCAATGCTCGTATATTTCTGTTGCTTAAAATGTTCTTAATACCACTTTTACTTCTCATAGGATGAAGATCCCCCAAAAAAATACTGGTCTTGTTTTTTCTTCTCAGAAACTCATATGTTTTATACTTTTGTAGACTGCACGTCAATCTTCTAATGAAAATAATAACTGGACATCTAAAAATAAGTCTGGAAAAGAATCTGGGCGTTATGATACACGTATATTTTAAATATGCAACTATAATACCTTGTAAATTGATGAAATTTTGTTCTGCTCAAAAGAAAAAGGAAAACTTATCATCACATACTGTGGATGCTAGTAGCCTAGTATTACTGTGGTATACCATCCATAGTGTATATGCATACTCCTGTTTTTTTAATCTCATGTTATGCAGCCCAAAGTCATTATCAGAAGAGTTGACTATGTAATCTTGAAATGACCTTTTTTCTTTTTTGCTTATCTTTAATGCTTGAGAGTAGTTAATTTTGATTTGGGTTTATAACTAGTTATATATATAACCATTACCGATGATGTTTTCATTTACGATTTTTTAGGTAATAGTGTAGTTTGTGATGAATATGTACTATTTCATAACTAAGTTTACTTATTGGCTATGAAATTATGAAAATCTGTCACCAATGTTAGTGGTGTACTAGTGATTTGTTGCTACTGTTAGCGGCAAATTTTGCATTAGTTTGTTAATGTTAACTGGGAACTTGGATCATTTTGTTGCCAATGCCTTTTTGTAACACCTATAGTGGCAGTTATCCTGGTGAATATCTTTTCTCCATAATGTGTATTAGCGACAATATTTTAAGTATCTGTGATAGGACATTTTCATTGCTAAACAGATTTCTTGTAGTGGCATTACTTTAGTTTTTGATGTCTACCTTTCCTACTCCCCTTCTTCTAATCACCCTCCAGCATACCCAAATAAAGATGAACTTTGAAAAGAAAATAAAACAGTAATGTATTCTCAACTGTAATTCCATCCATGTATCATCTTGTGGATGTCGATTTATCATTGCCCTCATGCATTGCCCCTATGCATGATTGTTTCTGCTTTCCATTTCACTCTTATGCATTTTCTTATTCTTTTGTTGTCTTCAGAATTAAACCTGACTAGACACCTCTTGATTGTCAGGACAGTTTACATGCGGAAATAAGCACTGTGACCAAAAAGATGGTTTGTCAAGCTATGAGGCAAGTCGCAGCCAAGGTTACCTTTGACTTACTTTTGTTGTTGATAGGGAGTATGTATGGAAGTGAACCTCTTTGTTTTACTCCCTCCGTCCAAAACAAGGGTCATGCTTCTCTAAAGTTTGGTTAATTGAATGAAGATGCAACCTTATAACTTATAAGCCATCAATTCTCACTCATGCCCCTCTATTTATATGTTGGATTAACTTATTTAATCACATTTAACTTGTTTATTGGGTGAATTGTGTCAGATGTAAATAGAATAATTAAAACTTAACTCTGATCTTTAAAATATCTCTCTTCTTCAGACAAAAAAGAGGGGGGTTTTGGAAACTTGGCTCCTTTTCTGGGACGGAGGTGTTATATTTTGACCTTTATATTGTGGGTGACCTGGATCATGTATTTTCTTTCATTTTTGGGCGACCTTACTTTCTGAATCTGAAAAGCTAAAGGAAAAGTTGCAAGTAGGTGGTAAGGACAGTTGAAAATTTGCTGAAAAAGGCTCCTAAATTATCAGATTCCAAATTCTAGTATCTTATGCTGTAAGATGTGGAACTTGGAAATGGAAAAGAAGCATCGAGTTAAGCATAATGGATTGTTCTTCTATTACCAAACCTGCCAAGCTGAATATATTTCCTGATCCTTGCAACATGGCTGTCCTTAATGATAGATGTCTCACAAATAACAGTAATATGCTATTTACCATGTAACCAAATTTTCATGCACCGTCTTATTGTTAAAGGTACTTGATATGTTTGATGTGAATGAAAGGTAAAATAAATAAATAGAGGACATTGTCCATCTGTTCTCCTTTTTTTTTTGGTTTCCCTTGTTAACTCTCTACATATGCAGGTGAACTTCTCCTATTTTGAAGCTGGGGAAAATAAACAAGCTTTAGTGAAATTAGTAGCGTGTGAGAGGTAATTCATTAACACTTTCGACACCTTCATCATTCACGGCTACCTTTTAAGATGTTGTACTTTTGTCTTGGTCATGTTATCTGTAAATCAAGTCAGTCTCTATAGTTTTAAAATTGAAAGCAAAGAAAAAGTATAGAGCATGCAAAATTTTCAGTTGCTCACCTAGTGGACATGCTGGCGGTCAAATTGCATTCCTCAGCTTATTGTTTTAGTTAAGCACCTGATATGTCTCCTTGTCGATATACTGGCTTTCTAATTGCATTCCTTATTTATGTGTGCGTGTAGTCCAAATTATTTTGTGTACACTTTACACGATAATAAGGTGCCTTTTAGAGTCTGGAATTGCAGAACTGTAAATCCAGAGGAATTATTAGAGCTTATAGTTTGGACCGAATTTCATATTCTCTGATATTACTGGAAAAGGTTATTATTTGAAAAATGAAATGGTTTATAGCAGCGGAGAGCGCGGGGGTGTGATATACAAATGAAAATAAACCATATTGATGCTCTGTTTCTATGTGATACTTTTTTTTGGACATTAGCAAAATTGTTTTTTTTTTTTTTGGTTTATCTGTGGCAATGCTAACTTTATATCATTCTACCTTGTGATACAATAGTGAGAAGATGGGTTCCTTCTTGGTCTAAGCTTATGTTACGCTTAGCTTACCATTTTATCTGTCAATCTCTGTAAATTACCGAACACTTACAAACATCTTTAAAGCTCTTATAAAGCTTAGAGCTTCAATAAGCTCTTTAAAGAGCTCATAACATCCTCATATTCTTCATAAACTGTATTCATCTAAGTTTGAGTTTAATCTCTATGATTTATTGTTTTTGAGCAAAATTAGTTGCACAAAATAGGATGAATAGGACAATAAAGTGATGTTCCTTGTGAATGCTGTGATAGTACTGATGCACTACTACTGCAAGTGATTCATACCCTGAATGTTCTAGTTGTATTATTTTTGCCATCCTTTTGCTGGTGAGTTTTCTTTATCCTGACCTTTTATATTGAAATTGATTCTTCAATAGATGTGCAGAGAAGCTTTATTATAAGAAACAGAAAGAAAAGGAGCAATTAAAACAAAAAGAGAACGAAAAACACCAAAGGAAAAGGTGAGCATTCTGTAGAATTGTAGTTCATATTAAGTAAATTTCAGAGCCAGAGACGGGGGTTTTCAGTTAAAGATGCCTTGCAATTAATTAATTTCCTCATCTCAGGGATCGGTCTGAAACTGATAATGATGATGATGATGCAAGCATTGACTATAGCAAAAGAAAAGAGAAGAGAAAAGGTATGTTGCTGCATGATTTGCACCTGCATGAAAATCAGCTACATGGTTTAGTGATGAAGAATCTCAAGTACTAAAATCATAATTGTTTCTAGACAAAACTTGAAGGGCATAGTTACATAAAATATAATTGTTCTAATGAGTATTATATAGCTACTCTTGTCCCCCAAGCCACAAAGATTAAGACACTGCAATATAGTGGTCTTTGACCATGGCGATTATATTCACTTTAAAATTATTTTATCTTGGGAGCATCCTTTCTCCTTCAAGTTCATTTTTCTTCTGATAAAGTAGTTGTTTGTCTATTCTATACATCTATTAGCCAATATGCCATATTAAAAATTGAATATTGTAATTTGTATGTAATCTTGGGATAAAAATCGATGCTTCTGTAGTGAATGTCTAACCTGAAGCTAATATGTCAGTCAAAGAATTGGACGAATAGCAAAGGTCTATAGAAAAGTGGAGTTTGATAACATGATGTTGTCCTCTATAAAACTATATTTCTTGGAGTGAGTCCATTATACGGAACTTAAAGACCCGTTTCATCAGCTATCAAATGGGATGAGTATTAGGTGTTCTTGTTCTCATTCGCTCCTAGCTAATCATATTTTTCCAATAATTTAAATATTTATAAGAAATGAGCTTTTCTATAACCTGAATCTATGGCAAAAAGTTATTTGGTGGATATATAGCCTCAACATTCATTATGTTTTGCACTTTTCCTCGCTTCTGAATATCATTCTTGAAAGGAAAATTGTTTAGCAGTACACTTGGTGACTGATGATCACATTATGCTTTCAGGAGACAAGGCTATGGCTTCAGCCAGTGATGACAAGCCCGACGATGATGAAAACTTTGACGAGTATCTTACTGGAATGTTTCCTTGATCGAGACTAACTCAAACTCAAGATTTGTTGTTCACTATTTGCTGAAAGGTAGCTTGTATCAGTTGTGTTTCATAGGCACAAAGGTGTGGTCTTCAACGGTGTTACACATTTGAGTTTGCCGTTGGAAGGATTTGAGGTAACGCTCATTGTGAACGCCAACTTTCTGGTACTAGTTTTCGAACACTTGATTTTATATCAACTAATAGTAATTTTATCACTCTTTATGTTATATTATTCTAATTTAGTTAATGTTGTTTTCTTGACAAGCCGATCACTATTTTATGTGTTATGAGTTGAATCATTTCACAGAATTTGATATGTGAGACAGTCTCACAATAGACCTAATTTTTTTTTTATGTTGCTGATGATTAAATTATTCATCAATGAAGTATCAATCTTTGAAAGTCTGCCTTCTATTTCATAGTTAATGTGGCTTATTCATTTGAGAGGTGTTCATAGGAAATTGTTTTTTTAGTGATTTTAGGATACTATTAATTTGTGTTATCAACGGAATCATAGACTTGTAGAAGGTAAAAATTAACATAATAATTATGGAAATATATTATCTTACTATTTTATCCTTTTTAATCACAATTTCTTAACACAAGAACTCATGTGAGACGGTCTCACGGATAGTTTCCGTGAGACAGATCCTTATTACCCATGAATTGAACTCATTTTCACAAATTCTTATATGAATTATGAAGTGTGGGTTATGGGTTGACCTATCTCACACAACAAGATTTGTGAGACGGTCTTACATAAAACCTACTCATTTTTTAATCCTTTCACCTCCAAATTGAAATAACAAAAAACTACTCATTCCGTTTTAAAATAAATGTCGTTTTAGGTTTTTTACACAAATTAAGGAAGATGATAAAAGTTGGACTTACCACTATTTAAATATAATTATTGAGTTTTTTTTTTCATAAAAATCTTTTTAACAAAGTAAATGCAAGTAAATTTGACAGATTATAGTTAAATTTGTTTTGAAATCGTATAATGATTTTTATTTTGGGACAATTTTTTTTTTATTAAAATGATATTTATTTTGGGAAGAAATTTATTTATCTAATTAAAATTGTAAATTTATGAAACTACAAAATTGACTGTGGAACTGAAAAATAGAAAAGAAGCTCTCCCTCATGTGAATATAATAATAAATTGTTCCTAAAAGATAGAGTTGAAATCAGATCCTTTTAGGTATATACTACAATTCGCATGTAGGAATTTAAAAGTCAGATTATTATCTCACAATTATTGTCTGGAAGACTGGAACTGAGTTATTAAAAAGAAAATAAATAAATAAATTTGTTCCTAAAAAATTCTAATAGAAATAAATTGATTGGTTTTTTTATAACGGGCAACTAGAACGGGAAATGGCTCCCACGTGTCTGGTCCACGACTATGCGTCAACTCACGTGCCATCCGATTCCGTTCAACTCCGTTTCTTGGAATCCGCTGCTACCCAGGAACACGACAACTCGCCGTCAATCTGCCGTTAAGTTCAAACACGTGTCGGCCAGCGAAAGGTGGACCCATTGAACTTACTATACGCCTGCCACGTTGTGGTCCTTGATGGTCCACAATGACTAGTCTTTAGAACACTCCTTAATTATTCCACATTTATCACTAATATCTTCTATGTGACTAATTTGCCCCTCTACTCTTGGTGTGTTTTCCTACATATTTAAGTCTGCTAATTCGACTAAATTATTCACTATGTAGCAAGAAATAGACACATTCTATTTTTTTAATCACAATGACCATCTATATATATGTGTGATTAATTATTTGAGTCTATTTGGTCTTACTAATTTGCTTTCATTTGATATATCATAATTGAACTTGGTGGGATTTTTAGATGTTATATCTGATGAATTATTGTAAATACAACATCTATAGTTGTTTTATACAAAAATAGATGTGATTGTGTGTATATATAGTGAATAATGAATTTGATATAAATTATCAAGTATAATATAAATAAAAACACTTCGATTTATCAGTTATCAATAAATTTGAAGTTAATACTGAATATCTAGATCAATAATATTAGAAACTTTGATATATAAATAGTAAGTGGATCGTGTTAATATTAGCCCTCTTCATATTTTTTGTCTCCACAAATTTTCTCTTAATCTTCTTTGGAACGTCACCACAAAAGGAATTTTAAAAATAAACATATACAATGATTCATTATTTGAAATAAAAAGACTTGTTCATGTTACAATATAAATATGATTAGAATTTTATAGATTCATTTACAAGTATTTTAACTTATAAAAATGAATTTGAATTATAGATCACTAGATTTCGTCGAAATCTCATTAAATTGCATTCATAAAACCAACAATTCTTATACATGTGTTAGACCATCATACTTTGGGAAATATGAGTTTATTACGCTATTAATTACTTTTATTAACCAATCTACTTTCATATGAAATTTGTGAGGCAATGTTTATACAATGTGTGTGTATATATATATATATATCTATACTATATATTAAAGTAAGAAAGTTGGCAAAAGTTACAAGAATGTGTCATGTCAATAAAATAAATAAAATAAAATATTAAATCTTACTTGGTAAACTACTATATAATTATATATATACATTTATTTATTTATTTATAAGATCAATCTTACTTTAGAAGTTATTATATAATCTATATCAAACTAACAAATGAAGAGAAGATACATTGATTTCTCAAATCAATGTAAAATTAAGAAATGAAGAAAAAATAATGATTTTTCAACAAAATAAAGATACATAGAGAATGAAGAAAGAAACATGATATATAAACATTAGATATAATGAAACTAAAAAATGAAAAAATATAAGATTTTGCTAAACATTTAAAGGTTAAAAATTTCTTCTAAATTCACATTGTCTCATATCTTCGTTTTCAAAGAGATATACTATTTTGAGAAAAATATTATACACAAACTTTATTTAATACAAATTATTACTATTAAAATCCAATAATAAATATGACAACTAGTACAACGCATAGAAAAAAATATTAGTATATATATATATAGAATCACCGGACCACCCACTTTTGAGTTAAACCCCACCAAACACTTCGGGTGATGTTTTAATTATTGACTTTAGTAATGAGAAGTCATCTCACATCTCTCCAAATTTGGTCCACGTGTCATTTACCATGACCCTAGCAATGTTATCTCACAGATCATATTTCAACGTTAAGTCAAAATGAGTGCAAGTAACATGAAACTATTGCTTTACCAACAAAAAGATATTACAATTAAAAAGAAAAAGAAAAATAATCGCTTATTTCACTTTTACCTTTAACCTTTATTAGGTAGCTAATATTTTTGTAGCAGCCTTTGGTGCTTGCTTCTCTTTTTCAACACATCCTCATTTTTTATTGTCACAATGAAAATGAGAATTTGATTTTGAAATCTTATTAAATAAATTGAAATTATGATGAATATTTCTTCTATTTCTAATAAAGTTAATCATACAATTTTTTATTTCTCTAATTAGATGTGTATTTTTTTTCTCATATATGTGTATAGATTCAAAAACTTGACAATATAACTATCAATTTCAACATAAAATGCAAGAAACTAGAATAGATTTTATAAGCTATATAAATTTTAATTTTTTTAACAATATTGATTATCCATAGTCTCTCTCTATCTCTCTCATATGCCCATCTAACAAACTGAGGCCAACATTTATACTCTTGATGATAATTTTATGACAATTTTTAAATATTTATTTCTTTTCTTTTATCATTGTTCTTTGCAATCAATTGCTATATGTTTGGGTGGGTTAAGAGTTTTTAATCATGTTTGTCCTTTGTTTGGTTTATAGGTTGAAAGTCTCATGTTTAGAGTTTGGGCGGGTTAAGAGTTTTTAATCATGTTTGTCCTTTGTTTGGTTTATAGGTTGAAAGTCTCATGTTTAGAGTTTGGGCTCGATGTCAAAAAATTGAACCTGGATTAAATAAACCATCCATTTTTGAATGATTTATTAAATCTTGTGTAAGCCTCATCTAATACCCCTCCGAAATGACCAAATTATCCTTAATATTGATAGATAAATTACTTTAGACCCATTTTCCTTCCAAAAAAATTACGAATTGCCTATATATAAATAAAATTATTTCCTAACCAAATAATTATGAATTTCCCTTATATTCAATTAAATTAATATTTTACTTTGGAAAATTAAATATAACACCACTTATGTATGAGGCATTTTGGTCAAGTTCATATAAATTCGCAGCAAACTCTTGTTCCAAACAACTCTTAGTATAACACCATATTTCAACAAATAACCACAACACTCAAAACAAACACAATATCATGTTAAACCTCACATTAAACATTTAAACTAAATATATAAAAAATTTAACCGTATTTAAAATTAACGATGCAAATCTACAATAACCCAACTAACGAACCAAACATGACCTTATACTTTTGAAATGCAAATTGTTTTATTCAATTAACATGAAGGAAAGTAAGAAACATAAAATAGCTAGACTTTTTTCAGTGGAATAGCTGCATTTGAATTGGTCAATATTGGAATAAGGATAATTACACAAAGTAATTAATGATTAATCTAATTAATCCAAAACTACTTTTCCAACCGCCGGCAAGTAAATTAATACTAAAATCATTAACCCTGAATAACATTGCAATTAATATATTATTACTTGAGTGAGGTTTCTTGGAACAAGGATTTTAACATTTGATATTCTACTAAAAGGTTAATATGTTTATTCAAAGAAAAAAAGAAGAATAATATTAATGTCATAGAAAACAAGAATTCAATCACATTTGGCTTGAAACCTTCACCAGTCAGTCGAATTTAATGTTCAGTACCCTTTTTTTAGTTTAAAAATTTATGTTTGAGATAAGTTTGCCTGCCAATTCAATCAAGTCCAGATATGCTTTAATCGAGTTAAGCCCAAATTCAACAGAAATCATATTTAAAATCTTATCCAATAAAAAGATAAACTATTTGTTGTATTGAATGAGTTAAACTCAAACGAGTTCTTAGAAAATGGTTTAAAATGAAATATTAAGTAATTTAATCTTTTTACAGCTATTCATAATTTGAATCAATTTACGGAAATTCATTCGTAAATTGTGGGTTGATATGTATTGTCACAAAATTAGATTTGTGAGAAAGTTTTACAAGAATTTCTTTTATTTATTTATTTTGGTTCAAGGCCTTAATGAAGTATGAAGTATCCAACAATTAATTCTTCTTCTAAAAAGTAATAAAAGCAAAAAAATAAAATAAATAAATAATAATAATAATATTGAGATAATAATTATCCTAGTACCCAAACCTTTTCTGAAATGAATTTGGAACAAAAAGTCTGTTGAACTGCTTTCATTCACTAATCGTATTGTCCTCAGTGACAAATTGTGTTTTGGTGATTAAATTAGTGTGGTTGAACATTTAATATGTTTGGGAGGGGTTCGGTGTGTTTGAGAAAATCCGAAATCTATATAAAGGTAAATAATTAAAATGTATGTTTGTTTGTATGAGAATTAAATAGGGTAAGATTATATCGTAAATGTTAAATTAATATTGGGAAAATGTGACTTGATGCAATAGTTTATTGTGAAAAAATAAGTTGATGTGTTATTTTATAATGATTTGATGATTGCAATATAAGTAGTTGTGATTGTGTTCGAATTTTGCGATCCAAATATAAATACAAAAACGAATATACGTTAAGATTTTGAAGTCCAAAATTTTATCATGTACCCTTTCAAACATACATTAGGGTTTATAAACATACATTAGGGTTTATGATCATCATTTTTCTACAGGTCAATCATTGATAAAATCACACTTTTTTCTAAATTATAATTTTTCTACAAGGGCATTCCTCGACATACGAAAACTAATCATGTAGATTATTATGATAGTTTAATCACAAATTAAAAAAATAAAAAAAATTGAAAAATATCAAAATTGCACCTTTATATAAGATCGTGTTATTTTTATAATACAAAAAACTTTTATTCAACTAGTATACAAATCTAGAATTTATTTAACTCCACTTCATCTATTTTTATGTGCTCACACGCATCCCTACATATCAGCTGTCTACGTCCACATTAACTCACGTCTGTGCGTGTTCTAACAAACATTTAATACTTTTTGGTATGCTAGCTAGTGATACATTAATGTTATCTGAGTAATATACGTTATATTACATAATATAAGAAAATATCTTTACGTAAATAAAATAATATCTTTTTGTGGTACAATTAATATCTTTATGTGACACAAGTCATACAACAACTACTTTTATGTATATATTAATATATTTCAGTATAATAACAAAATCATTTTAATTAAAATAAGATAATACCTTTAAGTAGATGTATTAATATTTTTACATTATACTCCTAAGTTATAATTCAATTAAATGAAACAATTCATTTATAAGGTAATATTTTTTTGTAATACAATCAATATACAACTCATATTTAAAGATCAACGAATTGAAAATAAATTTAAATTGTAGACAATGATGCAACCTCTCACAAAACTATAGCAATAAAATACTCTTATCTAAGTTTTTGTTGTGATCTACATAAAAACTCCAAAAAGGAAAAAATGCAATAAAAAAAAGAAACAAAGAAAAACATAGAAATGTAGTTGGAAGAACATAGTGGGCATTTCTGACCATTCATACGTGGGCCCACGACACGTTCTAGCCATTAGCTAATCCAATATTTTGAATTTCATTTAAAATTAATTAAATTATTTTTGTTTTATTGCAAAAATTATTATTATTTTCTCCCTCCTTAACAGAGGACAATGAGAGCGACATTGGCGTGGAAATTAAAAAATTCGGACAACCCATTATTCAATTAAAATAAAAATCGACTAAAAAAAATTACACACTCTCTCTCTCTAGATTTTGGCATTATATAAGTAGGCAATATAGTTTTTATATGTTGTTTCATCAGTCAATGTGATTTGAGCTTCTACCTCATCGCACAGAATTAAAGGTAATTTTGTTTGAATTCTTATTTATCTCTTCAGCAATTCGATGCTCCTATTTAGGATTCCTGCAGTTTTTAATTGTATGATCATAAAATTTTGAATTTAGATAACTAGAACGAAAAACTTGGAGTTGAATTTGATAATTCTGGATTTTGAGGAGCCTTTTTTTTTTTTTTGTAGGTTGGTTTTCGAATTATTGTGTGTGAGTGCTTGGTTAAAATTATGCTTGATTTGAATAATCGTTGTCGTTAATTGTTTCTTTCTTTTTTTTTTTTTTTTTAAAGAATTCTGAAGTAGAATTGGAGTAGGGAAGAAGTGGAGTTGTTGTGAGTTGGTGTTAATTTGGGATATTGATTTATTTGAGGTTATTTTAGTATGAAATTGTGAATTCTTTGGATTAATGAGTAGTTACGATAGAATGTCATTTTTGCCTCAAGGTTTTTTTTATCTAGTTACAGCAAAGTGTAACTGTGATGATTCACTTCACTGTTGTAGTGTAGCTATTTCGTGTTTTCTTTGGAGACTGTTTTCTGATGGGTAAAATCATCTTCTTTAGCTGAATCAAACGTCGTATCATGTATGTTAAGTGTGTTATGTCATTCCGTATGTCATATGTCTTGATACTAAGATAGGTCAACTGGATAGATTGTTCTTCTTTCCTCTTTACTTGCACTCAGAACCAAGAAAAGGAAATGGTTAATCTATTATTCTGTTAAGAACTGGCTAAGCTTTTACTAATAGATCCACTTATCAGTGAGGCTCCTTTGTGTCTTGCTGAAGTCCATGCTGGGCATAATTGTCAGTGCCTCTTCATTTTATTGTATATTTTTGTTTGTAACCTGAGAGATTAGATACCCTGATGATATTTGGATAAAATAAGATGGTATCTCATCATCACATCATGGTTTATTGTTAAATGGCAAAGAAAGAAGGAAACTAAAGATGGTTCCTGGTATTTAGTTTGTGTTCTTTACAGTTGTTTCTGCTTTGCAAAAACACTGTAAACTTCTGAATGTTATTGTTCAAATACTGTAGGACTGCATCACCTGGATTCATCCTCTGCGCTTGAATATTCCACGACCTCATAACTTTCTTTTTTCCTTTTTTTGGGTTTGAGGTGGGGGGTACTTGGCTAGAGTGAGTGTGTATGCATGTTTTCTTATATATTTCAATAATTGTCTTGTGTAGTGAATTATGATTAGGCCATTAATTGTTTGGGAGAGTGTCAACAACAATGCCCACACTTGCCAAGAGTAATAATCGGCAACTAGAGACAGGACTCAGAAGCATCCCAACTTCAACACCCTACAGCCAGCCTTGGTGGCAGGGTCTCGGGAGCAATGACATGCCTTCTCCAGGGCAGCAAGAAGATGGTTCCTTAGCCCCTGCAACTCTGCACTCACAAGGCACCGTTGAAAGGATCCCCAAGGATACAGATACTAATGCAGCTTTTCGATCTGGTAGCCTTCTGTGCTTTACCATATATTTAACTTTTATTTTTTTGTTTTGTTTTGTTTAAATGTACTATATGCTCACTAGTCAAGAAAAAAGTTGCTATCTTCTAGTTGCATTCTTTTCCTGTCATGCTATGTCTGGAGTTCCGAGTCATCTTACCGAGGGTGACTGAAGACACTATGATTCTTGGACTGATGTAACAAATGTAGTTGTGAAGTGGCTGTTGAACCTTAATTCTATTATCAACCTCATCCCAAGAGAAGAGATCTAATTTCAAGCTCAGCCATCTCATCTACTCCCGTGGAAACTAAATAGGAAAAGACTACTCCTAATGTCTGCAATTAGGCAATTGTGTCGCTTTATTATGTTTGGTATTAGATTAAGATTTGTGAAATTTGGTTATTTGGAAATGATTAGTATCTAAAATCTGAGCAGAAGGATAAAGGTTCATGGTGTCTGCAATTCCCCAACTTGTTTTGGTTACTTATAGATTATTCCCGCATACTTTGTGCATTATTACTTTCACCTGACATTCTCTTTATAACTTATTGATTTTTGCAATACTAACTGAAAGAAATCGTAACAAGATTCAATGGATTGCATACTCAGATCATGTGAATCTTGGATCATAGCTATTTTGGAATGCTTGTACTTACTAGGAGAGCTAACAAAACACAAGATAGTCTCTGGTTGCACAAAAATGTTGGCCACTTTTTTTGATATGCTTTTCATATAGGAAACAGGAAGGCGAAATGACCGAAACATGCTGTTATGGCACATTCCAAACTTAGGTTTCACCAGTTAACATGATCTACGCTTTGCTGACGCTAGTTTGAAGAAATTATATATGCTCGAGGTTCATGCTTAGGTTGACCAGTTTACTTAATGAAGCTAGTCTGAAAATTAATATCCACATTACATGGTCAATTTCTGGATTGGGTGAAACCCTGAAAAGACAGTTGGTACTCCCTGGTGTGTCACTGTTTCCTAGTGCTTAAGCATATGGATCAAAGTTTTATGATCCGTGAATACTATTGGATAATGTTGAACAAGAAGCTGGCTTCACTGATCCAATATGTACAGAACATTTGTACTGGAGTCTGAAATAACTGATGTCCGTCATTAGGGGATATGTTATTATGAATATCCATGATAGTGTACAGCTCTATGCTCCTTTAGTTGTACTAAAAACTAAGTTATTAAGTGCAGCGTTGTTGTCTTTTAGTTGTAGTAGAGTTAGATCTCTGATCACTTACTAGAAGCAGAGATGCCTTATGTCGCTTTTTGAGACTTCATTTTATAACAGAAGTTCAGTGAATATTGTGATTGGATGGCTGAGCCATTAAAAGAATTTTGCTTTGACTGAATTAACTGATGAAATAATTTTTGCACCATATCTGCCCTTCATTTGCATCAGTTTGGGAGGAAATATAATATTATTGTGTTAGAAGTATTGGAGTTTCTTATAGAAAATAAACCTTGAAGTGTTGGACATGATTTGTCTATATGAGCTCTGTGGCTTCAAAAAGCATCTGCTTGGTCCATCTGTATGGCTAAAAAATTTAAGGAAACCTAATGAATATTCGACTAAATCTATATTAACTGTTCCAATTCTTATAAAGTCTCCTGCTCTTACATGGGGTTCATTGTGTGACAGTACAATTTTGTACTCGGCTACTTTCTTATGGGAGAAATTTTTATGCAATGATTGAACATCTTAATCGTAATGTATGGTAAGGGAAAATATTAGATTATGAAAAATGCACTAGTTTTAACAATGCAGTCCTCACTGCCGATATTCTATCCTAAGTCATCAATGTTTGCTTGTGTTATAGGATATCATGTCTCTGTTGCATGAAGACCTCCAGATTGGTACTTGTATCTTGGTTAACATCTTTAGTAGTAATTGGCTACTTTGCATATCATTTTCTTTGACTAATTTGTGCATATGCCTGCTGGCCATCATCAAAAGCTCTATCTTGTTGTTGTCTGTTCCATGCTTGTATTATTCCTGATCCAGCTAAATGTGGTCTATATATCCTCTTTCAGATTTAAATGGGAGCAATGGCGAGCAAGAGCAGCAGCAACTTGAAGCAAATTCACAAATGGAACTTGTTGGGCATTCAATAGTAAGACCCTCCTCCTCCTCTCTCTATACGTGTCTCAGAGTTATATGAACGCTTTGTTTCAGTACTGAGCAGATGTATGAATATCACAGTTTCTAGGAGTACAATTTTCATTTTCTTATCCAGATCTATATATGACTTTACTTCTTTTCTGTACAGATGTTGACATCATATCCGTATGCAGATCCACATTATGGGGGAATGTTGACCTATGGGGCACCGGTAAGGACCTACTATGGCCTAAAACTAAGCTTGAAGACACCTGTTAAGATCAATATAATGTAGAGGGTATAGAGGAGAAATAATCTGTCATACATGTTAAGAGTTACAAATCAACCATCTTATGACACTACCTTGTCAACACATACATGCTCATGAACATGCACACACATTACACATGCATATCTATGTATTGATATGCAGTTGAGAGGCAATTATTTATGTTCACAGTAAGAGAAAAAAATGCTGGACTCTAATTCTTCAGTTTGTCATGCTTCAATTTCCACTTTATTGCTGCCTCTAATAATCCCTGAGCTATATCACCTTCTCTGGTGAAGAAATGTTTAGCAATCATTCTGGTGAACTAATAAAAATCACCAGCATTTCTAGCCATGCTACCCAACATGTCAACCTTAAAAATAGCTCCTTAATGTTATGCATGTTTGTTTTGGATGCCTAAAGAGAGATATTTTTAATTCGAATTTTTTTAATTGAAGTTTTCCTTTTATCTTTTTTAATTATATATTTTCTAATGAACATGTTCTCTTTGGATTTATGGTTGAAATCTTTTTGGATTGATTCCAGGTACATCCTCATTTGCTTGGATATCATCCAGCAAGAATGCCTCTGCCTCTTGAAATGGAAGAAGAACCTGTCTATGTGAATGCGAAACAGTACCATGGAATTTTGAGGCGAAGACAAATACGAGCAAAGGCAGAATTGGAGAAGAAATTGGTGAAAAACAGAAAGGTAACAGAATGCTACCCTCCAAACTTTTGCATACATTTCCTCATCTTTTTATAGTAATCAATCTTGAGCAATCATGTCAAGTTTGCACAGGGATCATATAATTCTACTTGCTATTCACCTCTTTTTTCTGGAAGTAATAATTCCAGATGACATATTGCTACTGGATGTGTTGGTTTCAGTTTTCATGTTGGACTCAATTACACTTCAACTCTAAGTTAACAATTACCTGAAAGATGGGAAAGGATGTTCACTTATTTCCCCATACATGGATGCTAATACACGTGTGATACACTTACGTGTTGGTATGAATTTCAAATACCTCTTATCATTGAAATCGTGCTTATGTTCTCTGTGCATCGCTAAATGCAGCCTTATCTTCATGAATCTCGGCACCAACATGCTATGAGAAGGGCAAGAGGCTCTGGGGGCCGTTTCCTAAACACCAACACACTCGATAGTAACACGGAAAAATCCAATTCTGGGAAGCAATCAAAATCAGGCGAAACGGCTTCTGCACACATGTCCTCCAGCAGTAATGGCGCATCTAATCAGCACGATGGATCGAGCAATGATCAAGGTCTGGGATCGTACTATGCACAGGCGAGCAGAAGAGAGCTTGAACACCACGGACATTTTAGGGACATTAACTGGAACTCGGTGGTGGATCAGGCCCCATAAGGGCCCCCACCCAGCAGCAGATGAGAATCGATCCTCCGTTTCTCTGACATGGATATGGCTATGGCTATGGCTATGGCTTGTCTGTCAGGCAATTCATTCTTGGCTTGGTTACTTGTAGGGTTCAGGGATGAGACAACTTAGAATGTTGTGTATATTTCTCCATGCACCTGTCTTATCCTTTCTGTAAATATGGTAAGAATGTAAGCAGTATTGGTAATGTTTCTCATACTCTGTGGATTCTGTGTAAACTTTGAGGTTTGAATTCTGTATTTTATCTTTCATGTTGTAACTCCTCTCGCATCATTTTATTTGCTTTCCTTCATATAATTGTTTTGATATTTTAGAAATAATTTCAAGATAACGTAAAAGAATTTTTTTAAATAATTACTAAATAATTTATAGGGATAGAAGACATTTATGTGTTGTGTAGACTTGTAGCACATAAATGGACCAAAAAATGAGTTTTTTTTTTTAAACACAGGGATCTAAAAACAAAATGTGATAGAAAGATGATAAAAAATCCAATAAGGTTAATTTAGAGGAGGATTTTTTTTTTTTTTTCAATTATTTATAATTATTCTTATCTTTTATTAATGTCTACTTCCAATTATTTATTTTTAAGAAGCATATCTCAATATTTGGAATTATATTGACATAAATCACATGTCGTTTTAATTTTATGACAAAAACTTTTATACACTTGGTGCATGGATCACAGATCCATGCACCTGACCCGACCTGGCCCATCACGCGTCCATATGCGCCTGCACGTGCCTCTAGATCGCAGACAAAATCAGTCAAAACATGTTTCCAGGTGTCAGACCTTTATGTTACGTTAACTATATCTTTTAGTAGTGTTAGACATACCTTTTAGTTATGTTAGTCATACCTTTTATGTTATGTTAACTATACCTTTTAACAGTGTTAGACATACCTTTTAGTTATGTTAGTCATACCTTTTGCAAGGCTAGCTACCTTAGCATTTTTTTTAAATTTAGTTAAATATACATTTATGTGTTCATAAGATGACCATTATATATTTTTAAGTATATCTTTATAAGTCAATCATTCAAGACACATTATGTATAAATTCCAAGACATTTATGTTACCTTCTGTCTCGATAACATGACATTTATGTATTATTAAGATGACATTTATGTATTATTAAGATGACCTTTAGATTCAGAAATTGTATCAATTGCATCGGCAAATTCATCTTCTCCACTAGATAACTCAACAATTTGAAGGTTAGGTATAGTTTCACCTATGATAGAATATTACGAACACAATATTAGTTAACCTTTTCGCATTGATAATTGAAGACAATATCTGAATTTCTAAGAAGTTATCAGCACTGTCCATGTTTTTGTTTATAATTTAAAGGTTGGAATCACAGGCGTCCATGAAAATGATTGATTGAAGAGGTGAAGGTTAGACCGTGTTTTTGTTTGTAATTTGAAGGTTGAAATCACATATGCCTATGAAGATGATTGATTGAAGAGGTGAAGTTTAGAGAGGAGGTGAAGACGTGATGGTGAACTGAGGATTGCACCTCTTAATTATATGAAAAAAAAGATATATATATACAATGACGGACCCAAGATTTTTATCGAGGTGGGCCCAACTAATAAAAGAATAACAATAGTTCTAAGAATAAAATCATAAAATTATGATAGTGTATCAAATTAAAATAATATCATTACTCAACAAAGAAAAATAAATAATGAGTTTAGATATATGAACAATTTACCTTAAAAATCTTAAAAGTTGATATTTTTAATAAGAATTTGATAATATGCAAGTAAAATTAATTAATATACATATTTTTTGAATAAAAATATAAAAATACCTAAAATATTTTTTTTTTTAAATCTCAGGGGGCCCAGTGCCCCCCTCACTTCAATGTAGGTCCGTCTCTGTATATATATATATATATATGTGTGTGTGTGTCTTCCTGAACCGAGTCGAGTTTGAGTTGCACAGATCTTAAGATCCGTACAACAAGTGTACACCAGTGAAACTCTAATTTTATTAAGAATTGTGTGCATTTTTCTTTACCATATTTAATTTTTTTCTTAAGTAATTAGGTAGAGTAATTATGGACGAAGGCATACAAGCTGAGTTTTAAATAGGAAAGCAAAATGAGCAAGTGTAGTGGGTCAAAACGATATTAATGTAAGTTTATGGGCTCAAATAAAAAATCTTCTTACTGACGTCAAAAAGAAAAACCCTAGACGAGATTCCTCATTTCTGCTTTCTCATTGCCCCGCCATGGAAAGGTACTCTCTCTCTCTCTCTTCTGTGTATGTACATGAGGTGTGTGGATGGCCAGCTTTTAAATTTCCTATATTTTACTTCTATTTTTATGGTTTTGATTAATCAGTTAATCGTTTGAGAAGTTGAAATTTTGGTGAATATCACTTTGTATTGTTGAGCATTTTACTTTTATTATGGGGATTTTTGAAAAGGAAATATTTTTTTTGTTCTTTGTTGGCAGAATTGGATGAAGTCCCATGGATGAAACATTTAGTAATCTGAAAGTGTCTGTGCATAATTGGTGCTCCCTCTCTTTCAGGAGGTTGAGGAACCATCTTATCATTGATATGCCAGGTAGAAAATAGGCATTTCTGAGGGACTTCTATTTGCATTATTTTCATACTTATCTACTTTCAATTGGGGCTGTAAATGAATCCAACACATTATTGTTCAAGCTTCAATTGAGCTGAACAGACAAGTAACTTTGCTTTGATTCTTCAGCTCATTTTCACTGGATTCAGTTTTTGTATTTGCCCCTAGCTTTTTTTTTTTGGTTTTGTAATGTAGCTATTCTAAATTGTAGTTGCAGCTATCAGATTCATTTTCATTTGATATTTTTAAGTTTGAGCCAAAATAGCTGATTGGACTCGGAAGATTAAGTCCACTAAGTCCAAGAATATGATTTCAGATTTATAACAAATTAACTAAGTCCAAGTACCATACTTGATCTGTAGTAATCTAGTCTTGAGTTCATTTTTGTGATGTGGAGATATTGGAATATCTATAGGGCAAGCTAGATAATATTTTCTGGCAATGTGTAAAGTTTTGGGGTATATTATGTGGAATAACATCATGTTGTGTACTTCACTTGAGCTAGAAGTTTGGTCCCTCCATGCTTGACTTGGACAATCTTTATGTTAACTTTGTAATTCTTTCAAGACCTATACTTGGTTATGTGTGGATCTTTTTAAGTGATTCTCTTCTCAAAAACAGTATGCTTAAGATGATAATAAGATGAGAGAATTTGGAATGCTGATGATGTATGGTCCTTGGGTACATACTTTTACTTGGAATGGAGGTGCTTGGTCTTGGTATGAGATGACCACGTCATTGTTGTTCTAAAAGTTCTATTTTTTTTTTTTTTTTAATCTAGAAAATATCAAAAAACTGATGACTAATGGGAATGTTTTGGGCAGCAGGTGATGTAAAAACCACCTCTTTTTTCACACGTGGTGAGTGAATCAGAGAGTGTGAAGAGGGCTACAAGTGATTTTTTAAGACAAATGCCAACTTCCACACAAGTACAAGGAAAAATGCATTGTCTGTACGAGGATTTGGTCAATTGGATAGGAAGGTGGGCTTAGAATTCTTCACATCCACAGCCCAAATAAACTGAAGCCCACATCACAAAAATTCATTGGGCCCACTTGACGCCCAACCATCCGCACCATGAGCCCAACTCCCAAACCCAACTGCTGCTGCTGCTGCTAAAATAAGGAATATACAAAAAATACAAGATTAGTAAGCGAAGATATCGCGTTATAACTTTAAATTGCCAACCATTTAAGCATATATATATATATATATATATATATATTATTTTTTTAAATTTGAGATTCTACATATTGTCAATGAACAATAAAAAAATATTAGATAATAAAATAATGATCCCCTATACACTATATACTCCGTTAATGTTTAAATATAACGTTCCTTTAAATATTATGATTTGAAATTAAAATATAATATTCCTTTAAATTATGGGCACATTTATATGTGCCTATGGTTATAGGTAAACAGACCTATTAGATAATAACACAAATATATATATGGGTGCGGTTATCCGCACCCCATATATTACTAAACACACCCCAATTATAGTATTAATGTTCACATGTGATGTGAACAGTAACACTATGATTGGGGTGTGTTTAGTATTTCTTGGGGTGCGGATAGCCGCACCTTATATATATATATATATGCCCTAAGTTTTGAGGTTTCTCTTGTACACACTGAATTGCTTTCGTTTGTTGGTGGATTTTGCCGATCTCTCCTGATGGTGAAGTAGGCTGATGTTGGTGTGTCGAAGTCACTTAAATCTAAGGAAAAAACATCGTGAAATTTCGTTAAAATTGAGCTTTCCAAAAAGAAATGGTGGTTGTGATTTTTTTGCTAATATTTCGGTGCAAAAACTCACATGCACCCATCGCACAGTGCGACAGGACCACGCACGGTTGTGATTTTCAGTTTTAAATATGTGATTTTTTTTCTCACGCTATGGACACGATCCGACTGCGCGATATGTGTAGCGCATGGTATGGGGCACGAATAGTGCGCGTTACAAGTATGTGATTTTTAATTCTAAGGGCATGATTGGTATGATGGAATGAGGTGGAAATGAAATCATCATTCTTATCTTCATTCCTATTTCTTTAATTGGTATATTTTATAAGTGAGAATAATGATTCCCGCATGAATTGGTATTACCATGGATGAGGGAATGACCATTCATTCATACCCTATGGTATTACGTATTCCTGTCTTAAAGAAAATGAACATTTTTTTTATTAATTTTGACAATTATCATTATTTATTTTATGTTTTCACAAATTAACTTCCTAAAATTGAATTATTATATAAAATTGGGTAAATAATATTAAATTATTTATAAAAAATATAAAATAATAACTAATAATTTAAAATAAATATAAAATAAAAATATAAAAAATAGCAAAAAAATATTATATACATAAATAGTATAAAAATAATTAATAAATATAAAATCTTAAAAATATAATAAAATAATATGAATATAATTTTAATAATACAAATAATTTTAGTTCTGATATAAAATTTATCTATATATATATATATATATTTGTAAATACATATAAATAAGATAAATGAATATTAGTATAGATAATAGGTTATTTAAAAAAATATAAATAAATTGTAACTAAAATATTTTTTTAGAAATATGAAATAAGATATTAGGATTTTAATAATATAAAATCATATAGAATAATTAATAAAAAAATATGAAAAATATATTATTATTATAATAATTATTATTTAACTACTTTAAGAATATGTAAATAATACAAAAATATTAAACTAATAATAAAATATATAAATATAATATATGTTAATATTAGTACAATGATTAATTTTCTGTAAAAAGAATTATTTTTAAATTTAAATATACCAAATATTTTAAATTTGAGTGATATATTGAATATGAATATTAAATAAAATTATAGTGGAGGGTAATTTGGTCAAATAAAGATTGATTTAATATTATATATTTTATTTATAGTTATCAATCATAAAATATACTTATAATGATTATTTCATTCATTTCCTATTCCTTTGTGATACCAATCACAAGAATCAACCATTCCTTTCCTATCACCATTCCATTCTTAAGTTCATTCCATTCCCACCTAATTCCATTCTATCATACCAATCATGCCGTAAGTACATCTTTTATGACTATAAGTATATGTTTTTTTTTTTTTGGCACACGGTCAATCGTGTCCCAGGATACGATCGTACGCGGTCCCATCGTACGGTGCGACGATTGCACGCGAGACTGACTCATTTGTTAACGGTTTCAGTTTCAATGAAATCATATAGTAAATAAATGTTTCAGAGGCATGGAATTTTTTTAAAAAAAATTTAAATCCAAAATAATTTCAAATAAAATGTATGGATACTAATAAAAATAATAATTATTAATTTTAATTTAAATTTTACATGGCAATCATTGAAATTCATAGTTTATGGAACCATAAAGATGAAATGAATGATGTTTTGGTTTGGAAAAAGAGATGATTGATGGTTGAGATAATAATGGTGGTGATGATATGGTAGTTGCGAAAAGAATAAACAATATCAAGGATAAAATAAAGAAATTAAATGTATTGTGGTTGTGAAGAGAAATATTAGTGGTTATGAATAGAAATACCTATAACCAGAAGGGACACGTGTCACCCTTTGGTTAATCCTATTTCCCCCTCAAAAGTTTAATTTCAATTTCAATTTCAATTAATTCATTTAATATTTTTAATTAATTATATTTTAAACATTTAAAGAGATAATAATTTAAAACAAAAAGTTAATAATGATGATTGCTAATAAAATTGTAACGTATGAAACTTTAGGCAAAACATTTTAATAGAAGTTATGGTTACAATTGCATTAAATGATAATTGAAATATTTTGCATAATTAAGTTTAATTTATACACTAATTTATAAGTTAATAATTAATGATTAAAAAAGATAATGATAATTGAAAAATAAAAGGCTAATAATGATAATTGCTAGCTAAAATGTAACGTATGAAACAAAAACTTCTGGTAGGCAAAATATTTTAATAGAAATTGATTGTACAATTGAATTGAATGATAATTTTAGTATTTTGCATAATTAAACTTAATTTTACATACTAATTAAGTTAGGAATTAATGATATTGTTGTAAATTTTAATTCAAGGTATATATTTCAATAAATTCACCATTGAAAATATGCCACAACAAATCACTTTAATTTTTCATTGAATAGTGCTTAGAAAAAGGGAACAAGAATGTCATCATCTAGCGGGTATTCACCCATCGAAGGAAATCTTCAAAATTAGAATTCGAGTTATTCGAATGTGGTTTGTTCCCAAATTTAATAATTCTTTCGCTTATCATAGCATGACGATGATACTTATAGATGAAGAGGTATGTTCAAATATTTATATGTATGTGTCTGTAATGATTTTAATTTAATGTCTATCAAATTTTCTAATTTATTTTCAATGCATCTAATGATAGGGAATTAAAATTCAATCAAGTGTTGGTAGAATGCATTTGAAATTATTTATACATAAAATTATTTGTTGCAATATCCAAAGTCAAAAACAAAAATGGTATCGAAATTCTATGTTGTGACAATTAGGACGAGAAGATTTGTAATACTACAATTAATGTTGTTTATGAGGAGGTTTTCCAAAATTTGTAACAATATATGACAAAAAAATTATTGATTTACTTCAAAAATATTTTTACTTACTTAGTTGTACCAATAATAGTTTTCTTTCAAGAAAGTATATCAATTATTTGTTAAAATATTATAGATGAATGTATTGCAAATGATGTTAC
Source organism: Scutellaria minor (assembly GCA_954870855.1). NCBI lineage: Eukaryota > Viridiplantae > Streptophyta > Magnoliopsida > Lamiales > Lamiaceae > Scutellaria > Scutellaria minor. Next base: position 11,684,223 of record OX940738.1, on the reverse strand, counting down.
TATACTATAGTATTATAAAAAATTAATACAAGTTCACTAATATAAGTCATACTTGAAATTTGAAAATATTACAAGACTACTAAATAATAAAGTTAAAAATATAAAATTTATAAAGTTAATTAATAAATAATAATTTTCAAAATTTTAACTTAGTATTAAAATATCCGTGTAATACACGGGTCTTACACTGGTTATTAAGTATTGTAATGTAAACAATTTGATTTATTTGATGTTTATAATTCAAAAGTTTATTCTCTCAGAAAAGCCGTAAACATTACCAATTTATCAAGAAAATAGATTTGCTTGAACCAATATGTCCTAATCGAATCTGCAAAGAAAATTACATAAATTATAGTTTATTTAGAGATAATATGAATGCCTGGAATTCCCATTACATAATTTCGATATTTTTTAATATATTTTCATATTTAATTTTGGTACTTTTATATTTACCTAAATAATTTTTTGATTTGTTTGAATTAGTTCTGGAATCATTTGTTAGATATTTGATCATATTAGTATTTTTCCTCAAAAAATAAGTAGAAACGTTTAATTTACATTTGAAAGAATATAAGTTTACAAGAAAAATACAAGAAAAAGTGTTGGAATTAGTAATAGTGAGGACAATAATATATTCATTTAATTTTTGATTTGGGATTATTTGGAATTAAAATGCAAATTTTCTCTGAAAGAGACAAAACAAAAGCAGTAAGGAAAAAATGAAAGAAAAGATGGCGAAATATATGAAACCAACTACCCCTCACTCACAACGATCATACACACTCAACCCCACAATATTAGGGGGGAAAAGTTGAGTACAATCCAATTAAAATTCTTAAAGCAAATTATTAGTCCAAAGACAAAGTTGGACATTTAGATCCATATCTCAAGAAAATCATACAAAATAATAAATGCCTAACGTGAAGGAGAAAAACAAATCTATAATTTATATGAAAAATAATGATTTTTTTCTTTTAAAAAGGGATTGATTTAATCTTTGAAAATTCTGGAAAGTAATAAAATAATCTATAGAAGAAACATTTAGTAAAACATGTCTTTTTTTCTGGATTTAAAGTACTGAAAAGGGTAAAAAGATACCTCAGCAAATTTAGGAAAATAGTATGGTAACGGGGGAAATAATTGGCTAAAGAAAATGTTAAAAAAATAAAAATGTTCCACGCAAGAACAAAAAACAAAAAAAAAAAATCACTTTTTAACATTTGGGTGATTTTATAAACACGCAAAGAAATTCTTTATACAAAAAGCCTTTTAAAAACCGCTTCTTTTTTAAAAATCCATTTTTTTTTTCAAAATCTATTATATATTACTCTATTATTCTATTATCTATATAAATATATATATAGAAAGAGTTTTTTTAAAAAAAACTGTCCCCACTCAAATTCAGTTTTCATTATACGGAACTCTCCTCCGTAATCTCTCTAATTATCAATTCCAATTCATTTTTTCCACAAATTTCTAACTTTTCTTCAAGATTCACAAATTTATTTTCTTTTCTACCATCAGATTTCCAATTGCAGTCCAATCTATATATAGAGCATAAGATCCAGATAAACTATTATTGTACCAATCTATATTTTTGGATAAATTATTATTGTATGAATCTATAATTCCGGATAACTTATTTTTGTACGAATGTATATTTTAGTACTAACATAAATCCCGTGTATTACACGGGTTTAATTAAATTAAATTTATTAAAATTAAATAAATTTAAATATTATTTATATTGAAATAAATATTTATGATTCTAAGTTAATATTAAATATAATGTAATTCTGATTAATACATTATTTAACTATTGAAATAAAAAAATTCTAATTATATGTAAGAATAGATGATATTTATACATATTGAAATCTTTTTTAAAATTTTATTTGTGGATTTTAAAATTTTAAATTTGAATATGTTAATTTAGAGTAGCACTAAATTTCTTTCCAATCAAATGATAACAAAATTAAAATCAAAATTTCTCAAATAAATTTTATAGTTTATTTTAAAACACATATTCACAAAATCTATCAGTAATAAGTATCAATAATCATTTATAATTAGCAAAACTTTATTTATTTTTTCTTTTAAAAAAATATTTTTCTCTAATATTTTTAAATTAAACAAATTTAAAATATATAATTGATTTTTATAATTGAAGTTTAACATGTGTTATTTTAAAATTTTAATTAAAAATTCATAAAATATTTACTAATATAAATTATCAACATAATTAAATTGATATCATTAAATAACTATATTAATTAGCTTTAAAACTCTATTTATTATAGATGTAATTTGTAAGATTGAAATAGAATTAATATGAAAAATTGTATGGTTGACAGGTGACACATGTGGTCTTATTTTTATATATATAAAGATGACTTAAAACCGATTGATATCATATTAATCATAGTAGTTGTTCTTGTAAGTATTAAGGTTGGCCTTTGTCAAATCCTGAGTTTAAATTTTTATCCGTGCATTACTTAGTTCTAATAATATGGGCCCTTCTCATGGAACCCTATTTTTGCATCAAACCTGAATCTCATAAACCCAAGCGAACACTAGTCCAAATACTTCACACCCTCTATAATTCTCTGGGCCCAAATTCGGGCCACTTTAATTAATATTCTTTAAATCCACAGCCCTAATAAAATGCTACGTCCAAACTCTTTTAGCCCACTTGAAATTCAGAACCCAAAAATGATTCAACCCAGCAAACTGAGTCCATCTTGTTTTAATATGGGCCCTACTCATGAAACCAAATAAGCCCGATCGCAAATGCTGCAACCCCACTATGTTCCAATTATTCCTATTCTCAACTCAAAATTAGGCCAATTTTAATTAATAAATATTCGATTTAAAGACGTCATTTCTGTAAAACCCCCTAAACTAATACACAATAATTAGTAAAATTTTGATTTAATCTTACTATATTCGAACTTTTTCTAGAAAGTTGAAGTGTTGTTTTAGCCATAATACCAATACAAATAATCCCAAAAAGTCAAAATAGTCAAATTCTTTAATATTTTTGGCCCAAATACTCAAGTTAGTTATGAGGTTGGTTAAGGTAGTAATTATTGACAAAAATTGTATGTTAATAGTGGGGTGTTTGGCAGTCCTCACAGTTGACAACATTTTTACAAATAAAAACACACAAACTTAGACATATAAAAATTCTATTATGTTCAATTAGTGTACGTTCACCCAATTTAGGAAGCCTGCTCTTTTTTGACCTTAAATCTAGTTGACTTTTAGGAACTTCATTCTTTCTTCATGCAATCTTAAATATTGGATTTGAATCTTTCTGTATATTCGTCTAATCATTGTCAATTTGTTTTTGGAACTCATCAAGCTACGTTAAAATCACTTTATTATTTTTTATTAAAAAACAAATATTCCTCTTAAGAAAAGATTTGACATGATCAGGTGCTAAATAAAGAATATGGCCCTATAATCAATAAAATAGAACAATATTTTCTCTATTAGTATAGGTTAGTTTTAAAGATATGCAACATTCCATATGTATTACTTTTATAAAATAAACATAAATTTCATAGTTCATAGTTAGTCATTGCACTACCACTTTTTGTTGCAAAAATGAGGGCATCTTTTATTTCATATAGCTAGTAGTGTGTATTTTATTCTTTTTATTTCTTTACATTTTTGCTAGTACAAGGTCCAAATATATATGAAAAATTAGTTAATTCCCACTTCTCATGCAGATAATGCTGTAACGAAAGTAGGTACAATATTTGTAAGTAAAGGTTGATGCATGTATTATATTGGTAACCAAGCATAATTAAGTCCTCCATTAATAACTAACATCTTCATATTTGAAATATACCTGAAAAAATAGTCAACCACTCTTCATTGTCAATCTTTTGTGTCTCATTCAACAACACAAAATAGTTTGTTTTCAAAGTCCAAATTGCTTTTCTGCAAATAATTTCCCTTTTTCCTTGGTTTCATATACATTTTTGTGTTGCTATATATATAGGTATCTTTGCTGATCATAAGATATACAAAGCAATTTCAGTGTGTTGTACTATAATAACCACTTAATTCCAAACTACCTATACTTTGTTCAAGAATTTGAAGAAAAAAATGAGGCCAACAATTATTTTCTTTGCGACACTTTTCATCATTTTGTTGTCTTCTTCCTCATGTTTTGGTAGAAAACATCATAGCCATTCAAAGCATCGAAAACGGGGGCAAAAATCTGCAGTTCCAGCTCCTCTTAATGCTCAAAAACAGGTACTGAATGTTGAAGATTTTGGAGCAAAAGCAGATGGAAAATCAGATAATTTTAAGGTATATTTTTTATCTTTTCATTACAAATAGTGTTCTAAGTTGTAGTGGTGTAATAAAATTAAGCTCATTGTAGATTATTTCTTGATTTCTTCTTGTTGGATGGATTTTAGTTGAGGTAGTTTAATTACCATAGTAAAAAATAAATTTTCTTATATTCTTTATTTACAGTTAGTTCTGAGTATGATCTCTCATATAGTGTTGTTATTATTTATTAATTGTGCAGGCATTCAAGCAAGCTTGGGACAAAGCTTGTAATTCTCTGGAAACAGCAAAAATTGTGGTGCCCAAAGGGAAAACTTACTATGTTAAGCATATTAATTTTACAGGTCCCTGCAATTCTGCTATTTCTATGGAAGTAAGTTTATTAAAACACATGCAAATTGAATTACTAAATCCTTTTTTTTTTTTTTTTGGAAAGAGTGTTAATGGGATGTTTTGTGTTACTCATCTGAATTTTGTAGATCCAAGGGACAATAAAGTCTTTTCCTCAAATGTATGACATCCCCAGAAGACTTTGGATAAAGTTTGAAGATGTAAGAAACATGGATGTTTTTGGTGGTGGAACTATTGATGGTAATGGTGAAGTGTGGTGGAAAAATTCCTGCAAAATCAAGAAAACTAAGGTACATTAATTCATTTATGCAACTAAATTTTGAATTCCTAATTCCATCATTATTAATTAGGTATTCAAAATTTAAGTATCAATTATACATACATATGTTGCAAATTAAATAGTATATATGCTGACATTTTCTTTTGTTTGTGTATTTTGAAGCCATGTCAAAGCCAAGGTGCCCCAACAGTAAGTTTTTGTTCTCTTTTCTTACTCTAAATATTACTACCTCGTTTCAAAATAATCATCTCTTTAAAAAATAAAATTTATATACATTATCATAATTAAAGAAAATAGTTTCATTAATTTGTTTAAAACAACCTTAAACAACATATACATGGAAACTAATCCAATCTATGGTTCCTGAAACAGGCTGTAACATTCAGTAACTGCACGAACTTGAGAGTAAGCAAATTGAGGCTGTTAAATGCACAACAAATGCATGTAAATTTCCAAGACTGCAGTAATGTTAGAGCTTCAAAACTCTCAGTAATTGCACCAGAAAAAAGCCCCAACACTGATGGCATTCATATTACAAGAACATCCAACATTGATGTTCTTGAATCTGTCATTAAAACAGGTAATAATTAATTAAAGGTGTTGCTTAATTCAGTTAAGTTATGGGTTAACTATTTTCAACCTAATTATTAAAATGATAAAATTAAGGAAGTAATGATTAGTGGGTTTTATGGTCTTGATTAGGTGATGACTGTATATCCATTGTCAATGGGTCAAGACATGTTGGAGTGAGAAACATAGTTTGTGGACCAGGTCATGGAATCAGGTATTTATTGCACTATATAAATTGCCCTTAAATTTCATTGACTTATGGAAAAATCCCCAATCAAATTTTGGTCTTGTATGTTCTTACTTTCCATTTTTTCACAATCAAGTATTTGTTTTTCAATTTTAATCATTTATAGTTAAATGTTTTCATATTTCAGTCTAATTTTAGTGGGAATCTTCAAAATCACTAATATGGCCGCCAAAATTTGGTTGCCATATCCGATTTTCTGTCGGCAATGTCAACGATTTTGACAATTCCGACCACAATTGAACTAAAATTGAAAAAAATCAATTTGATTGTAGAAAATGGAAAATAACTTACAATACATGAGCAAAATTGAAATTAACACTTAATTTTGTTTAAAAAGGTCACTCAAGATTGCACATTTATATACCTTTAATTAGTTTACTCGATTCATTTCTTTTTTGGATTATGGTGAAAAGTTATAATTACTAAAAAAATGTGGATTTTGCAGCATTGGAAGCTTAGGTGAAGATCACACAGAAAATTATGTTTCAGATATATCTGTGAAGAGAGTAATGCTAACAGGAACCACTAATGGAGTAAGAATAAAGACTTGGCAGGTAATTAATCCCCACTCCAATTTCATATATTTATATATTTGCAGGCCAATAAAATAGGTAATGGAAAACGTAAAAGGGCTTTCAATCTTGTGAAATTGCATTGGTATTAGCCTCAATTGTTCAATTAAGATTTAATCAACTGAAAAACAAAAATCTTGTGTATTTTGAACTTATGTTAAAAATCTTTAATTTAGTTAATTATTATTTGCAGGGTGGTAGCGGAGCTGCAAGAAATATAAAGTTCGAAGATATCATGATGAGGAATGTTTCCAATCCCATAATCATAAATCAGTACTATTGTGATAAAAATAAAAAATGCGATAAAGAGGTACATTTGTTACTTTTGTGTTATTATTATTATTATTGCTGCTGCTATATAATCGTTTCTATTTTTAAATTTTTAATCAAATAGTTTATACTTTGTATATATAACTATATCTACTATTGAAATCTAAACAATCACAAAAGCCCTCTCAAGAAAAAAGAAAAAAACAAACTACTTTTGTTAAATTTTGATATTATAATTATCTATAACACTATATATTTTGTGAAACATTATCATTTAATATAATATGATAGAGGATATATAGTTATTTAAGATTGTCTTAATTTAAGGATAATAATATTGATAAAATAACAAAACATGTATTTAAATTATATTTAGCCATTTATATATATAAAAAAAAAAAGATCATTGTAAGGCAATGTAATTACTATTAATGACATATTATCTCAATATACAGAGGGAGACATTTTATAGAGATATAATTAAAAAGTTTTTAATTAAAATTTATAATCTGCATCAATTATTTACAAGCTCAATGATCACTAAATAAATGAATTGGACATTAACAACCACTAGAATAACATTTGATATGGTAACGTTCAATTATTATTTTATATTTCTTTGTTTTTTTATTTTTTTCTTTTTCCTTTTACATAGCATAATCTTATTTTTATTTTAAATAATTTGCAGAAATCAGCAGTGCAAGTAGAGAATGTAATGTACAGAAACATTAGAGGAACAAGTGCTTCAAAGGTGGCCATAAATTTCAACTGCAGTCAATCAATTCCATGCAAGAATCTTAAAGTAGAAAATGTAAATTTAAGTGCTCAACCTAAAGGCCAAAAAGTCGAAGCTTTTTGCAGCAATCTTGCCGTGCAAAGTGCCAAGCTCGATTCTATTCCGAGCTGCTAAAGTTCGTTCTTATTTCATCTCCTGTTTTGTTTCATCCAAACACACAATGCATACAGTGATAACGTAGTGACTACACGTCATGATATCCAACATTTGACTTACAATTAGAATTTCGAAAATAATACATAGGGATTTCTTTTAGTTATTATGTTATTTGGTTATATAGGGGAGAAGAATGTATACCAATTTTTTGTAAAATTATGAGGGGAAAAAGAGAAAAAAAGTAAGAAAAGTTGTTGATATTTGCTTTCTACTTGTAATGGTATAGTCCCTGCTCAAGTATATAAAGGGTTGATGACAGTGTTATTCTGTTCCTTAAAATTGGCAATAGTTTGTACATTTTTTTTTTTATAATCCAATTGCACGTCTAACTAATTTGAAAAAACACAACTCTTCATGCAAGATCTTTAATAATACTAGAAAATTACCGAATAAAATCTAAGAACTTTCAATTAATAAACCTAAAATATTTGTAATTAAAATAAAAAAAAAATTTAGGTAGACCTATAAATTACAATTAAAATCTAAAGATTATACAAACAAATCTAATCTAAAACAAAAAACCATACACAAGTTACATTAATTTTGCAAATGCTACTACATAGTTAAAAAATATCACAATTCATAGAAATTACAGAGATTTAAGCATAAATAATAAGCCAAATAGCCAACAAAATCCAAACTTTTTAAGGTTTTTGCTATTTTAGTCAATCCTTTTATTTTTTTCAATTCATCCATAATTTTAAAAATTAGTAATTATTTTGACCAAATCAAATTCTAAGTCAAAATTACCTTTCACGGCTAATATGTGGCAACCACATAAGCATGTTTCTACTACACCTCATCAAAATATTAACTCTCTAATGTTCTTTGACTACATTCATTAAATAAAAAGTAGAGAAAGAAAACAATCATCAATCCACAATGGTCAAAAATATTGTTGTTTAACACAAGAAGTGATTTGAGTCCTGCTAAGCTCCATCGACAACCTCGTCGCCATCACCACTGACTACCCCGTCGTCAACCACTACTCCACCGCCACGTCAGCAGTTAGCGCCATCTTACTCTCTCCTCTCTCCTCAACCAAACGTCCTTGACGGTGGTCGACGACGTCGGCGCACTCAACGGTGAGATCTCCTTGCTCACGCTCTCCTGTTGCGACGAGACGGTTGCCGCCGCCTTCATGACGCTCTCCGCCGGTAACCTGATAGTGTACATCGACTGCAGGGCCTACCGGAGGAGATAGTGAGGATGGTGGAGAGGCTGAAGGAGGAGAAGTTGGAGGGATGCTGGAAGCGTTGTACTCACCGGAGGAGGTGGTGTCAAAGACGGGGTGGTGCAGTCGGTGTCGGAGGACGGAGGAGATCGTGTGCTAGCGGCGAAGCTCATTGGTGGCGGTGATGATTCAGACGATTGCTCTTGGGTGAACTATGTGTGGGTGGTTAAGGAGAGTGGTGCTCTCTGACATTGATTCTTGTTTCTTTGATATCAAACAAGGAAGAAACAATTTATGATAAATCAATTTCGTAATTTTTTCTTTGGTCAAAAAGGAACAAGGGGAGGATTTTTTTTTTTTTTGTTTTGAGTTGTCCATATTATTTAAGAAATATAGTTAAATTACATTAATTATACTTAATTATTTAGAGATAATATATTTTTGATGATGTGCAGTAAAAACACTGCTACATATTAGCCATGTAAGTTAATTTTGACTCGGATTTGATTTGGTTAAAATAACTATTAATTTTTAAAATCATGGATGAATTAACAAAAATAAAAGAATTGGCTAAAATAACAAAAATCTTAAAAGGTTTGGGTTTATTTTTTTTTGCTATTTGGTCTAAATAATAATGTCAAACTAGTTAATTTTCAAATAAATTGACATTCTTAGGGTATAATGGTTTTTCAAATAAAGACTAAAGATAATATATGTTCTCTTTCTAAATATACCAAGAAGGAAAGAACCGAAAATAGAAGCACCATTGTTCCAAATATATATATCGGGGATTTGAAATATAGACAAAATGTAATGACACCCAAGTTCAATCATCTCTACGACCCAAAATGAAAAAAAGAAGGCAAAAACTTATGTGTCCTGAAGCACGAATTTTAGATCCGTACTTCCAACTCGACCTAGCGTATGAACCGCTTCCATGTTCGTCCACGTGCGGCCACATTATAGTTTGTGTGCGCCACGCACACACCATATTGTATATAATGTATTCCGTAAATGTATCCAGTTTTTACTTTTGAGATGTCATACATTTACTCTTAAGGTATCACATATTAAATCTTAAAGTACTAGTGTAGGTATCACACATTAACTCTTAAAGTATAGAGACAGTGTTGTTTTCTTCTTTTTCATCTTTTTATTTTTATTTTTTCTCTCTCCTTCTTCTTAATTTATTTTCTTATCGATTTGTTATTCTTTTTACTAGTTTTGTACATTCTTCTTCTTGATCTTAATTATCTTCAAATCACCATAAAGTCATTTATGAGGTTTTTTCTTCTTCCCTTTATCTTTTACTCATTTTCATAGATTTAGATAATTGATTTTAAATCACAATTTATTACTATAATTTTAAAACATTGAAAATCAATTTTTTCAAACAATATGAAATCATAATTTGTAGAAATTTTGATGAAAAAGATGATGAAAACGCGATTTTGTAGAAATTTTGAGGAAGATGATGATGAAACATTTGAAATTTTAAGGTTTTCAGATGAAGTATTAATTGTACGCTCTTAAAGTAATAGTTGAATACTCTTAAGGTGTAAGCTGTATACTCTTAAGGTGCTACATATTTACTTTTAAAATATTAATGCTTATAGTTTAAGATATTACATATGCATCTTTAAAATATTACATAATTACCTTTAAGGTATTAATGTTTATAGTATAAAATATTACATATTTACCTTTAAGATATTAATGTTCATAGTATACGGTATCATATATGCATTTTTAATGTATTATATATGTATCTTTAAGGTATTAATGTTTATAGTATAAGATATTACATATGCGCACATTTAAGGTATTACATATTTACCTTTTAAGGTATTAATACTTATAGTATAAGGTATTAGTTGTTCATTATAATAATGAAAAAATTAAATAATGATCGATTAGTAAATTTGGAAAAAAAAATCAAATTGTAGTCTATAATTTCAGAACTGTTGGCTATAGTTAATTAATAGAGGAGTAACACTTCTGTGCAACTGGTGCACCAATTGCACAGAAAACCTTTATGTTATAAATGTAGTACCTTTATGTACAAATATCTGTACCTTTTTAAATGAACATGCATAAAGGTACTACATTTATAACATAAAGGTACGGTGCAACTGGTGCACCAGTTGCACAGAAGTTTTTGTGTTAATAGAGATGACAAAAGCAAATGTTAAAATGCAAAATACAATTAAAATGATCTCATATAACATAGAAATGCTCTAATATCTTTAAAAAAATAAAAAAGAAAAAAAAATCCTAAGGGTATTTTTGGATTGGGACGGAGGTGGATTTTGCAAGTTTGGATTTGCGATTTGAGTGGATTTTGCAAAAAAGTGAATTTTGAAAATCTTAAGTTTGTTTGGAATTATATAGGGTAGGATTATAGTTAAGATGTCTTCATCACATTGAGAATTGTAGAAAAAATAGATGTTTTTTTGAGAAATTATAGAAAAAATAGATGTTTTTTTGAGAAATTATAGAAAAAATAGATGTTTTTATTGGGAGTTGTAAAAAAGTAGGTAGAGATGAGATTTGCAAATCCTTCCCCATCCCATAACAAACAAGGATTGAGATTTGACTCATCTCAAATCCGGATGGACACATCTCAAATCCAAACATACCCTAATGTTCTTCCCACAAAAGGTCGATTCCTGCCCCCAAATCTTTCCTTTGCATCGATGTTGGATGTAGATATGGAGCAACGACGAAGAAACTCTTTATCCACGTCTTCTATCATAATATAGTGAAATTGAAGCTTACCTTGAGTTTGAGAAGAAGAAGTAAAGGAGAGGAAGAGGAGATGGGAGGAGATGCGCAACAGCAGCGTATACTTTGTCCTAATTTTCTTAAAAAAAAATAAAATTATGTATATATATTTTAGATCCTGTCGGATCGGGTAGATCCGTGCCCTTGGGGTACAAGAGACCTTCCCAAAAAAGAAAGCAAAATGACGAGGAAAAAGTAAACATAATAGAACGAATGTTCAACATCTCCTTAAACTATATACATATGAACTCAATATTCTCAAAATATTAATTAAATTAGACTTACATTCATTTCTGGGCTGCTTGGAGTGCATTGGGTGTGAGACATACCTTCCAAGTTTGAAGAGCCATCAGCAGCAGAAACTCCAACATCTACCAAAGGAAGGTTAATCGGCAAAACATATGTCGTTTCATTACTGGTCGTGATGACATCATCAATTTGCTCCGTATCGCTATCAGCATTGCTGGTATCATTGATAGAACGAGCTTCAGCGTTGGACTCTGTTGCTCCACCTAAAAGAGCTTCAAGGGACGACTTGGTACTCGCTTGAGCATCAGAAGTGAATTTCACTTCTAAAATAGGAAAGTGGAAGTCTAACAAAGAGCTATGCGAGGACACGAAGAAATTTGGAGTATCATCTTTTAAGCACCCTCCGACTGCAACTTCTCGTTCTAGATTTTCAGAGACGTTCTTAGATTCAAGGACTGAAACCTGTTCTGAAGCATTGTCCTGATCAGAAATGTCATGCTTTTTTGCTAGATCAGGTGCAGAAACAGCATCTCCTTCAAAATAAGAGTCAATCATATTCACTTTAGAACTTCCATTAAAGTGCCCTTTATAAACGCATGTTTCACATTCCTCCGCAAGAACAGCAGGGAGATCACCATTGGGTGCTGACGCAAAGTCATCAGTACTCGTACTGTTATTTTCATTAAAATCACACGACTCTGTAGATGCATATACATTGTTGCTTTGAGTGCTAGGAGGAACCGTCTCAGTACTATTGTCCTTCACATTTTCAGTCGATGATGCAGTATCTGAAGAAGACTGGGTATTATTCAAATGCTCCTCACTGCCAGTTTCCTCTGCAGAAAACTCGGGAGCCTTGACTGTGAGGACTTGAGCATATCGCGGTGACTCTCTATTGTCGTTGTCTGCAGAAGGGAATTCTTGAACTTTGATATGACAAGATTCTGCTTGTCCCTGATATTGGTTTTCCTCAGTTACTTGGGTCGAAAGACCTAAAGTTGTTTCGATATGTTCGGAAGTATTAGTTGCAGCAGTAGACAAAAATCCATTAAGTGATGCTGCCAAAGCATCATCTAGTGACAAAGTCTTCTTTGGTTTTATGCAAGGAGAATCCTCCAATGGGTTCAAATCATCATTGTCGCAATCACCTTCATCACATGAAAATTCAGGTGCGCCAAAAACAAGGCTTCGATGAAAGTTTGCATCATGGGATAACTCGGGCATGTTATCACAATAGGATTTCTTCTTTTTACGATGTGATGCCCCGCGAGGTGGATAATCTATTTGATCATCATAGAGTGAGCTTGAATTTGATTCACTGCATGAAAATGCAGGAACAGAGATTCTTGTGCAACGTGGCAATCCAAAATCCTGAGAATTCTTAGCAAGTTTTTCAAGTTGATCCTCAACCCGCTGAAGCCTTGCTTCTATACTTTCTATAGGTTTTAGCATTTTCTCTTCAAACCTCAAGCAAATATCTTCCACTCTACTAAATCGAGAAATAAGCTGTTCCAAAGCTATTTCAACGTGCCCTGGCAACAAATCATTTATATTTTTAGGATCATCACATTTCTTTGCAAAAGTGTGTTGCTGAAGTTCAGATGACTCAGCTGTATCCTTATCAAGTTCCTTTGGCTTTACATATTGTTGATGGCATTCCATTTTGTCTATTATTCTCGACTCAGTTTCCATCTTACCATCCTTGAGCACTTCTTCAGAAGCACGTTTCTCTTGAACATGGTTGACACCTGACTTTGATAATTGCATAAGCGTTGGCATGAACATGGCCATCAAAGCAGAACTTTGCATTGAGCTTCCTGTCCTCAATGCCTCATTTCCAGAATCAGTTGATTCCACAGGGTCCACAAACATATATATTTCATCAACATATACATGTTCTTTGTCTTGAAGTGATAGTAATCGGATTGTGAGCGACATACAAGGATCCGAATCACTTATTTGTGCTGTAGCCTCATAAAAGTCCTGCAGATAAAATTACAATATACCCTATTAATATGTTGCATCTACAGTGAATCCAAATTAGTTACAAAATTACAAGTAGATATTAGTATTAACCATAAGGAATATTTAGGGAACCTTCAACCTAATGCAGAATTGAAGTTGATAGGCTGGAATAGATTTTAATTTGATGGAAATAGCACAATTTTGGTCGAAGGGTTGAAGATGATACCTGTATCTTGTTCGATCCATTGGTACTAATCTGATCTGAAGCAGAACCTCCTTGAACCTCAGGGACTTTAATCTTAATCCAATCATCTTCACCAGTGACAACATGTCCCCCATCTGAAGCAGTTTCTGCAGTTACTTCCTCCAATGGACCTTCAACATGCTCCTCCGCATTGTCAATGCAATTGGTTTGCAGTACCTCGTCATCTCTTACAGCAGTGCTACACCGAACAGTATACAAATACTCATTGATACTATGAGGAGAATTAGTATAGTATATCTCAAATGTACGAGCAGTGCTCCGGACATAGATTTGACCAACTTCATACTTTTTCTCAAAGCATACTGCAAGATTGGACATGGTTAAGTCATCAGAAGATGTAGCAAAAATATCAACGAGATGACATGAAGGCTTAATTAATGAAGAACTATACAAGATCTATGAAATTCGAAAACCACTACACCAATGCGTAAATCATTAGTTTATAAGTAAGAACTAAAATAACAATCTTCTGCAGAGATGTCTCACTATTCCGGTCCAAATTAGTCTTACTGTTCGTGTTATTTCCCCAGGTTACCGCCCCCAAAACAGCATTGAACCTTCTTCTACTCAATCACCAGTTCTTATTTTGAATACATGAAATGAAAGAATCAATCCTTTTCCTAATATCATAAGATTTATGCAGCAAATATATCTTAAACCTTCTCACCTATAATACAGTCTCAAAATTCAAAGATGCAGATACAAGTAATAAAGGATCCAACTTACTTTAATAGTGAAAAAATAACCCGAACACTAGTTTATTGCATAAAAGTGAAAAAACAAACACCGCCTCATCAATCAATGAATCATTTTGCAACACGATTTTTAAAGAAAAACAAAATAAGGATAATACCAGAGGGGGAATTATCCAATTCATCAATTCACGATATACTCGATCCATCTGGATGAAGAAAAGCATTGGTGACCTCAATCACTACCTTGTAAAATTCCTATTTCTGATACTCAACTTCAATTGTCAAACGAATACAAAATCCCAGCCGCCAATTAAATTACAGAAACTGAGTAGTTTTTCTACAGATATAAATTCTACAATCATCATATTCTTCGTCAATTTAGCTATATAGCGATCGAATCCTCAAAAGGGAACCCTACTAAACCCCCAAAGAAATCAACGAATATACCAACAAAACAATTTCAGATTCAAAAAAAACATAAATAAATAAAGACAGAGGCGGAACAGGATCGAAAATTACTCTTGATTTCGCAAGGGCCTGAATCAGGAACAGGAGGCTTCAGAATAAGCGGCGATTTACGGGCAGAATTTCCCGGGTCGGATTCATCGACGGGGCAATCTAACGACTCAACGGTGACGGTATCTTTGAGAGAGCCATGATCAATCAACCAATTGGTATCGCAACTCCATGGAATCGCAGAGTTGACACTAGAATCGACTGAATTCGTCATATTGTCATGCATTTTTTTAGTGTTAGGGTTTACAGCATATAGTAGTCTACTGTGAGTCTGTGATGACGATGAGCGTTGGCCTCGGCGAGGAATTCGCTGCGCGTCGTTGAGTACTGCCTACGATGAAACAATTGTAATTTTTATCAGATCAAAATTTATTTATTTTATATTTATTTTCATTTTTTTTAAATTAAACGCAAAAAATTTATAGGAAACAGATAAACGATCTTATTGATATAAGACGCATGATTGGTATGATGAAATCATTCTTACATTTATTCCTAATCAAAGGAACAATATGTTTTATAAGTAGGAATGATGATTCTTATAAGAATTGTTATTATCATGGATGAGAGAATGACCATTCATTCCTACCCACTGTATTTTGTATTCCTGTCTTCAAGGAAATTAATTTTTTTATTAATTTTAACTATTATCATTATTTATTTTATGTTTTCACAAATTAAATTTCTAAAGTTAAATTATTATATAAAATTTTGTAAATAATATTAAATTATTTATAAAAAATAAAAAAAATTAATAATTTAAAATTAATATAAAATAAAAATAGCAAAAAAATAATAAAAACTAAATATATAAATAGTATAAAAATAATTAATACATATAAAAATCTAAAAACATTAAGATAATATGTATATAATTTTAATAATACAAATAATTAAAGTTCTGATATAAGATTTATCTATAAATAATAATAATAATATATATATATAGTTGTAAAATATGAAAAAAAAAGATAAAAGAATATTAATATAGATAATAGGTTATCCGTTATAGTTAAATTGTAATTAAAATATTTTTTTAGATAATATAAAATAAGATATTATAATTTTAATAACGTAAAATCATATAAAATAATTAATAAAAGATATGATAAATATATTATTATTATTTAACTACTTTAAATATATGTAAATAACACAAAAATGGTAAATTAATAATAATATTAAAAAATATAATATACCTTAATATTAGTACAATGATTAATTTTCCGTAAAAAGAATTATCTTTAAATTTAAATATGTCAAATAATTTAAATTTGAGTGATATATTGAATATGAATATTAAATAAAATTATAGTGAAAGGTAATTTGGCCAAATAAGATTGATTTAATATTTATACATTTTATTTGTAGTTATCAATTATAAAATATAATCATAATGATTATTTCATTCATTTTATATTCATCTGTAATACCAATCATAGGAATAAACATTTTTATACCTTTCCTTTCCGATGGGGGCGAACGAGGGGGGGTGGGCCAGGCTGTGAGGGAAAACCAAGTCTTGAAAGTGGGCATGGACAACATGAGAATGAGGGTGTTTGAGCTCGAGAAAGAATGTTCGAACATGAGACAAGAGATCAAGAAATTGGGTAAGGTGAAAGGATCGAGTGCGGGGGGAGCGTCTCGAAGAAGTTCGGGTTTCGAATGAAGTCTCAAATGTGCAGTGCTCAAGAGGGGTCTGTGAGTAAGCAGAACAATGGCAACAAAAAAGTTGACAAGGCAAAGAACAAGGGAAGGAAAAGAAAATTTCAGATGAATAAGTAAATTTCTTGATTGTTTGTTGCTTAACTTTGTTCTCATTATAGTCTTGTGTGTCATCCTTAATCATTCTCTTTCCTTTTTTTTTTCTTTTTTTTTTTTCTGTTATCCTTAACTTAGGTAGATTGCAAGTGTAATTGTGTGTACTTTTATGTATCTTGTAAGTTGTAACAGTGTTCCTCCATTTATTGAAGAAATTTCTCTTTTCTCACCGTTTTTTTATTATAAATATTTGTTTTTATTATTTAAAATTCTAATATGTTAATAAAAATTTGCCTACATATAGAAAGTTTTAAAATTATAGGATTAAAAAAAAAAAAGAATTGATGAAAGATTAAAAATTTAAGATGATAAAATTATAAAACTAAAAGAAAAACTAGTTATTCCCCCCAAATAAATAGGTAAAAAAAAACATCTCAGGACCAAGGCCAATCCCCACCCAACCCCAAAAAGGAAAAAGTATCTAGCCATCAACCCAATATCAATAGAAACAAGCCCAAAATATGTTACGAGGCCCAATATAGAAACCAGCCCATAATATATTGCAGTTCTGAGCTATTGCCTATATTATATAATATCATAGACAAATAAATAAATTATGATAACGAGAGGAATTTTCATATATTTTATATAAAAAATTAGATGATTAGACTCGCTAAAAGACAAACACGAGTTTCTTGAAGGAGATATATCGGATGATGTAACTCTAGAAAGATGAATTTTGCTATATACGAGCATTATTATTTATTATAGTTTGATGAAGCATACATTTAAATTTATATGAAAAGGACCTCTTATTATTTTCGTAAAATCATACTAGAATCAGGACCTATGAGTCTATGATGACCCAATGAAATTACTATTTATTTGTTTTTGGATAAGGCGTTAATGTCCATCCAAGTAGCTAGCTATTATTATCTTTGTTTTAGGTTGCTCAAACTCGATGATTGACAATGAAAACTGGATATTTTTTTAAGTTGCAATTTTTAATATTGCCACTTAAAATGAAAAAAAAAGGAAAAATAAGTTTTTGCTCTCCTTTCGTTTTCTAATAAATAGATGAAATCCATCATAATCAAATTCTGTATTCACACTTCCACTTCATTCCACAACTGTAACATTACGTTTTCCAATATAATACATTTTTAAATTTATCCCTTCTCATCTTTCAAAAAAAAAAAAAGGAAATTTATCCCTTCTCAAAAGAAAGGCCTCATCGAAAGAAAAAAAGAAAAAAGGGCCTTATCAAGATTTTAGTCTATGTTGATATATCGCACTTAGTTTCAGTGAACTAAACATAGTATGTATTTATACATAATTTTTATTACATCTGATAATTTTTATTGAGTACGATGTATATGATTTGTTTGTATGCCTATTATGTATATCTAAATGAAAATGATCCAACC
Organism: Scutellaria minor; assembly: GCA_954870855.1. Taxonomy (NCBI): domain Eukaryota; kingdom Viridiplantae; phylum Streptophyta; class Magnoliopsida; order Lamiales; family Lamiaceae; genus Scutellaria; species Scutellaria minor. Next base: position 11,665,840 of record OX940738.1, on the reverse strand, counting down.
AATAATGCAGAAATTTGACTTGTGCAAACTCATTGAAGGAGAAATCTTTTTCAAATTCCAAAATAATTGGATAGCATTTTTTAGTGATAAATTAGCCAGTGTGAACATGAGTTGGATTTTCCAAAAGTACGTCTCATATTTATCAACCAACCCATTACATATTTTAGCCAATACCATAATAGAATTTAAAGTCAAACATATTGCAATATCCTAGTTTTGATAATCTCAAACCCAACTTTAGTGATAAGTTTGAAAGGTCAAGGAATGGAAGAAACGCCACTATTTGCCCATATCTTATTAAATATGTGTTTTTTTTTCTTTAAATTTTCGTATATTTGGATTATTCAAATTCTACTATTATTTGGAGATGATAACTTTGACTAGTTATTTGAATTTTTTTTGAAAATTCAATAAATGTACACTCGAGGTCAGCATTAGCATAAGTGCAGCACTTCGGCTTAGAATATTTGTGACGGTTGACATAATAGGAATATTTGTGACGGTTGACATAATTAGAAAAAAGTTTACTATAATATGTGTTACATTCTATAACTCTGGATATAGTCTATATGAGTAACATAAAATATCCCCAATTTTAAGTAATAAAATGTTCCCATATTTTCATAATGGATTTCTACATGTTTATCAATAAAATGTTCCCATATTTCCATAATGGATTTTCTACATATTTATTCTTGTATGACCGTAAAAGATTGATATATATTTTCGATACATATGAACAATGATACTATTTATTCAAAATTGTTCATATAATTATCGTGAATGTATTGTATCGCACAAAAGTAATGCAATTAAATACTTAAACACATTTTGAAAATCATAACCCATTCTTGGTAATTTGTATATTTTTACAAATAGTCACAACACAATTATGGATTGATTTGAGTATGTGTGTGTATATATATATATATAATTTTTTGTTTTCTTGGAAACATTAATTTAGTTTTTGAGGAATATGTTTTCTGATGTATCTGACTAATTGATGTTACTTGTCACCCAATCATTTATTAACTTTTTCTTTTTTTAGGACCCTATACATCTACATTTGGTTTTGAAGAAAATACATTTAATTTTTTCTTTTTTCCCGAGGAAGAGAATAACAGATAACCCCACATAATATAATTAACTTTTTCCTGGGATGGGGGCAATTTTGTCATTCAAGTGATAGCCCACCCCATTGTGGGCACCACCTGTAGAATTGACCGCCCACATTATGGGATCGAACTACAACCGTCCATACATTGACTACCCTGCATATCCAGTGGACCAAAGTCCAAACCAGTATCACAGCTCCCTAATCTTTACTCTCCTATGAATCTCAGAATTCCAATTATAATTATTTTATTAATAACTTTCCTTAACATCTTAGAAAATAAAAGGAAAAAAGTCGATTCTCACAATTTAGTACGTAAATACATAAAAATCTTAGTAAATATACTCGGTACACGAGCTTTTGATTAAATAAGTAATATCTCACTGTATTTATGATGTATACCTTTTTAATTATTATCGTGAAAATATGAATTACATTTGTGAAGATATGAATTATGATGACCATCCTAGGATTTTGTGGAATTGTGAATATAGCTTAAGTCAATGTTCTAGTCACATTAAAATTAAGAGGAATTGATATACATATCATTTGAGTGTGATTTAGGGATTGACTGAAATTGATTAAATAAAGAGAGGATTTTTTTTTGTTTGTACATATTTCGAGAATTTACTAAATTATAATATCTTGAGACTATTAAAGTATAATTTTCAAACGTATCTTATTTCGTCTTATTTTGAGATTCTAATCACGTGACATTTAATATATCATGGACAAGAAATTGACTTCTTTTAGTAATTCTTAGGAGATCAAAATTTGATTTCAAATTACGAACGGATTTGGTGATAATTGCAGTAAATCTCAAACAGCTGTATCCAGTAGAGAGTACAGCACTAATTGTGTCAAGCAAAGTCAAACAACGTATAATTCAACACTCTTAGAACCTATTCATACTTAAGCAGTATTATATAATTATATAATACTAATAATAATAATAATAATTTCTATACCATAAAATTCAGATCAGTTACTATCTATATATTGCATGACTTCTTATATTTCGCGTCAACGCTTCACACACCACCACCGAAATTCAGTGCTCTCTTTTTCTCTCTCCACCCCGACGGAAACCTCTGGTAATTTCCACTCTCTCTCTCTCTACTGAGAATTCTGTGCGTTTTATAGTGTTTCTTCTCTATTTGGTATCTGTTGAAAATCAAATTATTTTTTGTAGAGTTTGTGTATTCGCCGTCATGGATTTGAGTGATTCTGTAAATAAATCATCAGTTAATTTGTCGTTATGCGCGCACATACGTATATGCATATACACTATAGTATACACACATCTTTTGTATGAATTGGTTCGTCTAGATTTAATCGCAGCATTTTTTTCATATAAGCATGGAGTTGCTTCTTCTTCCTCATTTCAACGCACATGTTCGCAATGCTGTGATTTTCGTGTTTCTAATGCTATTTTCATTTTCGATTCAGGTTTCTTTTCACGGTCGCTAATTTATGCGATTTTTATTATTTATTTTTTGCATATTCAGTTGAGTTTTGGTAGTTTTTGAAGCCTGTTAAAATTTCTGATACTCTGGTTTAGTTATTGCGATTTTACAGATTTAAATTTCAAAATAAGGATCAAACTTTACCTTGTTTTCGTTTGTTCTCGAAGAAATTACGATATTAGCATCAAATATTACTAAGCATTTTGATCGCTTTTGTTGCTATAAACTTGAATTTTACAGGTGATAGACATATACAGAGGAAAGTATGGGGGTAGGAAACGAAGCGAACGGAGGATCGTCGGGGCTGACGAAGAGGAGGGGATGTTCGTGCACAAAAGACGATTTTCTCCCTGAAGAGTCGTTCCAGAGCTGGGGAAACTACATCAGTGCACTGAAATAGACTTCGGCTTGGCTGGCGGACCGGGTGACGTCCCGGTCGAATGTGGAGGCTGAGATGGAGGTTAAGGCGCGTAGTGAGAACTAGATGAAGAAGACGCTTTCATGGTGGGACTTGATTTGGTTCGGTATGGGCGCTGTTATCGGCGCCGGAATATTCGTTCTCACCGGAAAAGGGGCGCACTCTGAAGCCGGCCCTGCCGTCGTGCTATCCTACGCGTTTGCTGGACTCTCCGCCTTGCTTTCCGTGTTTTGCTACACCGAATTCGCTGTGGAAATCCCTGTTACTGGTATGTGTATATAACAGGATCACAATACAAAGAAATCTATTGTTGTTTCATTGATCAATTATACAGGCAGATTCATTATTCATGGGGTTATAGTGTCAATTCTATGCATGTTTAGTTATACAATATATAACTTCTTTTTCTAGTGAGTTTTCTATGACCAAGAAAATTTTAAATAGAGAGCTATTAATTTATTAAAGTTGACTTGTAAAAGTGAAGATATGTGAATATGATATGTACAAGCTGACAAGTCAAGCATTTTGTCTCTGACTCTCTTTGTTTGCTCATATTTGGCCTAGAGTCTCACAATCAATTTTGCAGGTGGTTCATTTGCCTACTTGAGAGTGGAGCTTGGTGACTTCGTTGCCTTCATAGCTGCCGGAAACATCCTTCTCGAGTATGTGATTGGTGGTGCTGCGGTGTCTCGTTCATGGACGTCCTATTTTGCCACACTCTGCAACCACAAGCCAGATGATTTCCGTATCCAAGTTGATTCTCTAGCCAAGGGCTACAACCAGCTTGATCCCATAGCCGTTGGCGTCATCATCATCATTTGTTTAATAGCAGTTCTAAGTACTAAAGGCTCCTCGCGTCTTAACTATATTGCCTCCATTGTCCACCTCGTTGTCATCCTCTTCATTATCGTAGCTGGCCTTGTTAAAGCAGATACCAAAAACTACACTCCTGATTTTGCACCATTCGGGGCCCGTGGCGTCTTCAAAGCCTCTGCAACCCTCTTCTTCGCTTATGTTGGTTTCGACGCAGTTTCCACCATGGCTGAGGAAACCAAGAATCCTGGCCGAGATATCCCCATAGGCCTCGTGGGCTCCATGGTGATCACCACCTTCTTATATTGTCTCCCAGCAGTAACTCTCTGCCTCATGCAGCCATATGGAAGTATCGACCCTGATGCTCCTTTCTCTAGGGCATTCGAGATGGTTGGGTGGAGCTGGGCTCAGTATATCGTGGCTCTAGGCCCTTTGAAGGGCATGACTTCAGTTCTTCTAGTGGGCGCGGTTGGACAGGCGCGTTACCTAACACACATTGCTCGTACCCATATGATGCCTCTATGGTTCGCCAAAGTTGACCCCAAAACCGGAACCCCCATCAACGCCACCGTTGTGATGCTTGTTGCCACCGCGATCATTGTTTTCTTCACTGATTTGGGCATCCTATCCGATCTACTCTCCATCTCAACGCTCTTCATATTCATGCTTGTGTCCCTCGCCCTCCTTGTTCGTAGGTACTATGTTTCAGGAGAGACATCACCTCAGAACCGCAACAAGCTTGTCGTGTTCCTTATCCTAATCCTAGGATCCTCCATTGCAACAACTGCTTATTGGGGTGCCAGTAAAGATGGTTGGATTTTGTACTGCATATCTGCGCCAATTTGGCTCTTATCAACCGTGGGGCTCTGGCTTTTCGTCCCACAAGCACGTAAGCCTAAGCTGTGGGGCGTGCCGTTGGTGCCATGGCTGCCATCTTCATCCATTGCTGTCAATATCTTCCTACTTGGATCAATAGACAGAGTTTCTTACATAAGGTTCTCGGTATGGTCAGCTTTGCTTCTTCTTTACTATTTCTTTTTTGGATTGCATGCTTCTTACGACACTGCTTAGTCATATGAAGAGAAGGCCATACAGGAGAAGACAACGTCGTATAGGAATGTCGAGGAGGGAGGAGGAGGAGGACTAGTTGCATCAGCACCAACTGTCTAGATTGATTTCGAAACTATTATTTACAGTCTGCAATGTGCATAGTATTTGCTTCTTCGGTTTATATTTTTAACTAGTGCTATTGTGTGGTTAATTCCATTTCATTATGATGATATATAATTCTAGTTAGTTAATTCCCTCGTCAAGTGCCCCACCTCTTTCCAATTGATAATAATATACGTTTAACGATCATAGTTCATTCATATATGTGCACCGATTCTGGAAAAACTAAAAGCAAAGCATTGATTATAAGACAATTAATATTGAAAAAAATTAAGAATTATGTAAAGATGGAACCACAGGTCCACAATTTTGAAGGTGGGTTGAAATTGGGACATTTACGAGGTTGGAAAAATAATTATTGGCTTGCATGGATAGTATGTGTTGTTGAATGATATCAGACGCAATTATATCGATCGAATCTTATTCATTCCATTAAATACAATATTTATATAAAAATATGAACTCCAAATGTCACAAAATATGAGAAGTTTATAGGAGTAATGTCCACTTGAATATAAATTTTATAATAGTATGATGGCCACTTTCTTAAAACAATTAATTTAATTGTTTGCTAAGAATAACAAAATTAAAATTCTCAAAAAAATTATTAAATTCAAAGGGAAAAAGCAGTTGCAAGTTTTTAAATACTTTTCAAGAACAACTTATTATTCTTCAAACTTGGTTTTGTAAATCTCATTTATAATAAATATCTGATTTTTGTGTTGTAGAAGAATGTTCAATCGCACTTAATTAATTACTAATTGTATCTGCTTGACAATTAAAAATTACTTATTTGTATTGTTCGTGTGATTAATCCAAGGTTGTCAAATTTTGATGTTGCCGTCGTGGATTTTGACTGATTCAATAAATAATTCATCACTAATCATTGTTAGTATACGTATAAATATATTTAATAATTTCTACACATATCTTGTTTGACTCACAGTGTAGCTGCTAATGTATAGCATCTTCAGCCGAATACTTTATACTTTCTAAATCGCACCATTCCCTCTATAAATAAACAAGCCTCATTTATGCTCCCATTTTCAACTAATTTCTAAGCTTTCCCTTTTCCATAAGGTATATTTTAATACATATATATTTTTTACATAAATCTCTCAGCTTTTTTTCCAATAAGACGAAATTAGTAGTGAATATCATGCAATTTTTGAATTTTGCAGGTTTTAGAGATGAGGGTGGGGGAGGAGGGGGTGAGAAGGAGGAGGAGGTGGAGGGGTGCGTAAAAGATGATTTTCTCCCTGAGGAGTCATTCAACAGCTGGTCCAACTACATCAGTGCACTAAGACAGACCCGGCTCGACTGATGGACAGGGTCACGACCCGGTCCAACGTGGAGGCGGAGATGGAGGTGAAGGCGCGTAGTGGGAACGAGATGAAGAAGATGCTTTCGTGGTGGGACCTCATGTGGTTCGGCATGGGAGCCGTCATCGACGCCAGAATATTCATTCTCACCGGACAAGAGACGCGTGACGGCGCCGGCCCCGCCGTCGTCTTATCTTACGTTGTTTTCGGATTCTCTGCCTTGCTCTCTGTCTTCTGCTACACCGAGTTCGCCGTCGAAATTCCCGTTGCAGGTATATATATTAATATTAATATTAATATATACAAAATATATATAACTTTGACTTAGTCAACGTCAATCTTAACGTCAACTTTGCAGGCGGTTCGTTTTCATACCTACGGGTGGAGCTCGGCGACTTCATAGCTTTCATAACCGCGGGAAACATACTTCTGGAGTACGTCATCGACGGCGCCGCGGTGGCGCGTACGTGGACGTCCTACTTCGCGATGCTCTGCAACAAAGACCCGGAGGATTTCCGCATCATCGTACACGGGCTGAAAGACGGGTACATCCATCTCGATCCCATAGTCGTGGGCATCATCATCATCATCTGCTTGATCGAGCACGAAAGGCTCATCGCGCCTCAACTACATCGCCTCCATCGTCCATCTCGTCGTCATCGTCTTCATCATCATAGCCGGCCTCATCAAAGCCGATACCAAAAACTACAAAGACTTTATCCCCTATGGCGCGCGTGGCATCTTCAAAGCCTACGCAGTCCTTTTCTTCGCCTACGTCGGCTTCGACGCGGTTTCCACCATGGATTGCATGCTTCTTATGACACTGCGAAGTCCTGTGAAACGACGACGTATAGGAACATTGAGGCGGGCCAGGTGTTGTCGGAGACGAAGCCTGCATCTGATGAGGTGGATGGTAAAGGTGTAGCTACAACGCCTGCTCTTTAGATTGACTTCCGATTATACCCCTATAGTGTGCATATCAAATTTGGTTTGAATTTGTGTTTGAAAGTATTTATTTATTTCCATTCATAAAGGAAGCATTAAAGCAAGAGTATCTCAAGCGCCCACTACTCACACCTATTATGTATAAATTATAATAAAGTGTTTATTATGGAAGACAAAAAGTTATAAATCTTCTTGATTAAATTCAAGAATCTTGTTTTTTGATTCTCGACCTATGATTCTTGGATACACAATAAACCTCATGATTCTACCTCCACAAGATATATTCTATTATAATTGATGTTACATCTCATATTCAAAGTAACCATCACACATTATTTGTTTGATGATATTACTATTTAATATATAATATATATTAAATGTTATGAAATATGAAATGCAACATCGAATGAAATGGATAATCAATTCCATTTTACTAGTGACTGCCTTAATAATTTGAGAATTTTGACTTGTTTTGTTTGGAATAATCCCCTTTAAATAGTTGGCCTTAAATAGGCTCAGGTTGGTTTCATTGATGGGCCTAGGCTTGTTGCAATTTATGGTAAAACGGTGTTTATTCGGCTAGGTCCAGTTCTGTTTGGATAAAGGGCCCTGTTCGATATGTGGGCCTTTAATTGCTCACTCCTCTCAATCATAAAGTTTTGACTTTTGAGATTGATTCCCTAAGAAGAAGACGATGTTTTATATTTACATGTATAAGAATAAAATTTAATTTCTCCAAAAAAATGTTAATACATAGATATATAAATTTATAAAATTACGTATGAAATATGTAAGTAGATTCAGATAGTAGAGTGATAAAGTGCACCAAACCATAAAAAAAGCGAAATGAAAATTATTTATCTTAGTCCAAATTGATATAAATCCATTTTAAACTACACAAAGCCGGTTGTAATAGAATTTATTGGTTATTAATGAATTTGATGGAGTTTTATGTTTCCTTACCAGCATTCAAGTGAATAAAAAATTACCTAAAAATAGTAAGATCAATCGAATAACAAATTTTATAATGTTCATGCATAAAATCATAAAATTTAAAAATCTTGATTAAATGCAAAATAAACGATAGTTGGTATAGTTATTCCAGTAATTAACCTCATAAAATATGGAAGAATAATCTTTATTTAATGGATACTAGACACCTTATGTTATGTAATAGTAAATCTCTTTAAAACAAAATAAATATAATAAATAACTATACAAATAAATGAGTACATATATAAATAATAAATATAGGTTAACTACTAAATAGAGATGATTGATGCTGGCCAACGAAGAAAATATCGCGATAAATCAGCGATATATCGCGAAAAAATGCCAACCGATATCGATATGCTCCGACGAATTTTTCTGTCAAAATATCGGCGATATATCGCCGATATATCGATATCGATCACTTTGTGCAAAAATTTGGCAAAATATCGCCGATATATCGGTGATATATTGCCGATATATCGGTTGTCGGTGGAATTTTTTTTTTTTTTTAATAATTGGTTGGTGGAGGAAGGATTATTTTAGCTATGAAATATGCCACGTGCTAGTCCTCAAATCTACAGATTTAAGTAGCTTCATTTTAGATTTCAAATTGTTTCTTAATTCATCTTGCATAACGACTGTATTAGTAATTTTGTTGTTCCAAATAAAAATTCCAATTTTATTTTATGTATGTTCGGTTTCTAGTAGGAGATATATTGACTGATATGAATTATTGGACAATTAAAGAATTAAAAAAAAAAACAAATGAGAGTGGAAAAGTAATTGGATAGAAGAAAAGGACATTTCCACTTTAGTTTAAAGTGTTTTTGGTGCATGTTATGAGACAACGTTTATATAATAATTTATCTCTTAATATTGGTTGTAAGCATATCTTTTTATTTCAAATTTAAGTTCAATATATATTAATGTTCATTATAATATTATGTAAAGTACTAGATACATTTTTCAAAATTTTTTTTCAATTTTTTGATTTTTTTTGCGCAAAAACCGATATATCCACCGATATCGATATATCCGTCGATATATCCGTAAAATTAAGGTACCGATATATCCACCGATACCGATATTTTCATCCTTGAGTATAATATAAATAAAAACACTTCGATTTATCAGTTATCAATAAATTTAAAGTTAATACTGAATATCTAGATCAATAATATTAGAAACTTTGATATATAAATAGTTAGTGGATCGTGTTAATATTAGCCCTCTTCATATTTTGTCTCCACAAATTTCTCTTAATCTTCTTTGGAACATCACCACAAAAGGAATTTTAAAAATAAATGTATACAATGATTCATTATTTGAAATGAAAAGACTTGTTCATGTTACAATATAAATATGATTAGAATTTTATAGATTCATTTACAAGTATTTTAACTTATAAAAATGAATTTGAATTATAGATCACTAGATTTCGTCGAAATCTCATTAAATTGCATTCATAAAACCAACAATTCTTATACATGTGTTAGACCATCATACTTTGGGAAATATGAGTTTATTATGCTATTAATTACTTTTATTAACCAATCTACTTTCATATGAAATTTGTGAAGCAATGTTTATACAATGTGTGTATATATATATACACTATATATTAAAGCAAGAAAGTTGGCAAAAGTTACAAGAATGTCATTTTCCCGCCTAAAAGTGTCATATCAATAAAATAAATAAAATAAAATAGTAAATCTTACTTGGTAAACTACTATATAATTATATATATATATTTATTTATTTATAAGATCAATCTTACTTTAGAAGTTATTATATAATCTATATAAAACTAACAAATGAAGAGAAGATACATTGATTTCTCAAATCAATGTAAAATTAAGAAATGAAGAAAAAATAATGATTTTTCAACAAAATAATGATACATAGAGAATGAAGAAAGAAACATGATATATAAACATTAGATATAATGAAACTAAAAAATGAAAAAATATAAGATTTTGCTAAACATTTAAAAGTTGAAAATTTCTTCTAAATTCACATTGTCTCATATCTTCGTTTTTAAAGAGATATACTATTTTGAGAAAAATATTATACACAAACTTTATTTAGTACAAATTATTACTATTAAAATCCAATAATAAATATGACAACTCGTGCACCGCCCCAGAAACAAATATTAGTATATATATATATAGAATCACCGGACCACCCACTTTTGAGTTAAACCCCACCAAACACTTTGGGCTAGTTTGGTTCATTGGTTTGGATGGGTTTAGTGTCAAAAAAGTAACAAATTTGTTGTTTGGTTCATTAGATAGGTTGGGTTAAGGAAAAAGTTGGCCCGTGTTTGAAGTGTTTAGCCCGGTCCATATCATATGATAAAAGGGGCTTATGATGGGTTAAATAAACCACCCATTTTTTGGGGGTTTATTTAACCCTCCATTTCATTTACACTGGAAATAGTAATTATCATAATATCCCTCTTTTTCAATACAAAATTCCAAAAATAGCTTCTTCTATTGTATTATTTACAAAATTTTCTATTATAAATAATTATAAAATCTGATCTCCTTGAAGCTGCTTGATAAATTATAAATCTTTTAAAACAATTGCCCCTCATTCATTTTTTTTTAATTTGTCAATAAACTTTTTTTTAATAATGATAAAAAATTCCTTTTTTTTGTTTTTCAAATGAAAGAAGGAGAAATGAAATTAATATACAAAAGTAGTATAAATTGGAAAGGAAGGGTAGTAAAATAATTTTCTACATTTTATTATCATAATATGCAATTTAAACATCTTGTAAAAATTTTCTCATCACATTACCTAGTTTAACCATCAATCCAAACAAAAATTATAACTTTAACACAATTCGTAACCAATAAACCAAACACAAAATTAATTTAACTTCAAAATTCAATCACACAACAATCCCAACCTAACATAACAATCTTAACAAACCCATCACTCAAACCACACGGGCCCTTTGGGTGATGTTTTAATTATTGACTTTAGTAATGAGAAGTCATCTCACATCTCTCCAAATTTGGTCCACGTGTCATTTACCATGACCCTAGCAATGTTATCTCACAGATCATATTTCAACGTTAAGTCAAAATGAGTGCAAGTAACATGAAACTATTGCTTTACCAACAAAAAGATATTACAAGGAAAAAGAAAAAGAAAAATAATCGCTTATTTCACTTTTACCTTTAACCTTTATTAGGTAGCTAATATTTTTGTAGCAGCCTTTCGTGCTTGCTTCTCTTTTTCAACACATCCTCATTTTTTATAGTCACAATGAAAATGAGAATTTGATTTTGAAATCTTATTAAATAAATTGAAATTATGATGAATATGTCTTCTATTTCTAATAAAGTTAATCATACAATTTTTTATTTCTCTAATTAGATGTGTATTTTTTTTCTCATATATGTGTATAGATTCAAAAACTTGACAATATAACTATCAATTTCAACATAAAATGCAAGAAACTAGAATAGATTTTATAAGCTATATAAATTTTAATTTTTTTTAACAATATTGATTATCCATAGTCTCTCTCTCTATCTCTCTCATATGCCCATCTAACAAACTGAGGCCAACATTTATACCCTTGATGATAATTTTATGACAATTTTTAAATATTTATTTCTTTTCTTTTATCATTGTTCTTTGCAATCAATTGCTATATGTTTGGGTGGGTTAAGAGTTTTTAATCATGTTTGTCCTTTGTTTGGTTTATAGGTTGAAAGTCTCATGTTTAGAGCTTGGGCTCGATGTCAAAAAATTGAACCTGGATTAAATAAACCATCCATTTTTGAATGATTTATTAAATCTTGTGTAAGCCTCATCTAATACCCCTCCGAAATGACCAAATTATTCTTAATATTGATAGATAAATTACTTTAGACCCATTTTCCTTCCAAAAAAATTACGAATTGCCTATATATAAATAAAATTATTTCCTAACCAAATAATTATGAATTTCCCTTATATTCAATTAAATTAATATTTTACTTTGGAAAATTAAATATAACACCACTTATGTATGAGGCATTTTGGTCAAGTTCATATAAATTCACAGCAAACTCTTGTTCCAAACAACTCTTAGTATAACACCATATTTTAACAAATAACCACAACACTCAAAACAAACACAATGTCAAGTTAAACCTCACATTAAATATTTAAACTAAATATATAAAAAATTTAACCTTATTTAAAATGAACGATGCAAATCTACAATAACCCAACTAACGAACCAAACATGACCTTATACTTTTGAAATGCAAATTGTTTTGGGGAAAGTATGTGATTTACCATGGAAATTATAAAGTTAGACAAAAAATACCAGGAACTATAATAGTATGTACAAAAATAACACTAAATATAAAACCATACCCAAACCTACCACAATTTTGACCAAAGTCTATAAGGATATTAATATTCAATCATGAGATATTTAATGCTTCATTGATTTCATTATTTAATTAATTTTGATTTTCTATATTTATTTAATTAAATTTATTCCAAGTATTTGTTATATCCGAATACCAAAAAAGACTTTTAAAGATCGATTTTCTCATGGAACAAGTATATAGGCTGAAATACTTTCCTCGTGCCGATACTGTCTAAAAAACAGTGGTCTGGAATGTGTAACAATGCCACGTACAAATTCCCACAGAAATAAAGATCTAAAATAGGTTTTTACGTAAACATAAACGGATCCTGAAAATGGTATCAGAGCCTAGGTTTATTAAGAACTTTTATGATATTTATTATTATTATGTAATTAACCTTTGGTGAGGAGAATTCCTCGAGAAACATGAATTTGGGCAATTGTCCAATATGTTTACCATACTGGAGGTACCGTCAAATCTTGGCGATGCACAAAGAGGAACACCAAGAGAGATTAACATATTGGAATAACCAATATGTTGAAAAGGAGAATGCAAGAGCCGACGGGGAAACCTTACGGCATTGCCAGAGACAAGCATCATATTATCAGGGTTTTCTTTCGATGAACCAGATACTATATGCTTATCTGATGAACCAACAGGAATACGCTCATCAGAACCATGAGCCCTGAAGAAGGACCAGATTGGAGCGAGATAATTCCGGATACATCTAAGATCGGTCTTGATCTTAGGGAAATCCAGAAAACAGTGCAGAATTATGGCAACCGCCATAATCGTCTACCAACACAAGTCCATCAGATCCAGAGCCAGATGGAGATGATGGTGAAATATCAGAAGGAGACCCTTGAAATCCTTTATGATATTCAAAAATGAGTCAAGAATCTGGAGGACAGACCAAGTGTTCCCGGAGGAAGGAAACATATAGATTTCGGAACGGTCCCCTATTTACACCAAAAGGGGATACCAACTGAAGTCATACGACCAATGACCCGAGATGAAAAACTCATTGCTATCATCAAAGGAAAATCCATCATAAATTAAGGTGATGGATATGAAGAGGATGAATCTTGAAGATCTACAAGACCTTGTCGAGTCCTTTGCAGGATTAGGTATTGTGGATCTAAAGATGAATACAGGAGATGGTTCAGCCCTGGTTACTCGTGACCAACACCCAAGACCACCTCCACATCCACCAGTCGATCCCAATGTTGCAGAAAGTTCAGGTTCACATCATGTGGATGAATCAATGCCACACGCTGGGGATTTTACCACTAGAGGAGACCCGATTGTTTCGGGAACTCGACAACGATCCAAAAGGCCAGATCTTCAGAATACGCCTTATGAAAAGTCACAGCTTAATCCAATACATCCATACGGATTAATGTTAAATCTAGATATTCTAGATTTCAAGAATCGAGAAGTCCTTATAGATGACTGGGCAGCATCGATGAGGATTGCAGCAGGAACCCTTGATCTTACAAAAGAAGGATTCATTTTACTTCTTGAAATGAGTCTGGAAGAATCGGTAAAAAGAGCATGGGATTTGACACCACTAGATATGAGAAATGACGTAACTGCTGGTAAGTCATTGAAAGGAATTGTCGATAATATGGCCAAACTATTCAAAATCCATTTTATCGGCATAGGCTATTTTGAGGGATTGGAAGAAGAGAAAAGAAAACGATACAAGCAAGCCCTCTATTGCCTCGAGTTGCATGATATTTGTCATATTGACGAATATATCAAGTTATTCACCGAGTACCGATGGAAGTCCAAGGTAGATGACAAAGAAGCTTCGCAGCTTTTCTTTGCAAAAATTCCGAGTCCCTGGAGAGAAATGTTCATCAGGGAATATAAGAGTGCAGATGATTTGGATACAGTGGCCAGAAGGATGTCTTTCCTAAAAGCCAAGCTATCTGAATGGTGCCACCAGACAACACTCTACAAAAATTACAAGAGATTAAGAGGAATCAATAAAATGGTTCCCTTATGTTGCGAAGAAAATGACATCCCAACAATAGTGGGTGGTCAACCACGGAGACATAAAATGAGGAAGTAGAGAAGCCATCCTTATAGCCGTTGAAGCAACAACAACAGAAGGAGTCATAGGTCTTCATGGAGACCTAGAAGGATGTGGTCTAAACAAAAAGCCCGAAGCTATAAGTCAGGGTAAAGACCAGCACCAAGCAGGAGTAGAACCTCTTCAACAGGTTCAAACCAAGGAGGTTCCAGTAGAACTATGGGAAGAAGAACTTTCAGGCGTGCTCACACTAGAGCTAATGAAAGTTTCAAAGATTGTAATTGCTGGACTTGCGGAGCAAGAGGACATATCTCAACGGATTGCCCAGACAACAAAATGAGAGGTCTTAGACAGTTCGAAGCAACACCAGAATTCGAAGAAGCTGTCTATTACCAAGATCTTATACAGGTGTATCAATTTGAGGATCTACCATCAGATGAAAGCATCTATAAAGAAGAGATCTATTCGGATGATGGAAGTGAATCCACATCAGAATCAGAGTGAAGAAGAAATTCTTCAAACAATGAGAGAGGATATGTCGGGGTTTCTCTCTCACACAACAGTTTCTTATAAAACTCTTATGAGGATTATGAAAGAAGATCCAAAACTTCAAATCTATGATGGTTTTACCATAGGAGCTATGGAAAAGGCTTTGGATAAGTTTGGTATTCGTAAAAGAAAACATCAAATAATCCATAGGGTTACTACGGGAGAGTTCGCCATCCCAATGGAATTCACAAGTAACCTGATCGAGATGCAATTGATCCCCTATAAAGAAGTCCAGGAGATCAGAAACCAAGTTAAGCGAGAAGTTGCAAATACACTCTCATGGATTCATATCGGAGCTATAAGAGTTATTATAAAGGCAACTTTTAAAGAAGGAATTGATTCGCCTCTCAATCTTGCCATATTTGACAAGCGAATCTCAAATCTCAAGGATTCATGCCTTGGGGCAGTCACAGGAAACTTGTGTGCAGGGAAATTGGCATTTAATGTCTATCCTCGTATTGCATACAATTTGGGAGATCGAGATTTCAACAAAGTCTTAACCCTTCATCAAGATTTCAAAAGAGAAGATTTGATGAAAGAAGGGAATAGGCCCTACTCGATTACATACAAGATTTCCCATGCTCTCTCGAATTCACATCATTCCGATGTATTCTTGAGAAAGGAATTTATCGAAGTCCCAAAAATCTTCGACGATTTCGCTAAGGTGGTCTTACCAGAACTCATTGAATCTCCAACCATAAAGGAGATAGATATGAAAATACAAGATCAACCGGTCTTCAATCGGAGTCAAAGCTTCAGAATGGAGATAATGAGAATGTCTTTCCAACAAGATAGACTGATGAGTAGCAGTCGTTGGGAGGACAGAAGGCCAAATACAGTTCAGCGGATCCAAGGTGTATTCAAAACACAAGGAGAGCTGAAATGTCCAGAAGGCTGGAGAGCAGTTGAAGTAATATTTGACATCAATCAGAAGGATAATATTTTCCCTTGTGATGTCCTATATTATCTACAACAACCGGTAGTTGGTAGATTTCAAGACAGCCTAAAGATGGGTGAACTTGAACTGATCATCTCAGGAGTCGCAGGAAGAATCCCAGAATAGTTAGTACTGGGAATCAACTTTCTTGAGGATCATATGCCTTGGGAAAGATTACAAGATGGAATGGAGTTCACAGTGGATGATAAAAGATACCGAATCAGATGACCACTAGTCCATTCTCCATATACATTTCAATCGGAATGTTATATGCGGAATACAAGGTTGAATATTTTGCAGCCTACGTTGATTCAGGAGCAGGAATATGTATTGCAAAACAGGAAGTTTTTCCTAAAGAGATGGGAGAAGATCTACCAGCCATTGCAGGATGAGATTTCTCCAAAATGATTCTTATCCTTAACCGAGGAATCAAACAAGCGGAAATTATGATCGGAGACGTCGACGATACCCCGTGGTATAAGGTGAAGACGCCACCAATATATTTCCATAATACTGGAGTCGATGTTTTGCTAGGAAACAATTTCCTACAGACATTCAAGCGCTTTACACAGGAAAATGAGACAAGAAGGCTTATTTTCACAACGTTATGTGATCATAAGATTATTGTCCAGAGACTGCGAGAAGCATTTTACAGAAAAATGCCTTTTCTTTTTCGCAGCAAGCGTGGTGATGATGCCAAACTTCGACATCCAAAAATGGCGGATAAAAGAAGATTTGGTGATGTCTTATTATCCTTTCGACAATTTGGTCCGAAACAAAAAGATACCAAAAGATGGGATACTACCTCGTATTCGTTCAGAAGACAAGGAGAATAACGAGTTCCTCCAAAGGCTATTGCAGAATTGCGAAAAGCCATAATGGAGAATCCACAGAGTGATGTTACCATTGAAGAACAAATATCACTCGAGGATTTCAAGAAAAGGATCCGAATGAATTATAATGAAGATCCTTTAGCATGGTGGGATAGAAACAAGCTCAAAACATCCTTAAAGGTTAAACCTGGAAAGGAATATGAGTTCGTTAGACTCAAACCAATCCTGATGAATCAAAATGATCGAAAAGATATGCAGGAGATACTTAAGGAACATGTGGACCTTAAGTTGATTTCACCAGGAGTTTCTCCATATAGCAGCCTGGGATTCCTGGTGAGGAATCATGGAGAAATCAAAAGAGGTAAACCTAGATTTGTTATTAATTACAAAGGGATTAATAACATTCTGGAGTTTGATGGATACTATATCCCGAGTAGAGAACATTTGGTTAACTGTATCAAAGGTGCCAAGATATTCTCTAAGTTTGATTGCAAGTCTATTTTCTACCAGATTAAGATGGAGGAGGAAAGTAAGAATTTCACGGCTTTCTCCACACCACAAGGATACTATGTCTGGAATGTGATGCATATGGGTTTGGCAAATGCACCCCAGATATATCAGAGAAAGATGGATAATCTCTTCAAGGATTATTTCAACTTTATGTTCGTATACATCGATGATATTCTCATTGCATCAAAGAACATGAAGGAGCATCTCAAACATTTGACAATTTTCTCAGATGTTTGTCATAAAGAAGGATTAGTGCTTTCAGAAAAGAAGACAGTGATTGCAACAAGACAGATTGAATTCCTTGGAATTGAAATTGATGAATCTGGAATTATTCTACAAAATCATATTGTAGAAAAGATACAAGGATTTCCAGATGATCTCACAGACAAGAAACAACTTCAAAGCTTTCTCGGAGTTGTTAACTTTGCTGGAATGTTCATCAACAATCTAGCATTTTACAGGAAGATGTTTAACCCATTACTCAAGAAAGATGCTACTTTCAAATGGGAAGATGAACATCGAGAAGGAATTAAGAAGCTTAAGGAAGTCTGTAGTAAGCTTCCGAAACTTGCTATTCCTCAAGACGAAGATGAAATGGTTCTTTACATAGATGCCAATGATCACTGGTGGGCAGCTGTGCTTATGAAAGCCATACCAGAAGGAGAAGTGCCATGCAGATATTGCAGCGGTCTGTTTACAGATGGAGAAGCAATCCGATGGCATATCAACGAGAATGAATTCTTTGCAGTCAGAAAGGCTTTTAAAAAATGGCCTATCTTTTTACTGGCTAAAAAGTTTATCTTAAAAATTGATAATTCAAGTGTCAAAGCTTTTCTGAAAAATAAAATTGAATCTAAACCAGAAAAGGCTAGGATACTTAGATGGCAAAATGAATGCCAATATTATGATTATGATATTGTCATTGTGAAATCTCAGGAAAATATTCTTGCAGATTTCTTAACACGAGATGGAAGAACACGTTGCTGACGAGGTCCTTAAACGAGTAAGACATCTCAGGGAAAACCTGGAGAGTCTAGAACGAGAATTTGGGACTTTATGTCTCAATGCTGAAGTTGCTGGACGACTTCAACGAGAAGATCAGAAATCCGTTTCTGACCTAATACGAGCATGCCAATACGCTCAGGAACATATGTTCCAAGCGTTGCATAAGTCTCTTCTCCAGGCTGCATCCTCTACGGTGCTAAAATGAGAACTTACGGACTCTAACCCGAAGGCTATGGATTCAAATACCATGCCTACGAGTGTTACAGGTGATGCATTCCTTGAGGATGCACCATCAGTAACGAATGTTGAAGCTCTGGTGTCACAACCCGAGTCTTCAAGTCAACCCAGTACCTCTGGGGTTAAAGAGGTCGAGTTGAACCTAAGGCCGCAGACAGGCAAAGCAAAGGTTCAAGCTCACACTGACGAGATTAAAATTTCCCCTATGCAGGTATATCAGCGTCAATGGGAGAAATTAGTGACAAGAAGCGGTATCAACCCGGAAAGAACGACAGTTGATATCTCAGGGAAATATCCCAGAGTTTGGATGAAACCAGACAGTCATCCAAATGAAGTCCAAGAATGGTATAACTTTGGGGCTCTAGCTTCGATTTATACCACATCACCAGGATTCCTAGAAATCTCGAAATTACCGAGATGGATATGAGAAACAATTCGTGAAACCTGGACAAACAATCCACACTTGTCCAGAGGAGACATTTTGGAGCTCTACTTTATTAGTGCTGCTCCAGAACCAGCTAAGAAGGGCTTCCATGAGGCCTTTCACTTTATCAAGCTTCGGAGACCCGACGGGAATGCCTTAAAATATATAAAGGTGACCTCCCCGGAAGAAGTTCCGATACTAGTAGGAGCATTTACTGAAGACGAAGCTTCTACACGATGAGCTTGGGGACTTTGGACTTGTCTAACAGAAATGGACAAGGTCAAATACTCATTCAAGGTCTTCCAGAATTCAGCCAATGGATCATTCATGCTGAATACAATGACTGGATCGACCACAGGTTTTGCAGAGGAACTTTTTGAAACTAAAAGGAAGATCCTCTGGGAGAACAAGATTCCGACGAGCAAAGATACTTACCGGAAATTCTGTAATATGACACACATCGGAAGATGGATCGATCGGATTTGTCAAGCGTGCCCCGAACAGAAAGAGCCCGAGTTTGGGAAAGGATTCCGACCCAAACTCGACCGACAGGTAGCTGGAGCCAATAAAGATAGGGGCCCAGCACAAAAGAAAAGATATCCCCGGGGACCACAACGACCAAATTATTAAAGCATCCCCGATAAAGTGAAATGGGATAGACCACGAGAAAAGGACTCTCCAACTACTATCACATGGTAGGCTGAGTCAAAAGTAAAAGATTCCCCGACAAACTTCACATGGAGTAGTCATGGGGCATTAAGAGGAGTGAGTACTGATTGGCCACAATTGAAAGCAGCCAGCCAGCTCATTCAAAGAGAATTGAAATCCGCATTTCATGTCCGGATTTCCATCGATAAATAGAGAGAGTGAAGGAAGCAGAAGGCATCGAGCATTCCCCTCAGTTTTCTTCAAAACATCTATCTTTCTTAGTTCTTGTAATAGTTTGAGTGTTTACAGTTTATGTGTTTACGAGTTCAAGCCTTCTCTATGAGAGGCTAAACCAGTAATTCTCCTCCCAAAAGGGGATTACATATGTTGTAATAAATATTTCCAAGTTCTTAATAAAAAGAGGTTTTTGCTTCAACATGAGTTCTTTGTATTGATAGTTTATCCCTGGAAGGAATACCTTGTACACCTGGTGTAGGAAACGAACCAAGGTTGTGCTGTACAGTTGCTGAAGGAGCTGGATAACTTGCAGACCATCTTCCCTGAGGGTTGAAGTTGAACAGTGAGGAGCTGTTCGTAGAACGGTCTGGGGGCAGTGATTTTCCAGCTGGTGGCTTTGCAAACCATCTCACCCGGTGCTGTTGCGGTCAAATAAAGGTATGAATTTTAGGGGATAAATTTATTTTACGGAAGCATGTTGGGCCTGAAACTGATCAGTTTACGTATTATTCAGATATGATTAAATAAATGGAATAGATTTTATTTAAATAATAAAAGTGCAATTAATGAATCTTGAAGTGGTTAGAATTCAACCTAGGACATTTAATATTTTTGTGGTATTTTGGGGTTTAGTATTATAAAAGATGGTAGTTAGATGTATGATGTTATATTTGATGGTATTTTATGCTTACTATTATAATTGGTGGTATTTTTGGTTATACTAAATAATTTTTATGGTACAATGGGATGATACCCCAATTGTTTTATTCAATTAACATGAAGGAAAGTAAGAAACATAAAATAGCTAGACTTTTTTCAGTGGAATGGCTGCATTTGAATTGGTCAATATTGGAATAAGGATAATTACACAAAGTAATTAATGATTGATCTAATTAATCCAAAACTACTTTTCCAACCGCCGGCAAGTAAATTAATACTAAAATCATTAACCCTGGATAACATTGCAATTAATATATTATTACTTGAGTGAGGTTTCTTGGAACAAGGATTTTAACATTTGATATTCTACTAAAAGGTTAATATGTTTATTCAAAGAAAAAAAGAAGAAGAATATTAATGTCATAGAAAACAAGAATTCAATCACATTTGGCTTGAAACCTTCACCAGTCAGTCGAATTTAATGTTCAGTACCCTTTTTTTAGTTTAAAAATTTATGTTTGAGATAAGTTTGCCTGCCAATTCAATCAAGTCCAGATATGCTTTAATCGAGTTAAGCCCAAATTCAACTGAAATCATATTTAAAATCTTATCCAATAAAAAGATAAACTATTTGTTGTATTGAATGAGTTAAACTCAAACGAGTTCTTAGAAAATGGTTTAAAATGAAATATTGAGTAATTTAATCTTTTTATAGCTATTCATAATTTGAATCAATTTTCGGAAATTCATTCGTAAATTGTGGGTTGATATGTATTGTCACAAAATTAGATTTGTGAGAAAGTTTTACAAGAATTTCTTTTATTTATTTATTTTGGTTCAAGGCCTTAATGAAGTATGAAGTATCCAACAATTAATTCTTCTTCTAAAAGGTAATAAAAGCAAAAAAAATAAAATAATAATAATAATAATAATAATAATATTGAGATAATAATTATCCTAGTACCCAAACCTTTTCTGAAATGAATTTGGAACAAAAAGTCTGTTGAACTACTTTCATTCACTAATCGTATTGTCCTCAGTGACAAATTGTGTTTTGGTGATTAAATTAGTGTGGTTGAACATTTAATATGTTTGGGAGGGGTTCGGTGTGTTTGAGAAAATCCGAAATCTATATAAAGGTAAATAATTAAAATGTATGTTTGTTTGTATGAGAATTAAATAGGGTAAGATTATATCGTAAATGTTAAATTAATATTGGGAAAATGTGACTTGATGCAATAGTTTATTGTGAAAAAATAAGTTGATGTGTTATTTTATAATGATTTGATGATTGCAATATAAGTAGTTGTGATTGTGTTCGAATTTTGCGATCCAAATTTAAATACAAAAACGAAATATACGTTAAGATTTTGAAGTCCAAAATTTTATCATGTACCCTTTCAAACATACATTAGGGTTTATGATCATCATTTTTCTATAGGTTAATCATTGATAAAATCACACTTTTTTCTAAATTATAATTTTTCTACAAGGGCATTCCTCGACATACGAAAACTAATCATGTAGATTATTATGATAGTTTAATCACAAATTAAAAAAATAAAAAATTGAAAAATATCAAAATTGCACCTTTATATAAGATCGTGTTATTTTTATAATACAAAAAACTTTTATTCAACTAGTATACAAATCTAGAATTTATTTAACTCCACTTCATCTATTTTTATGTGCTCACACGCATCCCTACACATCAGCTGTCTATGCCCACATTAACTCACGTCTGTGCGTGTTCTAACAAACATGTAATACCTTTTGGTATGCTAGCTAGTGATACATTAATGTTATCTGAGTAATATACATTATATTACATAATATAAGAAAATATCTTTACGTAAATAAAATAATATCTTTTTGTGGTACAATTAATATCTTTATGTGACACAAGTCATACAACAACTACTTTTATGTATATATTAATATATTTCAGTATAATAACAAAATCATTTTAATTAAAATAAGATAATACCTTTAAGTAGATGTATTAATATTTTTACATTACATAGTTAATATCATTATGTGACACAACTTATACTCCTAAGTTATAATTCAATTAAATGAAACAATTCATTTATAAGGTAATATTTTTTTGTAATTCTATCAATATACAACTCATATTTAAAGATCAACGAATTGAAAATAAATTTAAATGGTAGACAATGATGCAACCTCTCACAAAACTATAGCAATAAAATACTCTTATCTAAGTTTTTGTTGTGATCTACATAAAAACTCCAAAAAGAAAAAAAGGCAATAAAAAAAAGAAACAAAGAAAAACATAGAAATGTAGTTGGAAGAACATAGAGGGCATTTCTGACCATTCATACGTGGGCCCACGACACGTTCTAGCCATTAGCTAATCCAATATTTTGAATTTCATTTAAAATTTATTTATTTATTTTTGTTTTATTGCAAAAATTATTATTATTTTCTCCGTCCTTAACAGAGGACAATGAGAGCGACATTGGCGTGGAAATTAAAAAATTCGGACAACCCATTATTCAATTAAAATAAAAATCGACTAAAAAAAATTACACACTCTCTCTCTCTAGATTTTGGCATTATATAAGTAGGCAATATAGTTTTTATATGTTGTTTCATCAGTCAATGTGATTTGAGCTTCTACCTCATCGCACAGAATTAAAGGTAATTTTGTTTGAATTCTTATTTATCTCTTCAGCAATTCGATGCTCCTATTTAGGATTCCTGCAGTTTTTAATTGTATGATCATAAAATTTTGAATTTAGATAACTAGAACGAAAAACTTGGAGTTGAATTTGATAATTCTGGATTTTGAGGAGCCTTTTTTTTTTTTTTGTAGGTTGGTTTTCGAATTATTGTGTGTGAGTGCTTGGTTAAAATTATGCTTGATTTGAATAATCGTTGTCGTTAATTGTTTCTTTCTTTTTTTTTTTTTTTTTTAAAGAATTCTGAAGTAGAATTGGAGTAGGGAAGAAGTGGAGTTGTTGTGAGTTGGTGTTAATTTGGGATATTGATTTATTTGAGGTTATTTTAGTATGAAATTGTGAATTCTTTGGATTAATGAGTAGTTACGATAGATTGTCATTTTTGCCTCAAGGTTTTTTTTATCTAGTTACAGCAAAGTGTAACTGTGATGATTCACTTCACTGTTGTAGTGTAGCTATTTCGTGTTTTCTTTGGAGACTGTTTTCTGATGGGTAAAATCATCTTCTTTAGCTGAATCAAACGTCGTATCGTGTATGTTAAGTGTGCTATGTCATTCCGTATGTCATATGTCTTGATACTAAGATAGGTCAACTGGATAGATTGTTCTTCTTTCCTCTTTACTTGCATTCAGAACCAAGAAAAGGAAATGGTTAATCTATTATTCATACCGTGTGATTAATCCAAGGTTGTCAAATTTTGATGTTGCCGTCGTGGATTTTGACAAATTCAATAAATAATTCATCACTAATCATTGTTAGTATACGTATAAATATATTTAATAATTTCTACACATATCTTGTTTGACTCACAGTGTAGCTGCTAACGTATAGCATCTTCAGCCGAATACTTTATACTTTCTAAATCGCACCATTCCCTCTATAAATAAACAAGCCTCATTTATGCTCCCATTTTCAGCTAATTTCTAAGTTTTCCCTTTTCCATAAGGTATATTTTAATACATATATATTTTTTACATAAATCTCTCAGCTTTTTTTCCAATAAGACGAAATTAGTAGAGAATATCATGCAATTTTTGAATTTTGCAGGTTTTAGAGATGAGGGCGGGGGAGGAGGGAGTGAGGAGGAGGAGGAGGTGGAGGGGGTGCGCAAAAGACGATTTTCTCCCTGAGGAGTCGTTCAAGAGTTGGTCCAACTACATCAGTGCACTGAGACAGACCCCGGCTCGACTGATGGATCGGGTCACGACCCGGTCCAACGTGGAGGCGGAGATGGAGGTGAAGGCGCGTAGTGGGAACGAGATGAAGAAGACGCTTTCGTGGTGGGACCTCATGTGGTTCGGCATGGGAGCCGTCATCGGCGCCGGAATATTCGTTCTCACCGGACAAGAGGCGCGTGATGGCGCCGGCCCCGCCGTCGTCTTATCTTACGTTGTTTCCGGACTCTCTGCCTTGCTCTCTGTCTTCTGCTACACCGAGTTCGCCGTCGAAATTCCCGTTGCAGGTATATATTTTAATATTAATATATACAAAATATATATAACTTTGACTTAGTCAACGTCAATCTTAACGTCAACTTTACAGGCGGTTCATTTTCATACCTACGGGTGGAGCTCGGCGACTTCGTGGCTTTCATAGCCGCAGGAAACATCCTTCTGGAGTACGTCATCGGCGGCGCCGCGGTGGCGCGTACGTGGACGTCCTACTTCGCGACGCTCTGCAACAAAGACCCGGAGGATTTCCGCATCATCGTACACGGGCTGAAAGACGGGTACATCCATCTCGATCCCATAGCCGTGGGCATCATCATCATCATTTGCTTGATCGCAGTTCTGAGCACGAAAGGCTCATCGCGCCTCAACTACATCGCCTCCATCGTCCACCTCGTTGTCATCGTCTTCATCATCATAGCCGGCCTCATCAAAGCCGACACCAAAAACTACAAAGACTTCACCCCCTATGGCGCGCGTGGCATCTTCAAAGCTTCCGCAGTCCTTTTCTTCGCCTACGTCGGCTTCGACGCGGTTTCCACCATGGCTGAGGAGACCAAGAACCCTGGACGGGACATCCCCATAGGCCTTGTGGGCTCCATGGTCATCACGACTTTCATATACTGCTTGATGGCCATAACTCTCTGCCTCATGCAGCCATACAAGAACATCGACGTCAACGCGCCGTTCTCGATCGCCTTCGAGAAGGTCGGGTGGAGCTGGGCCCAGTACATCGTCGCCGCCGGTGCGTTGAAGGGCATGACGTCGGTTCTGTTGGTGGGAGCGGTTGGACAGGCGCGTTATCTCACGCACATAGCTAGGACCCACATGATGCCTCCATGGTTCGCGAAAGTGAGCCACAAGACTGGGACCCCCAAAAACGCCACCATCGTCATGCTCGCCGCCACGGCGGTGATAGCTTTCTTCACCGAACTCAGGACGCTCTCGAATCTGCTATCGATCTCGACGCTCTTCATCTTCATGCTGGTAGCCTTGGCCCTCCTGGTTCGCAGGTACTACGTGACCGGAGAGACATCTGCTCGAGATCGGAACAGGCTGGTCGGGTTCCTTGTCTTGATCATTGGGTCCTCGATCGCAACTGCTGTTTACTGGGGCGTGAGCACCACGGGCTGGATAGGATACTGCATAACTGTGCCTATATGGATGTTGTCGACGGTTGGGCTCTGGTTTTGGGTGCCTCAAGCGCGTAAGCCTAAGTTGTGGGGCGTGCCGTTGGTGCCATGGCTGCCATCTGCGTCCATTGCTATTAACATCTTCTTGCTTGGGTCCATTGACCAGGACTCGTTCATGAGGTTCGCAGCCTGGACTGGGTTGCTTCTCATTTACTATTTCTTCTTTGGATTGCATGCTTCTTATGACACTGCGAAGTCCTGTGAAACAACGACGTATAGGAACATTGAGGCGGGCCAGGTGTTGTCGGAGACGAAGCCTGCATCTGATGAGGTGGATGGTAAAGGTGTAGCTACAACGCCTGCTCTTTAGATTGACTTCCGATTATACCCCTGTAGTGTGCATATCAAATTTGGTTTGAATTTGTGTTTGAAAGTATTTATTTATTTCCATTCATAAAGGAAGCATTAAAGCAAGAATATCTCAAGCGCCCACTACTCACACCTATTATGTATAAATTATAACAAAGTGTTTATTATGGAAGACAAAAAGTTATAAATCTTCTTGATTAAATTCAAGAATCTTGTTTTTTGATTCTCGACCTATGATTCTTGGATACACAATAAACCTCATGATTCTACCTCCACAAGATATATTCTATTATAATTGATGTTACATCTCATATTCAAAGTAACCATCACACATTATTTGTTTGATGATATTACTATTTAATATATAATATATATTAAATGTTATGAAATATGAAATGCAACATCGAATGAAATGGATAATCAATTCCATTTTACTAGTGACTGCCTTAATAATTTGAGAATTTTGACTTGTTTTGTTTGGAATAATCCCCTTTAAATAGTTGGCCTTAAATAGGCTCAGGTTGGTTTCATTGATGGGCCTAGGCCTGTTTCAATTTATGGTAAAACGGTGTTTATTCGACTAGGCCCAGTTCTGTTTGGATAATGGGTCATGTTCGATATGTGGGCCTTTAATTGTTCTCTCCTCTCAATCATAAAGTTTTGACTTTTGAGATTGATTCCCTAAGAAGAAGAAGAAGACGATGTTTTATATTTACATGTATAAGAATAAAATTTAATTTCTCCAAAAAAATGTTAATACATAGATATATAAATTTATAAAATTACGTATGAAATATGTAAGTAGATTCAGATAGTAGAGTGATAAAGTGCACCAAACCATAAAAAAAGCGAAATGAAATTATTTATCTTAGTCCAAATTGATATAAATCCATTTTAAACTACACAAAGCCGGTTATAATAGAATTTACTGGTTATTAATGAATTTGATGGAGTTTTATGTTTCCTTACCAGCATTCAAGTGAATAAAAAATTACCTAAAAATAGTAAGATCAATCGAATAACAAATTTTATAATGTTCATGCATAAAATCATAAAATTTAAAAATCTTGATTAAATGCAAAATAAATGATAGTTGGTATAGTTATTAATCTATACTAGACACCTTATGTTATGTAATAGTAAATCTCTTTAAAACAAAATAAATATAATAAATAACTATACAAATAAATGAGTACATATATAAATAATAAATATAGGTTAACTACTAAATAGAGATGATTGATGCTGGCTACGTCACAAACACACAGCTTCACCGTCTTTTTCTTGCCATAGTACTAAGGACAAAAATATCGGTATCGACGGATATATCGGTACCTTGATAAAGAAGGTTTTACGCTGGAGGAGCTACTGGACTTTGAAACATTTATTTTGAAAACGAGGGAATCAAGAATAAATAGAATAATAATGTGAAATAACTTTTTTATTTTCTTGGAATGACTAAAACATTGATAGATTTTAATTGTCATAAAAGTTTCCAACGAATCCGTTGTAGTCTAGTTGGTTAGGATACTCGGCTCTCACCCGAGAGACCCGGGTTCAAGTCCCGGCAACGGAAATATTTTGTTTAATTATTATTATTATTCTGTTTTTTTAGTTGTAAGTCCTGTGACGTGACATTTTTCAAGTTATTATTATTATTCTATTTTTTTAGTTGTAAGTCCTGTGACATGTGACATTTTTCAAGTAGGTGTTACTTAAATATTATATGTTAAAAAAAAAAAACATACAAGAGTTATCATATTGAATATTATATTTAATATTTAATAAAAAATATTTATTAGTGTATTAAAAAAGTAGTAATTTAGTACATATTTAAATATCTTTCATATTACTTTTTCGAATTTAGTGGAGTAATTGAATTGTTCAATTCGTATTTATGTAGATTTCGAGAAGTCAATGGGATTCATTTGTGAAGTGTTGCAAGGTTTGGATTCGTGAATTTAGAGTGAAATGCAATGCTAAAAAAGGAAGAAAAAAAAAGATATTTATTTTTGGATTTGGAAAATGTTTTTGTGAAAATTATTAATATTTTTTGGATAATATTTTATTGTCCCTAATATATATATATATATATATATATATTTAGTGATGTTAAATTTATAAAATACACCAATTGTAACACCTAGGACAAAAACGATGTATAATTGACTAATTAAATAATTAAACCCATAATTGTTTGATTTAATTACGTGCATTTCAGAAAAAAAGAAAAAGAAATAATGCATGATTAATTTATCGAAGTATAATTTAATCGAAAATCATATGTTATAATTTATTAAAAAGGTATCATGGTCGAAAACCGCAAGTAAAAACGTTAAAGGACGACTTGTTAAAGGTTCGTGACCAAAAACACGAAGAATACGAAAAATCGAAAATATGTATATATAGTACGAAATGAAACGAAAAGGTAATAATTCGAATCGAAAAGTAAAAATGTAAGAAATTTTCTCTTTTTTTCTCTCTTCCCTCTCCTCTGTTTTTCGACCGGTGCCGGTGCTGGAACTTTTTTCTCGATTTGGACTGATTTTTTCACAGTTTAAAACTTTCGTCGAGCCCGTTCCAGATCCAGGCTTGGTTTTACGTTTTGACATTTCCTTCGTCGGGAAACGACCAGTCAAATCCCAAAAACCCTAACTTTCTCTCTCCTCTCTTCATTTCTCTCTCTTCTGCTCTCTCTCTCCCTCGTCGGAAATCTATCGGCCTCTCCCCTCTATCGCCGGTCGGTGTTTGTATGTGTATGTTGGGTGGCGCCGCCGCCTGTGGTGTGTGCGTGAGTGAGTGTGTGTGCGTGCGTGCTAAGGGGCGCCATCGTGTGTGGTGGCGCCGTGCTGTGTGTTGGTCGGCACGACGGATGCGCCGACAAGGTCTGTTGGCCATGGTGTGGTGTCGCCGGCGATGGAAAGTCGCCGATCGTGGTTGGGTGTTTGGGGGTGGTGCTAGCAGCGCCACTGTTGTTGATGTTGCTTGGGCATGCACGCGCGAGCGCTAGGACAGGACTGTGCCTCGCCGCACGCGCCAGGTGGTGTGTGTGGGCACGCTGTGTGAGCGCTAGGTGGCGTGTTGGGCGTGCCGGGCAGATGCCGGGTGCGCTCGGGTGTATGTGTCGCGTGTCACTGACGACGGGAAGTCGTCGGCCGGGAGTCGAGGTGTGTGTGACGACAGGAGAGGAGTTTTGGTCAAAGTCAACCCTTTTCTGATAATTACGAAAATGCCCCTACACCTTTAAATGCTCCGTTTAAACTCATTTTTCCTCCGTTTAAGTCCATTCTTCCTCCGCTCAAACTCTAATCTTTTCCTTTACGCCCTATGATCTAGTTTCAAAACTTAATTTCATTTTCTTTCCTTCAACGCTTCTTCTTCGAGAGAGTTCTGTTAAGTATGCGTAATATCATAATAATGAAACTAAGAAACCTCTTTAGATGTGTAGGCTCTCAAATGGAACAAACATTTTTAGAATTTGATACTTTGTTTTACACGCGGATAACCACTGAAAAAGGTGGGAGTAAGTTCTAATCTCTATATGTTTATATTTTCCATATTTGATATATGAATTGTTGAACCCTATGTACCATAAATATTGTGTGCATGTTATTATATTGTGGATGGATTGAGTGGTCCGTAAATACACCGATAGTCAGGGATGGACTAGGTGGTCCATAAATACACCGATAGCTAGGGATAGAATGGGTAGTTCGTAAATACACCGATAGTTAGAGATGGGTTGGGTCGTCCGTTAAAGAACCGGTTTACTTGCTGTGCAAATATGTGATGTCTAATTGCCGAACTTATATATGTTTGATTTGTGTAACTGTTTAATAACTGTTAAAACATGGAAATTATCCCCACGAGTGTATTCAACGCTCTCACCCCTATCTGTATTCACACTACATGAAATGATGAGAATTAAGATCCGTAGAGAGGGTGGTGCCATATTAAGTCTTTATATGTAAATCTTTTCACCACCCTCTCTTGCTTTTCAAAACTTGTATATGTAAATCTTTATATCGTCTTTTATCTTCTTCTTTTGTTTGAAAATGTATGACTATTTCCCTTTTCTTCTTGCACACCCACAAGAAAACTATGATATTTTAACTATGAAAATGGGGCGTGACACCAATATTAATAATGATTCACCATTCGTCTATGTACGTACGTGCATATATATGTATGCTTAAGTTACCAGTTTTAGGGCTTTGAAAATAAAAAAATTTAAAAAAATTATATTCTCAATTTCGTTTTCTAACTTTTCATATAAAAAATTACGTTTGCTAAGTAAGTTGAAACATTATATTAAGTACTTGCAAGATGATGACTCTTATGTATGATGCAAATATGTCATTCTTTTCTTGAACATGCGTTTTTATCTAAAATGATATGAAATCATGTAACATTAATTAACTTATTTATTTGAAACGGACATGCAAGAAAGTAAACATCATGCAATCACCAATACAAAATATAACTTGGATCAAATTTCAGTTCACCTCTCTGTTTCATCATTAATTATGCAAAGACATGACATTCACCCAAAAAAAAAACATTAATAAATAAATAAAATTTGAGTATATTTGTCGAACAAAATTAAGAAATTTAATTGCTCTCCACGCCTCTATTTAAAGAGCATGAAACGCTGATATATATATGAAATTATCACATAAAAAAATAAATAAAAAAAGTCATGAAAACTCTTTTTAATTTAAACACCATGATTACTACTCTCTCACTTGTATTGTTTCAGATAATTGGATCATCATTTGCAGGATTTAACCGTAATAGCTTCCCACGTGATTTCATCTTTGGAGTTGGATCATCCGCCTATCAAGTACATATATATACTGAAAGTGTCCGAGTGCTCCTATGCAAGATGAAAAAACAACATAAACCAAATGTTGTGTATAATGTTGTCAACACCAGAGATAACATGCAGCGGAAAAATCAAAGATAAAAATTAACAAGACAAGAAATTTATCCACGAGTATATAATGATACTTGTGGAATGCCTACAGGGCAAAAAATGTCTTATTTGATTTATCTTTGTAAAACACAACACAATACGAGGACTTTGTGAAATCCTCTAAAAAGACACTCTATATACGTCCACTCTAAAGAAGAACACTATGGACGTGTAAACTCTCAAACCTATCGACCAAACAACAATTCCTACGTTGCTAGAGATCTATTGGAGAATAGATCTATTAAAATAAGTAGAATGTTGGAAATTAAAAAGTGATCGACTAAAACAATACAAGAGCTAGAAATGAAAACTTGTTTGAGATCTCTTGTATGTAAATGTGGAAGTGTGTCTCAATCTCTGCAAATTGTCTCGTATTTATAGACACTCTTGATTCCATGATTGAGCACTTCTTCAATCCACAAACTCCACTTCTTGTTCCTATGCTTGGTCACCAAGTTTTGCTTGCTCACCAAGTTCACTTCATGGACTTGTTCCTATTCTTGGTCACCAAGTTCACTTGCTCACCAAGTCCACTTGCTCACCAAGTTAATTAATAATTGATTTTATTAATTAAGAAAAAGGAAAAATAAGTTGACAAAGTCAACATTAACATATACTATTTATTTTTCCAATCATTTTTCTATTTATCAAAATTTTGAAAAATATTACTTAAATTAATATATTTAGAATACATGATTTTACAATCAATATTAATATTTTTTTCAAAAATCCAATTCTATAACTATTAATTTTAATTAGTGTAGATTTTAGCCGTGTTTGTATGCAAGTGTTTTTAAATGATTTGATTGCATGGATAAATAAAAACTACGAGGGAGCTGCATTTGAAGATGGAAAGGAGCAAGTATTTGGGATACTTTCACCCACCAATTTCCAGGTCAATTTCTTCACTCTCTACATCCTATTCTTAATATTCTATGTTATTTTTCGTTCGTGTTAATTAAAAGTTAAAATACTGCTATTTCAGAAACAATTTTAAGATTTAAGTATAATTGTCCAACTAGCAGTCCACCAGCGCGGTGCACGGTTTATTATTTATTGTGTTAATATTTGTGATTTGTAATAATATAATGAAGTTGCATAAACTAACATGTTATTCATAACATCTTTTATTATTTTAATTTAAAACATGTACCATATATAAATGATTTTTCATATTACTCATATGCATTGCACAAATTGTCACACAACTTTAATAATTTTAATTGTTAATTTTATTTTTAAACAATTTTATTTTATTTTTTGATTTTAAACAAATTAGTTGTTCAGATTGTGTTTAGTGTACAAAGACAATTTGGTGGGATCTCCTTAAATGAAAATATGAAACAAAGATCTTAAAGAACTATTTTACCTTTGAATGTTTAGCAAATCTTATATTTTTTCTTCTTTTTTTTAATTTTATATAGATTTGAGAAATCATTATTATTATTATTATTATTATTATTATTATTATTATTATTATTATTATTATTATGAGTTTGGGCATTTTTGCAGAAATGTTGTATTTATGTGGCACTTTTATAGATATCCATTAATATTTTTGGATAATCTATTCCACAAAAATCATTTCAAAATAAATTACCCGATCTAAATGAGAGAGAAAGAGAGAGCGCGCTAGTGTGTGTTATACAACACGTCTCAGTGTATGATGTAGATATCTTTTGGTTTTGAGTTAATTAAAATATTGAGTATGCCCTTTTTTATTTTAAAGGGCATTTTAATTTAATTATCTTTGAGGTAAAAATATGATACACCATCATTATTTCGAACTACTCTCTCACACAAAATATATACAAAACTTCATATATATATATATCTATCTATTACACTACACTATATAAGTGTGAATGTTTCGTCAATTTTTCATAATGCCAATTTTAACCCTCCTATATAATTAAATCAAATCTAATTAAATTAGAGTCCTAATGAAAGAAAACTCTTTATTAGGAATAGTAACGTAATTTAATATTTATTTTATGTTTCTATTTTATTATAAAAAACGAGAGTCCTTTATATTTTAAACTCTTTTTAAAAAAATTACATGTTTTGATTATTTTTCTTTTGTAATCTTGAACATTTTGAATCTTAAACTAAAATTAGTCTTATATTAATATATATTTAAAGAGCTTTTCAATGATATATTATAAGCATATTTTTGAATAATATTAATTTATACGATTCAATGACAAATTTAATTTAATTTGATTTAATATGAAGGTGATATCAATAATTGAAAGGATTTAGTTGAGAATTGAAATATTGATCTCTTCTTATTTATCAAATCTTAATTATTTGACCTAACTCGATTAAAATAATACTTTACATATAAAATCAATCAATAAATGGCAAATTTAGACGACTTTTATTGAGACCAGAAAAGTTACCATTCATACGATCAAGGATCATAAGTTAATTGTAATTTCAATCGAGTATCAAATCTATTTTAAATTTAATGTTCAATTTTTATTTCCACTAAAATTACAAAAGAAAAAATTAGTTACGTAAAAAATAAAAAAACTGAAAATTACCTGCTACGCAACCGAAATTCATGTCATTCCATTGTAAATTTCCTTGGTATAATTTATATTTCCCTAAACTCAATTAATGTATTAACCCTCACAAATTAGCAACGATACAATTAATGAAAGATAATTAAAGAAAACTCTCTATATCTAATTTAATTAGAATTTCATTAGAATTCTAATTTAGAGTCCTAATGAAGGAAAACTCTTTATATCTAATTTCATTAGAAGTTTATTAGGATTCTAATTTAATGTGAACACATTGTGTGTGTGTATATATCATTGACGATGGTGGTTTGTCTTCAAATGTGTTTCATGTTTTTGTGATTAGTGTGAAATTCGTGAAGATTATACGATAAGAGTTCGAGTAGATTACGAGTAATTCAAGATTAAAGTTTACAACGAGTAATCAAAGATTGAAGTTTAAAATTTGAAATCGTAGGTTGTGGTAATAGGTATGTATGAGTTTATTTTTCAACTAAATCCAACAATTATAATTTATAGTACGATGACAAATTTAGAAAAAGATAAGTGGATTAGTTTAGTAGCAACGTGGTTGAGAGGGCAAATCAACGATACAATTAATGAAAGATATAAACCTTAATTACTCTTCGGATGATTAATTGAATCTATATCTAATTTAATTAGAATTTCATTAAAATTCTAATTTAGAGTCCTAATTCAATTAATTTACTCTTATATCATCATACCATGTGTATATTTAAAATATATTATAATTATGTATGATTTGTGGGTGAAGTAAATTTATAATTCTTCGTTGATAATCTGATATAAAATCAATCAAAGAGATTAAAGTTTACAACGAGTAATCAAAGATTGAAGTTTAAAATTTGAAATCGTAAGTTGTGGTAATAGGTATGTATGAGTTTATTTTTCAACTAAATCCAATAATTATAATTTATAGTACGATGACAAATTTAAAAAAAGATTTATAAACATAACAAAAACTTATTTTTAAAATTTTTTAGTAACTCCTTTTTTTTTGAAATATAGTCAAAAAAAAGTGGAGATGTCTGAGACGAAATATATATGACGTCAAAGGAAACTTGCTGGACAAAAGAGAAGATATGCAAATCTTAATGATGTTAAGAAAAAAGACTATGTAGAACATGTTTTGCAGAATCATAAAAAGAGACAAGAAACATGTAATTTACAAGTTCAAGAAAATCTAAGTAACTCTGAAGGTATATTGTTTTAATATTCTTTAAATTTTGTATTGAAGCACATTTTTCATATAAAATTGAAAATTATATATTAATATATTTATCTAATTATGAATTTTAATGACAGGGGAACATAAACTAAAAAAAATGTCAAGTTGTATTCATTGTGGAACAACAAGATTTGAGTATGAGTCTCCCACATTTTGTTGTCATAATGGAAAAGTTAAACTTGCAACTGTAGAAGTTCTAGAGAAATTGTACGAACTATACACTTCTCAATCGGAAGAATCTGTTGATTTTCGAAAAAATATATGTTCATAAAATTCCATATTCTTATTCACTTCATTTGGAGTGAAATTGGATAAAGAGCTTGCTTCAACACGACGAGGAGTTTTCACTTTTCGAGTACAAGGAATGATTTATCACAATCTCCCAAGTTTGAGTCTTAATGGAAACAAACCAGCTAATTTTCAGTTATATTTTTTTGATACTGAAAATGAAATTGCGAATAGAATGTGCCTTAATTCACATGTATCAAAAGGAATTGTACGGAAGCTCACTAAAATACTAGAGGAAAATCCATATGCCAAAATCTTTAGAAGATTAACAGAGTATTCTTCTCTAGATGATGTGCAACTTTATATCACAAAAGATGTGAGATTAGATCAACGAGTTTATAATGCTCCGACAGCAGATCAAGTTGCGGATGTGAGATTAGATCAACGAGTTTATAATACTTTGACAGCAGATCAAGTTGCAGCTATTTGGATTGAGAGAAATAATGATAATGTAGGGTTTGAACGAGATATTATTGTTAGTGCTCATTCTGGAGACCAATATAGAATAATGCATTATTTTGGATGTTATGACCCTTTACAATACCCTTTTCTATTTCCAAGAGGTGAAACATGATGACACCAAAATATTCATAAGGAGAAAGGTACATATTTATGAACATATATATTTTAGGAAATAATTAACTTTTTACAAAATTTAATTTTATTGGATTTTTTTAATACATATACAATTGCAGCAAATGAATCAAATGTCCTAAATGCTTCTAGACTTACATCAAGGTCTACTTCAGAGGAAATTATCTCCCAAGAGCAAGAAGGTATGTATAGGGACGTAAATGAACCAAGCCATTCGCGAACAGTTCGTGGCTCGGCTCGATAAATATTTGTTCGAGCTCGGCTCGTTTGCTTAACGAGCTGAGCTCGAGCCCGAATTTTGAGCTTGTTAAACTTAACGAGCCGAACTCAAGCTTAGATATGTTCGGCTTGATAGCTCGCGAACATGTTCTTTTAGAGGTTCGCGAGCTAGGCTCGCGAACCCCTAAATGAGCCTAGCTCGCGAGCCCCCTAAACGAACATGTTCGTGAGCCTGGCTCGCGAACCCCTAAATGAGCCTGGCTCGCGAGCCCCCTAAACGAACATGTTCGTGAGCCTGGCTCGCGAACCCCTAAATGAGTCTGGCTCGCGAACATGTTCGTTTAGGGGTTCGTGAATAGGCTCGTTTATAGTTCGTGAGCCTGTTCGTTTATATGTTTTATTTAAATATGATTATGAATTTTGTAAGTTTTTGAAATTTAGATAATTAATAATTAGTAATCAAAATAAAATCTTTAACCAATCCAAAATGTTATGGATATGAGTTGAACACAAAACCCCCATCATATAAACAAGTTATACTACCACAAGACCAATTTGTACTTTTGTTAATTTACTTGTTAAACTTTTCTTTTATCTATTACATTTTAAAATATAAACATATTAATAACTAAATTAAATATGATTTACTTATTTCTAATATATTGCTTGTCATGCCATCTGAAATTTTTTAAAATTTTGATATTAATGATACAATTTACCAATGATATATTATCTTAATATAAAAGATATAATTATGTTGATGTTTCATATAACTATATTGATGTTTCAAGTATAATCCCATCATCAACATAATAATTTAGCATTTTGGTCTTGAAAATAAGTTATAAGTATACAAATATATGCCTAATAATATATTCATAATGAGTATAAAATTTAAACATGTGCAAATCTACATATGTATCAAAATTCAAAATCTTTATATAAGAATAATGTATGTATATACCAAAATATCATGTATTTATATGAAATATAATTAGAAAAAATTTAATGTGAACGTGTATTGCAATAATTTCATATAGTTTATTCATTTAACTATTCATATATTTGCAAACTCAAATAGGTATATATCAATATATTATATATGATATACTCTACATTTATATGTGTGTGTATATATATATATTAATTATATAATTATTATATTATGATCAATAATATTGATTTTGAAAAAGATAGCTTGTAAATTTTATTTTGATTATTGAATAACTAATTGATTTGAAAAACAAACCATAATAAACTTATATGTGTATTTGAAAAAAATAGTTCAAAAGATACAATATTTAATTGATACGTATACTTTTTTTTTACTATATACATATCAATTACTAATTTCTGTCATATACCATTGAAAATATTTGTTAACAAAGTTAGATTATTATATACCATATATATATATTACACAAAAGTAATAGTTTTAGAAATTTACAATAAACTCAATTAATATCACAAAAAAATAAAATATAAAATTTGATGAAATTTCTATTATATATAATATATATAATATATATATATATTATATTACCATATAATATATATAGAAATTTCTAGAAATTTACCATATATATTTCATATATTTAGAAATTTACCATATAATATATATATATATATATTTTATTTCTCCTACATACCGAATTGACAGTTCTACCCTATGGAAACACCTAGAAGCCTGAGGCTGAGCTGCTGAGGGTTGTAGAACCGCTGGAACGCGATACAACTCCTCATTCGAAATCAATTGGAGCTCATCGCCGCCGTCGCCGTAGGTTCGCTGCAGGTTCGCCGCCGTCACCGTAGGTTCGCCGCTAATACCTCTCTCTCACACACACACAGAGAACAATCTTGTCAACTGACGATTTAGTGCCCTAATTTAATGATTTCAAATTTAACTGTGAAGATCTTAGGCGAATGCAATTTTAATGATTTAGGACCTTTATTATCTGATTTTGCTTCTATTGAGAGATTTAGGTATGCTTTTGAAGTAATTTGTGTATCAGATGGTTAAATTTATATAACTTGTCTGCGTTGTTGTTTTTCCTAAATAAGTCTCATTTGCTGATATAATTTCCTGAATAAGTCTCCTGAATAAGTCTGATTTGCTGTGAATAAGTGTCCTGAATAAGTCTGATTTGCTCTGATTTGCTGTGAATAAGTCTCCTGAATAAGTCTGTTTGCTGATACAATTTCTTGAATAAGTCTCCTGAATAAGTCTCATGCTTTGTTGTATCAGATTAGTATCAGATGGTCACTCTTGAAAACATTAAATTAGGGAATTTAATGTTTGATTATGGAGAGATGAGTTGAATATATTGTTAGTCTTGTGTAGGTATAACTTTGAACATGTCAACTGCAAACACTACATCTGCGCAAGATTCAACGACAAGCCCTGTTATGGGAGAAGGATTTCACATTGTAATCGTTTTGTTATAATGTTGAATTGTAATATTTGTATGATGTGTGACCTATGTTTGTGATTTCTTGTAAATTTTGAAATATATGCCAAAATTAGTGTTAACGAGCTCAAAATCTAATATTTTCGAGCCGAACTCAAGCTTGAACTATCGAGCCTGTATTCGAGCCCATTTCGAGCTCTTAACGAGCCTTTATCGAGCCTATATTCGAGCCCCAATTTCGAACTTTTGACGAGTCTATATTCGAGCCCATTTCGAGCTTTAAACGAGCCTTTATCGAGCCGAACTCGAGCTGAGCTCGTTTAACTTGTTATCGAGCTTTGTTCGAGCCGAACTCGAGCTCAATCTTTTGATTTCGAGCCGAGCTCGAGCCCGAGCCAAACGAGCCGAGCTCGAGCCCAATACTGTTCGGCTCGGCTCGGCTCGTTTACATCCCTAGGTATGTACTACAACATACGTATTCCTAAAAAATCTAATCAAAGAGTTTATGTTCATTCTAATCATTCCAGCCATTGGTTCTCATAATCAGTTGTCGTAAAAGGAAATGTAAAAAGAGTTTCTTGCAGAGAATACAGTTGTTATAAGTTACAAATTAGAGATCCAAGACACTCTACTCTATTATTTGCGGGAAGATTGTTATAACAATATGCAGTTGACAGTTATATAAAATTGGAGACAACAAGATTACAATTTTTCCGTTTGAACCAAGCAAATTTGAGAACTGAATTCTACCAAGGGATCATGGATAGTGTTTTTAGAGGTGAATTTCGTGGTAGTGAAGTTGGATCGAGAATTTTTCTTCCTGCATCATTTATTGGTGGCCCAAGGGATATGCGAAGGAGATATCTTGATGCATTGACGTTAGTCCAAAGATTTGGAAAACTAGATCTATTTATCACCATTACTTGTAATCCTGATTGGAAAGAAATACAAGAAAATCTATATGAAGGTCAAAAAGGTCAAGATCGTCCAGATTTAGCTGTGAGAGTTTTTCGAGCAAAATTGCATGACTTGAAAGATCAATTATTTAAGAAACAAATATTTGGAAAAGTTGTTGCTCATGTTCATGTGGTCGAATTTCAGAAAAGGGGACTACCACATGCTCATCTACTTATAATTCTAAAGGGTGATTATAAAATTCATACAGCTGGCCAGTTTGATAAGTTTGTATGTGTTGAAGTTCCTAATGAAGAAAATAATCCTCGGATATATGAATTGGTGAAGAAACACATGTTACATGGACCGTGTGGCCAAAAAAATTCGAAAAATTCATGTATGGAGAAAGGTAAGTGCAAATGTCGTTATCCATAAAAATTAGAAACTCATTAAAATATTTGTATCAAATTATATTAGAATTCATTAGTAATCAAATGCTAATGTTATAAATTTTTAAGTCAATCTCTATCTTTATTTTGTTTATATTTCACCGATTTTTAGTGATTAATTTCCACTCTAATCTGTAGGTAAGTGTAAATCTCATTATCCAAGACCTTTTTGTGAAAACACCATACAAGGTAAAAATAGTTATCCAATCTACAGAATACGAAAAAATGGGGTGGTTGTTGAAGTTCGCAATGCTGAATTGAATAATCAATGGGTGGTTCCTTACAATCCATATTTGTTATCCAGATATAACTGTCATATCAACATTGAGATATGCTCGGGGGTGACGACTGTGAAGTACTTTTACAAGTATATTTACAAAGGTCATGATAGAGTGACAGTTAATCTAACCCAAAATGATGGTGATAATGTGATCGATGAAATCAAATAATTCCAAGATGCAAGATGGGTGTCGGCTCATGAGGCATTATGGAGAATTTTTGAATTCAATTTAAATGAGATATACCCTGCAGTTTTCAACTTACAACTTCATCTGCCAAACAAACATTCTGTCACATATTGGAATAATCAAAATTTGGAAAAATTATTGGCGGATGACTATACTTCCAAGACGATGCTCACAGAATATTTTTCTACATGCGCTCAATGTGAAAAGGCTAAACAGTATCTGTATAAAGAGTTCCAGAGCATTATGTGTGGGATAGACAAAACAAATGTTGGAGAGAAAGGAAAACGAGAGAAGTGATTGGACGTATTAATGCAGCAAATCCAACAGAAGGAGAAAGATATTATCTTCAATTACTTTTGAATCATGTGAAAGGACCAACATCTTTTGAGTATTTGTTGACAGTAGATGGTGTGCAATGCTCAACATTTAAAGAATCTGCACAAAAAAGAGGATTACTTGAAGCAGATGAAAGCATTTTTGAATGTTTAAATGAAACAATAACATTTCAAATGTCACATGAGTTGCGAAGACTTTTTGCAATAATATTGGTATTTTGTACACCAACAGATGTCAGAGCTCTATGGGATACATACTTCAATGCAATGTCTGAAGATTTCAAAAAAGAAGCAAACACATCGTCATCTTATAGGGCAGTGAAAACCTTGAAGAGTGTTAATTTTTTTTTGGAAAGTATGGGAAAAAGTATAAATTTGTATGATATCCCAATCACTGCTATGAAAATTGACGATATAGAAGGAGAATGTATAAGAGAATTACGAGAAGAATTGTCTGTTGAAATTCCTCCTGAAGATCGTGAAGCTGAAACAAAGTTAAATGCTGATCAACATATGGCTTTTACCTTAATATTAGAATCTATTGAAAAAGAAAATTGGGGAGTTTTCTTCATTGATGGACCGGGGGGACTGGCAAGACATTTTTATATCATGAGTTGTTAGCCTATCTTAGATTAAAAAATCAAATATCTATAGCGACTGCCACATCTGGAGTAGCAGCCGCATTGATTCCAGGAGGAAGAATAGCACATTCACGATTCAAAATACCAATAAATGCAGATGAAAACAGTAAATGTTCCATTTCCAAACAAAGTGGTGCCGCAGAATTATTGCGTAAAGCGAATTTGATTTTATGGGATGAAGCTCCAATGGCAAAACGATGAGCAATTGAAAATGTGGATACATTACTGAAGGATGTTATTGGAAATGATAAAGATTTCGGTGGAAAAGTTATAGTTTTTGGAGGAGATTTTAGACAAGTTTTACCGGTTGTCCCAAGGGTAACAATTTTACAAACAATTTCTGCTAGCATGGTCCAATCATATCTGTGGCCAAGAATGCAGAAAATATCGTTATCTAAAAATATGAGAGCTATAAAAGATCCTAATTTTAGTGAATTCTTGCTACGAATTGGTAACAGAGAGGAACCAATAGATGAGGAAGGAAATATCTCAATTCCAAATGAAATGATCATTGAGTATGATAATGAAGAAGATTCTATACAACGACTCATCAATACTATTTTCCCAGACTTACAGAAGAATGCAGAATCAGCAAAATACATGACAGAGCGAGCCATATTATCTGCAAAAAATGAGCAAGTTGATAAGTTGAATGATAAGCTGATATCCGTATTCCCAGGAGATCCAAAAACTTTTAATAGTTTTGATG
Source organism: Scutellaria minor (assembly GCA_954870855.1). Lineage (NCBI taxonomy): Eukaryota > Viridiplantae > Streptophyta > Magnoliopsida > Lamiales > Lamiaceae > Scutellaria > Scutellaria minor. The sequence goes on along the minus strand of OX940738.1, from coordinate 11,623,731 downwards.
AAGCAACTGATGAAACAGATAAATATTATGGAGAGGAACTTTTAAATTCTTTGACTCCAAATGGTTTAGCTCCTCATAAATTGGTGTTGAAGAGAAATTGCCCAATAATTCTCTTAAGAATGGCACAAGAATGGTTTGCAGAAATTTTAGAAATAATGTAATTGATACTGAAATCGTTTTTGGACAACATACTGGAAAACATGTGTTGATTCCCAGAATACCCCTATCACCTGCAGAAAGTGAAGGATATCCATTCCAATTTAGGTGTAAACAATTCCCCGTTAAACTATGTTTCACGATGACAATCAACAAAGCTCAAGGACAAACAATTCCTAATGTTGGTGTGTACTTGCCCGAACCTGTATTTTCTCATGGACAATTGTATGTAGCTCTTTCAAGAGGGACTAATATGACATCCACCAAAGTGTTGATAAATCCAAAAATGGGTAAAAAAGGGGAAAATACAAGAACCAAAAACGTTGTTTACAAACAAATCTTCAGAGCAGGTACACAACAAATCTCTTTTCATACTTTATTATTTTTCTTTTTATTTAAGTAAAAGTCTAAAATATTTTTATTGTTATAAAAGGCTAATTTTTTACTTTTGAAATTAGGAAGAGACAAACTTATAAAATTATCGAAAAGCTCTTCACAAATTTTCACACCTCTACTTACATGTAATGAGTTTGAAACTGAGAGTGAAGATGAAGAATCCAAATAAAAAGGTATGATATAATAATTACATTTTTATGGACTTAACAAATAAAAAAATCTACAAATATGAATTTTTAGCAATGAATATTTTGTTCTAGGAACCTAATGGTGCAGATAGGAGTGCAGTTGATAAGCCAATGGACCCCACCAACACAAAATAGATGTGTTGCAAAGGCAATAACCTCAACCTCCTATTATATAACCTCCCAACATTTTGATGCAAAATATGGTAATGATAGTGGCTCTCTCTCTGCATAAACAACCATTTTTCATCTACCAGTCTGCATAAGTTTTGATCACATTTGACATTTTCCATCCATCATTAATTCTATACCACAAATACACAAGACAAAACAAGAGAAACAATACAACTAACCATTGTTGTTTAGAGAAGGAGTTGAGTTGTGCAGTGCAAGGAGAAAGAGACCAGTATCCTTCATTGGACCAATTCAAATAAAGATTATAAAAAGATATACAGGTGTTGCATATTATGACCCCACATTTCATTATCCTCTGCTATCATCTGTCATTATCAACGTTACTCTATTCCTAATACTGATTTTCAAGTAGGAAAACTATTTGTCTTAAACTTCTTCGCAACTGCAGATTTTATGATAAATTTGATTGTGAATTAGACAAAGAAACAGAGAGTGTTTTGGTTATTCATTCAAAAAGTGCATTCGAACACTAAGATTACATAACCCTCTATTCAAACAATTTAAATAATCCACAAAAAAAAAGAGTTCATTAACGCATTTTCACAAACAGTTCATGTGCGTAAACAAATTCAGTTATTCACTTGAGTGTATCAATCAGAGTGCCACCGGAGACAACAACGGAGAAAGGACCTTTTGTTTCACAATTAGCATATGTATATCGTGTGTAATTATAATCTTCAATTCAAGAAAATGCTTACTTGATGGAATCTTCTATCTCGAAGAGCCACAAAAAGAAAACAAACTCCTTGAAAAATGTAATTGGTTGTTACGTATATTCAACAAGTAACAAGAATCCCACCAAAGTTATGAACAATGCAGAAAGAAGATTGCACGACTCCTAAGATGAAAAAGACTGAATGCAACTAACCTGTTGTGGAGCGAGAACAAATGATTGACCACCTATGGAAAAGGAAACATTGAGCATAGAAGAAAGGACACAACAATCAACAGTTGATTCTCCCATTGGACTGGGAAGCCGATCACAAAGCTGCAGTTTATGACAAAGATTTAAAACACAAGAAAATGGAAAAACAAAACTCTGGAAAAGATGCAATCTACTTTACCTGATTAATATAGTCCACAATTTTTTCTTCCGTTTGATCTATTTGAGCCTGAGGGCATGTGTATTTTTATAGATAATATATATATATAGATACATAAATATAGATATATATATATATATATAATTGAATGATTTAAAAGTCATGGGATATAAAAAAAATTATAGGGACGTATAATCACATAAGTTTATTAAAAACTCTAAAAAAGCATTTCATCAAACAGTTGGTGACCCATTTCGTTAGAAGCATCGAATACCATTTAATTCTTAGTAACATGATCTGTTTAATTCATAATAACATGACCATTAACTTCTTAAATGTCCATCAACCAATAAACACACAAAAAAAAAAGATAGTCACAATGTTTAAAAACTGAAGAAAGAAATATGCTGCCTACCTTAGCTGTGTTGATACTCCACCCCCAAGTATAGCTCTAAGCCTCTCGTTCTCCTTGTGCTTAAGTAAATATATCTTCCACGTACTCGTATAAAAATGATAAATTATGACACTAGGACACACTTCTTGATTCCCCTTTTTATTATCCACACTACTCCCTTTTTTTTCCTGAAAAATACAAAGAAACAATTATGTACGTTAGCCCTCACGCTTCTGGGTTTATGGCCCTCGAGGTCAACCGTCGATTGGATTTGACATGGATGGACTAATTCTTCAACTTTTCTATGTGGTGAATCTGATACGCTATGCACCTCAATATAATATTATCATATATATAAATATAATTGATGATTTAATTTATAGAGTCACTCCATAATTTTATTTAGGCTCATTTGGACTCATTTGATTAGAAGTTAACCATCATTTTCTTTATTTTCTTTAACCGGATCATATTTCACAGAGGCCCATAATTTTGATTTTGATTCTAGTCGATGAAATATAAGACCTTAGTTGATTTGCACTTCTCTAGAGGTACAATGCTGGTGATGTTGCAAGGTCTATTTGAAACTCTTTTTTATGTCTTGCATGAAAATTAGCCTTCAAGATGAGACCTGGCCTTTACTTTGGAGAATCATTCAGATACTTGGTCTTGTATGTCATTTTCACTGAGTTATATCTAAATAAGAAATTTAAAGGAGGCCAAAAGTAGTAGATGAGATAATCAACAATAACATGATCACAGTATGTTATATTCTCTGTGAATGCAGAGTAATTACTTCTCTCCATTATCAGCAGTCTCTGTGTTCTGATGGGAATAGCATTAGTGTTGTCTTTTATCTTGTGGGCCTCTTTAACATTTATCTGTTGAGGCTACATCTCCTAACATTGAAGTGATATGCACAAAGTGGAAAAACATGTTGATGTCTTTTTTTAACCTTTAATCTAAAAGTTGGTCCATGCTTTGCAATGAAACTGTTAACAATCGAGGTTTTTGTACTCTATATATGTATACGTTTAGTTGTTGAAATTTGTTTATGTAAGGATTTTACCCATTTGAGTTATATCATCTTCACGATTCTTAAGAATGAAAATGCTAGTTTGAATTTGGCCTAATAAAGTGTGATGTACTATTACTTTGATGCAGGGTCGAACTAATTGTAAGGAATCCATTTTGCGTATATTGGTGATATCCCGTTGTTTTGCTTGCTCCAACAAGTTAGTGATGTGCTTTGACAGTTGGAATACTTATTCGTAGTTACTTTTCTGTTTTGCATAGACGAATGTGAAATCATTCAATTAGGATTGGGTTTGTTGCTGTAGTCCTAGGAGATAATTGCTTGATCATTCACAATGTGCATACCTGTTTTCACAAATTTGTCTTCATGCCATGATTGAATAAATGTTGTTTTTACATGTCAGATTGTAATCGTATTGAACGTTGGTATGTTTTTGCTCGGATTATAGTTTTTATCTTTTATTTTTTTTTTATTATGTTTGCATTTGTTGTATAAGCTTTCTTGTATAATCTGCTTTTTTTGGTGTATAATCAATGTGGAATCTGATGTTGGAATCAAGCGCATGTTCGTTTAGCATTACTATGGGAAAATTATGGATTCAGTTTACAGTTGCATTTAGTTTCTGATCTTGAATTGATTTTTATTCTTTACCAATTCCTAGAAATATTTGTTTACATTACAGATCTCTCCACCGTGTATATTACCACATCGTTCTTCCTAATTTTCTCGTTGAATTTGTAAAAGTTTTTTGGAAATTTTTTTAAGTCTTGCATGAATATTAGCCTTCAAGTTGTAACCTACACTTTACCTCTAACATTCATTTAGATGATATGTAACTGTAAGCCATTTTCCCTTGGGTTATATCCAGCACCCAAATGTAGTAGATGTTTGGATCAACAATAACCTGATTTACGTATGTTGTTTTTTAAGTGAATGCAGGGTAATTACTTCTCTTTATTATATGCAATCTCTGATTGATAATTATTAGTATTAGTGCTGACTTTATCTTATGGGCCTCTTTAAGATTTCTCACTTTAAGACTAATGTCCTAACATTGAACTGATATAGCCCAAAGTGGCAAAACAACTATGATGTTTTTTTAACTTTAAGATAAAGGTGGTCCATGATTTGCAATGCAACTATTAACAATGGAGGTTTTCGGCATCTTTATATGTATATTTTTTGTTGTTGGACTTTGTTCATCTAAAATTCTACCCATTAATTATATCATTAATGCAAATTTTGTTTTCCGAAATATAAATATGTAATCTTTGTCCTAATAAATTGTGTTGTACTATTACTTGGATGCAGTTTGGAACTAATTGGAAGGAATCCATTTCTCTTATATTGTTGATATCACTGTGTTTTGCTTGCTCAAACAGGTTAGTGATGTGCTTTGATAGTTGGAATACTTATTTACTTACTTTTCTGTTTTGCATAGACAAATGTGACATCATTCAAATAGGATTGGGTTTGTTGCTGTAGTTCTAGGACATAATTGCGATATGAATCACAATGTGCATACCTGTTTTTATTTGTTTGTCTGCATGTCATCATTGAATAAAGGATTGCTTAATTAACTAATACAACAACACACTAGGAGATCCTAAATGGATGATTGTTCAGTTATTAAATTGATTAAAAATAGCCGGACCGAGAACTAAAATCTAATCTTATTAGTTTAGGAGATCCTCACTGGATGATTTCATTTCATTTTAATACGTTCATGTTTCATTAATTTGCCTGCATACATACCTGCAATGTGTGCTTTCTTTCGTTTAAAGTTTGTCTACACCACTAGAGTTAAGTTAGGAACTTCCTATATTCCCCGGAACAATCGATTAACCACTTAACACTTACTCAAATGTCTTCATCTTGATAAAATTAATTGACGTCTGTCTGAGGGCTCATTTAATTATTGTCTGTCTAAGGACTGCACCTGGAATCTACGTATTAAGTTGGTCAAAGATTAGTAACTAATTTAAGTAACGCATATATCAATGTGTACGAAAATCCGGGCAATGACATTCCTTGTGCGAATATACGTATTTCAATACATTCTAAAATGATGTCGTCTAGACTAGTTTGCATATAATTATGTGTTGACCCCTTTTCAATTGCATAGTAGATTATGGACATGGACGAATACATTGAGCTGGAGATAATAGTTGGTGGTGTAGAGACAATCAATGCATCTATCAAAGCCTTTCTCATGCTCATGACTTTTGCATACATAAGGTTCTACCGAAAAAATAGACATAGAGAAAACCAACGAGCGAGATGTAGAAAATATAATTTGTCTTTAAACGTTAGTCGTCAATTAGAGCACGTTCATTCTTTAACACTCATCATCGATGAAGCCTGCATCAACCATCTACGAATGAGTCGTGACATATTTTGTCGTCTATGTTACCTGTTGGAGCACTTCGGTGGGCTACAACCCACCAGACATCTACCAATTTCGGAACAAATTGCTATATTTCTTTTTATTCTTTCACATCACAAGAAAAATAGAGTAGTGAAAGATGATTTCACCAAAAGTGGATACACGATAAGCAAACACTTCAATAGTGTGCTGAAGTGTTTGTTAAAACTACACACCGTTCTTCTAGTTCAACCCAAGCCTATCGAAAGTGATGAGCAACAAGATCGTTGGAAACATTTTAAGGTAACAAACTCATTACTCATTCAATACAATTTGGTATCCTTTATTTCATGGTATTCGGGCTTGTTACAAATTATTAACGCAATTAATAAAAATTAGTAATCTCTTTGAAATATAGGGTTGTCTAGGTGCCCTAGATGACACGTACATCCCTGTGAAAGTAAATCTCCACGACAAACCTAGATACAGAAACAAGAAGGGTTTTGTTTCCATGAATGTGTTGGGTGTATGTGACCGTAACATGAATTATTCATTTATCTTGGTTGGATGGGAAGGATCTGCAGCTGATAGACGAGTCTTACGTGATGTCATATCCCGGCCGCATGGGTTAAAAGTCCCAAATGGTATATTCCCAAAAGCTTCTGAGTATTCAAAGTAGCTCAAATTTGTTTTTCCTTTTCGGTCTTCAATTATAAATAATTCACATCAAGACACTAAATCCAATTTGTGTACCCTTTTTCTCATGAACACAATGTTTGTTTGAATGTGGCAGGCAATTACTATTTGTGTGACGGAGGCTGCACAAATGAGAAAGATTTTTTGGCACCATATAGGGGTGTAAGATACCACTTACAAGAGTGGAATCATGCATCCCAAGTACCCCAAACACCCCATGAATACTTTAACCTCAAACATGCTAGAGCCCGTAATGTTATTGAACGTTCATTTGGTGTTCTCAAAGCCCGTTGGAGCATTCTTAGGAGTAACTCGTACTATCCAATCAAGACACAAAATCATATCATCTTGACATGTTGTTTACTTCACAATTTCATTTGTACCAATGCCACAATCGACCTAATAGAAAGTGAGGTACCCGACCTTTGTAGTGATCCCAATTTCGATGCCAATTCGGATGTAGGCTATATCGACCAAGTGGAGTCATCCCAAGCCTGGACCCAATGGAGAGATACCATTGCCCTCGAAATGTGGAACACCCGGGACTAATCCTATTATTATATTGTTAATTCGGTGACCCACTCATTCCTCTAAAAATATATTAGATATGTATCATCTAAGAACATTCCTGTAATTCAATACCTTATGAAGTATGAAATATGTACATGGTTAATGTGTTGTGGTTTCCACAATTGTACCTTTGATTCATAACTTATCATAGATATCTCAATAATGTGTACCCACATGGATAGTGTTGATATTATTGAAATCATGGAACCTCTAATTCATAACTATGCATCACATAAAAAAATGTAAGTGGTACAAACAGTGTTGTGTTTCACGAAAGACCTATAAACAAACTTGGAATTTTCTTCATTTAAAATTCTAAAATTTTAGCTTACCAGATCATTGCATACTCCTTTCATCCAAAAGATGTCCTATTCTAATAGTTGCAATTAGTAACTAATCATGACAATTGTTAACAACAACTCAGCATATGACTTTTACTTCCCAAAAATAAGTAATGGAATTTTGACAATTGTTAACAACAACTCAGCATATGAACCGAAGGTGCCCAAAAATAAGTAATGAAATATGAGGCCCACAACTCTTTACATTACAAGGATAACATGATTGCTGATAACCTAGCAGTGGAAAATGCACATTTTTTATTTGTTCATTGCGCAATCAAATTATTTCAATTCCGATGTCTTTAACCTCGTGTCTCATATCCCTTAGATATGAACAACAAGAGCCAGAAGGGTAACAATAAGGGTCCAACCCAAACAAGGACTTGGAATTTTATCGAGGAGCAACAACTCATCGAGTCGCTGAAGGAGTTGGTTGTTCGAGGATATAAGACCAACAATGGTTTTAGGACAGGTTATCTTCATTCATTGGAGCAATCATTGGCTGCCCGTTTTCCCGGCACTGATCTGAAGGCCGAACCACACATCTCTAATAAAATTCATTCGTGGAAGAAAAGTTACAACGTCTTGTCCCTAATGTTTGGCACTAATGGTATTGGACTTAGTCCCAACTTCATGATCGACATGTCTGATGAAGTCTGGGAAGCGTACGTGAAGGTTTGTGGTCAACGTTTAGTAAATTTATCATTGAATTACTATTTGTGAACATCATAAACAGTCCACCTAATCTTTCATTTCTCAATTCTTTTCAATGTTTGTCATGTATAACTTTCACCCATAGAGGGTGGAGCCATCCGTGCGTACAATGCGATTCAAGACTTGGCTATTGTTTAATGATTGGATAGAGATTTTTAGTAAGAACCGTGCAATCGGGGAACAAGCTCAAGGGTTTGCAGACGCCCTACAAGATTACCTCAACACCGATAATATGGAACCACAACAAACTCCATCCATGCCTACTCCATGCAACTTTGAAGAGTTCTCAACCGAGTACATGTCAAGGGATATTGCATCGAGCTCTAACACATCCAGACGAAGTGGGAAGTCGAAGTGTAGAAGGATTGAAAATGAGGATGTAGACCCTTTCATTGTCAAGGTGAGCGAGTATTGTAATCGAAGCGACGATCACATGGGTGAGATAGCAAGCAAGATAGATGATATCGCAAAGAAAAAAAATTCAGCATTGGAGATAAGTGAGAAACGCATGAAGGTTTACAAGATGCTTGACGGCTTCGAGTTCCCATGCTTGGAAGCAAGAGTTCATGTTGCCCGGTACTTGTGCAACAATGAGAGTGACCTCGATTTCTTTCTTAGCATTCCAGATGATGCTAGAATCATTTTGGTCAAAGATATAATGGATAAGATTTAAGTATTTACCCAATTGTTGTTTTGGTTTTATATTCGCATGTCTTCCTTAAGAACATTTTTATATGTAATATGTTGTCACTTGTCATTCTAGTATTGCACACTAATATCCTTTAATTTGATCGTTAATGTTTTGGGTTTTAAACTAAGGTGACTACTGAGTTTAATATTAGCAAGATGACGTTGGTTATTGGGACATGGTCTAATAAAGGTCAACCCTTCCAACTTTGAAAATGCAATTAACACATAAGCGAGAAACTAAATAGCACATTCTAATATATTAATCGAAGTCCCAAAATGACTTGCCATTCACAACTATAACAGAGATTTCAAGCTCACAAAATGTTGCAATAGCTTTAGTACATCAATAAGAAACTATCATGCCAAGTCAATGATAGTTGATGTTCCTTTAAAGTTAACTGATACAACAACATACAACATACCACAATTACAAAATAAAACATAATAGTATAGGCATCCTATTCGAAACAACATAAGATCCATCCAACTACACCAGCAACAGCCCCAACAGGACATCTCATTTCTTAGAATTCGGCATGGTAGGAACCGAAAAAGAGATGTACGAGGCCCCGTACAAGTTCACACACATTTCATCGATAATGTGGTTTCCTTTCCCTATGGCCCTTTTTGGAGGATTGGATGAGCTTATCTCCGTCTTGAGAGACGGTGAGTGGAATAAATCATCGTCATCCGACAAATTCCCAACGGGTCCCAACTCGTTCCAAAAGTTGGTGGAAATTATTCCAGACTTGTCACTAGATATCTCGATAACCTCATCCAAAGGGATGAATTTCGTATTCAAATTTATCGGGGGATGTCACTAGATATCTCGATAACCTCATCCAAATGGATGAATTTCGTATTCAAATTTATCGGGGGATGTCGTCTGAGATTATGATCACACACGGCACGACGGTGGGTCTGAAATAACGTAGTATGTAAATATTGGGCATAAGTTGTATGGAAAGTCCAGGTAAATTGTCAAATACAAGATAGTATAAATATATACATACCCTTACTATCTCATCCCACGTCTCGGGCATGCAGTCAATGGAATTTTCCTCAAGGGACCACCCAACATCATCACGCATCATCATGGTAGAAAATGTCGAATGCCTCTGACGAAGCAAGCGCACTTGCTTCACATAGTCCTTCAACTCAAGATTTTTGTTGAAAAACTTGTTCACGAAGTATTGAGCAGTACTAATTGCATGACGGTTGTTACCCTTGGGGTTGAACTTCCCCATTGCCCGATCAGCTAACACTTCAATGAAAATAGTCACAACATTAGCATCACATTCTACTCTGTACAGGTAGTCCTCCTGCTTCAGACACAATTCTTTCCCCAACATGGTTTTTTTGTCCTCTCAAATCGTCTGCTATGTCTTAACTGAGTGTTCTCAACTCTCATACCCCATAAATATTTATACTAATAAAAGTTAAAAACTATCATGTAATGGACAAGAGATAAAATATCTCCAATACCATTAAATGACCTGGATTGAGTAGGTGCAATTGACCAAATATTTCCTCTTTGCAATTTTCTTTGCATTAATTTCGTGACTACAATTTTGGAACTAATACGACAATCTGAAACAGTGGTGATATCATTTAATGGCTCCATTTACCATTTTCTCATATTCCATATTAAACTACATATTTGCAATTTCATTTTACTGAGTATGCATGCTAATCATCAGGATAAAATATCACTTATGACATGAATCATTCATAACAATTGACCTTTATAATCATCTCTCATTCTTATTTTTTTTGCAGGAATATGCCTAAGCGCAACCCACAGCTCAGGTGCTTCTATCAAGATTTCAGTTACGAATAGGTGGATGGGATCATTTCATGCCTTAAGGATAAATGCATCGAATGCGCTGTGTCCGACCCTTCGACTCTTGCATGCGTGTTAATTAAAATCGCAAATAAAATGAAGGCTGCCACAGGGGATGAGGCCTTCTTTCCACACGCTGTGAAGGTTTTCATTATAAACAATATTAGGTTGTACAAAGAGTTCACCCACTACGTGAACACGACCACGGGAGTTAAGTATATACAGAAGAAGAACCGCATCGTGGTCTCCGTCGAGTATTGGCAGGTCCATCGCAAGGTATTATTGTTTAATAATGGTCACATTTAGATGCAATATTGCTATTTTCAACCACGTCCAATTTATATATAGCATTTAAAATTGATGTATAGTTCAAAAGCCCACTACTAGAGTTAATATTATGTGATTATTTATACTTGTCAAATGATTAAATGTTTCAGTCACTTGTTATTTTTGCTTTTGCAGGAGAACGGTTTGCAAAGGTTGTTCCGTGAATGTGGATTCCCAAATTTCTCTGCATGGTCTCTGATCGTTGAAGGACACCGACCCGGTGAGGTCTTGTTTGGCAATGTAGGGTCATCGTCGTGTACGCCGATTGTCATAAAGGATGAGCCCTTCGACCCGGACGCGGTGGATGATTGGGATCGGCGTTTGCATATGGCGAGGACCCAACCCATCCACCCAAGCAGATTATCAACACTGTAGACCCCAAATTTACTTGGGAGTTTGCTTATCTATTATGGGGGTTTTGTCTCCTTATATTTTGCACATGAAGCATTGGCCACATTATTCGTAGGACCAAGTCTCTTAACAACTTGAATTAGCAATGTTTTGCTGTAGTAGGGCATCTCCATGTATAACTGTTTGAGATGATCTCGAACATGTTTTATTGTAGACGTGAACTTCTTTGATTTGTAGGAGTCCGAAACCTACATCCATGCTCTATTGATAAATATTTAAACTAACGGATGTGCGACATTACAAAGATGAGCTAATCATATTCGAAGCACAAGGCACATCACACCCAATCTTTTAGTAGTGCAATATATGTAACAATTTCATCAGTTTAGAAAAACATGGTAGGTATTAAAATTAGAGAACATCATATGGAATATGTAATCTGCAAAATAAGAGCACACAAAATCAAAGACATACATGTAATTCCCTTGCAAAGGAACAATTATTGAAAAACTTACTTTCATCACACAATTAGCTCAATGTTGAAATCCGTTAAATTGTAAGTCACACTGCAGAATACAAAAGTACTACAAGTACGATATCATAACAGTTTCCACGATACAACTACATGATAACTTCACAAGACATCGGGTGCTCAAATAGAAAGACGTCATCATGATAACCTACAATTTTCATAAATATTTTGACCTGATGTTGAGATTTGTCACAACCACGTAAATGCGAAAATTACTATCAAACACACAATCCCTATGTCTCTCATAAGTTTCTTATATTTTGCTTTCCTGGCTTTAGTGATGGCAAGATCGGTCTTCAATCGATCAATCTTATCCATGCATTCAAGAGCCACATCTCTAGCACGACCCTCGAGCTGCGGCTCGACCCAGATGAATACCCCGCAACCTTCTTTCTGAAATGATCACAAGAAGACTCAAAATTTCATTACAAAATATCTACAACCTTTAGTCACTAAACTCAACTATTTGTTCACAAATGGAAAATGAGGTATGAGATAACTAACCCCTCGAAGAGGACAAGTCATGAAACGTCACATCGGATTTTTTTTATCTTAGATGTTTGGATATGCATCAGAAGCGTATGTCGGCAACGATCCATTTCATCACGGCTAATCTCATATCTAGACGTTCCACTTTTATATGAATACGTACTTCAAAAATACAAAGATTGCATCGTAGACAAGTTATTTTACCTCGTAAATTTAGTGTCAAAATCAACCAAATTCGACCAATTAAACAGTTTCTATTTGAACAACCCTAGATTTCGAAATGGACAATAACAAAATCCCTCTTTCAGAATTGTTTCGAATCATGCTCCAAAACTTAACCTAAACCATCAATTCCATCAAACTCACTGCAAGTACTACACAAATATAAACAAGAGAAACCAAATTGGGCAAAATCGAATTATGAAGTATGAGGTGTAGTTTCAAATAACAATACAACAACCTAATCTTTGAAAAATCCGCAAAATAGAACGATATCAAGGAAGAAACATATACCTGTAAGACATAATACTCCCTATGCGAGTTGTAATCGATCACCACTGATGGTGCTAAAATATATGAAATTGGGAGAATCGTACTTGGAATAGGAAGAAGGGCAGCGACAGTCTCTCATTCTAGAGTGCAATTACATCGCTACTTGTCGGTGTCTGTAATTACATCTTGTGAGAATGTCTCTGTTATGCATTGTCTGGTTCTACTCCCCTGCTATTTTAGCCCAATTTCTTGATGCTCGAATGTGTCCAACAAATTTAGCAATGTGTTGGTTTACTGTTGACTACAACTTAGCTATGTATTCAATTGCATTATGTAATATTAAAAATTAAAAAATTGGGTATTCTTGCATAAGAAATAGGATTGAGGGTAGTTTGGGCATTTTACATATTCCATTTAACTAACCTATGAACCAAACAAAGGTTTATAACCTAACCCAATTTTCAAAAACTCTAACTCAACCTAAACCAACAAACCAAACACCAAAATTAAACTCAAACCTAACCTAAACCAACAAACCAAACACCAAAATTAACATATTTTTTGTTTTCAATGAACAGTAAATAATCACATTTTTTAACAAACTAGGTTAAACCCAACCTCCAAACCAAACGAGCCCTTAAGGAATTAGTGAAAGAAATCTTAAGGAATGTATTATCTTTCTCCTCCACGAGTGAAATCTTGACATCAATAGCTAGAATCTTTAGGAATGAGTGGAAAAAAATTCAGAAAAACTTGAGATATTGTTCAAAATTTCAGAAGAGAGAGAAAAGAAAATGAAGAAATGAAGAGATGATGTTAATAGAGGAGAAGTGATAGTGAATGTTCAAATCAAATTTTTTGGCTAAAACAACTTATTTCTTATTTCATTGTTAGTTTAAATTTTATCTTATCCTTATTTGGCTAGAAATCCCCACTTTCTTTCTCAAACTTATTTCAAACCAAAAAATTTGTAGTTTGAAAATATTTGCCTTTTTTTCTTTTTTTCATTTATGAAATTGCATGTTAAGTATAAAAAAAATAATCTAAAAATCATAATATGTATTAATCTTGGTACTTAAACTTATACCAACTCCGATATGCATACATACTTTTAAGAGTTAAAAGATTTTTTAAATTTCAACTATCGTGTAATATTATGACAATTTTTTAGATCGCATATGACAAATGATGCAACACGCTGATATTAAATTTATTTTTAATATGCAATATCTCAAATCCATCCTCTTTTAATGATGTTTCATTTGATATCCATACCCCATATATAAAAATAAAAAATCTGAAATATATTTTTTATAAGTTTGAATGACTTAATTTATTAGATTTGAACATTGTGTGATATTTAACAAATGTTTTAAGTTATTTCTATGATTTTTATTGGTGAATATATTATAATTAAATCAAAAAATCTAATTACATATATTTCATAATCTGTGCAACACACAGGAGAAATACTAATAAATACAAATAGGTTAAATGTGGGACTTTATCCCCCAAATTATATATTCATTCTTGAAAAAATGATGTCTCATTCTTTAGCATATTATTTCTCTAGTTATTCTTTCATCTAACTCTCTAATGTAATTTACAATTTGTGATGAGTATTTTTCATACCAGCTCGCATCATTTCTCAATTGTTTTCTAACGTTTCTTATCTAAAATTACGTTTGTAAGTAAGATGGAACATTATATTAATTACTTGAAAGATGATGAGTCTAGGTAAATATGTCTTTCTTTTCTTGAACATGTGCGTTTTTATATAAAATTAGATGAAATCAGGAAACATTAATTTATTTATTTAAAACTTGAATGCAAGAAAGTAAACATCATGCAATAACCAGTGCAAAATAACTTAAATTGGGATAGAAATTTCAGTTGAACTCTCTGATTCATCATTCATTATACGTCCTCTAGGTATACATGCATGCAAAGACAAAAAATAAATAATAAAAAATTGAACAATCCAAAATTTTAAATTTACTAAAGTTCTCTCCACGCCCCTATTTAAAGAGCATGAAATGCAATTTGGTTCCCTCACAAACTAAAACCTCAATTAAATTATTTTTAAGTTTATTTTATATCAATTTTAATGTTAAATTATTTAAATTAGTAACTATTAAACTATTAGATTTCAATCAATTTATAATCAATATTAATTTACTTTATTTGTATAGAAATAAAAAATAAAAAATATTTATTATTTTATTTGTTAATATTATCTCATTTACTATATATAAAGATATAATGAAATTTTTGAAACAAATAAAATTTGATAGTGTAAGTGCACTTACGATTTAAATACAATATAAACTATAAATTTAAATGTAATATAAATACAATATAATTTAAATACTCTTAAGTACAAAAATACAATATAAATTCAAATGCATGTAGTAAAATTCTATGTATATAATCATTAAAGATAAATAAAAAATTAATATATAAAAGAAAATACAATAAAAAATGTGCATGTTAATATATGTTAATACAGATTTCTAAAATAACTCTAAATATATTATATTTGGTGTCTTATTATTACATTGATTTTGATTTTATTTTAATTTTACTATAATATGTAGTTAAAGTACGTGTATTACAAACTCTTTTAAAAAAGATCTTAAAATTCTTGAATAAAATTTTAAAATATTATTCGCTAAAAAACATTTTTATTTCCATAAAGATATTTCTTTTATATAAATTAAAATTATTCTCCAAATTATTTTTTTTTTACTCAAAATGTATTAATTTTATATTAATTTCTTAAAAATATTTATTTTGATAAATCTCGTATATCACAAGGGGTCTATACTAGTATATAGATACATATATTAATATGAAAATACAAAATATGGAGAAAGCAATAAATATTAATTGGATAGGAAATATAAAAATATTCCAAAATATTAAATATCTAATAGTATATACGTTTTGTATTCTTTGAATAAAAAAAAATTAATGGTTCAATAATATTGCTTGTTTATTTTAAGCATTATGCTTCAAAAAATTAAAAACAAAACCCAAAATTTAATTTAGAAAATACATTACTTTTATTAATCGATATTTGATTCTTGTGGTGGATGGATAACTAATTTAACAGCTCTTCAAAAATCCCCACCATTTTTCTGCATCATCACTTCTCTTATCACTTCACAAAACCCATCAATGGCTACCACACTAAGCTTCAACTCCACAAGAATCAAAAATCCCACCACCAATTTCACCTCCTCTTCCAAAACCCCTTTCTCTCTCTTCCACCACTTCAGCAATTTCAGAAAACCCCTCCATTTTCCACCCAATTGCCTCTCAGTCTCTGAAAACTCAGTTTCTTCCACCCCTTCAGAGCCCAGAACTGGAGAAGCCTTTGAAGAAGACGAGGACGATGACCCGACATCGGAGCTGAGTTATCTCGACCCGGAAATTGACCCGAATAGCGTGACGGAGTGGGAGGTGGATTTCTGCTCTAGGCCAATTCTTGATATTAGGGGGAAAAAGATTTGGGAGCTTGTGGTTTGTGATGCCTCTCTCTCTCTTCAGTTTACAAAGTATTTTCCTAACAATGTTATCAATAGTGTCACTCTTAAGGATGCTATTGTTTCCATCTCTGATGAATTGGGGCTGCCTTTGCCTGAGAAAATTAGGTTTTTCAGGTGATTTTTTGGCTGTTTTTTTCATGAATATTTGTGGCAATTATTGTATGTTGTTTCTTGATTTGTGGGATGTTGATTGTGTGTTGATTGGTGATGGTTATGCAGGTCACAAATGCAGACTATTATTACTAGAGCTTGTAATGAGCTTGGTATAAAACCTGTGCCAAGCAAACGGGTGCGTGACGCGATTTTTTGTGAAGTTTTACTTTCGTATTGGTGATTTAGCATGTGATTTTGTGAAAGCTATATGCAATTTTTAGCAAAGAAAAAAATTTCGTGAAATTTCACTAAAATTGAGTCACCGAAACAGAAACGGGTTGTAAATATTTTGTTAGTGTTTCACTGATATTTCGGTATATTTTGATTTTGGTTCCGGTTTCGGTGAAATCATAGTAAAAAAATGTTGGAATATCAAGGTATTTCGGCGAAATTTTAGTAAATTTCGTTTCGATTTTGATTTCGGTGAAATCTTAGTAATTTTTTTTTCCCCAAATAATTATAATAGAATTTTATAATGAATGACACCAATTTTTAAGGAAAAAAAATGTATTTGGTACCCAAATAATATTATAATTTGCACATTATAATTGTAAAATTATTTTTAATTTCTCATGTAACATTTATTTATTTATAGTTATTTGTTGTAAATATGCATTTTGTTTGAAATTTTAAGTTGAATATATGTATTAAGGTTAGTTATAATATTTTGCACAATACCATGTCCAAATTCCCAATTTTTAACAAAATTTCCGTCATTTCTAAATTTTACCGAAATTTCCATCAAAATCGAAACTTTCAGCGAAATTTTCGTCCTTGATTTTTAGTCATTGGGAGTTAGAAGGAAAATTGGTTGGAAATTGATGATTGAAGAGAAATCGAATTTTTATAAGTGTTGTGTTGATTCAAACTAGTTTAAGTATTAATAGAAGAGTTGGAGTTAAGAGTAAGATCATGTGTTCATGGCAACTAGTCGTGTTGTTTCTTTGTCCCGTTATATAATGTTGCCCGTTTTTTCTGTTTAGAGTTGCAATCTTTGCTCTCACAGTGCATCCTCACGGATACTCAATATATGATGTTTTCACATCTGGTGCATGAAAGTAATTGTATATACTCGAAGAAATGTAATATGTTGTGTCTATGTACCAGTGTTTATCTCTGGTTCTGTGGCTTGAAGAGCGTTATGAGACGGTGTACATGCGCCATCCTGGTTTTCAGAAAGGATCGAAGCCACTTCTTTCACTCGATAATCCTTTCCCTATGGAACTTCCAGAAAATCTCTACGGTGAAAAATGGGCTTTCGTCCAGTTGCCTTTTTCAGGTATTCTAACATCATAAGATAATTGCAACTTGGTATGCTCAAATGTTAGAAAGATACTGTTTTAGGAGCATAAGATTAACTTGTGTGTCCTCAGCTGTACAGGAAGAGGCGTCGTCTTTGGAGTCGAGCTTTGCTTTTGGTGCGAGTCTAGATTTGGATCTGTTGGGGATTGAAGTGGATGAGAAGACATTGATTCCTGGACTTGCAGTTTCATCTTCACGAGCCAGACCATTAGCAGGTATATATGTATATTCTTTCAAGACTATATATAATTCCTGTAAGCAATTTCCCTCTCATTTTCTTGATCATCAACTCTGGCTATAATCTGGGATCTCTTGAACCTTTGTCATACTGCAAACTTGAAAGCATATACTCGGTGTTTGTTATACATGTTTGGGTGTAGTTCGAAATTTTTCTCAATTTTTTTCTAATCCATCTCTCTATTTTGGAAATCAACGAGTCTTTAAATCTCATTTTTCGTCTGGTAACTTCGACATTGCCCGTTTTTTACCACAAATTTCAATTTTGGTCTGATTTTGCTCAAAATGTCAATTACTGGTTGTGTGAAAGTCAGAATCGAAAAAACCATATCAAAAATTTCGGCGTCCACAGTCAAAAATCAAAATTTCAAGCAAATCAAATGGAAAAAAAAAAAAAGTGTTAGTTAGATGGCCAAGATTGGAATTAAGTAAAATTGGTGGTAAAAATGTGGGACAGCCTCGATTACAAAATGTAAATTGCAAATTCACCACCAATTTTACACATTCCAATTTTTGTCCTCTAACAATATTTTTTTTCCAATTTTGATCTGATTTTAGTCGGAATGTCCCGTAATCATAAAATCAACATTAGTAATTCCACAACCATGTAGGCAATCGAAATTCCTAACAAATCAAATGAAAATTAAAATATGTAAAATTTGTGGTAAAAATATGGAACAGACCTAAGTTACAGGACGGAAATTGCAATTTTCCATGATACATCCAACAATGCTATAGCTTAGCTTTAACATCATAATGTATCATACTGATGTAGTAACTCTATTGATTCAGCATGGATGAACGGCTTAGAAGTGTGTGCAATCGAAGCCGACACGACTAGAGCTTGTGTTGTTCTCTCCGTTGGGATTT
The DNA here is from genome assembly GCA_954870855.1 of Scutellaria minor. Classification (NCBI taxonomy): domain Eukaryota; kingdom Viridiplantae; phylum Streptophyta; class Magnoliopsida; order Lamiales; family Lamiaceae; genus Scutellaria; species Scutellaria minor. The sequence continues at coordinate 11,604,803 of OX940738.1, read as the reverse complement.
CAACGCGATACAATTATGTCACGTACAAGAAAACACCGGTGACTACAAGTGAAGCGGAAGCTTGGGAGGCAGCAAAAAAGGCGTGTGGAGGGCTACATTTTCTGGCAATTCAAGATGACTTAGATTCAGATGATTGTGCTGGCTTTTGGCTCTTATTAGACTTACCACCTCCACCTGTATGATTTCTTATCTTTAGCTAGCAAACTAGAGATGACATTCTCTTTGGAAAATCTTCTTCTGATCAAGAATGTAGATGCATTTACAAGTGAAGTGGCTTGTTTTGATTACACCCTAGTTGAGTTTTGTAGTGTTATGCACCTTTCAAGCTATGGAAATGCAAGTATCTTCTCACTGCATTCCGTTTCTTCTCGTGTATTCGGTGTTTCATCTTGTACTTTATCGGTGTACGTTATGTGTACAGTGATAACATCATTAATAGAAATTTGGCATCTTACTCTAAATAATCCAAATTGCATTGATTATCCTAATTCAAAAATCTGTAAGAGTGAAAAAAGATTGCTTCATATTAGAAATAAATAAATAAATCTAGGTCCCATTCTTACAATTTCTTTTAGTAAGATACTTGTACTTTCATTTTGTAAAGATTAGGACTCTATGCTTATATATTTTCCAAAAATTAAGTCTTTGTATTATCAATTTTGTTTAATACTTTTAATTATAACAATCGAGTCTTTATATTTTCATTTGCATTAAAATTCAATCATAATGTAAGCCATTAAGTACATGAAATCAAATTTCAATGCAAATGGGGAAAAAAATTCAAATTTTTGCAAATGAAATAGGGTAAATAACAATTTGTCATCCACTACCACTATAGGTATTTGACATTTAAAAAAAAAAAAATTAATCAATACACTTGGTTGCATGAAATTCAAATTTGATGCATTTTATTTATGCATTTTATTTATGAACCAAATCATAACCGTTAATATCTAACACATACAATTCCTAACGTGTACAGTTGTATGATACTTTAAAATACATTAAATTTCAAATTCATGACAAGTTTTTGAAAAAAAAAAATTAATCAATACACTTGGTTGCATGAAATTCAAATTTGATGCATTTTATTTATGAACCAAATCATAACCGTTAATATCTAACACATACAATTCCTAATCGTCAATTTATAAATGTGTACAGTTGTATGATACTGTAAAATACATTAAATTTCAAATTCATGACAAGATTGAATGATTCAAAATCAATAAAAAAAATTGTCAAATCATGTATAATTTAGATAGAACCCCTCATGTTTCCAAATGTAAACAACCCAAATAGTTTAATCTTTATAAATTGAAATCTCATGGATCTAAATATGTTCATTCATCAAAAATCACATCGAAATCAAGAAAAAGAAAACATCAAGCATGATGTAAAAGGCACTTTTCAGCTCCAAATGAATAATAGTGTATCGTTTACAAATATCAATATTGTATTCTCTAGAAGGAGCATAACTCTAGATACAAATACAATTTCTACCCATTTACAGAAAAGACGGTACAGACCACAACTGAAATTGTGACCATCAATCAGGTAATGAATGACAAGTGACAACACAACTCAGCAGTTACTAAAAATCTAATCTCAAATTTCATAAGGCCTAAAAACATGACTTCAACTAAATTCAATAAAGATTGTGAGATTGTGTGTCTGAGATGAACACACAATGAAGTCAAATCGTCATATTCTGCACACACGTGCAGATGCCATGTCAAAGCCTCATGGGGAAACAAATGGGCAATCGGTTTCAAGTTTTCGATAATCTTTCACTGCTTGCTTTCAAGAAAGCATGTATATTGAGAAACCAAGAAGATGTATATCAATGCTTCTGCTTCTGAGAAACAAAACGAATTCCTTGTTTCCCAAGTTCAAAATTCTTGGCCTTTCCATCATCAAGAGCAACAGAAACAATTGATCCCTCTAAGACTTCTACCACCGTTCCCCTATGCCTGGAAAAAGAGAGAAAATTTCAACATCTATACACCAACTTCATATCTGCAAGGAAATGAAGCCAATGACAAAAAAAGGACACAGCAAAACACTTATAGATATCGTCTTAATTTATAGGCCTTCTGAAGGATTAAAGACATGTTGTGCTTGGACATGAAGAATTAGGGCCACTTCAAATTCTAATTGCAAGGTCCTGATCTTAAGCTTGCAAGCACAAAAAAATAAACACATAAATATTGAAATCACAGGTATTAAAGGGTTTGTCTTCATTTGCCTCGTATTACTTCTACATTTTGTGAAAAAAGAAGAAACTTACCAGGAGTTATTGGATGGTTGATGAATTTCTACTCTTTTCCCAGCAGCATCTTTTCCCAATTTCTGCAGTATCCAGTTGGCATCTGTGAAGTCGTTCATGGTGCTATCGTCACGCCCTTGCGGTGTATCTTCATCACCCTGTGCTGGTCTTCTCCGTTTTGACCTCTGACCCCTGGTGTATGTTATCTCTTCCTTCCCAGCTAGAGGCAAAGGAATCTGATTTCCAGTATTCGAATTACTGGGAACATTTTGGTTTCCGTTATTAGAGTTCCTGGGAATTTTGAACTTCAAATAAGGCTTGTGATCCTTTGTTGAAGCCTGTGAAATGGAAGGTATGCTATTACTATCATCAATCAGGTCAGTAGAAACCAACTCATCCTCAGCATGCTTCAGTGAAGAATGTCTGTTCCTCTTGCTCACGGGGACGTCAGATCCACTCCTTGCAGATGCGCTATCTTCAGTACTTCTTTTCCCTAGTCCTGAGTTTTTTGGAGAAACAGTTTCATAGCCCTCAGAAAATTCTCCTACAATAGGTTTCGAGCCAATGTTAGAGATTTCTGAATTGGAATTCTTGAGCTTTATCAGGTGGCCTTCTTTTCCTCGTAACTTGGAACCTTTCACTTGATCATCATAGTCTGTTTTGTGTCCTGCAACAAAAGACACCAGCGCTTTTTAACAAGACAAAAAAGGCGCACACGAGATGAGAGGGACAACAAAAAAAATGAAGATGCATGACAAAAAGCAGAATTTCGATAATTTAGCACGTGTATTACCTTTTTGTTCTTCAAATTTAGCTACAGTGTCAGGCCTGTCAATGTACTCATGATGATTTAGTTGGCCCGTACCTTCAGTGCCTGCTGACGCGTATAAACAACATTGTTTTACTACATCATAAGTTCAAAACACGAATATTTTCAACGATTTGAATACTTTGATACATGCCCATGCATATCACTAACTACCGAAATCTAAAGTAAGCAACAATAACCAACAAATAATCATTTATAATTTGTGTTTCATACTGGTCCGTCACAATTCCACATAAAAGACCTAAAGCATGCTACCCACATCTTATGATGACCTCAAAGGAACTGTTTATCAGACAACATTTTCCAGTGGAAACAGCAACACAGGGCATACCTTTTGATGAAGTCAAGTCATCTCCCCTCTTGTAACTTGAAGATTCAAATCTCGGAGGACTAGTAGTATTTCTAGTTCGTCCACCCAAATGTATAACAAGCTTTGGCCCCTGTATGGTCTTGGGCACACCACTATGAGTTCCAATTTCCTCTCTATTAGTCAAGCCATGAGATTTATTACTCTTTATTTTGATAGTTCTAGATGGTTTGGTTATATTGTTTGCTGAAACCTCATTAGCATTTTTCTGTTTGGAGGTTGCTGCCTCATTTACTGCACGTACACCTTCTGTTAAACTTTCAGCATGAGGAGAGAGAGCAGTATCAGGTTCACCAGAAAATTGCATTTCTTCATATTTATCATTGCCAGTACTCTGTGCCGAGTGACCATCAGCCCCACTGATCAAAGATGTTTCATTGCCCTTTTTCTTGCCATATTTCTTTTTTGAAGATTTTTTCCCATGCTCTTTGCTCTTTTTCGGTGATTTATCACCTAACCCTTTAAGAGAAAACTTCAAAGAACGACCATGTTCATTCTTAATTGGTGGAGGTCCACTATCTTCATCGTCAGAAAAAGGAGAAATGTCAAATATTTCTTCTTGAGTTGGCAAACCAGCAGCTGCCCTAAAACTTGATATCAAATCCCTATCAGCTTCATCTCTTCGTCTCCAGAGCTCCTGAACAGCCTCCTCAAGATTTCTAATCTGGCAAGAGGAGAAAACATTGAGGACAAATAGAATCATTAGAAAAGCAAGAGCAATATGTGCATGATATATATCTCTGTAAAACAACAGAGACGAAAACCTACCTGGGGGCATTCTCCACGGCATGTGGGACAAACATATTGGAGATTTCCATCAACTTGAAATTGCATGTATTTGGCATCACTGAGGAATTGTTTCCACATTGAAAACAATGAAGTTAATATCCAGTAGAAAGAGGTAGCTAATAAGATCAGACATGTTACAGTGAGATGTGTGTTGGAAAAATCATTAATGATGCTTATAAATTTCCGTTTTGCTCTTCAGCAAGCAAACAGTACATAGAAATCAATGAAAATCGCATTCTTGCCAAACTAGGGTTATGATAATAGCCACTAGTGTAAAATCTGATTACTCTTTAATTTCGATCAGATTTATTTTCATTCTTTAATTTGTTCTGGATCATTTTTGTAGGGCACAGGGAGAAGGAAAAATAGAAAACACCAGCAACTTAACAGATACCACAAAGTTATAATTGGAAGAGGAGATTAAGAAAAGCCTTGCATATCTCTTGCTCAAAGTTCACCATACATCATTCCAACAGTACTTTTGCATGTCAATTCATGGGATTACTATCTTTATAGACAAGGTAAAATCACAAAAAAAAATAGAAGGTAAACATCACCAGCCCCCCAGACCATCTGGCAAGATAACAAAAGTTTAGTATCCAAGATACTACAGCAAACATGTTTTATGTCTTATTGTTACATGATAAATTAATATTTATTTGAGTAGACGAGCGCAAAAGACATTAGAGCTGAACTGGACATTTCCTATATGAAGCTTAAACCTCAAGATCTATCATTAGTGCTTCTTCTCAAGTTGTATCAATTTTAACATGTAATCAAAAATTCCTATTTCTATAACACAATTGAAAGGGTGTCACCTACAAAAGACCATAGTAATCCAAGGATGTAAAAGAACAAGAGCAAAACCTGATCCCATCACAGGGACAGTGCACCCAGCGTTGACAGATATCACAGCATACCATAGGAGTTGATTCAGAGTCTCTATATACCTGCAGTTTGTAAGGAAAAATTAAGAAATCAACTTTTGTTGCCTAAGCAAGTTGGAAAATCTTTTAGGCTCTTTTCAGGGGTGGAGGTGAAGTTGTAAATGTTGCCCCAGGCCATTTAAATAAATCAAGGGCCCTTAGCTGTACCTTCAAACAAACTGGGCAGTAATTTTCCTTTACAAACAATCTTCCACAAGCATCACAACAAGTATAGCCCAAAAACCACCTGCAAAATTTCAAATTCAAGGTCATGGAAAGACTACATTACCCTTTCCCTCCTGATCTCTTGTGTTTTTTCAGGGGTGGGGGGAATATGTATTTCACAACATGAACAACTATACAATGAAATCAACCTCCTGGCCTCGAGAGAGGGAAAAAAAACAGCATTTAGCATATTACATTCATCAATCAGAAATTATCTATTTATATAACAAAAATCTTCAGTTCTCTTCATTATAAAGGCGCATCCACCAATGAGTACATGGGAACTACAATAATGGCATAAAAATAATCTAATTTAGCTCTGAACAATGTTTATGAGTTAATGAACTTCATCAAAATCAATCCAAACAGTTCTTCATCAGACTCCACCAATTATCCATCATAGACTAATCATAAACAACAGAAGAGGGTTGATGAACAAAAAACTGGAAACCAAGTTCCAGATAGGAGTTTTAGTATTCACATGAGTGTGTTAAGTGTCGACTTCGTATAAACTTATAGAAATAAATTTGATGAACAACAACAAATTAGTCAAGTATTTAGAACAAGTAATGCCTACAACGTCAAGCGTGTGGCATTTGTGCAGTGATCAGTAATAGATCACAGAGTAAGGTATCATTAAAACATGTTCATCGTTCAAAGATATTTGAAAAATCCCAAAATAATATTGTCTTCTCATCATGTTATAAATAAAACAATTAAGATTCATAATCATATCTTTAACCTTAACAATTTCTCTCAGAGCCAGCAGCTCTAAATAAATATGGCATTCCATTAAGTTGATTTCACTTCAAAAACAGAATCTTGGGTTTTACTTAGAAACCATTAGCTACCATTCAAATAAGATGCTTCCTTGTGCACCTCCAGACATGCATAGAAGAACATAATACATCACAAATACAAAGATTCCAGGCAGTGAACACTGCAATCCAAAAACAAGCAGCTGACAGTTTCTTTAAGTTTAAAAAATAAAAAGTAAAGTAAAGAAGATCTTTTAGGCATGCAGAAGACAAGGGAAAACTCCAAATTTCTGGCAGAATACAAACCTCACACTTAAGCCATTTCCAGGGACAGAAGAACCACAGCTGTGGCATTTGGTATGCTTTGGACACAAATAAGGCCCACGCCCAACATTCTGCATGTTTTAAAACTTAAAAACATAAGCTGATCGATAATGAACATGACTTTTTAGGGAATAAGAACTGCATAGTACACCTTGTGTGGAGGTTGCTGGCAGTAACAGTGGTATGCACCATCACACCTCTTACAGAACATTAACTTGTTTGGATCTCCAGTTCTTCGACAGACCTAAGTAACCAAAAGTAATAAATAGATCAAGGACGAAACAAAGTAAAGTGTGATTTTATCTCAAAATAATCAGACGCTAGACAGTGGTCCAGATTAGCTATCAAACCTAAAAATATGGGGAAAAGAAAACACCCTCTCTTATGTCTATTAACTATTGAACAAATCAGATCTTCCACCTATGCCTTAATCCATAGGAAATTCCTGCTGAAGTACCCTGCTCACCATCATTTGAGATGAGTGTTTATCAACACTCATTTTGGGCAGAATAACTCAATTTACTTGATGAGGCAATATTTCGTCAAATAATATAGCAATGTCCGATGATATTACATAATTCTACTGTATGCTAAACCAGCATTATTTATGCTCTTTAAGAGTTAAAAAATTGAATGCTTCTCCACATTAATGCAGAATAACCACCAGATTACATGATCTAAAATTGCATTTAGAAAAAATCTGCTGCAAGTATAAGGATTAAGAGATCAACCTCACATATACGGCAAGAGGGGCAAGTCCAAGAACTCCAGTGAAAAAGATCTGTAGCCAAGAGTTTCATCATGAAAGGCAGAAGCAACTTAATAAGTACTTTATCCAGCACAGAAACTACCTCTGTTTTGAGACCAAGCTTTCAGACAACTCCGGTGATACTTCTTGCCACAACTATTGCAAGATAGCATCTTTCTTGCCCTTTCGCTTCCTTCATATTCACCAGAAAAGCATAGCCTGCACATTACTTTGGTAGTTGACAGACCTTGCTCTTCTCCAGCAGCATCCTTTGTAGAAGTCTGCTAGAAAAGCGAACTTTATAAGGGCCTCTAGAAAACATACCAGTCCAGATTGATGGTCTTTATGTATTCAACATAGCACCATCAAGAGAATGTACATCACAATCACAAGTCCAAAGTGCATGTAATCTGATAAAGCAATGTCTGAGATAGCCACATAAATGATTATTGGAGAACCTAAATATTACACGCAAATGGCTCATGCCAGTCAAAAGAATGCATAATGTCAGCAAACACAAGGCATGATGCAAGAATGCCTCAATCCAGGTTTTTTAAATAGTAGGATTTAACAATTGTCCTCTGTATATCATCTCCAAAAGTGTCAACAAGTTATACAAAATAAGTTAAAACCAGTAGCTGTCATTGTTTATTCCTCTTCAACGCTTCTAACCAATTAGATATACAGATTTTAAATTTAGTCAGCATACACAGAGCTGCTGAAGTATGACTAATTCTCTTACCTTTTTTTTCTTAAGCAATTACTTGCAAGTATAGCCTCAGTCTTATTTCAATCTGATCAACTGAACAAGATTCCTATTTTCTTTCAACAATAATATGATTATGTAAGAATAACTCCGTTATAATTTTGTAACCACCAAAAAAATGTAGCGTTGTACTGTTGCCAGTAAATCATAGCTATCAAGAAAATAATTTGTGCCAACCATAAATCATAATAGCAGACAAAAGGCATCTCTCACGTAAAGCAACAGCCTTTAATCACTGTAATCGTTGATGCTAGACGACAAGATCAGTTAAATAAAGAACATTTATGATATAACTAACAGAGTGAAAATCAGCATATGCAGTCAAATTTCATAATGCATTCCAAGATTTTCTCCGGACATCAATAAAATGTACACCATAAGACGACGACCATTTATTACGGATGAAATTACCTTTTTGAAATATTTCCTATATGCGTAAGTTAAATGACATCTAATGCAACACATGGAACACATTTAATTCGACAAAAGTAAATGATGAAGATAGAAAAGCAAGTGCGGAGTTACAAGACACAACAGAAACGATTGACAATATAACGATAAACTAAATACTGCTCACCTATAACTAATTCTTCTAGTTATTGGGAATGCTTCACATTCTACTTCCAACCCACAAAAATTCAAAAAATAGAAAGAATTCTATTTGGGAATGTTCAACCTTCACACACTATACATCCCACAAACCAAAAACTCAAAGTTGGGAAAGGAAAACACACATCAACAAGAGCTACAAAATTTAAATCGTAAATTATAGAAAAATTTTAAAAAAAAAAAAAAAACCTCCAAGTCACCAGACTCAAACTTCCTGACGTAATCCTCAGTCACCACTGAAGCAGCAGCAGCTTGTTTCTGCAGCGCAACCCTTTTCACCTGCGCAGAGGCCGCCGCCGCCGCCGCCTCTTCTCCCGCCGACGCATCCGCCGCCAATTGGGGCGGCGGCGGCGGCGGAGCGGGGGAAACAACAACTTTCGGAACCTTTACCTGAATGGTGGCATTCTCCCTCGCCTTGATCAGCCATGGGTCTTTCAAAAATTGCTCAACCCTAGCAACCTCCTGCAAGAAATCCTCCTTGCCCTTCTCGCTCCGCAGCCTCCCCGGAAAACCCAAGGCGCAGAAACATATTTTCCGGCTGCAAACAGTGGAAAGAGTAAGCAATTCGTTCAAAACTCAAAACCACACATCACTCACACACACACTCAAACACACTCGAGTGCGTGTTCACGGAGAAATTGAAAATGGGAGGGAGAGATATAGAGAGAGAAAAAAGTGTAATTGAAATCAGTGAGGGGATTAGAGAAGGGTTTACCAGGTAATTGGGCAAGCAACATGAAAGGCCATAATAATATGAGAATAAAAGGGGGAAATTAAATTATTTTGAGTGTTTAAGCGAGTGGTTTTATTTGGATTTGTGGAGAAATTTTTTAAAGTTTTATTGTTGATTGAGAAAAATAATGGGAAATTGGAAAAGAAATTTGAGGAGAGAGAGAGAGAGAGAGTGAAGTTGGAGAGAGTGAAGTTGGAGGTCTGATATGCCAATATGGGGTAGATGGTTTTGCCTTTTGGGCTTCACAGGAGAATTTTCAATTTGCTCCCTAGGGTTTGGATAATTATGAATCTGGCCCATGTTTTAGACTGTTGTGGTTGTCGGCTGCAGATGGCAAAATTTCGAATTTGCTCCCTAGGGTTTTGGCAGTTACGAATTTGCTCCCTACGGTTTGGACAATTATGAAATTGGCCCATTATTGAGATTGTGGATTTATTTCACTTTGGTGTGAGTATTGGGATTAAATTTGAATAAGCCCTTATAGTTATCAAAGTGCAAAAACAACATAGATTTTTTGTGGCCATTATATTGAGATTGAATAAACCTTTTACCATTTTGGCCCATTATCGAGACTCGTGGTTGTGGAATTTCTTTTTTTCCTTTTTGGTGCTTAATATTGGAATAAAATTTATATATATACTTGGAGTTATATATTGGGAAATATGATTTATAAATAGCTATATATGATAATAGGTGGTGTGTAGATGAGTCGAGCTTGAACAAATGACGATTCTTCATGTTTGTTTGTTTATAGTAAGAGAGTATTTATATTTATTTATTTAATAATCGAATATGATAACAAACGTTAGCAAATGGTTAGCCAACATGTTTATTAATTTTTTATAATGAAAAGATTGAAATTATTCATGCAAAAACTAACAATATATGTTCATGAACATTCATTTGAAAATAAATGAATAATATAATAAATTTAAATATAAATGAGTTATATTAGAAGACATTGAAACCAATATAAATATAAATGAATATTGAATAAATAAGTACATAAGTGTTTAACTAATAAATAATGAATGAATAATAACAAGTATTAAACAAACACTGAATGAACATGTTCGCAGACATATTCATGAACATAATTGAACAAGTTTTCTTGTTCATATATGTTTGTTAAGACTAACAAACGATGTCAATTGTATAAATTAAACTAACTATCAATCATCGATTTATATCAAAATAAGTTTAAACTTATTATTTCATATCAACTTGAATATTGTATATTATTTTAAAAAACAATGGATAAATAAATTTATATCTTTTATTATCGATGGTTCTATGTCCGATTTCCATTCAGTTTTGTAAAAATGTATTGGTTTAGTTCCCAAAATTTGTAATATTAAGTTTTTTTTTTCTTTTTATGGTTGATTTATAACAAATGGGAAACTTGAGTTATAATCATTAATGATACAACAGATAAGTTTGATTTCTCATTTGATTTTACTACATTTCATACAAAAATATAAACTCCTTACCTATGGTTAGTACTTTAAGTTGATATAGACACCATAATTTAATGTTTGTTTGTACAACTATCGCTTTCATTTTAAATGCAAAAAGATTAATAGTTAGGCTAAACAATTTGAGTACCCCGGCCTTTATTCTTTCTTTTGTGATTTTAAATACACAAGTTATTTTATTTCTTTTTTTTTCATTCACTAATTCAACAATTTATTCATTACATAAGTTTGACATAACTATTGATTTTCAAACGTAAAGGAATTACTAGTTCCATTTTCCTAAACTTCAATGTCCCAAAGGTTTGATGTTTTAATTTTTTTTGTTTTTTTATCTTACTGGCATATTGGCATATGTAAGTCTTGATTTAATTATTTGGTTCTAACTGAATGAAGTGGACTGTTAGTTCCGAATACTTGTGGTATGACTTGATCATACCATGTGAGTTGTTGATGTGGATATTCTCAAGATGGACTTGAGTCCAACAGATTTGGGCTCGGTGGGCCTGAGTGCTTTATGTAATTAAGGCTGGGTTCAGTAGGCTTGAGTGCTTTATGTAATTAAGGTTTTTATATTAGAGAGAAATGTTCTTTTTTACTCTTAACCATGTAAAATAGTTACAAATAGTACAAATAGTTGAAATGAGAGACTTTTCCTCCAAATTATTCACATTTCAACAAATAATATCTCACGGTAGTTGCTTCTCTAACTCTTGTGATGAAGATTTTTCTTATTCACATTAGTGAACTAATTGGATGTTGTTACAGTAGGTAGTTCATGTAAGATGTTGGTTTTAAGTTTGCAAAACTTTGTTATTAGTTGTAAAAAAATTGTCTTATTTGAAGATGATCATGAGTACAAACTCTAATAGTTTCCTTAGAGAATTTCGCGTCGTTCGAACTATTGATATGAGCTCATTTGAGCTGTTGATATGAGGTCAGATAAGTGTATTTCACCTTGTGAACAATAATTACGAATCGCTTTTAGAAAAGAAAAGTAAAAATTTACATATTGATATAAGGAGTTGGGGTAGAACGAAAATTCAACCTCCAACCCCTTCTAAATAACGGATAAAACATTTGAATAAACAACGTTATTTGAATCCTTATATTAGTTAAAGATATAAATATAAATTTTAATGAGATGTTTTAATATTAAATCTCATTACTTAAATTCCATATTTACCATTATCTATCATGATATTTCTTAATTTAATTAATGTCATTTGCCCTAATTGATTCAAGATACATTTATAAGAATAAAATTATTATAAGATCGTCCCATCATTTTAATTTTATGAAACAAATCAATTTCTAACCCATATAATAGGATTTAAGCTATTAAAATTAAATTCAAGAGATGATACTGATATGGTCGAACTCTGCGAACCGGATTTTCTTAGGTAGTTTGGTTCAAGAATGTGAGCCATCAATGCGAACTGTTTAAAGAAAGGTAGTTGGTTCTTTTGGATAGAGCGAACTATATTGTGGTACAATTTAAGGCGAACTGTATTATATTGTATACCATTGAGGTGCGAACTCATTGAGTTGTGAACTGAATTGACGAACTCATTTGGGTGGAGTTAAGCGAACTAAATTGAATTCAAATAACCGCCAGTTTATGGGCCACTAACCCATTTCCCCCCATTTTTCGGAGACTTCCAACTGCCACATCTTTCAGGGAGTATATAAACTTATTTACATTCATTTATTAGTTTTTTATGCGAAATTATACTGAAAAATATATACATTCTTCCAATTTTCTGACTTGAGCGTCGGAGTCCCATCGCCGGGAATCCTTCCCGGTATTTGTTTTGCAGGTACTTTGATCGAAGACATCAGTTTTTTACAAGGAGAAGAAGATTGTTGGATCGGAGTAAAATCAATTGGCGCCGTCTGTGGGAAACTGATCAGGAGTTTTAAGGCGTTAAGAGTATTAAAGAATGGTGAATACCAGAGGATCTCGAAGGAGATTGGAAGTAGGAGGAACATCCAGGAGACAAGAGGATGGTGAAGATAATCTAAGTTCTGTACCGGTAAATCCTCCTGGTACTGTTACTTTGACACCAGAGGAACTTTCGAATTTGATTGAGGCTGCTGTTCAAAAGGCCTTAGGTAAGCAAAGGGTTGAATCGCAACAAGGTAATACTGATGTTCATGGGAGACGAGAACAAAAAGAGGATAAGTCTCAAACTGATGAGCAAGAGAGTCAATTTGATCATCCACGAGGATAAAAATGGGAGCATGAAGAGTTATCAGAGAAGGTGGATGATTTAAAAAGAGAGTTACAAGAGGTTCGGAGGAATATTCGACGAGCTCCAAGGAGTTCTAGAGGAAATCCCTTTTCGGAGGAGGTAATGGAAGACGAGCTACCGGTTTCTTTTTGGCCGGTGAATTTTGAATATGATGGCACTACGGATCCATGGGATCATTTATGTCGATTTGAAAATACTGCTCTTTTGCATCGATACTCAGACGGTATCAAGTGTAGGGTGTTCGCTACTACCCTCACAAAAGCTGTCCAGACATGGTTTAGCCAGATAGGTGATAGAACAATTCATGATTTTGGACAGTTATCAAATTTGTTTTTGCATCAGTTCGCTAGCTCCAGAAGACAGCGACGATCTACTCAGACACTGTTCGGGGTTAAGCAAAAGGTGGAAGAGACGCTGAGGAAATATGTCAAAAGATTTACGGCAGCAACTCTAGAAGCTCCTGAAGCTTCTAATGATTTGGTAGTTAATGTCTTCATTCAAGGCTTGAGAGAGGGTGACCTTCATACCTCTTTGGTCAAGAAAACACCCCGGGATTTTGATGATTTATTACAGAGAGCCACTAAGTACATCAATTTGGAAGAAGCAGTTCGGATTAAGAAGGGAGAAGGCCCTAGTCGATCGAACAGACCACATGAACAAGAGTTGGCAAGGAAGAAAGAGATGGGAGAGCCCCGAATGAGATTTGCACCACCCTCGTTGAGAGAGAATAGGACGGGACGAAGATATGAGCAATATACTCCAATAACCATGTCACCTGGACAAGTATTGATGGAGATATGGAATTTACCCCAGCTAAAATGGCCATCAACCTGGGGTCCTAATCCTAAAAAGCCTCCTACTTTTGGTAATGGCAAATTGTGTCGGTTTCATAATGAGTATGGACACGGGACTGATGAATGTTTGCATTTGCAGGATGAGTTGGAGAGATTGATCTGAGAGAATAGATTGGCTCGGTTTGTTCGTCGAGCTCAACCGAATCAAGAGCAGAGGAATAACAGAGAAGAGCCTAGAAGAGAGAGAAGGCCAGAGCGACAAGAGTTACCTCCACCTCCGCCTCTCCCACCTCGGAATCGACCTGAACGAGAAGAAAGGTCCACTATTCACATGATCATGGGAGGGCCAAAGATGGAGATTCCAATAGAGCTCGAAAATCAAGACTCAACTCAGTTCGGCAGCCGGTAGATGAAGTCCACTCCATTTTTAGTGATGTTGTGATCAAGTTTGGAGATCAAGATCGTGTAGCTATCCAAAGCCCGCAGTTCGATGCCATGGTGATTGTAGCTGAGATTGGTGGCTTCAATGTGGAGCGTGTCTTTGTGGACACAGGGAGTTCGGTGGATATAATGTTCATGGATTGCTTCAAAAAGATGAGGTCGACAGTCGAGGTAAAATCTGTGGAAACCTCACTTTATGGTTTTGCAGGTGAAGCAGTAACAGTATACGGGAAGGTTCAACTTCCCATGGTTTTGGGAGATGAAGAATGGAGGCAAAATAAGACCATGACTTTCCTGCTGGTGGATGCACCCTCCCAGTATAACGTAATTTTGGGTCGCCCGTCGTTAAGCACTTATGCTGCTGTTATTTCTCCTGCACATCTAATGATGAAGTTTCCTATGGAGGATAAAAGAGGATGTGCAGTTGGGGTTGGAGTGGTTTATGGAGATCAACAAACTGCTCGACGTTGTTATGTTGCTGCAGTTCGTCATTCTGAAATGCGGAAGCGTGGTAGCGAACAAAGAGATGATATTGACCGAGGTCGGGATAAAAGTCGAAAAACAGGGGATGAGCCGAACATAGCTGAGTTTGAAGAAGGAGAACTGATGAGTATTGAGTTGATCCCCAAACAACCTGGATATTCTGTTCGTATAGGAAGTCAGTTACAGAGGCAGGTTAAAGAAGAGATGGTGAGGGTTTTGAGAGAGAATGTAGATCTATTTGCATAGAAGCCGGAAGACATGAAGGGCATAAACCCAGAGTTGGCGATTCATAGATTGAACATTAAACCTGATGTTCGGCCAATTAAGCAAAAATTGAGGCACTTTGGAGATCAACAGAATGAGGTCATTGAGGGAGAGGTGAGGAAGCTGTTGGAGATAGGGCATATCGAGAAGATCCAATATCCTCGTTGGTTGGCTAACGTTGTGTTAGTGCCAAAGCCAGGGAATAAATGGCGAATGTGTATTGATTTCAGAGATTTGAATAAAGCTTGTCCTAAAGATCATTATCCTCTGCCTCGAATTGATAAGTTGGTGGATTCCACTGCTGGATGCGAACTACTTAGCATGATGGATACGGCTCAGGAATATCATCAAATCCGATTGCATCCGGAGGACAAGCCCAATGTGGCCTTCATCACCTCTTCAGGTACATATTGTTATACAGTAATGCCATTCGGACTGAAAAATGTAGGAGCTACTTATCAAAGAATGGTGGATGAAGCGTTCAAAGGTCAATTGGGACGAAATATGGAAGCTTATGTGGATGATATGCTGGTAAAGAGTATTCAAGCAAGCACACATGCCGAAGATTTGAATGAGACAATGATGACTATTTGGAAACATGGGATTCATTTAAATCCGGCTAAATGTTCATTTGGTGTTAAGGCCGGAAAATTTTTGGGGTATATGGTCACTGAACGAGGAATAGAAGTCAATCCTAATAAGATACGAGCTATACAAGAGATGTCACCCCCTCGAACAATAAGGGAAGTACAAATGCTAACTGGTCGCATTGTGGCTTTGAGCAGGTTCATATCCAGATTGGCGGATAAAGGATTACCTTTCTTCAAGATATTGAGGAAGAATGGACAGTTCGGATGGGACGCAAAATGCCAAAAGGCCTTTGAAGATCTGAAAGTATTTCTATCATCACTTCCTTTGTTAAAACAGCCAGTGAAGGGAAGTAGATTAATAGCATATTTGGCAGTTAGTTCGGTATTAGTTCGAGAAGAAGGAAGAGATCAGTTTCCAATATATTTTGTTAGTAGAGTCCTTCATGGAGCAGAAGTTCGGTACACTGAAGTAGAAAAAGTAGCTTACGTTTTGGTTACTATGACAAGGAGATTGAGGCCATACTTCCTGGGATATGAGGTAATAGTACGAACAGATCACCCTTTGAGTGTGGTCCTTGGAAAGCCTGAAGCATCAGGAAGAATGATCAAGTGGGCTGTGGAGTTAGGGCAGTTTGATATTAAATACGAACCTCGTACTGCTATCAAGGGGCAAGCCCTAACGGACTTTATTCAACAAACAACCAGGATACAGGAAAAAACAGAGTGGGAACTGTATGTCGATGGATCGTCATCTCGTCAAGGAGCAGGAACCGGAATATTGTTGATTAGTCCGGAAAAAGACGAGTTAGAATTTGCTGTAAAGTTTCAATTCAAGGCATCTAACAATGAAGCGGAATATGAAGCTTTTTTGCAGGGTTTGAGGATAGTCGAACAGGTTGGAGCTTGTAATGTAATCATCAAGTCTGATTCGCAATTGGTGACCCAGCAGCTTCAAAATCAGTGTGAAGTCAAAGAGGGGCGCATGATTTCTTATGTACAGAAGGTGAAAGATATGGAGAAAAAGTTTGAAAAGTTCCGGATTGAACAGATCCCGCGGAGTGAAAATCAGAAAGCAGACTTTTTAGCGAAGATAGGAAGCTCACTACACGATTGTTCACAAAGAAGTATTACTGTTATGGGAGTAGGAAAAGAGGAAGAGGTGATGAGTATTGACGAGGTAAAATCAGATACCATAAATTTTTTTTGATTATTTTAAGTTTTGATAAAGAAATTCCCAATTTATTTACCCAAATATTCTGACACAAAACCAATAACATGTTGTAATTTCTGTTTCTGGTCCACAATTTAAGGCCCAAAGAAAAGTCAAAAATTCTCTCTCATAAAATCCTAGTTTTCACTGTTGTCATCTCAGCTTCTTCAATGGGGTTATCGTCACGTGTCAATCCTCAAATGACCACCAAAAAATCTTCTCCAAATCCCTCAGCCATATAAATTGGATAATTCATTCAAAGATAAAACTATAAATTCTCACCACAATTTCTCCATTTCCAAATTCATTCAACAATCCCCAATAGCCTCCACAAACCCAGAAAAATCCCGTGATTTTGACCTCCAAAGCAGCCATGGCTTCCTCCTCTCTCTTCTTCTCCTCAATTCTCAACGTTCCCACCTCCATGATCTCAAACCCCGACCACAGATTCAATCTCTGCATCAGAAAACGGCAATCCTCCACCAATTTCCACCCCATTAATCCCATTTCCATCGGCGATTCCTCCCCTTCGTCCTCCGGTTCCTGCCACTCAGCCACCATCGCCAATTCGCTAACCCTAGATCACGATAGTATCAACGACGAGGAGCTGAAACGGGCCGAGTCGAAAATCGGGTCGAAAGTCCGGGTCAAGGTGCCACTGACAGTGTACCACGTCCCCAAATTGCCGGAGATCGATTTGACGGGGAAGATCGGTGTGTTGAAGGATTATGTCGCGGTTTATAAGGGTAAGAAAATCTCTGTTAATTTGCCGTATAAAGTGGAGTTTGTGGCTGAGCGTGATGGTAAGCCGGCTAAGTTCGTTGCTCATTTAAGGGAAGATGAGTTTGAGTTTCTTGATTGATCATATATATCAAAGTGTTTTGATTTTAAGTTAGTTGTAATAATTTTGTCTACACTTATGACCACATTGTAGATAATGTACTGTTTGTATTTTGTTTCGCCTTACATGAATTTTAGTTTCAAGAACTTGTCATTGCTTTGCCTTTGTTTGTGTTTATCATTATGTTGATGAGATGTATGCTATTGGGATTGAATTTAATGCAATTGATTTCGATAGCCTAAATATATAAGCTATTGTAGAAACATAAGCTATGTGGTTTGCTCTTAGCTATCTCGTAATCTGTTGAAATTAATCTCTAAATGTGCTGTTACAAATGCCGGTCAGAGATTAGTGTAAAGAAATGGAGAATATGGCTTTGCTCTGTGGAAAATTGTCCTTAAAACGGGTTCTTTTTGTGATGGAATATTTTGTATCGTTTTGATTTCAATGCTTAAAGTGGTGGTCTAGACTCTAAGGCTAAAATATATGTATGTTGATAGAAAGAGCTGGAAATTGTCTGCTTTTCCAGCAAAAAATATTGTAGTAAATTTGTTCTGAGAAAAATGTATTGTTTTAACTGTGTTTCTTGAGTCTTAGCTTCATCGTAGTGTTTATCTGATTGACTGTCTGTATAGATATCATCATCTACATCCAGAAAGCCATACCCAATAATTTATTAGGCACTTTACTAAGTATTTGTAAGACTGCCCAATCTGACGTGATTTTCCATTATGTATATGATTATTTCGTTTTTCTAGCAGAATGATAGATTAAACTGCAGTTACTTCTATTTTGTCTGTTTTTAATTCATAAGGATGAAGGATTCATTAACTTGCAGAAGCTGAGTTGGGGAAATTTTTTGTTTCATTCTTCTTGATTTTTTTCTTGTATTGTTCTGATAAATGAGCGCTAATTCTGGATTCCAATTGAAGGACTTCTAAATTGGCTAAAATTATGTTAATTATTCACTTGTAGATTCAAGATGTGTATACATCTTTCTTAGTTTTCTCCATTCCACTATGCATGAGTATATTCGTATTGAAACTTGTTTGGATATATACGACAGACCTCTTAGCTCCCTATTTCACAGTATTATGGTCCAGGTGGACGTCCCCTTCGTAGTTTACTTATAACTTCCATAAGAAGAAAAAGAAAATTGAGTGTAATCAGATGGTAAAATCTCTCTTTGAAATATACGTGGTTGTTAGTTGGCCACTAAGATCGTTTTTCTCATGTGGAATGCTCAAGCATATTTATTTATCAAAGTGAAAAGTTCGTGATTTTCTTCTTGAGTTGGCTATAGAAAGTGAATAAATTGTCGTTTATTGAAGCCTTTTATCACTTCAATGGGCAGAGATTAGATATTCATTGGAAATCATAGGTGAGGATAGAACTTTGAAACTATTCTGATGTTTGTAGTTTGGTCCCTCTATTATTTGTATTTTCCCTCTGAGCTAACATAGACAGAAGTTTCTCCATCAGGTAAATATTTATGTTAAGAAACCAAAACATGATAGATCCTATTTTTCGACCTATTTGTTTTTCTCATCTCTTTCTGATTACATCTTCAGAAACCATTGCCTGATTCAACCCCCATTTTACAAAGCTTTCATCGCAGTTTAACACGTTCATTCTATCAATATGATATATGACTATGAGAATAAATGCTGAATATTGTGTGTTTCTTTTCAAATTTGTACTTGAATTCAGTTGCAAAGATAGATCCTATGGTTCTTGGTATCGTGTATGGTTATCAACATAATGTGTAGCATCTATTGTCAACATACGTAAAAACGAGACATACTATCCGTGTAAGCGTGATGATGAGTGATAGCATATCGTGCACGTTGTTTTCATAGCTAAACTGGCATGGTTGAAGTTTAATTTGGCTATTTTATACCTGTTTGTTTGTGCTTAGTTTATAGTATAGTTTGGACAATGAAAGGGGAAATGAATGCTTATTTGTCTTGAGATGGTAGGATGTCTGAAATGGGATTTGGTCCATTCATGCAAGAATCTGTGTAGGCCATTGAATTGATCAAGTTTTTTTCTCTATTCTTACGTCTAATTATCCATCTGAAATTATCTATTTTTTTAATGTCTTTATACACTTAAACTATAGGGTATAGAATAATTCAGAATTCATTTTTTATAAAAAAATAAAAAAGGGACTTGATCAAATATTCAAATTAAACCAGATCGGATCGGGACTATAAATATGACCCAAAAGTCCACTCAATTTCAAATATATGCATGTTCCATTTTTTTTTTTTTAAACCAAATCAATCCTAATCCATAACAAGAACATCTTTTTCTCTAATAATAGTAATTGTTGTTATAATATATACTAGTTTTAGACCACGTGGATTGTACTTGGAGATCAATTTAAATTACAGAAAAATAATAATACAAATATCTTATATATTAGAGTTCTAATTATAATAGAATTTTATAGGATTTTGAATTAGAATTTTAATATAAAATTATTTAAATATGAAAATCCTAAAATACTATTATAAACTCAAATAATAATTTTTGATAAGGATATATTCAACAATTCATATTTTGTAAGAAACATTCACACTTTTATATAAATAATAGATAGATATATTACTTTTCATAATTATTTGGGTGGTAACTGACCTTATTCTTATTCTTTCAGCTTAAATATTTATTATCACTCTTTGTTAACCCTCAATTAGAACAAATCAAGTCAAATAAATCTATCAACCTTAAAAACAAATTTGAATTTAATTATCTATATATATGAATTTTTTTAATCCTCTAACTTTATCTCTATAAATGTTAGCCACCATTCTATTTATCTTTATCTATTCTTATATTTTAATATTATAATTTTAAAAACATATTGCTTTAGTTTGATTACTTATAATAACAAGTCAAATTACTTTTTATTGTTACTTTGTTGCGTTTCAAACCCGAGCTAATCAAAATCGGATACTTAGATGATGACAAGGGCCAACCAGAGGTTTGACTGGTCAGAGCATCAAGGACAGACCGACTAGAGCAATTTTCTGAAGGGCCGACCAGGATTGATTGAGCCCACCAAGCTTCAGGACTCAGACTAGTGTATCTCCCTTCAGCATGACTCAAATTCCTCGAGAAGCCCAATATAAATAGAATAACCAAATTCAATATATGCAGAAAATGAAACAAATCCTAGATCGGATTAAATCCAATTTGAATGAGATTTATTCCAATTCAAATTCGACCAAATTCTTAAGATTGGATCAAATCAAACTTGAACAAGATTTAATTTGATTCAGATAGCTTTGCTTATAAATATGTTCTCGATTATCTGAATCCGAAATTTATTGTATTGAAACAATGCGCGATTCAGATAACTTAGCCTATAAATATGGTCTCAATTATCCTTGAATTCAAAATTTATTGAATTAGGACAATGCACTCATAATTCTCTCTCAAAACCACGTGTCTCCCTAATCTTGTTCGTCCGGCCAGATTTGACCGGGCTGGCTTTCGGGCCAAATTTTGTGTTCTTGATTTGATCGGGCTGACTTTCGAGCCCTAATCTTGTGTTCTTTATTCGTTTCTAGCTATATTTCATTTGATTTTCATCTGATATATTTGGTGTTTGACTCGATTTGTTGCATACGAATTTTGACGTTAGCATACTTGACATGCAAAGTATATATTATATATGAATAAGTTTCTAAAATAATTTTAGAAATTCATTGATAAGCAAAAATTTATTAATCTACCAATGGCAAAATCTAAAAAGTCTACATATAATTTTAAACTTTCAATATAAAATAAGAATTTATAGTTATACTATTATAACTTTTTTGCTTTTATTCAAAATTTCAAATACACACCATGTAGATAAAAAATTATAGATTATAATACATAAATTTGAATTTGAATATAAAATAAATGACATTGTGCCAGCTAAACCTTTTTTTAACAGATAACTAAATTAAAAGTTAGTAGTTGTGAAAATTACATGACTAAAATAAAAAAAATGGATAGAATATAAATCTAAAAAGGTGAAATTATATGACTGAAAACCTATTTTTTTTTTGTTTTTGTTTTTAAGCAACACAAGTTTACATGATGAGTAAAGACTCTTATAAAATCATCTCACGAATCTACTTATGTGAGACAAGTATCCAACAACCAATATATCCTACAATTCATAATTATTTGTGAGTAATGAAGTTTCAATCTCACAATAACTATCTATGAGACCGTCTAATATATATCTTTGTGATTGTAATATAGATACTACACCTCATCTAATTAAACACAACAATTTTGTTGAAAGAAAAAAAAAACCCGAAATTTATTTTCTATTAAAACTGCACAAGTAATATGTATATTATCATGTATCGTCAATATATATATTATCATGACTAGAATCAATAAATTTAACTATAATTCGTTGCTAGATGGCATGTATACTTGATATTATATTTTTATGATGTGCAATTAGTCAAATATAAATTGTACCTACCACATTTTAATAACTCTGACTTAATTGTTACGGGTTGTAATATGAAGAATCAATCCTACAAAATGGATAAGAACTAATTATTATATTTACAAATCACCATATTGAATTATATATATATATATATATATATATATATATATATACACACCCCGTATTGACTCTTTTTTTTTTAAGAAGAACCATATTAGCATTTCAAACATTTTGTTAATTTTTTTAACCAACGGTTGTTGAAGTTGTTTCGAACTCATGTACTTTCTTCTAGTTGTCGTGTAGATCAACAATATAAATACATTATGATTTATGGCCAATTATCTTTCTATATTAATGAAATATTACATCGTAAGAAGTGAAATGTTTTTTTAAATCTATAACAAACTGGTTCTCTCTGAAATGAACAGTTAGAAAAGACACATTATTTTGATGTGGATTGTGAGAATAATATCAAATTAAGACAAATTCTGATAATTAGATATGATCTTAAAATAACAATGTTTAAAATCGATCCACAAGATGATGATGATAAATTTCATCATCAGGATAGAAACGATTCCAACCACCCTAATATCATGCAATTTCATTGATCTATCTTTTAAAACAAACATAGTTATTGAACAAAATAATTAAAAGTATACACCCACATACTTATTTATCAATTCTTTAAAAAATTTAAAGTAACTAATGCTATTCTTTATTTATATGTACACCGATTTAATATACGTTGATTTGTAGAGAATCAAGTAGAGGTGAAACCGTCTCATAGACCAAATTATAGTTCATCTAATTAGTCTATTATTAAGTGAGATCATCAACATCTAGGTCTTCTAAATGGATTGGTCTCACAAATGTTTAATCTGTAAAATGATTTCACAAAAATTATATTTATGAGATCATCGTATGTAAATTTTGGGTTATTAAATTCATACCTCCAAATATCCTTATCCTAACCTAAAAAGTAAACGAAGAAATAATAAATGTTTAGCATGAAATAGTCATTGCATTATCTATTTTATTTAATATTTGACTAGAAACCCTAATTACAAAATTTGTCGCACCAATTTTCTTCCTCTCTCCAATAAAGTTCTAACAAAACAAAAAGGGCAGAAAGAAGAACAATAAAACCCCCAAATTCTTCTTTCTCTGAAAGGGTAGTCAATCACATAACGTTAATTAATTATTCATAAATTACAAACAATGGACGGTCCATGGTTTTGCAAACTGTAAACCAATAAACCTAATCGCGAATTGCAGATGATGGTGGTGAGATAGTGATTGACTTCAATTCAAAAGCATTAGCCACCCATTGTCTTCACCATCATCTCTCTCGACCTCAATTGTACCGATCATTTTTGTAAAATTAGGGTTGGGTAAAGGCGAAAGGTGGGCCAATTCTTCTTTGTTCTTTACTCTTTCTTTCATATTTTGATAGCCCACCTCAAACTTTGTTCGAAATTCTGGCATAATTTTGTATTTTCTATATAACGTATAAATTCCCTCGAAATTCAAGATTGATCCTTCGAAAAGGTGAGTTTCCCCTTTTGTTGTGTAGTCGCGTGGGATTGTCTGTGGGGTTTAAAGCATTGCTCGAAATTTCTATCTAATTAGGGGTTTGGGTTGCTCCTTAGAAATCTTGTTTGCCGTGCGGATTTCTGTATATAATTTGCTGATTAGGGCTTTATGATTCTTTATCAGTTATCACATCGAGGTTGAGAAGATTTTTCTTTAGTTTTTTTTTTCTTCAAGTAGTGATTTTTCTTTCTGATGTGTTGTAGAATGTAAATTTAACAGCTAGCATATTGGATTGTTTCTGATTTATTGATTTATGTAGTTATTCCAACTAAAAATTATGACTTTTTTAATGAATTGGTTTTTGATGCGATCAGCTATTGAATAGATTAAGAAATACTTATAATCTTGCATACAGCATAATTTTGGACGTCAATTGGCTTCATTCTGAATTATTCAACATCTATTTGCAGGAGTGCAGTTAAGTGGCAATCACTGAGCTATAACTATAATATGCTGTCAGCTCAGCAATATCATTTGATTTGATCCTGCCGAATTTTCTTGGTAGAGGAAACACATCAGATCCCTTGTGCTTCTGGATTGTACCAATACTGTGCATATTTGGTAGTTAAAGAAGAATGAAAATTATGAGCTTAAGAGTGAAGCAAATCCTTTTAATATTTCTCTTTACAGTCATACTTAGTCAAGGTATAACAGCCAAACAAGATGAAGAAACTTTACATAGATCAATAACTGCTCCAAGAAGGAATGCAGGGGTGGGTGTGATAGATGGGTCTGGTACAGAGCACATTGTTAACTCTGATAAGAGTGGTAATGAAATGGGTGAGTGGCAGGATGGAAATAGCAAAGTCTCGGTGTCAACAGTTGCACTTTTCACACTGGCAATGGCTGCAGCTACTGGTTTAGGTGCTCTGCCATTCTTTTTTATGGAGCTTGATCCTAAATGGGCTGGAATATGCAACGGAATGGCTGCAGGAGTGATGCTTGCGGCGAGCTTTGACCTTATACAAGAAGGGCAGGGCCATGGAAGTGGTAGCTGGGTAGTCTTGGGTATTCTGGCTGGTGGAATTTTCATATTGCTTTGCAAGAAGGTGAAATTTCTTAACCCTTAATAAATCTATGTTTAAAACCTTGATATGCATTTTTTTTCTACAACACTTATCTTATTTCTGATCATGATGTCTGCTGATTCTTGATTGTTCTTCTTTGGTTGTTCAGTCTTTAAGATTTTCTCCAGTGATTAGTTCAGTGTTTTCTCTCTTGTAGTTTATATACAATAAAATATGATCTAATTAAACAAAGGATCTTTATTGATAGTTTTTAGTGTGTGTGTGTGTGTTTTTTTTTTTTTTCACAGGACTAAAATTTTCCTCCTTGAGACATCCTTGAGATATTGATGCCTCCTTTTTTTTTTTTTTTTTTTAACTGTGGCTCACTTTCAATCATATTTTATCCTTTCAAATTTAGATCCTTGAGCAATATGGTGAAGTGAGCATGCTGGACATAAAGGGAGCAGAAGCAACAAAAGTCATTCTTGTAGTTGGAATCATGACTCTTCATTCTTTCGGGGAGGGATCTGGTGTTGGAGTTTCATTTGCTGGCTCCAAGGGCTTAACGCAAGGGATATTGGTTACTTTGGCCATCGCTGTGCACAATATACCTGAGGGCTTGGCTGTTAGTATGGTCCTGGCATCAAGAGGAGTTTCTCCTCAGAAAGCCTTGTTATGGAGTGTGATTACGTCTCTGCCCCAGGTAATTAGTTTTTGGCCATTGGCTTTACATACATAGTGCTGTAGTCACTGCGATCTTATTAGATTCGAAGTGAAGCAGCGCACTGTATGAACTAAGATGCTATGTCCTACTGTAGAAATGCAGAAAGGATTTTTTTACCTTTGCACAAATATATCTTATAGGCATAATGTACTCCATTGTAAGAACAGAAAACTGATCACCATATATAACAAAGTTACATATATCGAATAAAAAATATGCAGAAAACAATAGGGAAACATTGAATGCTGTCTCTGTCAGATTGGTGCTTTTTGGGGCATGTTAAGGGTGAATTTATCTTGCGAATTTTTAGAATTATGACTTCTTAGCTTCTCCAGATACCTTATTTGTGACCAATGGATGATCATTAATGTTATAATTTCTGCTCGGCATCTCAAATGAGACTGACTCATTATTAAGCAGAGTAATTCTGCTTTTGGTTGACCTACCTATGCAAAAGGAATAAATATCCACATACTATTCATTGTAATTGATAAACTAGGGGATGGTGAGGTTGACGTGATGGCATGCTAAATTATTGTTTCCATTTTGTGTGGACTGTAAAATCAGGTGCCTTGCAATCCAATTACGTGCCTAATTGGAAGACAAAAATAGGCTTTTGCTCTTGGCTAAGTGGTGGTCTTTTACATAATTATATATATGAAGAGGGTTTAAAATCCTTGTGTGATTATGATGATAAGTTGGAAATTAGCATTTAACGTGATTTGTCGATGCAGCCTATTGTAGCGGTCCCTTCATTTATATGTGCTGACGCGTTCAACAAGTTCCTTCCATTTGCTACTGGATTTGCCGCTGGTTGTATGATTTGGATGGTTATGGCCGAGGTCCTTCCAGATGGTTTCAAGGTAACCTCTTCATTGGCCTTTATGCCCAGCACATTATTCCTTGCCAAAAGTGTAAAAAATAAGAGAACATAATTTCACATGATTGTGAGGCTAATTAGAAAAGAATTTTCTTTGCCTGGGATTACTATCCATATTTCTTCCGTTTAATTTATATGATAGCAATGCTTAGAACTTTCACATTGAGTTAAAAAGGAGCACACTTTTTTCAACATGTCTTTTGATTTTACCATTTCTCGGCCGTCTAAAGATTGGATTATACCTGAAACAAGATTAAATCCTTTTCAATATCTAGTTCTTATAAATCCTTTACAACATTGAGATGGGACAAATGGTTTACCTTTCTTTGACATTGCAGGAGTCTTCCCCTTCTCATGTTGCATCCGCAGCTACACTTTCCGTGGCATTTATGGAAGCTCTTGGTGCTGTTTTTGAGCATTTCAGCCGCAGCTACAAGTGAGATACATCTCTCTCTCTCTCTCTCTCTCTCTCTCTCTCTCTCTCTCTCTCTCACACACACACACATATGTTTCTACCTTGTACATCACAGCTGACACACTCGTATCTTTTTCCAGTCCAGAGGATGCTTCTGGCTTCTTCGTTTCTCTATTGTTTGGTCTAGGTCCATTGCTCGGTGGCATAGCCCTCATCGCATTTGCTCTCGCTTTCCGGCTTCAACACGCACTCCTCACCGGCGTGGCCTCAGGCATTGCCTTTGTTCTCGGTGCTTGGCGACCCCTTCAACTACTTCTCTCTTCCAAGATGGGCCTTCTCCCACTCCTGTTTCTTCTTGGGCTGGGATCAGCTTTCGTCCACACATCCATATCCATCCTCACAAAGTCCGGAATCCGCAAGAAGACCTCAGCACACACATTATCCGCTGTCACTGGCTTTTCCATAAGTGCCCCCACGCTTCACTCAATCCTATCCTGTGTAGCCATAGCCCTCCACGCCCTCTCCGAGGGGCTTGCATTAGGGGTAGCAGCACCTAAAGCCTACGGGCTCGGACGACACATGGTCCTCCCCGTCTCCCTCCACGGATTCCCTCGCGGTGCAGCCGTGGCTAGCTGCATCTTCGGAGCAACTGCCAGTTGGCACACATCGCTATTGTCGGCTGCCCTTATCGGGTTTGTGGGCCCGTTGTCAGCCATCGGAGCGATTCTTGCTGGGATCGACTACAGTGGGTTGGACCATTTGATGGTGTTTGCATGTGGGGGGCTTTTCCCATGCTTTGGAAGCATAGTGAGGAGAGCAGTTAAGTTAGATAAAAGGAAGAGCATTTTGGGGTTCATTTTGGGTATGGTGTTTGCTAGTGTGTGTCTAACATGCACCAAGCTCGTGTGTTTGCATACACCATACTGTAACTCTGCACCAGAGGCTGTTAGATGATGATGATGATTTGGTTCGCAAATTCATGTTTATATTCAAATGAGATACAAAACATACATATGGTAAAAGCGATTCTGAGAAATCTACTCTTTTGCAACGTTATACTTATATCTCTGCATTAACTGTTTAATGTTTAATTTAAAATGTATAGATTTAGATAGGGGTGTCCATGGCTTAGTTCGGTACCCGAATCGAACCCAGTTTGGTTGAAACCGAATTAACCAATATTGCCTTCTGGGCATAGTTTTGGGGCCTTTTCAGGCTTCAAATTTGTAATAATCTCTAATATTTTGTTTTTTAAGTCTACAGGTCCAAACTAATTTGGTTCGGTTATCTATGTTATTTTTTACTCAAAACTGAAACAGAATTATTGAATTTTACACAATTCAAAACCGATATTTTTAAAAACCAAATCGAAAAATAAATTTTAGATTTGATTTTTCGTTTTAACTGAATAATGTTCATCCCTAGATTTGGATAATAACAAGTGGATAACACTGGAAGATATTTGACACCACTTGTCATTGCGAAATAAAATCTCTAGATGATTGAACGTTCCATTGATTTTAGAAGATTGTCACTTATTAATTATTATCTAATAAATAGTATAATCGTTTACATAACATTTGAAATTTTAGTTTAAGTTTTTTCTTTTTTAAACAATTGTTTTTAGTTTAGGTTAAAAAAATTAAAAAATTTACAAAGATAAAAGGAAAATGTTAAATAAAAGTGTGGCATATCTATGGCGATCGTAATTTTTTTTTTATATTTAAATATTATTTTAAGTTAAAAAATTAAAATTTTACACGGACAAAAGAAAAATGTTAAATAAAAGTGTTAAACAAAAGAAAAATGTTAAATAAAAGTGGGCTGATTGATGAATTATGATAATTTCCAGACATAACTAAAATACTTATTTTATTTGTGAAGTTTTGAGTAAAAAGTTATTAAAATACACTATTAATACATTATAAATATATTTTTCTCCAATATAAGTACAGATTTTTTTTTATTAAATTTAGTTTTTTTAAGTTCATATATCTCACAGATGTTATGCTAGTAAATGTATAAATGTGGAATTGTTTCGATGTGCACTCAAGGAAATCAAATAATGAAATCATTATTTTTTCTTTACCAATACCACATTGGAAATGCGACATCAAATGATCTTGCACAAGCCAAATAGGATAACTTTATGGTATTCCCTTTATATTTTGTCTAGATTAGAGTTATCAATCAATTATTGCATATTTTATCTGATGTGCATAGGATGATGATAAGTTCACTTCTTGTCCATTTTAACAAACATTAATACTTTATGATAGCAAATAAAATCTTGCTTCATGTGGTTTTAAATGATGAAGATACAAGTAAAGAAGACAATTAGCAATCTAATACTTGCTACAGTGTTGAGAAGGTCACCTTTATTACTCTTAAGCTCACTATCTTCATTTTCTTTGTTAGTGCTCTTGATAAATGAATAAATTTATCATGACTTAAGTTAATAATTGTAGTTATTAATTCGTGAAACAATGAGTAAAATTTATAGTAATATTTTCACTGAAGATAATGTAACATTTTGAAAATTCTTGAGGCTATATTGTTGAAATATTCCCTCTTTTTTACCATTGAAATATTAGGAGCCTGACTGCAGTGTTGAAAATATATTTGTTAGTTGATTTCGAAGATCGGTTGAATGAGAAATACATATTTATGATTTTAGGTGTTCATTGGCTCTTTTAAGTGCCCAAAATTAGTCATTTTGTTTTGGTTAATTTAGAGGTGGTTATCTGACTTCACACAAATTTGTTTGTTGCTTTCCTGCTGAGAATGTTGCAGTCTCTCAATATTCTAAATCATGTTTTGCATATTTGATTCCTCTTTTTGTCAAACACATTGTTGTGGAGTTCTATGCAAATTGGTTTGAGGTACGTCAATGTGAGCTCCATATGTCCACTAAGTCAAACAACAATAAAATTCCAACATAATGATTGATTTGCAAAATTTCGAACAAATCATTCAATTTGAAGGTTTGATTCTTTTCCCATTTTTTCTATTGTCTTTGTTCATCACTTTCTTCTTCATTTTCATATTTTGATTTTTTTGGGATTTTTTTTTCTCATTTTATATGGTAAATGATAATGAGGTTATACATGTACCTAGGGATGTTAAACGGGCCGTCCTTAGCGGTTTCAGGCTAGCCCTAGCGGGTTTCGGGTTAAACGAGTTTCAAGTTAAACGGGTCTCGAATATTGAGACCTAACCCTAACCCTAATGGGTTTCGAGTTAAACGGGTTGTTCTCGGGCTATTAATAAAAATATATATTTATATTTTAAATATAATTTTTTAAATTAAAATATACCTCATTCAAAATTCACATATAAAATTACACAAAAACTCATGTGAGACGGTCTCTCGGATAGTTACCGTGAGACGGAGCCCCATCACCCACAAATTGTAGGGTTTGAGTTGTAGGTGGTTGGGTTGTGGGTTGACCCGTCTCACACAATATAATTGGGTGTGTCTCTTGTGTCCCGGGGACATGGATCTAGATCCGTGTCCCCAGCCCATCCCGTGGGCCCCACATTAATTTTTTTTTTTCGCTCAGGTTTTTTTTTTTCATGTATACAAAAAAGATATGATATGTATACCTTCAAGTTATCACATGTATACGCATGGGCGCGCGCAGGTATCCATGGCGTGGGCGCATGGTATCCACAAGGATACTTTCAAGGTATCCATTGAATATCTTTCAGGTATCACATGTATAACTTGATGATATCCATGAAATACCTTTTGGTGTCCGCATGTATACTTTCAAGGTATCCATGAAATACCTTTTTTCAAACATCACATGTATCCACATGTATACCTTCAAGTACCCATGGAATACCTTTCAGGTATCCACATATATACCTTGAAGGTATCCATGGCGTGGGCACATAGTTTGTAAGGTGTGCGCGCGGCGTGAGTGCATGGGCGCGCGGTGTGCTCGTGGCGTGTGGAAGTGTGCGCAGGTATTGAAGGTATCCATGTGATACCTTGAAGGTATACCTGTGGATACCTTGACCATGGATACCTTGAAGGTGCGCGCGGCAGGGGATACCTTGAAGGTGTGCGCGCGTTCAAGGCGCGTGGAGTGCGCGTGTGTGCACGTGGACTCGTTTTCTAATCCAACCTGGTCCGATCGGGTTGGGGATACGAATCTAAGATCCGTGTCCCGGGGATAAAAGTTTTTGCGTTATAAAAATCCGTGAGACGGTCTCACAAGAGACTCACTCATAAAATTAAATGTTATAGATTGCAAATATATCATTAAGTTAGATTACCATTAAGGGTTTATACTTGCTGAAATTTATAAATGAAACCATTAAAAAAATGACTATAAATTACAACAATATATGAGCAAACTTGTTATTTGTATGCATTTATTGGCTAAGTGTTTGATATTCTATAATTTATAGGTGGTATATTGTTATTATTTAATTTATTTCATATAGTTAGTTCTTACAAATCAAATTTGAAGACATTAAATTTAGGATAATACACATATAATTGGACATTTGTATTATATTTTATATACTTAAAAAGTAAAAAAAATTAATCTAATTTAAAAAAAGTTTAAAAAATACGGGCTAGCGGGCCAACCGATTAATCATCGAGCTGGCCTAATAGGTTTCGGGCTAAACGAGTTTTGGGTTAAACGGTTAAATTTAAACGGATTAGAAATATTCGACTATATCCCTTTTTTTCAGTTTAAACGGGCTAACCCGTCGAGCCACGACCCGTTTAACATCCCTACATGTACTATTGTAAGTTTTTATATATTTTGGAATGTTTTTGTTGCATGTTATCTTGAAGATGATTTTTACATAATTTGGGATATAAATCAATAGAGCACTAAGTAGTTTTCTTGAAAAAAAAATTATGTTAAAAAAGGTGTTGAGAATGTCATCTTAAAACAACAATT
The DNA here is from genome assembly GCA_954870855.1 of Scutellaria minor. Lineage (NCBI taxonomy): Eukaryota > Viridiplantae > Streptophyta > Magnoliopsida > Lamiales > Lamiaceae > Scutellaria > Scutellaria minor. The sequence continues at coordinate 11,573,098 of OX940738.1, read as the reverse complement.
ATTGACTGTTCTAGAAAATTCACAAATCCAAATATTTACAAAAGTTGTATTTATTTATAATTTGCAAGTCAATGAATCGAAACACAAAATTCCATTTGTATTTGTATTTTATGAGTGGTTTGTATTTTGTTTGTGTCAATCTTAAAAAAACAAAATGTTGTTTTTGTTTAATTGTTTTTTATTTTTTGAAAGAATTTTTCCAAAATGTTGTTTGATGTTTGCATTTATCGGACAAGTTGATTTCTTGACTTTTAGAATATATTTTTGGTAGTTTAAAATTTGTTGATTTTTCTTGAAAATTTCAATATTCGTGATTATTAATATCATAACCATTGATATATAAATATCAGGATATATTAAATTAATATTTAAAAATATTCTTAACTTGAGTAAGTCTCTTGTGAGACCGTCTCACGGAATTCTAATGCATTGCGTAAGACGGGTCAACCCACAACTCACTTACCCACCACCCAAATCCTATAATTCATATATTATTTGTTGGTGATGGGGCTTCGTCTCACGGAAACTATCTGTGAGACCGTCTCACATGAGTTTTTGTGTCTTAACTTTTAATTTTAATCATTTCTCAAAATTTTCTCCAATATTAACCTTCGATATTTGCCGCGATTATAAATATAAATAGAGATAATGTTAATTTTAAAATGATTTATTGTTTAATCAATATTTGGTCAGATTTATATTTTCGAATTAAGGATATATATTAATATCGACATCTTTTGATATTTATGAATATCTAAAAAAAAAATATTTATCCTCTATACGAGAATCATAACCATTGATATTTAAATATCGATTATGTATTGATATATAATAAATATTTGATATTTGAAATACTGAGGATGTATTAAAATATTTTAAACATTAATAAATATTTATAAAAAAATTATAAATATTTTTAACTTTTAATTTTCATCGTTTCAAAGAATTATTCCAATATCAACATTCAATATTTTTTTAATTGAAAATATTTATATTTCTATCGAGATTAATATTTTGAATTTGTGATATAATTTGAATTGAATATTGGAAAATATTAGTTTTTCTTTTCTAAATATTTTTGAATTTATAATACAATTTGAATTGAATATTAAAAAATATCAATTTTTCTTTTTTAAAAGAATACCGTACATTAATAGACATCTTTAGGGTTTTCTCTCTCGTTCCAGCATTCTCTTTAAAATTGTCTTATGACATGACTTTCATTCTTTACCAGTACTTCAATACACGTGTGTTAACACACTTATACTTAATTGTTGTTTCATAACCTCATTTAAAGTTTTTTTTGTTTTTTGTTTCTCCTTGTATAGCTCTAAAACTATTAATCTTTATATATAGAAATATCTAATATTATAAACACGAAAATTGGTATGTATTTTGTAATTGGAATTTTGTGAACGAATAATCTTTGGTGATTATCTTTTTTCAAAATTCATTTTGAGAAATTTTTGTGATAGATTATTAAGATTTCATTTGTATATTGTGATAGATTATCAAAATGTATATGTATTTTGTTAGTTGTATTTTGTGAATGAATAATCGATGATTTGTATTTTGTTCATGTCATTCTTAAAAAAAAAAAAAAAGGAGGTTGTTTCTTTAATTGTTTTATTTGAAAATTTATTTGTAGGTTGTGATAGATTACAAAAATTCATTTGTATTTTGTTCATGTCATTCTTTATAAAAAAATCTTTAATTGTTTGATGTTTGAGATATTTTTCCCAAATTTTATTTGACTACATTTCTAAATGAGATATTATCAATTCTATATGGTTAGTAAACTTATTTGGTTTATTCCATAAATAAAATTTTGAATTTTAAAATGGACGATTTTATACACACCTCATAACTTACTAAACACACTCTATTTTTATATAAATAAAAGATATAAAAACACAATGTTTGGAGTATGTTTCAGCGGATTGGATCATTTATTACATTTGATGTTACATCTCATGTTTCATAACATTTATTATATGACATGTGTTAAATAGTGATGTCATCAAATACACTTGACGTGTGGTGATTGTTTTGGGGCAAAAAATTGTATGCAAAATATGTATCTTAGATCCGTGCCCGATCCGGTTAAAAAATGGGCAGATACATATTTTTTGAATTTTTTTTATTTTCTCTTACTTTTTCACCTACGTCTTTCTCTCTCTTCCTTTCTCTTCCTTTCTAAGTCGTTTTCCTTTCTCTTTGTTGTAGATCCCAAGCTTATCCCTAAGGAACAATCTGCCACGGCCGCCAAGAACCTACTCCCGCTGCGGATCCTCCTCCACCACCAGTGGGTCAGCTTCTCTCTCTCGCTTCTAGATCTCTCTCTCACACCCTCTCTTGTTGAGCATCAATGTTTGGCTTCGTCAGCCTCTCTCTCACCACTCCGGGGTAGCACAACCTCGAAAATCGCTCCACCTACGATGCCAGCGTCGACGTGGCGAAGAAGCTCGTTTTTTTTTTTAGGTGGTCTCCTTCAACTTCTTCTTTTTCTCCTCTCTCGTGGCGCAGTGCCTCAAATTGACGATCAATTTTCTGAATAGTAAAGATGTGGATGAAATCTTCAGAGCTCACATCAATCTGAAGCATCTGAGGTTGGGAATTTTGGCCTCGACAATTGGCTCAGTGATGGGTTGCTTGTTTCTGATGCTATCAATGGTGAATGTGATGGAGATTAGGTTGGGGATACTGGATTGTGTTTTGCTCAAATTTCAATTCTTTCTGGTGCTTTTATTGTCCTTTAGTGGATCCCTTTTGGAAGTTGGGGTTATATCTCAATGTGAAAATGCTTTGTAATTCTTTTATTAATTTTTGTTTAATCAGAATTTCTGAAAATTTGGTATGTGTTTATTGCTTTTGTTCAGCCTTTTGTGTTTATCATCTCTACTTCTTCTCCCACCAACATTACTTAATTCATTGTTCTCCTTCATCCTCCCCCCATCTCTCCTTGCCCCATCAATTCACTTTGCCGAGAAATTAATAGAATTTAAGCTTTTATGAATATTTCATATGTGGGGTGAATTTAAAATTCAGTTTTCTAGTCTTTGTATTAGTTTGGTTTTTTTAGTTTTGCAGCTACTTTGGATGATTCTCATTTTTTGATTTTTTATGTTGAATAATTGTTAATATTGTTTCTTTGATTGGAGTTCTTAGGTTGTTAATTTTACTATGAATAATGGGAGACTTGAATTGTGAGACTTAAATTTTGGATTCTTGACCCTGAGTCAATTCATTCAATTATGTTTTCCTTTAAAAGAAAATTTGGTGACAAAATTCACAATGATAAAAGCAACAAATTTGAATTCACTTAAACTTCCAATGATTTGTATTAACCCTTATATATTCAACAACATGAAGTATTTCAATTCATCGTAAAGTTAAATTCACAAGCAATCGAATTTCATTTATTTGAGAATTTCATATTCACAATTGACACACCTTTCTATAACACTATTTTCCTTTAAGGTATCACATAAATACATTTAAGGTATCATATACATACTTTTAAGATACTACATATTTACTTTTAAGGTATTAATGTTTATAGTATGATATATTATATATGCGCACATTTAAAAGTATTACATATTACCTTTAAAGTATTAATATTTATAGTATAAGGTATTACATATGCAACTTTAAGTTATTACATATTTACCTTTAATGTATTAATGTTTATAATATAAGGTATTACATATTTACCTTTAAGGTATTAATACTTATAGTATAAGATATTATGTATGCACCTTTAAGGTATTAATGTTTATAGTATGATGTATTACCTATGCGCACATTTAAAGTATTACATATCACCTTTAAAGTATTAATGCTTATAGTATAAAGTATTACAAATGCACATTTAAGGTATTAATACTTATAGTATAAGGTATTACATATGCACTTTTAAGGTATTAATGCTTATAATATAGGGTATTAATACCTTATAGTATAAAGTATTACATATTTATTTTTAAGGTATTAATGATTATGGTTTAAGGTATTACATATACACTTTTAAGGTATTAATGCTTATAGTTTAAGGTATTAATACATTATAGTATAAAGTATTACATATTTATTTTTAAGGTATTAATGTTTACAGGTATTTGTATATATTACTCTCAGGGGTATTACATAAATACCTTTCCGGTATTACACAAGTATCTTTTAATTATCACACATATTTCTTTCGAGTATTATATACACACCTTATAAGTATTTGTATATGTTACTTTAAGATATTATACAAGTATCTTTTAAGTATCACACATATTACTTTCAGGTATTAAATAAATATCTTTTAATAATGTACTCTTAAGGTATTAATATTGATACCTTAAGATTCGGGAAACATGCAACTCGTGCATACTCATATTTCTTCCATATTTTACAAGTGGTTGAGAGAATATACTTGGAATATATTCCTTTTTGTTTTTGTTTTGATAATGCATCTTCCCATCTATATATACAGCTTATGCCAAAAGGATAGCTACAACAACTTCACTTCCTCTCTCTATTCACATTTTCTACATTCATCAAGTTCTAAAAGTTCTCTTTGATTAATAAGAAAAAAAGATGGCTAATTTGCATTCCATATCAAACAGTCTTCCATCTCAATCTCATCCATTAATTAAATTCGTAGAAGATCATTTGTACAGATTAAAGTCCTCACAAAGCACTTCGACATCTGTCTCTTCTGTGTCTGCAAATCTGGCTAGCCTTAGAGAGTTACATGAAGGCATCAAAACTCAATCACCACATCAAAAAGCCTTGCTGGGATAACACATAACAAAAAATATGATACCATCAAAACTAAACATGATACCTTCAGAACATATGTCTAATACATTTAAAATATTTTCATAATACCTTGAAAGTATTATATGTAAGTATCATAGCAGTCACACCATTTTACAAATGGTGGGATACTTTGATTTTCTTCCACTCAACCAAATCATCATCCTATCAGATGACACCAATATCATAACCGCTTACATTTATTCAGTGTTTATGACAATAAAAACTTCAAATCTTAAAAAAATTAGAATCCTAAATCTTTATAAGAAGAGAAGAAATTGTTGGAATATTAGAAAAATTAGAACCCTCTGTCGATTATGTGAAGAAATTGAAAAGGAAGAGAAAAAAAAAAAAAAAAAAAGGAATAGCGCACAGAGGAAGAAAGAGAGAAGAAAAAGAAAAAAAGAAGAAAGAAGAAGAATGAAAAATTCAGCACAGGAGAGAAAGGAAAGAGGAAAAAATGAAAAAAAAAAAAAAAAAAAAAAAGAAGTGGGGCGGGTCATGGGCAAACGGGCGGAACGGGTTGGGGGACACGGACCCTAGGATCCGTGCCCCAGGGTACAAGATTGTTGCTCTTGTTTTGGAATGGGAGATGTAACACCAGTGTAATAGAAGATCTCGTGTGGTGATTGTTTTGGAATAGGAGATGTAACACCAAATGTAATAGAAGATCTCATATGGTGTTTTAGTAAGTTATGAGGTGTGTATAGAATCACTCTTTTAAAATATACCTTTCATAAATAAAATTTGGTGCTTTTCAAATTTATTGATAGTTTCTCAAAAATTTTCATAAATAAAATTTGGTGGTTTTCAAATTTATTGATAGTTTCTCAAAATTTTCAATATTCACGATTATTAGAATTAATATCAATTCTAAATACTAATTTATGATGATGAGATAATTTTGAATGTTTATTCCATTTATTTTTTAGAAATCTTTTAGGGTATAAACTTGTTTTTTTTTGCTTAGTTTATTTATAAAAAATTATAAATATTCTTAATTTTGAAGAATTATTCCAATATAATATCCAATATTTCCTTAGATTCAAAATATTCATATTTCTATTGAAATTGATATTTTGAATTTGTAATGTAGTTAGAATTGAATATTAGAAAATATTAGTTTTTCTTTTTCAAAAGAATGAGTAATCCAATATAAAATTCACTTCATCCAAAACTTATCAATTAATATAAAAATATAAAATCGATCAATTCCAACATTGTAATCTTGCTCAATATGATTTATCCAGGCTCACCAGACCTTACTCTAGCATTTGCAGAAGTGGTGATTACATCAAAACAATTTCGACCATCTTCATAGTCATACCACATCCATCCTTAAAACCTGAGGTACAATCTGACTATGTTTTCAGATAATTAGGTTAAGCTTCTAGATTCTAACATTAACCTTTCAGCTTTCCAAAGAACACGGAATACGAGCCTCATGGAGAGAATCACACAAGTGGATTTGCTTTCAAGAAGCTATTCGGATTCACACAATCCATATATAATTTGGCGTGTATACAAGCCAGCTATGCTCCTGAGGCCAATTTCTGGGTTTTAAGGCCGAACAAGTTTTCAAATAATTTAGAGGCTGTGGGAGGAATGTCCATGGGCCGAGGTGCCATAAAATTGATGATCTTTTCATGAACATTATACCTGCAGTCATTTGAAGGGTCAAAGAAATGCAATAGAATGATGGGAATGTAATAAGTATTAAAGATCATCCTATCAACTTTACTAACGCACCGAATCTTCCGACTCTTTGAAGCACGTCGATCCACAATTTTTCTTTTCTTAGTTTGCAGTCTTTTCAGAGCATAGAAAGCTGTTTCTGTCAATGATAAGATAAACATATATTTCAGCCTCGTCAACTCATAGTTTTCCCGGCCAGTTGCATGCTTGCATATAACATAATGTAAACTTGAAAAGTAACAGCTTAAACAAATATTATTGGAAGTAATCAAATGGAGGATTATCCATTAAAGTGGGAAATCTGTAAGCAATTACGAGCATGTGATATAACTATAAAGCAATGAAGAATTTTGTAAACTGGCCTAGTTTGAGTTGCACCAAAAAAGTATGATACAAACCTCATATAGTACCATCAGTTTTGAGGATGGGTGGAGTATCGCATATGATTAGGAAGCTGAAGCAATTACAACACTTTATATAGTCTTCTATTTTACTTACGACGACTTATTTTGGTGTCTAGTTCACATGATTATTTATTGTTGAAAATATAAGAATGAATTTGCAATTTTTGTTCTAAGGTGTTGTCTAATTCGAAGGACTTTACAGTGGAAACAATATCAGCAATGGATCTATGCTTCTAAATATGAGAATTTTGAAAACCAGTCCAGTTTGTGTCGCACACGAAAAAAGTATAATGGAATATCAAATAGTACCATCAGTTTAGAGGAGGGAAAAGTGTTGTGCAATTGCTACTCACAGGTTGATGGTGGAGGCTAGAATTGAAACTCGAAAGAAATAAACTAGGAAAAGCTCGTTGGGACTCAGAAAATGGATCTTACAATACTTTACATGTTTGCACAAGAAGACAAAGCTTTTAGCTGCCACTCATAAGGTATCAACATAAAGAAAAGAAGACATGATACTACCGAAACATTGAAAGTGTGGACGTACAGAGCAACAAACATAAAAGAATAGGATAAAAGGAAACTGACTAAGCATGGATTTCAAGTGGGTGTCGTAAGCATTTTTAATCATAAACCATCATGAATCACCTGCTATGTAGTGGAAGAAATTAGATGCAATATCAAAAAGTCTAGTCGATTCATTGAAAAACCCAGTTGTAATGTAGTTCTCATTTAACATTAGTTTATCAGACCAAATATTATTAGTTCTTTTCATGTTCTTCATTTAAAAATATAATCCCCAGATACATATAGTAGTTGTTTTGCAATTGGAACTTTCACTCTAAAAATGTTTATTATGCTAACTTAACGGAAGTTTTCCCTGACTAGCAAAATCATAGTCGGGGAATCAACATATAATTCAAAAGCTCAAAGCTCTTAAGAAAATGATATTTACCAAGTCATGTGGCATGTAGAACTGGAGATGCTCATACTATATCTTCTTAGCATAGATATCAACACACTAAGCACAAGATCTTACCAGATGATGCTGGGTCAATTGTCTCAAAGAACTCTTTCAGTAATTGCTGGTAAAATTCTGAGTCATCCAGAAGTTCAGGGTCACCATTTGCATAAGCATCCTGGTCAGGTATTTCAAAAAATCAGACTCTAAATATGATGAGAAAACAAATCAGAGCAGGCCAACAGGAGTTCTTCAACTAGCCAAACCTATCCGCATTATCACAAGTTCTTAATGTCTATTAATTCTTAAACTTTCAAGAGAATGAACCATGCCCCATTCCTGATATTGGGATCCATGCTTAACCATGCACCATCACCCAAATACAAAAGAGAAGCAAATTATTTTTAAGGTTCAGCATGAGAATAGGGACTAAGAGACGACTTCTTGTTGTTTTGAACCAACACATTGCTCACTGAATTTGCATATTGTTTAAAACTGAGCAGTACTATTAGCTATTCACATAAAAAACCGTGTCATATTGAGTTCAGTCATTTGTAGCTATATCGGCCACGCACCCGTTATTAAAATACACTTTAATTTGGACATCACAATCTTTTTCGACCATTACACCCACAGAGGAAAAATAAATCATTAGCAAACCACCACTGATTTGACAGTCTTAACATGATCTTAATGTGCAATATAATTTATGATTGCTGATGAATTTAAGCAACTATGCAAATAAGAATATAATTGGAAATAAAACCACTACGACCAAATGAATAAATTGATACCTCTTGATTAATATTTTCCATATAAGCAGAAACCTGCAGAATTGTGGCAACACATCAAAACATAAACTTGCACAGGCAATACAAGAAGTTACAATAATATTTAGTTTCAAACCTACATTTCCAAATACAGCAACAGCTGATCTATTCTGCTGCATCCCCTTAATCATTTTACTTGGATCCCTCATATAAGCAGTCACTTGTTCACTTATACTCTGAAGGAGGTAAATAGTCAGTAGCAGATAGTTATAGATTTCAGGATAGAGAGTTCTCTTGGAAGTCAAGGAGACCTGATTAAAGGCATGCAATTTGTCTTTAATAGCAGCTGCACCAGTCGTCACTTGGGTCTTTCTATGCCATTTGTCAATTGATTTGTTTCTAAAAGAAGCCATTCTACAATATACAATGACAGATGATTAGTATCAGTTAGAGGTGTGAATGAGATAATACAGTTATAAAGCTCGTGAGCTACTTAGGATCGACTCGGAAAAAAATAGAATCAACTCATAGATAATCGAATTGAACCGAGCTACTCGAGTAGTTCTCGATCTCGAGTTCGAACACATTAATATCTGGCTCATCAAGCTCACGAGCTTAATTAAGTAATTCCAAGCATATGTTAAACTACTATTTTGCCCTTGATAATTTATTAAAATTTCCATTTCATTTTTAGGAATTTAGATTATCTAATAAATAGATATTGAGTCGAGTCGAGCTCGAGCTTAAAGAGCTATCCATCGAGTCGAGCTCGAACATTTAAAGAGCTCGCTTGATCGAGTTTGAGTAGAGCTCGAGCCTTGAGTTTCGTAATCGAGTTTGAGCTCGAGCCTGACAGTACTCTGCTTGACTCGACTCGTTCACACCTCTAGTATCAGTCACAAAAAAGACCAAATACACTAGAATATATGTAGGCACATTTCTCTCTCTTCTGCCCTTCATTCTAAACGAAGTTATTCAACAACTGGCAATTATCATCAGTCACAATCAAATCACCAGGATCCCAGCAAAGCAAAGAAAGTCATATTCAGAAACCCAATAGACAACAATATATCCAAGTGCAGTACTTTATGAGACATTATTGTTACTTTTTTTTCAATTGATTTGTTTCTAAATGAAGCCATTCTACAACATACAATGACAGACCACAAAGAAATTACCAGATTCCTAGTAAAGCAAAGAACATGATATCAGTGAAAGCATATCTCTATACAAGAATATGTGAGCGCATTTCTCTAGTATACATTAATTATTTCCTCTTCACTTAGCGGATCAATTTGTTTCTAAAAGAAGCCATTCTAGAGCATTCAACAACTAACAATTAATATCAGTCATTATCCCAGGAAAGCCAAGAATGTGATAACCTAATATATAAGAATGCATGGGAGGGCATCTCTATAAGACATTAATTAATAGAAGTACCTTGATTGCATTTCAGAAATCTGAGTCCATTCTTCATCAATATCCCCATTTGAGCTACCAGAAGCTTCTAATTGCTTGGAATTTCTCTTGGAATCACCTTCAGAGAAAAGTCCAACCATCATTTCTTATTAGCATTCATTACAGAATGTAGAATGATTGATTATCTATGGGGATGTGGGATTATTTTCCATGGGGGTGTGGTATAGACAAGCAGAACTATTATTGTGAACAAGATCGATTGTGCTTGAAGTACGGCCCATACCTACTTCATGAATTCTAAATCAGAACATGTTCAGTCTAAAGCTGTGTGGTCTACAACACTGCATGAAGCCATACTTAATGCATAAAATATGAAATTCTCACTGAAGTATCTAGTTTACTGGAAGTGTATTTTCAATTTTGCAACTCATTGAATTCGTATGCACCAAGTTGGAGGAAAGCACTATATTAAGGACTTGAGATTCAGAACAACAAAAGGAAAAGGAAGAATGTCCTTATATTTCTGAGTATGAAAAAATGAAAATGACATGTACTATAACATGCATACCTTCTCCAAATTGAGTAATTGATGGATTGTTTGCAATCAGTGCCTGACAAAAGTATATCAGTTAAGAACAGCAAAAACACATTAGCATGCTCCAGGCACCCTCATAAATCACTAAGTAATGTAAACGTCATTGTTAAGGGCTTTACAGCGAAGCTGAACACAGATTAATTCTTTCACCAACAACACACCTGCTGCAATTCCAGTATAGAATCCAATGTCTTCTTTGAGGAAGCAACTAAATCTGAATATGCTTCACTGACTTCACTATCAGCATCACAGAATAAGGACCTTACTGGTTCCTGCAGACAACAATTCTTTATTCAGCTATAATGTTTTAGGGCACCGCAAGCTTTCAAATCATTGGTAAAATGAATCGATTTCCAAATCCAACCTGTGGAAGTCTGTTAGAGTTTGAGTATGGTTTCTGCAACAAGAATCTGAATTCAAGTGTCTTATCCCAGAGAGCCTTATCAAAGGAGGAGATGGAATGTATCAGCACGAGATTCAGTAATAGCATGATATCGTACAAAATCAGAAATATGTCCAGTAATGGAACCAAAGAACGTAATAAGAAGCCAATTGCATAACAGCCAATACATTTCTCATCTTGATTGTTCAGAAACTCACAGGAGACCACCAAAAATTTAAACAAAGAAAATCAATTTCAAAATAAACCTGCTACCAGAACTAACATACAAACTTCAGTTAGTCTGGTGCATGATTCTTTTGATCTAACCAGAGAATTCGGAGCAAGTCAGATTGAGACACAGTGAAACATTGATATACTTGTAATGAAATTATAAAAGTGTGATATCATACCCTTTGATTTTTTACGGCTTGACCTTTTTGAATATCCTCATCGTTGTGTTGCTTTAGATTCCTCCAAATATCTCTGGATTCACAAATCATAGGAAATTAACATGAGATGCAAACGTTGGTTAAAATTTCTTTCTAAGAGTCAAGAACAGCAGGACAAAAGGAATAGTAATACAGAGAGCCATTTTAATAGATAAGTTAACTGAAAATTAATTAATAATAATGATAATCAACATCCTATCTAGTATAGAACAAAAATAGAAAAAAACTGAGTTCATGTCAATATTGAGGACTGTCTATGAACCAAATAGAGTCTCAACACTCATCACTAACCACAAAAAAATTCCTTAGGAAACCGCTGAACCACTTTTACAGACTAGCATGCAAAAATTGTGAAAACTGGGACTAATTTAGAGTTTAAGATATTGCTAGCAGTCTTGGAGACAAGAGAGCTGAAGTCCAAACAGGATAAAACAAAAGGCTTCACTTGGCTTAGTGTGAAACAATAAATTGTTTTCATAGTTGTTTCCTATTATTTGTTTTACAACTATTAAAATACAAGAACCTGGTAAAAGCTTTCAAGATATGAATTTTTCCCTTATGAGCCTAAAGCAGAATTTCACAGTGTTGATAACTAGGCGAGATATAATTTCATCGTGGCTCAACTAATAACACGAATAACAGTTTCCAACATTTCATCAGCACTTCAACACCTTAGTGCAAAAAAACATTAATACCAATGTACTAACATTCCAGTTGTTTGTACAAACAATACAGGCACATCCCAGAAGTCACATAAAAGCAATGCTGACTACTTACTGCTCCTTATTTTTAAGCTCTCTATATTCTTTCTCCAGCTCTTCCATCTCCTCGACCTTTTGAACATCTTCATCTTCTGAGCCTTCCTCCTCATCATCCTCATAATCACTCTGGTCTTCTTTATCCTCATAAGCATTACCCATCTAAAGATGAGGAAAAATACACCCAATTCAGAAAAAGTTCAAAAAATAAAATTCCTTGCACAAACTTGTGTGCTCAAGCAAAGAAAGGAGCGGTCTAACATGCATAATTCCGTCATCCATGTCGTTGTCCAATCCCATATCACTATCACTCTCTGCCATCTTCCTTGATTTCTTCTTCCCCATTATAAAAAAAAAGGCCTAAATACAACAAAAATTGAAAAAAATTAAACAACGACCTGAATCTGAAGGTTTAGAATAATCAAATTGTATAATTGCTGTCACGAAACACATAAAAATGCATAAATTTTGTGCTTAACTTCAACAAATTGATCCTTACTATACATAAACTGACAGTAATAGCAACGGGAATAACAAATTTACCTTCCCACTGGAAATCGATTGACAGAAACTGCCGGCAAAATTTTGGGAATTAGGATTTAGGGTTTTACGGCTCAGAAAGAGGATACTAGCTTGGGATTAATGGCTATTTTTGGAATTTCCTTTTAGGTTTATGGCAGGGGCCCAGGAGTAAATTACGAAATTATGCCATTTAATGTGCTTAACAATTTTGTGATTTAAACGATTAAATTTGAAATTATTTTAAAAAATAATTGTTTTCCAAAAAAATTTAAAAAATAATTGAGGTCTCTTTACTTCATAATAAATATAACTTCTTAATTTTGGAATGAAATAAGATTGGGTTAATTGCCGAAAAAATCGTCAACTTTACTTAATTTACAATTTTAACTAACTTTTTGAATATCATCAAATATAACATAAACTTTAAAATCTTTTACAAATTTAACCAACATGCATATTTTGGATATGTTTATTTATGAAATAACTATCACCGTTTCGAAATAAAATAATGACATAACATACAAAATGATAGTTATTTTGAAATGACGTGAGTTATTTCCAAAATAAACATACCCGAATCTACCCGATGATTAAAATTGCAAAAAAAAAAAAAAAAAAAAAGTTCATGTTATATTTGATGATATTTAAAAATTGGTTAAAATTGCAAATTAAGTAAAGTTTGTGATTTTTCTAGCAATTAATACAATAAGATTTTAGTTTAAAATTTTATCAAACACATATATATTAATAAGCTATTAATCATTTTATAAGATTTTCGAAAATTTTATAAGTTCATTCATAGACTCTAAATTTTATGCTTATTTAAGGGAGAAATATGAGATTTATATCAATATATATCTCATCACGTTGAGTTAAATGAGAAACTAATGAGATATTCAGTAATGTTTAAAAAAAATCATTTATTAAATTGATATTACATTCAATTCTAAAGGCTTTAATTAGATTTACTTTAATTGAGTGGTATATGTAGATATTTAAGGTTTGAACCTGAAAGTTTACCGCTCTAATAATTTCATTTATCAATTTAATTTATTAAATAAACGTCAATAATTTGTCTAAATTTATTCATTGATGAAGATGGTTAAGATTTATAATCAATTAATCAATATATAACATGGCCATAATTTGGTCCTCAAGAGATAATATAGTGTGTTGACATTACTATTAGCCCAACAAGATATGATGAGCCCAACCAACTTGGGTTAGCATACCAACTTGTATGCAAATTTTGGATGTTAACGAAGCCCTAACTAAAAATATTATTACTTGATTTCATTTTCTATAATATTTATGTCGTTCATGTTTATTTATTTCTTAATATTGAAATAATTACATATTCAATTAAGTTTTATAAACTACGTATGAAATTTAGTTGACAATATATAATGCTACAGATGATTTAAATTTTCCATTTTTAATAAGTAAGAATAAACAATATAATTAATTATTCTAATGGTGGTTATTAAGTAACATATATCTTTGTATACAAGAAAAGTAAGTAATACACTAACAAGTACCCACATACATATATCATCTTGAGTAAAAATCTTGAATTTAAGTTTCCGTTTCTAATTGTAACTAAAGAAAAAAGTAATAAATAACAATGTAATCAAATTAAACTTTCCAGAATTAAAAAAATGAATACTGGAAATCGAATAGAAATACAAAATCACCACCAAATTAAATTTCAATTCGTTTCAGTTTGGATATTTCATTCTACTGGTCAAGATTAACTCGAAACTGAAATTTGGACAAATGAATATTTTCAATTAAAAAAAATTAAATGAAACACAACGAATTATGGAAATAAAAAACTAACAATATTATAAACACCAAAACTTTTATACACTTGGTGCATGGATCGTATCCATACATTTGAGTCAATCTGATCCACCACACGTCACCACGCATCTGGATGTCCATGCAAACTCGCTCCTAGATGTTATACATTTATATTATGTGAGTTATACTTTTATATTATGTTAGTCATATAATTATGTAATGTTAATTGTATCTTAATATTTTTTTAGTAGTGTTAGTGTTCTTATGAACCATCCGTGCAACTAGGCGCGCATGGGTCGGGTTAGGTTGGGTTCGGCTCTGGTCCATGCCCAGGTTATTTTTCATTTTTTATATTTATGATGTAATTTTTATATTATATTAGTATAACTTTTATGTATTGATATCATGATCTTTAAGTGATATTGCTTAAAAAAATTTCAATATAAAAATTCATGTATTATAGCTGAACTTCTATGTTATAATAATTTAACTTTTATATTATATTAGTACAACATTTATGTACATATATTTAACATTCATGTACTTAAAGAATAACGTAAAGGTTATTATAATATAAATGTTAAATTATTATGCATAAGAATTATATTATTACAACATAAAGGTTTATACAACAAAAGGTTAAACTAGTATAACATAAAAGTTATGCGAATATAACATAAAGGTTACGCGAATATAACATAAAGGTCAGACGCGCGGGTTATTGAGCACGGACCTGGGTGCGTGAAGTGCGCGTGGGCGAGTGGAAAGCACTGCCGGGTCGGGTTGATCCAGTTGCACGATTCCTAACCCGTGCACCTTGCATATAAATAATTGTCTAATATCTTTCATACCTTTTAATTATGTTAGTCATACCTTTTATTATGTTTATGTTGGCATATCTTGTATATATATATATATATATTATACATTAAAGTATGACTATGTTGATATAAAGATATAAGTAATATCACATAAATGTATGAGTAATATCACATAAAGGTATATATGTAGTATGTACAAATTGTGCCGAAATTGAATTTTTTTTTTTTTTGAAACTAAAGTATTATATAAAAATTATGATATTTATATATAAAAGTATAACTAATATAATATAAAGATATAATTAATATATTATAAAGATAAACAAAAAAAAAAACATGGATTCAAATCAGATCTGAATCGACCCGATTGCATGGTGCACCAAATACCCAGAAGACCTTCTCTATTATAAATTACTATATCGTGCACCAATATTAAGCTCATAATCCACTCACTAAATTTTAAAACTCAATAAAAGTGAATATAATCAATTGGCTGGTACCTAAATTGTTAGAATCAAATTCATCTTACAAAATCTTCACCTCAAAAGTTACAAAAATATAATTCGATTTCAAATATTTTCAAATTTCAAAACTGACCTATGACTGAGCACATCCCTAATTTTGATAAATTACAAAAAATTCTAACTCATCCCAATCTACTATAAGCTGCGAGGTGGGTGGGTCACACCACTAGTTTGTTTTTATTCTCTCTCCCATAGGGAAAAACAAATATATTTTATATTTCATGCATTATGTTGAACTGCCTACCCATAAAATTTAGTGAAAAATACAAAACATCATTTGAGAAAAGGACATATCTGAGATATTAATATAGATGGTCATTTATTTTCTACCTGATTTCATTTTGGTCATTAACCTAATTTTCCATTGATGGTTTTCTCCATTTAATTTAACTTTCAAATTG
The DNA here is from genome assembly GCA_954870855.1 of Scutellaria minor. NCBI lineage: Eukaryota > Viridiplantae > Streptophyta > Magnoliopsida > Lamiales > Lamiaceae > Scutellaria > Scutellaria minor. Next base: position 11,556,782 of record OX940738.1, on the reverse strand, counting down.
GTCACTTAAAACCAATGTGTTTGGTCTTCCAACCAACTTTAAATTATGTTAATTTTTTTTAATCAGCGTAATTTATTATCCTAATCGCCCTCACACTTATTACCATGATATTAGTTCCAAATTGTCACCTATACAAAACTCACAACAAAAGCGCATTCAACAATGTTTGACACGAGGCCTACAAATGATAAGACTAATAACATTTTATTTATCACTAAACATGGACACTTGTAATGTTAAATAACGAGTGATTATTGCAAAGTTTGATGCTCATAAAATATTGATTCCAAATATGTTATTTGAACTCATTTGCAAAAGCAGTCTTCTTATGAACCAGGTGCACCAATCATGATCCGTATAACTGGGTGCGTGTAGGTTGGGTCAGGTCGGGTTCGGTTCGAATCCACGCTCAGATTAAAAAAAAATAAAATTACGTCATAACCTTTATATTGTAATAATATAACATTTATATTTTATTAGTATAACATTTATGTATAGTTATCATAATTTTTAAGTGAATAACTTAGACTTTTTCAGTATAAAATTCATGTAGTATGACTGAATATTTATGTTATAATAATTTAACATTTATATTATATTAAAATAACATCTATGTACAAATATCATAACATTTATGTACTTAAGAATAACATAAGGTTATATTAGTATAACGGAAAAGTTAAGTTTTATGCATAAAAGTTATATTATTACAACATAAATGTTTTAAAAGATATTATAGGTTTGTAATACACTGTAAAAAGTTATGCGAACATAACTAAAATGTTGCGATTTTTTAGATGACCATAATAGAAAGCTCATGTGTGTGGACGTGTGTGGACGCATGTGGAGGCATATGATGCGCGTGGGGTGTGTGAAAGGCACCGCCGGATCGGGTCGACTGATGCATATAAATATTTGTGCATTTGCAATATGTAGTTTTCTAGCAACTTTATTTATTTTAATACATCCGCTCTTCTTCTTTTTTTTGACAAACCATATAAAAATTTCGATCCATCTCTTTCATGTTCTTAATCACATACAGTTTTTCTTAAAATAAGTTTAAATCACTTATTAAATATTGAATAACATCTTCTATTATATTTCTTTCATATAAATAATTTTGGAATCCTTATTATATGATATATTTAGAATCGGTGCAATTGCTAGTTTGCTTTATAGTGCACATGGGATGATGAGTCACTGGAGTAAATCGCGGCATGGGAACCGGACCCAGTCCTATAATTGACCCCCCTGGCCCCACCCTCCACCCTTCCACATTTTTTTAACATTTTGACCTAATTGCCCTTCATTGATTTTATGTAGGAATCATGTTAAACCGACGCAATAATTTAATTTCAAGATTTTTAATCTCATTATTTATAATTTAAAATAATTTTTACAAATTAATATTGGAATTGTTAATCATGGGTTCTGTCATGTGTGTTTACTCTTCTCACACATTCCACACACTTTATATCTTTAAACAAAACTACAATCTCAAAGACACAACTTAATTGGTAAGACCTGATTGTGACAGATTCAAACATCAAGGTAGTTTTTCTTTGAAAAGACCCACAGTGATGTGGTGAGGTACAAGCCTCGCGCGTGAGACATATGTTCACTGAAATATTGTGGATGTTTGTACTGTATTTTGTAACTTATTGGCTCTCTTCTGCATGATGTTTGTCACTCAACATATCCCTAGATTTTCATCTCTCTCTAGTCAAGCGGAAATTACATAATTTGAGTCTTGGAGAGGCCAACTAATAAAATTGATTTTCTTTTCTCTATATTTATTATCTTTAAAATAAAAAAAACAGAGTCCATCCTCCTTTATTTTATCAAAGAAATGTGTATGTTTGTACATTTATGATAGTAGAGCATAGGTCTGAATCTGATACATATGCATCAAATATAGCATATGTCGATCAATTTGTGTACCAAATGCAAAGATTGATGTTTCAATTTTTGAACACTGAGGAAATACTTTTTCAAATGCATTGATTGTGCCATTAACTTTGTTAGGGCTAGAAAGTAGGAGTAATTTCTTTTGGTTGAAAAGGAATTATTAGCAATTATAGCTAGGTTGCTACACATTATGAGAGTTGTTTCTTGGTTAATATTTTAAATAAGAGTGAATAAATACTTATAATAATTTTATGATTATCATAAAAGTATTGAACATTTGACAAAACAATTTTTATGAGATCGTCTCAAGAGAATTAATTCCATGAGACGAGTCCCACAATCCAAATCAATTTTCATGAGTTAATTTCTATTTATAGGTTATGAATGGTGATTTGATCATTCATCGGAAGGTGTCACCTACTCATATTTAAAATTTGAATATGCAAAGTGGATTTATAAATAACCCTATAACAAAAAAAAGGAAAAATTAACTCAGAGGAACCCATTCATACATTTTTTTCAAGTTTTAATTGTTAATCTAAAATTTAGTAAAGAACATTTGTTTGTAACTTGGAACCACTGTAGTTGCTATAAAAACTTTTCTTTTAAGGTTACTCTTACAACCTTAGCTTGGATTTTCCTTTGTAAGATTTGCTAAGAATGATTGAAAAAGGTCAAATTAGATTCTCATGTAAGAGGAAGGATGAATTTTTTTTCAAAGTTGAAATCTAAAAAAGTATGAAAAGGTGACAATCTTGTCTATTGGAATTCAATAAAGCAAGCAATAAAAATGTATATAGAGATAGGATAACATGAATGGAAATGCATAGATCAAGGAGAAAGCTGATGTCCTAATATTAAACTATAAAGAAACTGTTTAGGACAAACAGACAAGCAAAATTTATCATCATCCTGCCTCCTCCCTGAAACGACATCGTTTTACCAGCCCTCTTTAAAACTTTTTAAACTCTCTTTATCTTTCTCAAGTTTGGAAACATGGTGATGTGTTTTAGCTAATAGTTGTTCTTCATAAAACGACACCGTTTAATAGCTCAACATGTCCACCCATCTTTTCTTTCATGTATAAATAAAGGCAAAGAATGGAGACCCAAATACCCTCTACTTGGACCTTTCTTGACCTACCCCTCTCTCTCTCTCTCTCTCTCACACACACACACACAATGGCAGTGAAGAAATCTCTCATGCTTTCTCTGTGCCTTCTCTACACTGTATCAGCTCTCACACCAGCACCTACTCCATTGGAAGGTAACACATTTACTTGTTTGAACTTTCTTGATTTCAAGACAAGATTTTTATCACTGTCTAAACCCAACACTGATGTTGTTTACTGTTAATATCCTCAGGGCTTTTAGCCAATGGGAACTTTGAACAAGCACCAAAGGCCACAGACATCAAGAAAACAGTTCTCCAACACAAATATGCACTGCCCAAATGGGAAATCACAGGCCTGGTTGAGTACATCTCCGCGGGGCCTCAGCCCGGCGGGATGTACTTTGCCGTGGCGAACGGGGTCCACGCGGTTCGCCTCGGCAACGAGGCCTCGATTTCCCAAACTATCCCTGTCAAAAATGGCTCACTCTATGCACTCACATTTGGTGCATCAAGAACATGTGCCCAAGATGAGGTGTTGAGAGTCTCTGTGCCTAACCAATCTGGGGACCTCCCATTGCAGACCCTTTATAGCAGCAATGGTGGTGACACTTATGCTTGGGGATTTAGGGCTGCTTCAAACTCTGTTAAGGTTGTTTTTCACAATCCCGGTATGCAAGAAGATCCTGCTTGTGGCCCTCTTTTGGATGCCATTGCCATCAAGGAACTTTTCCCTCCAAGGCCCTCTAGAGGTATATCTTGATCACATGAGATCTTCTTATTTCAATTGTCGTTTTATGTGATTATGTGTTTATTGATGTTTAATTGTGTGGTGATAGTTGATGTAGGAATGAAACATTGTTTGTAATAGAGGATTGAATTGATATTATGTCTTGATCCATCGATAAATGTTCTAGAAGGTGCTCACCCCTAGGTAGGCGAACCTAGGCGGGGTCTTTTAGAACACTATGCAGATGATGCGATGTTTGACGAATCATTGCTCTCACAACGTTATTTTATATTATATTCCTAGATTTAGATCCGTTTGTGTGGTTTGTAGTAATGTTTTTATAACCGGAACGGTAACCAAACTGGTCTCACCATTGGTGGGCGGTTCGTTCCTTTTTCAAAGAGATATCTAGAGACATTTAATAAAAATGTGCTACGGAATGATAAACCCCGTTTTCTCTTCTTTTTATGCCCGGTTCCCGATTTTCGGTTTTACTGGTTCGACCCCAATCCCGGTTTTTATGTGCCTTCGGACCGGATCAAGATTTGGTTCCTGATCGAACCGGCACACTTGTTCATAGTATGTATAGCATGTTGTTAATAGAGGAAATACTGTACACCAAGAATTACCTTTAACAAGAAATTCACTTGGTTGTGCTAAACCTCGCATCATTATTTTTTCTTGACAGTGAATCTGGTAAAGAACAATGGGTTTGAAGAGGGCCCACATCTCTTGCTCAACTCCTCCCATGGTGTCCTCCTCCCTCCAAAGCAGGAAGACCTGACCTCCCCGCTGCCCGGGTGGATCATCGAATCCCTAAAAGCCGTAAAGTTCATAGACGCAAAGCATTTCAACATCCCATTCGGAAAAGCTGCAGTCGAACTACTTGCAGGCAGAGAGAGTGCCATAGCCCAAGTCATCCGAACAATCCCCAACAAAACCTACAATCTTACCTTCTCGGTTGGAGATGCCAACAATGGTTGCCATGGATCCATGATGGTCGAAGCTTTCGCTGCTAAAGCAGCCATGAAAGCACCCTTCAAATCGGAAGGAAAGGGAAAGTTCTCGACTTTCAGTTTCCAGTTCACATCAATATCGGACAGGACAAGGTTGACATTCTTCAGCTCGTTCTACCACACCAGGATCAACGACTATGGAGCGCTCTGTGGTCCGGTTCTTGATGAAGTCCGAGTTTTCTATGCTGCCAAGTCCAAGATTTAAGATATTTATATTATCGAGCTACTTGAAGCAGAGACGGATTAGTATATGTAATAGAGATCTAGCAACGGCATTTTGCCCCCCTTCGTGTATCTGTAATCACATCAAGTATTAGGTTTTTCAGTGTTATCTTAGTATCTTGAGTTGATTTACCACAAGTTAATGAATGAAACAGAATGAGTGACTAAGCTTGAAACGTCGAAGACAAACAAGTAAGAAATGACAATGAAAGTCAGAAAAAAACCACAACTTTATTGCACATCTATTTCACAAATGTATATTCTGTCTCCATTGCTAAATCCAAACTCAAAATATATCACTTGCGGCTCCCAGATTATGGTTTATGAATCTGTGAAGAAAAAAATGATGCCAATACGAACGTCTTGCCTCTGCGTTCTACGTAACGTATAGGGGGATGATTTAGTGTCTTCCCTCGTCTAAAATACCGACGAGGCATTTCTCCATCATGAATTCTGCATTAACCCAAGCATGGTATTTATCTGTATAACATATCAGGATAACAAATGTCACCAGACGAAAAACGTATTGATTTACTTAGTAGAATGTGGTAAAAGAAATAACGAGTGAATATGAGGAAAGGATACTGAATAAAGATGTGCAATCTTTTCCAACTGCCTTCATCAGCATATCCGCACCTGTATGAGAAGATTTAGATGTCATACATTCCAATAGAACCACTTCAAATAATTAAGAAGCAACAATAGTTCTGCTTCATAACAGGAGTGAACACTTGCAATTTATAACATCGAAAAGTTGGCGCATGTACACTCCAAAATAAGAAGCAAAAAGTAGGTTCCAAAACAATCAATATATATATATATATATATATATATATATATATATATATGGAATCAGATCACAGGAAACACTAATTAGAGACACCACCAAAATAGAGAAATTTCATCAAGGATAAATTGATTGAAACGAGTACCGAAATCATGCCGTGTAATGACTCAAAAGACACACCCATGATGGTGACAATTCTATATTCTAATTACAGTGAATAGATTAGTAGGATGAGACGAAAGCAAAACAATATTTGGGAGCAGTCCACGTGAGTTTTGTGCAGTAGTAACACAAGGTCGTGGACTTGAGGTTTGTAGTGAAGCAAATTCTAGCACTAGACTATTTAAAATCAACTTTGAAAGCAAACTCATAATAACTACAACGCAATAGAATACATGTTGTTCTCAAGCCATTGCCATCTCTTGTATGCAATTGATATATCAATGCAACAATGATTCCATCTACTATATGTGTTAGATTTTTTGAAAAATGAACATCAAAGTGATTATCATTTGCTTTCATACCGTGTGTGAACTACACAATGAGAAGTAGATAAATCCCAAATCAGAAAGTAAGTCAAGAAATTGAGTGATACCTCCAGGGTGAAACTTCATATATGGTGAAATATTATACACACGACCCTTTAGAACAGTCCACATGGATCCTTCAGACTGATGTTGTTTAACTTCACTCAATGATATGAGCCTCTTATTCGACTGTCCCTTTAATCCTGAGGCAAAAATAATATAAAACCAAAACGAATGAGTGTTCTGCAAAGGACAAAGTAAAAACAATACTGTTCAACGCGATTCACAAATTAACTTGACAATAGATGGTGGGATGCTATTTAAGCTGAACGAGATCAATTAATCAAACAAATTCAGAATGAAACCTAACTGACATCATGCACATATGAAAACTCGGAATGATATTGACTACTCTTGGTCTCTAATTAGCATGACAAAGCACACATGAACTGAAACGTGTGGTCCAAACTAAAATGGTTTTATGGCAGTATCTAAGCATGCTGGTAGAGGAAATAATCAACGAGTGAGACCTTTTAATCAGAACAAGCTCTTTCGAATAGGCACCAGGTGATTGGAAAAGACAACCCATCTCAGGGGGCAAGGCAAATATAGAATAAAATTAGATAAAAAGAAAAGAGAAAAGAAAAGCCCAGTGACATTCTATAAACATTGTCAAATGCAAATTCTGAGGCAGAAAACTAATGATGCAAATAATGTATACGGTACAAACAGTTCAATTCAATCGAATTCTTGGTCCAGTTCATCCATGAATAAACGTTCGATGCAACAGCTTATAACTTCCTCTTCTATGTGCTTGAGTCCTTGACAAATTAACCCTGATATCTTAGTACCAATTTTATTACAGTCAAAGAAAACAAATGCCAAGCCTATTCCTATATTATCTAAAATGACAGTTAACTTGAACATCCTACACTACAGCAATAAGGAATTGGTATCTTATCATAGTCATACATACATCAGAACGATCCGAGATAAGTTAGTAAAACCAATATGCTCCTCTTTTCATTCTGTCTTTTCTTGTCTTAAACAATGCAAGGTACAATGAATGAATCTATCAGTGTATTAAGATAAAAACAGTGAGGAAGTAATGGTATGGCTGGAACTCCTAAAAGATATGCACTATTAATCATTACTTAGCTTCCCAGCACAAAGTGCTTTCTTAGTCTTTCCAGCATAAGCTAATAAGCCCCTTAACAAATGTATCGCAGAAACAAAGAAAATCAAGAACTAATATATAGAAGTCAAAGATTGCTATTGCGAATGATGAGACACTTTCGACTCAATAACCACAAAATTCATGAAGCATCCAAAGCTTTTATCAAATCAAATTTCCAAAAAAATGGTACAACCTGCTAGGTCAGGGTGCGTTCTGGTAAGCTTAAGCCAGTCGACCTGACTATATCCCTTCTCAAAAGGAACCTTTGCACGTGGTTTAGGCTTCTTAAAAGGAGTCTTCTGTTCGGTTGAAGCCACGGTTGAGCTACCAGCACCCTCTTGTGCTGCTTGTTTGGGCCGTTGATCGACTGCTCCACGAGACGACATATCAATCACATTAAAGGACAGAGAGCCAACAGTTTCCTGCTTCTTAGAGGAACCACCAACTTTCCATATGCTACCATCATTCTCTTTACTATTCTTATCATCACCATTCTCATTTCCATCATCTATACGAATCCTACTAATATCATCAATCGCACTGCCATCTGCAGGTGGCCCAGCCTAATAACATCCAACCTTTAAATTCTCAGAAACATGAATCAAAGTGTATTTGAAAGTACAATGGCGCTAAAAGTTTCATGAACGAATCAAGAACTTACGGGACAAAACGTGAAATCATCATCATCAGCCATTGTCCCCAACCAGATTTTAGAAAAGGAAATCTCTGATTCTGTATAAATATTCCATCACCACATAAAGACTACCATTAGACAATGCAAAGAAGAATTTAAAACAAACCATCATATGATCAACAATACTATTTCATCGATGAATGAGCTATACCATAAGAATTCAATCATAGCAAACTAACATTTTGAATCCCCTTATTCCTAACTTCATTTCAAACATCATTCTCTGTTAATTCTGCAAACCCATCATCACATGATCAACAAACACTGCCCAATTGATTGATGAGCTACACCAATAAGATTCAACTATAGCAAGCTATAAAATCTTGAACCCCGTGATCCTAACCCACTTTTAAAGATCTTTTTTTGTTAATAGTTACGCGATTAATACTCTTTATTGGAACCTATGCAGCGAAGAATTTCAAACACCTAATTCTGAAAATTCATTCACATGATCAAAAAACACTGCCCAATTGATTAATGAGCTACAAAATTAACATTCAACTATAACAAAGCTAAAATCCTGAACCCCTTATTCCCAAACTTACCTTTATTTTTTTTTTTCAAGATTTTTTTTTAGATAGCCATTTCACTTAAGTTATTTTTCTGAGTTTTCACAGCATATATAAAAAATAAAAAAAAATAAGAATAAAAACCCAGCCAGAAAGACAAACATGAACAGAAAATTTGGGCGAGAGAGAGAGGGCGTACGCTTTGTTGCTGATTTTGCAGCTTTTCTTGGTCTCGATGTAGGAAAATCTCCTTTTTATTGGTCAAAATGCAACAATTAAAAAAAAAAAAATATATATATATATATATATTTATTTATACACACACACACATATGTGTACACGAAGAAAAATGATTTGGGCTATCCTTGTGACTTGGTGGGCTTACATTAAGCCCAATAGATAAAAGCTTTGCTCTGGGCCCTACTTTTATAATGACTAAATTCTAAATAATGTTCAAGTAACTATTTATTTATTATTATTATTTTTTTTCAATCAACTAAATTCTATAATCTCACTATTGAAGTTAGCGGTGGATTCATGGTTTTAAAGTTGGGAGGTACGAATAAATCCGCAATAGATAATAGAAAAAAAAAAAATTCATACAAATATAGTTTAATGAGTTAAGTACGTCAGTGCACGGTTCAACTAGGCACAATTCAAATCTCCTCAAATTTAAGATTGATTTCTTTTTATTTATGCACTTACTTTTTTGTTATATTAATATATCTTTTATGTTATATTAGTGTAATATTTATGTAAGAATATCATAACCTTTATGTAATACTGTAACTTAAAAAAAAAATTCATTACAGTTTTTATTAACATACATTTACGTGATATTACTCTTACATTTATGTGATATTACTTATATTTATAGATCAGTATAATCATACGTTTATATAATATTACTTATACCTTAATATCAACATAAATATTATATTATTATAATATAAAAGTTCACCTAATATAGAGTAAGTCTCTTGTGAGACCGTCTCACGAAATTTTAATGCATTGCGTGAGACGGGGTCAATCCACAACCCACTTATCCACCATCCAAACTCTACAATTTACATGTTGTTTGTGGTGCTCCGTCTCACGAAAACTATCCGTGAGACCGTCTCACATGAGTTTTTATACTTAATTTAACATAAAGGTTTAAACAAGATATTATATATCTGTGTAATATAATGTAAATATATAAATGTCATAATTAGAAGTTATGAATATTATGACTAAAACGTATACATATTTGTCAGAACATGAACACACGAGAGAGTGTGTAAGCACACCCACATGGGTGCGTGTGGTCCGGGTTAGGTTGATGCAGATTGCATGGATCTAGGATTCATGCACCAGTTTCGTATGAGTATTTGTGTTGTTTAATATTTAAAATCGTATAACTAAAATATGCAAACACATAAGATATTGCAAAAGATCGATTCAAAAAAACATTATAATTACAAGCTACAATTTGGTTTGTCGAGGTCTTTCACTTTTTGGAAGCGATCTATAACATCGTCAACATAAGTAACACAAACTCTAATTTCTGAACAAACGTCAAATTAATTAATTAATAAGTTAAATCAAACAATAAACATGAATAAAAACAAAATTTACTTGCAAGTTGAAGTTGCCGATGTTGAAGAGGTACTGAGTTTGGTTGAATTGATTAGGTTTGCAATGTTTATAATAATTTCTTTTTTTACTTAAGTTAATGACAATAGTTGTAATTTTAATTTAAATTATGGAGTAATTTTTTAAAATATATAAATAGATAAAAAAAAATTCAATGGGGCTACAACTGTACTTGCACCCCCTGTATTCGCCTCTAGATGAAGTCAGTTTCGAAACTAGGCCATATAAATACTTGATAAAATCTTATATATAATTATGTAGATAGTTGAACAGGCTAATGGCCTATTGTAGGACCGATGTATTGTAAATTGGAATTGTATGTTAGAAATTTTACGAGTAGTTATAGAGAATTTGATATGAGAAAATAAACGACAATAATTTGTTCATCTAGTTCGCCAAACTAACTACGTCTGGGGCATTACCAAGCCAAAATAATTTATTAATTTTCGTGTGTTGACAAAACACAATGAATAATAAATCAAGGGTTATTTATACCCAAAAAACTGGGCCGTAACCCTGAAAGTCCATTCGATCTGGTGTGTCCACAAATGGATCGCCAAACTCGTGGGTTGTTACATGGACAAGCAAGTTCCATAACTCAACATTGTACGCATTTGGGGTTTATTAATTTAGCTCATCAGACCATAATCTATATAAATTATTTAATCATCTATTTATTGGATTGTATTCTTGTTATAGAAATGAACTCTTATATATGTTTTCAATTGTGTGATCATATAAGCAACCCAACTTTGTTGTTGGCGGTGTTGTATATTTCCAAATATGAAAAGTATGAGTTTCATAAAATATTGATAGTGTGAATATCTTATTTTAAAATTATTACAGTCTCCAAAAAAAGTAGGTAATTTTCTTATTTTCCACATGCTAGATTTGGTGAGATCCATTAGGTGAAAGAATATAAATTATCACACTTTGAAAATCGTCGCAATCTCAAAAATTATTTTATGTCCACAGCCTCTTATTTTTTACATATTAAAATGGTTAAATTAAATGCCTCACATTTGGTGAAGTCCACTAGGGCAGCCATCGCATTGTACTATATTGCCATTATAATTAGTTGGCACGCGGCGAAATAATTCAGGAAAATTATTTCTCAACTTAATTGGTTCCTATATTAGAATAATTATGTAAGAAAAGTTAAACTCAAATCGCAAAATGATTGACTTCATTTGGTAGAATGATTTTATAAAATAAAAATTGCCTTTGTAAAGTTATTAATTTAAAATTGACAACAATTTCACAAAAAAAAATTATAAGACGGTCTTAATAGTTATCATTAAATGAATCTTTAATACCTACAAATTAATCAATTTTTAGAAATTTATAAGTGAAATATGAAGTTTAAGAGTTTTCATAAAACAAATCTTTAATACCTACAAATTGAATCAATTTTTAGAAATTTATAAGTGAAATGTAAAATTAGGTTAATTCATTTATACGTGAAATGTGAGGTATGAGTTGTAATTAGATCTACGAAACAATTTCATATAAACCCACTCCAATAATTTATATTAAATTCAAATTTTCATTCTCATTGACTAATTCTCAAAACCCCAATTACCAAACCCTTTTTCTTACATGGATTTCACCTGCTTGTTTATGCCATTGTTGATAGAAATAATTAAACTGTTTGATTTTTTTGCTTTAGGAAACAATAAATTAATTAACTGCATAAAAAAGAAAATTATAATCACGCGAGTGCACTACACGGATCCAGATCTTGGCCTGGCAACTTGAAGCGAAAGATTTTCCATAAAAAAAAACCTCAAAAGAAAGTAAAAGAATGTTGCATTCAAACAAATGGCATAATCAGAATCTTCGAAGAGTTTCATACTCTTCAAATCAACAAATAAAATCACTAAATCATAAGTATAGATCGGACAAATTTCCGAGTTACATCTCCAGCATTGTTAAACGCTATCAAGCAACAGTATAAAGAATGAAGTCAGTAGTATCGATCCGTGCCCCATTTTTAGAGCCGAAACGCGACGCGGCGGCGCCGCCGTCGTGCTGTTGGTGGTGGCTGGAAACGGCGTCTTCGTGCGGCGGCGGAGGGTGGTAGTACATTCGAGCCGTGTGGGGACAGTGAGAATGGAATCTGCAGACGATCCTCACTCCTGCATCCAAAAGCTCCATATACTTTGCCATCTCTCTCAGATCTTCAGAGAATTACTTGAAATTGAAGAGAGAGAAAGAAGAGAGAGGAAATTTGTAGAGAGAAGGTTTATGCTTAGAAAACGTCCCAACCCATAAAATTGGGCGAAGGAGTATTCTGAGAGAAAATGTGGCGATGAATTGTGGGTTATATAGTGGGGAAATGACTGATGCCTTTCGGTGCGCTTTCTTCAACCACAAGGTCCACAACTTAGGGTCAAGGAATTTGCTCTTGTGCCCCTCTACTTTATGTTATTTGCATATTTGCATATTTGAGAGTGCGTGATCAATCATTATCACCCTGTTTATTATTCTTGACTTGTCCTATTGTATTTGATTAAATATTAGGCCTGATTGCATAAAAATCCACAATCTTCTTTTTTTGTTACAAATTTAACTAAAAACTTTAGTTTTTGATATTAAAAAAAGAGAAATTTTAGTTATATTTTACCGATCAAATCACAAATTAATTTTTTAGTGATCATATGTTGATGTGTTTGACATTTATAAAATTCGTCAGTCATACTAACATTGACAATATGACATGTGAATTCTAATTAGTATCAGACATACCATCATTCAAATATCGAAAAGTTGATCGAAGATTTGAATTTTAAGATGCTAGCAAGTATAAATGTGAAGATGTTATTACTAACACACCTAAATAATATGGTTGTACTGAACTTTGAGAAAGGTGGGTGTACCAAGTTGCTTATACAAATATATGATAATGGCTTTTCTATTGCCACTTGAAATGTGTTTGCATTGACTTATTACTTTAGTATTTTATTTTTTTAAATATATACTTAATTTGAAATAAAACATAGTCTTTAAAATAAATATTTTTTCTATCGAAACATCATTTTCATTACAGTGAATTTAATCAAAACAATGTATAAAGAAAAATCTTCATTTTTAGAAGATAAATCATATTTAAGTAGATTTTTGAAGAGATTACGACCGTAATTTAATTTTGTGAAAATAATCAATCAATAGTCCACACCTTATAACCACAAAAATTCAGCTTTTGAAAATGAATTTAAATTGGAGGTAATAATGTTTCATTATCTTATATAAGCTTTTTGATCATATTCTTAGTACTAGAAATTGAAATAATTGTTACTAGTGTTACATCAAAGAAAGAATATTAGTTGAGTTTCCAATTGTTTGGCCTAATTTTAATTATCTTATTAAATATGAAAATTTATATAGAGCAAATTGCACCGACAGATCCCCACAATTTGTTGGATAACCTGCTCTTCTTCAATATTAAATCACCAATCTACCAGGAATATAAATAACATGTTTTCCTTTTTATGAGGTCCAGAATATAAAACAAAAAGAAAATCGGAGGCGTGCTTTTGAAATATGTAAAAGAATAAGGGCTCTTCTGCAATTTTGAGAAGTCTTCCTCTGTGGTAACCTGTATAAGAATTTATTCATTCAACGAATGTGTACCAAATGCCGCGTCAAGTTTCCGCAAGATTCCAGGCGTGAAATAATAACATATTCGCCTCATGTTGCGGAAATAAAACTTTACAATTTACCCCCTGGGTTTTTACTAAATTACAGGTTTTACTTTCTCCAAGAATGGTAAATTTGTCATTTATTACTCTGAATTATTTATTTAATTTGTTAGCAGCTTTTACCGTTATTGTCTTCAATAATTCACCTCGTAAGTTGTGATTCAACATTATCCTTATTCTTATTTTGTTTTTAATAATTCAATTTCAGATGTTTATTTGTAATCACTTTATGAGTGGGATGAAAGACACCCTTCATTTAATTAGCACCCCTCAATTTAAATATATTTTAATTAATATATATATATATATTAATGTTATTCTTTAGGAAAAAAAAATTGAGAACATATCCTTTCTTTTCCCCTACATTTTTTTTTCTTTTTTCATCATTTTACTTCTTTGATGGTCCTTTTTAACATATCTTGAGGAATTGAGTTGTCATCATAATCACTGGCGGACCTACATTGGGGCCAAGGGGGCACTGGCCCCCCCTGAAATTTTGAAAAAAGATAAGGTTATTTTGGTAATTTTATATTTTAATAAAAAAAAAAACCATATAAAGCTTCCAGACTTCCAGCGAGAGAACATCCAGTCCAGCAGTGATCATGCTTAGTTTTTCTCCAAATTATTTCCACTCCATCCAACAAAAACCTTAATAATTGTTTTTGGATTTTCTTGGTTTATTTTACAATTCTACTCCATCTAATCTTAAGGTAATATGTTATATTTATATATTCTTGCTTTCTTTTTCTTTATGTTTTGATTTATTGTATCTTAAATTAGATGTGATTTAGTGATTAATTGAAAATGATTGATGAATGATTTTACATTTTATTTACCAATTTTTATTATCTATACTTGAAGTTATGGAATGGAGATGAGCAAACTTATGTTTGTTGAATTGGCAAACTTATACTATTTTTTTTAAATCATATTTTGATTCACTAAATTATTGAACTTTTTATTTATTATCTAATAATTGTTCAATTTTTATAGATAATGATTGTTTAGTAGCATATACTGAAAAAGATGTGTTTAGAAATATTAGCAATGAGGCTATAATGCATCGATTTCAAAACATGAAAAATAGAAGAGAAATGCTGTAATTCATGTATTGTTATTTATATTTTTACATTGTTATTTATATTTATATTTTTGCATTGATGTTTTAATGTTTTAGTTATTAATTTTTGAATATTTCCATATTGAATTATGACCATGCGTTGGGCCCCCTGAGTCAAAATCCTGGGTCCGCCACTGATCATAATAATAAACATTTCACAAATAATTTAAATATATATAAATTATGTAAATAACATTTAAAAAAATATAAAATCGATCTAACTTGACTAATTTTGTTCGGTTTTGGTTGTCTGAACACGTAGACATATGTTCAGTCATGATGACCCAATAGAACTAGTAATGTTACAAAATTATATTTTTATTATTATTTTGTAAAGAATAAAATTTGTGTTCTTTATATTTATTTTTTAAATTAAAATAATATAAATTGAAATGTGCTTACTAATAATTGAGATGTCTTTAGTCCCACCTCTACTTTATGTCATCCAATTATACATGGATTCATTCAGCATCATTCTTGATTGGCATAAATGTGGTATTGATGTAGGGCTCGATTATTAAAATGCAGTAGATGTGATAGTCTTTGCGATATATGGTTTGTATTGTCTTTGAGTGTATATGTTTAAAATTTTGGTTTTCAATATTGTTTTGGAATTATATTTTGATATCTTATTTTGGATTTATATATAATTTAAAATTACAATTTTTTTTTAATTATTTGAAAATAAGCACACTTAAATATTTATGTTTTTTTAGTTATTATTTATAAGTGACAAATTCAACAGTATACTGTGTCGCTTATCTAGAACATTTGAAGCTCACAAAGCCCGTTTGCAGAACCGGACCAGTCATCAAATCGGTAAATGAACTAATCTATTAAGTCATTGGTCTAATAGATTAAATCTTTGGTTTACACCTCAACATTATTAGTTTTTCAAATGAATTACATGTATAGTATTCTATTTTTTTTTTTTGGGGGATTCGATTGCATTTGATTTGATTAGAATGTATTTTTGGTCTTTAAATTTTTTTTAATTTGTAATCTTGTGACTATAAAAAAACGATTTGTCACTCCAAATGTATATTCACACATTTATTTGAGAATCGCACTTGGACATATTTTTCACTTCATATAAAATGCATATGACTTGAATAAATTAAGCCATGTGACAAATCGGGATCATTAGGATCTAGGAGGACTTGAACCATCACTCCTATTTAGTGAAGAAAATAGAAAATCATGTACCAACTTTCTTAATAAAATTCGAATATATAATTTTATTTTTTAAGGCCACACAATGCATATGTTTTTATTATATACAAATAAATGTCAGAACCATAAATATCATGCTTAGTATAATATATCCAATATATTATTTGATTATATCAGAACATGAATTCCCATTTCCCACAAACACAAAATTTTGAATAGATGTCTTCCTTCTTCAACTTCACAAACATATATATATATATATATATATATATATATATATATAAATATATAATTTGAATCTTATAATAATATGATGATCATATTCTTTATTAAAAAAAAATCATTTTTATTATTTTAAAAACATGTATTTCCGAAAAAAAAAAGATCAATCTGAATATGCACTATCAAGAATTTAGAATAAAAATGATAATATGAAAGAATTGATAATATTAATGGACCTTTTCCCTTGGCCTTTTCCACTTGATCTAGAACACGACTTTTTCTTGAGGTGATTTAATATAAAGTTGACTTAGTTTAATCTCTTTTCTCTCAAGTTAACTAAGTAGCTTTTTATACCATCAAAGGTCTTTTTTTTTTGTCTTCTATTTTTATTAGACTTGTTAATATGTAGTATTATTTTTTGTTAAGTCAAATTCGTAAATAAAAATATCGGTAGATTAATTGTACGAAATTATTGACATTTAGAATTTCAAAATGATGTTCACAATTGGTTCAAAAAAAATAAAATAATGATGTTCCAATTAATGATTTGTGTGTGTGTGTATATATATATATACTTTTTGGTTTTTTAGAAATTTGATGGTGTATTAATGATGTGTGATATTTTTATGTCTCGTATTTGTTGTGTTGCTATTTAAAAAGTTGATATTACAATGTAAAAGCGACAAGTCTCTGGATTTGTACATTTTTGTTACATAACGTTAACTATTAACTATTAATATTAAAATGAAAGATCAGTATAATTATGAGTTTTGTTCTTTGTTCTATGTACAATGGGATGTAAAATAGTCGTTCGTCCATAATACTTGATGTTTTAGAGAGACATACGCTGATAAAGGAGTATAGTAAAATGCCTTAGGGCATGTTTGATATGCAACTTTTCATACCAAGTAATAGAAAGAGAATGAAAAATGAGTGTTTGGTACACACTTTTGATTCATGCTACAGTACTTTCCTAAGGAATCAAATGTGTGACTTTCATTCCTCAGGATTTCTTAAGGAATGACTTTCATTCCACAACTTTATTTTCTAAAACAACAACAACAACAACAACAACAACAACAACAATAATAATAATAATAATAATAATAATAATAATAATAATAATAATAATAAAAAAATTGATTTCATTCCTAAAGAATTTTGGTAAATCAAACAACACAAATTTAAAGAGAATATTCATTCAATTTCTCACCACTATCATTACCATTCATTTTTTCATTCCTTTAAACATACCAAACGTCCCCTTACAAATTCTTCTTTCATTAATAATTGAGTTTCCAATACTATATTAGCGTCTGCTTTAAAATTATATATATAATTTTTTTTTTAAAGAATAGGGGTGGTATTGGAAAACCGAACATAGTTTTCTCTTTAATCCTAAAACATCGACTATTTTTAGGGGGGAAAAATCAACTAAAACATCAAACATCATGGGATGGATGAAGCAATAGCCAACTATTATTTTTTTCTTTTTATCGATAGTTGATATTTGGTGTAAATGTAAACCATTACTAATTAATTTTTTTTAGCAGAATTCTTATAAAATCATTTCACCAATCTAACTATATGAGATATATCTACACATAATTAACAATCCAAATATAAATTAATGAAAATAAAATTGATTTCTAAGTATTGAGTACAATTCAGTGAAATTGTTTCATATAAATCTTGATATTAATTTTTATATATAGTTCTAATTAATTTTGAATTGATATAATTCTATATTGTAATATTATTGCACAAAAATTTACGTGAGACGGTTTCACGGATAGTTTCCGTGAGACGGATCCTTTTTATCCACAACCCAAACTCATTCCGTGAGACGGATCCTTTTTATCTACAATCCAAACTCATTTTCATTAATTTATATGTGAATTGTGTAGTAAACTCATTTTCATTAATTTATATGTGAATTGTGTAGTGTGCGTTGAACCATCTCATGTAACATAATTTGTGACACGGTTTCACATAAAACTCACTCATATCATTGATGTGCCAATTGAGCTTTTACTTATATGTGGGTTTCATGTAATTTATTAATATTTTCCTAAAAACAAATTAAAGTTATTGATGTGAGTTCTAATCACAATGAGCAGTTCTTACGTTAAATGAGATGATCTCACATCTCATGTGAGACTTTATATAAAACATAGTTCATATGGATTGATAAAATGAGTTAACCCATTCAATACAGTTTATGTGACACGCTTTCATAACAGTTTTTGCGAAGACGAAAATTGTATTAACATTTAAAATGACGAATTTGGGATGTTCCAACTCTTTAAATGAATAAATTAAATAATAATAAGTAAAGATCCAAAAACACTCAGATTACAGCTCTCTATTGACTACTGTTAAACAGTGTCATACTACAGTACAAATAATGAAGTCAGTGGAATCAATCCGGCCAAAACGCGGCGGAGCCACCGCAGCGCCACCGGTGCATGAAACGGCGTCGTGTTGCTCTTGGTGGTGGTGGTGGTGGTTGGCGCCGTCGTGTCCTGGCGGTGGAGGGTGGTAGTACAATCGGGCTGTTTGGGGACAGTGAGCATGAAATCTACAAGCCATTCTCACTCCTACATCCAAAAGCTCCATATATTTTCCCATCTTTCTCTATTTTATGCTGAATTTCCAACAATTTTTGATGAAAATTAAAAAGAGACGAAAAAGAGAAAGGGGATTATTTTTATTGGGAGATTTTTTTTAGTTTTGATTTCTTTTGTTGAGAGAAAATGGGAGATGGAATTGTGGTTTATATAGTAGATTGTTTGAGGTTTTTCGATGCACTTTCGTTTTCAAATGAAGCGAGAATTGTGGGTCAACTAATTTGCACTTGTGCCCTTCTAGTTTCTATTATTTGAATTTTTCAAGGAACGAGACTTTTGAAATTTGTGATCATGGCCCTGCATTTGTATTATTCAAATTGTGTACCATTTACATTAAGTCTTATGAATTATCTCATTAATCTAATCTGAGACAGATCAATGTGCAAAATAATAATTGACTTGTGAAAATAAATGAGTTTAGATTGTAGGTATGTAATTGGTTCTCTCTCGTTAAGTTATATTTACGAAATAATGTCATATAAATTTTTGTGTTTTTGTATATTTGATGAATTAGAGATAGTGCGTTAAAGTTATTGATACAAGAATAAGGTTATGTTTTATTATTTAACCATGATTTACTGTCATAAATACGTGTTTGTTTTATCATTTTTTTAATATTTAATTTTGTTTCTGAAACTGAAATTTCATCCAAATTAAACACATTTTATTATATTCACAAGAAAAACATTGGTGCTAAGGAAATTCTGTCTTGCAAGCTCACTCTCAAACTTTTTAAGATTTTAGTGTAAACCTTTAAAAATTGTATGTATTTAGTCCATGATCATTATTATAGTTATTTCTTCATAGCAAACTTTTTTCAATAATATTGATGCATCATTATATATCTTTTTAATTATATCATTCTCAAAACAGATATGCAATATAATTTATTTTTTAATTTAACTACATAAGAATATCCTACAACATGATTTACATTAAAATCTAGAAGTTTAGAATTATTTATTTATTATTATTATTATTATTATTATTTTGATATTTTACTTGGGAGAATAAAACTAAAACCGAGCAACTTGAACCAACAAATTCCCACAACTCGTTGGAATCGTTAGACCACTTTTCTGAAAATGCTGCTATTCCATTGAATATTAAAATCAACAAATTTACAAGAGAATATAGAATAAAAATAATTGGAGGCCTACTTTGCAAATACATAAAAATGTAAGGGCTTCAATAAAATTTCGAGAAGTCCAGTGTGGTAGGAGAATATATTCAACTAATTCGCACCAATGGTCCAAAAGCCGCGTCAAGACTCCGCAATATTTAAATGCGTGAATTAGTCGCCCGATGTTTAGGTGCGAACTTACCATTATACCCTTCGATTTTAACAAAATTACATGTTTGACTTTCTTGAAGAATAAAATATGTGGCATCTTGAATTTTCACTCTTTTAGCAGCCATTATTTTTAGTACATTATTAATTAGGTAATAATTCGACTTCTAATTTACTATTATATCAACCTTTTTGAGGCGTATTGTATTCATCTTCACTCTTTGTTAGTCATGTAAATCGGATTTTCAATTATAATCTGTGATTCATATTATATTTTAAAATAATTGTCAAGTATCACGTTTATGTTTATAGATGATATTATTAATATATCTATATATATATATATATTGAATAATATCGTATATTGATAACAATAAAATATAATATAAAAAATCAAAATATATCCGAAGAAGATCTAGATCTTGATGATGACTCAAAATAAAACAAAGTTTTTGATTAGCATAAACATATTATTAATGAGCCACAATTGTTAACATGTATGAAAAATATAAATATCCCTCCAATCCCAATTTAACTTCAGAAATAAAAATAAAATTTATAAGCATTTATATATTGTATATTTCATTTGAATTTTTAATTGGTAAAAGTGTTTATCCTCCTTGTACTGAGAAATGTCATCCTTTTGCTTCATAATTTTTTAGTCGAATTTATGTTGGATGGGATCAAATCCTAAATCCGTTTCTCTATAAATATATATAAATAAATGTTTTTATTTATTTATTTATTTATTATTATTATTATTTTTGCCTTCTAAAAGATATAGAGTTAGATGTTAGAATGATAATATCTACAAACACAACGATGGAATGAGACGTCTTACTTATTCAACTTCATACATAATCTATATCTCACAATAATAATACCCAAGTTATTTTTTCTTTGAAAGGGTTAATAAGTGTTAGATTAAATTATTTTGAAAAAAATGAATCATTCTAATAGGTTAATTTTTAGAATTCTAATATGAAAATAATTAATATTAAATGGACTTATTCATTTGCCTTTTCCACTTGATCTAGAGTCTTAAAAGTCTAAAATTGACATTTTTTTGGGTTTAATATATGTTGACTTAGCTTTTTTTTTTTTTTTTTTTTTTAAAGAAAATGACTTAGCTTTTTATACCATCATCAAAAGGTCATTTTTTCTTCCATCTTCCAATTATGACTTGTTCGTTCGCAAATTTTGTGTGGGAATTCGAAATATCTTTCAATATTTACATATATCACATCAATAATAACATGAATACATGAAAATGAATAAAATTATGAGTTTTGTTATTTTCTTATTCAATAAAGGACGACAAGCCATACCCACTTTTTAGGTTTTTTGTATAAGATGCATATTTTTTTAGTCAAGGGGAAAACTATTTTCTAGTCCACAAAAGTTATTAAAAATTATTAGAAATTCAAATTAATTTTTTTTAGTATTAAAATTAAAACTAAAATTAAAATTCGAGACCTCCCTTATCATAATCAGTCTCACTCCCACTCTATCACCGCCAGCCGTTTTCCGATAAGCTAATCGGAAAATAGATAACTCCGGCGGTAATGGAGCTCCACCTCCTTAACGCCGATAAGCTCCGCTTCTCCTACTGCAAAGTGAAATCATTCTCCAAGAAAATCTCAGATCCCGACATCAATTATCAGCAACAGGCCGTCCAATTTCGCAAAATTTCCAAGAAGGACCTCTCCAGAATTTTGCGAACAGATTCCGCCATTAAAGCTATTGAGGGAAAGGTAAACTCCTCAAAGAACAATAATCTCTGGCCTAAGGCTGTTTTGGAAGCTCTAAGTGATGCAATTAAGCAAAATCGCTGGGAATCTGCTCTTAAGGTTACTCTCTCTCTCTCTCTCTCTGTGTTTGTGTATTTTGTAGCCTTATAGTTCAATGGAATGGATATGATGCTAATAATATCTTAGCTAATTTTAGTTCTTATATTGAAATTTGGGGAAATTTAGAATTGTTGGTGATGTTGCCTGTTTCATTAACTGAAGAATCATTTCTCCATAGATATTCGATCTTCTACGTAAGCAGCATTGGTATGAGCCAAGATGTAAGACATATGCAAAGATGTTAGTGATGCTTGGCAAATGCAAGCAGCCAAATGAGGCTAGCTTGCTATTTGAGACTATGTTGTCTGATGGCCTTCGGCCTACCATCGATGTATACACTGCCCTCGTTGGTGCCTATGCCGTCAATGGCCTCTTCGACAAGGCGTTTAATGTTGTTGATGATATGAAGTCTGTTAAGGATTGCAAACCGGATGCTTTTACTTACTCTATCCTCATCAAAAGCTGCATTAAGCAGCATTGTTTCGAGGCGACTGTGCTGATTCTGAATGAAATGTTGGAGTCGGGAATTAAGTGTAATACTGTGATTTATAATATCCTAATCGATGGTTATGGAAAAGCTAAGTGTTTTGAGCTGATGGAGAACTCGTTGACTGACATGATTCAAAGTGGCAATTGTTGTCCGGATATTTTTACTTTTAACTCTGTTATTGGGGCTTATGGTGGGTGTGGAAGGATTGAGGAAATGGAGAAGTGGTTTGATGAGTTTCAGCTGATGGGGTTAAAGCCTGATGTAATGACGTATAATATCTTGATTAGGTCGTATGGGAATTCTGGGTTGTACCTGAAAATGGCATCTGTAATGGAGTTTATGAAGAAAAGATTCTTTTCTCCTACACTAGTTACATATAATATACTCATTGAGGCATTTGGCAAGGCAGGAGATATTGAGAAGATGGATGAAATTTTCCTGAAAATGAAGCATCAAGGTGTGAAGCCTAATTCGATTACTTACAGTTCTCTTGTCTCTGCATATGGGAAAGCTGGGATTTTGGGTAAAGTTGATTCAATTTTAAGGCAAGTGGAGAATTCTGATGTGGTGTTGGATACACCTTTTTTCAACTGTATAATCAATGCCTATGGAAAAGCTGGTGATATAGAAAAAATGATGGAGTTATTCACGGCAATGGATGGAAATGGATGTAAACCAGATAATATAACATTTGCTACAATAATTCAAGCCTGTCGTGCACAAGGGATGATGGATACTGCTCAGAATTTGGAGAAGAGTATGATCCATGGTAAGAATACTTCTGATCATGTGCCGATCTGATTTACTCAAGAATGCTAATTATATATTGCTTATATTGTTCAGGGGGGAAATTGATTGCAGGGAGCTAGAGAAACATTTGAAAGGACAGTTATCCTGTGATTAGCGTTTACGGTTGGAAAGAAGTCTTTTTTAACTCCATCTCAGATCTTTCTGCTGGTGAGTACTACATACCCTTGCTTGCTTCAACATGCTCTAAATTGCTAGCTAAATTCTTATTTGATGATGAGAAGCATATTTGTAAGCAAATAAACTGCAACTTCGTCGCAAGTGATTTTTCAAATGATTTGTCACTTCTGGAAGTTTCAGCTTTCTGTACAGAAATTTAAGTGTATCACATTATCTTAATCTCAGATAGTGCAAACATCACTTGTTCATCGCAGTCCTAGAGAACAAGAACTTCTAAGACAATAGGATTCTACCCATAAGAAATTTTGTTGTAATAATGTGTTTTTATCACATGATGAAGACTTAGAAGAGAAAACAACTTTTAAGTGATGGTTTAGTTGGCCAATGAAGACGTTTACGAGAGAAAGGAAATGCTGTGACGAATATTATAGCTATGGACAGATTTGTACTAAGTTAAAGACTGATATACTTTCTGCATATTTGATGCGCTTTACAGATTTCATCAATTATGATATTAGATTGTCATTAGCAATATACTTGCAAACTCCCTTGACAAACCAACCTTTAAATAGAACTCTGGATGATTTGTTGGACAAAACAGGGAGCCTGTTGTTTCTAACAAAACGCTTATAGATATTTAGTTTAATTATTTATTAATTTTAAGTGTATTCAATCTTGAATTAATTAATTATTTATGTTTAATATATTATGTTTTAATTTAATTAATTAATTTTAGAATTTATGTTTAATATATACCTTTTTTTGTTTTTTGGCAATTCAATTATATAATTTTAGAAATTTTAGTTTAAAGAATAACCTTGTATATTTTTTTGTAATTTTATGCAGAAGGTGGCTCTTTTCAACAGAATTGTGATGACTTTAATGAAATTTGATGCCATACTTGGGCCAAGCTCACTTGTATAACTATAAGCCTTATTAGCCTGAGCCCACAAAGTCCACTTATTCTGTATGTGCACACACACCCAAATCATTTTAGACTCAATTTGGATAGAATAATTTGAAACTAAAGATTTGAAATGAATGAATTTCAAGTTCACTCAAACTTGAGAGAATTTGAAATACAGTTATATTACTAAAAAAATCTATATTTATAAAAGGAGGGTTTGACTCTCTCAAGTGTTGACAAGTGACACTCTCTTTGAAAGACAAGTGGACTTTCAAAGTGATGACAAGTAGAGCTCTTCTAAATTGCCATGTGTAATATATTAATATATATTTTATGAAAAAGAAATATTTTACAATTAAAGAAATATTTAATGCAAAAGTCATTATTTCTCAATTAAAGAAATAAAAACAATTAAAATGATTTATAGTTAATGCAAAAATCATTATTTATCGTTACAAAGGTGAGAGAGTAATTACCACTTTTTAAGGGTAATTATTTGCTTGCCTTCCTCTCCCACCACCACCATTTTCATGGGCCTCTCCACTTCCAATCTCCCACAATACGTACAGAGTAACACAAAATAACCATTTTGCCATCGTAGAGAGCAATAATCGTAGTGAAGCAATTAGAGTTATCATAATTGTAGATACATGATACACTTGGTTAATTTGCTGTCATCAACATTACTACCATCCTTTTGATTTAGTTGAGGTACATTAGTCAACTTTGTTGTTTCTCATGTGATGTTGAATGAATTTGGCGGATTTCAATCATTGAGAAGCCACAACAAACACATTTTAATTTGGATTTGGGAACTTAAGGAGATAAATATTAGATGTATTGTAGCACCATTCAATTGATATATTTTCTGTTGTCGTGAGTTGTAATCGAAATCTGTATCTTGAAGTTTTAAATGATTGTCGGATACATATTTGTCTCTTTGTCATAATTACTGATTGACTTCTACATACCATTTCAACATAAAAGGATTTAGGGAAAAAAAGTGAATTTTCATGATGCTAATAGAATAAAATGTTGGTCCCAAGTGGTTAGAGGTTCAGAGGGGGTGAATGAACCTCTATCGATTTTGCGTTTTTAAATTTTTTTAGTGAAACAGGTTCCTGATTCAATAGTGAATGCAGTAACCTGACTCGATTCAAAAACCTGGTAGTAAGCTGATTCAGGTTTCTTACTCGGTGATCACAGTATGCAGCGGAATAAACTTAAGATAGAGTTTCCTTTGAAAAACAGTTTTTTTTTTCTAAAGAATGCTTTTAACAAAAACCTTTTGCAGAATGCTGATGCTGTATGTAGCAAGATATATCAATGCAATGCAGCAAGTAGATAAAAACAGTAAACACTTATGGCTTATAGTGATTCAAAGGTGGTGTAATCCTTCTACGTCCACTCTACTTCTTCTCAGAGGAGGAACTTCGTTAAGTCAGTTCGTTTTACAAGCTTCAGCTTTGCAAACCTCTTCCTAACAAGTTTACCTACTAGAATCAACAGATTCTTAGGCACTATCCCACACATGGTACAAAACTCACATAGAGTTATAAGCCTACACAAGACTAACACTTAACAAAGATCCAATCCTATCAATTAAGTACACCAAAAATATAAAACAACCTAGCACACAACACAAAGGTTAAAAAAATATATGTTTTCTTCAACTGGTGCAGCTTGAAGACAGTCTTGAACTTGTAAGCTCGAATGCTTGAATGACTGCTTCAGAGGTTGAGTGACTGAACTTGCAATGCTTGAGAATAGCTTAAAAGTTGATAGCACAAGATAATTTGATAGCTTAGATGATTTTAAGTTCAGTTATCTTCACAGTCACTTCTTCCTCCTATTTATATTTGTAGAAAAATGCCCGTTGAAGAGAGGCATTGTCCTCGTGGAAATTCAAACTTGATCCTCAAATCTCTTGCAATTAATGCGTCTGTAAAAACCGGGTACAGGACCTTGTCCTTCTCTGATCTGCATTAATGGCGCCACCCTTTGGATAGTACTATTTGCAGAGCCGCGGGTCCAGGTGTCACTACCTGATTGGCTTGACACTGACTTCTATTTACTGGTAACTTGGAGCAGGATCTAATCCTCGTACATCACCAGAATAAACCTCGTATAGCAACTAAAAAGATGGAAGGAACTTACAGCTTTCTGCTTAGGTTGCAGTGGTTGCAAACTGTTCTGTGCCTACTTCCTGATCTGCGTTAGCTTCCTGTTTCAGAACAGTTTTCTGTTCTCGAAACCTGCAGTCAGCTTTCTAAACTACAACAGCTTCCTGATCCTGAACAACTTCCTATTCCAGAATCTTGCAGTCAGCTTCTTGTCTTCTATACTGCTTCCTATTATGCCGCTTACTGGTCCAGCTTTTTGATCCTGCTTCCATCTTTAGTTCGCTGATATAGAAACCTCTTCATCTCCAGGATCCTGCTAAACTCAGTATATACTCTTTTCTGGTATGTAAAAACTTCACGACACAAACTTGACAACCTATCTAAACAACCAGAATTCCACTTATAAAACGTGGAAAATGTGTACTCTAACTTTCTAACCAAAGTTACATTGTCTCATCAAAACTTATCAGAAATATCCCAACAAAAAACCAACTTAATTTCAAAAATAAAGAAAAATTATATTAAGTACAAACAAAACACTTCGAAATAAATGTACAACAAAGAAATAAAAAGATGTTTAAGGATACTAATATTTTACAAACTCACAAAAAAAATGCCTTCTATTTATTGCACGTGTTTCTGTGGTCCAACCCAGAAAATAGAAGTTGTGGTTCATCTGAAACCAAGATTTATTGCGTGGCATAATTGACAGTGCGAGTCTGATTGGGCTCTCTATGACTATCGTCCAAAGCACTCTACAGCAATGCCTTATTAGGCTTAATATTTCACTTTCATACACGTGAAATATAAAAGAAACAATCAGAAATAATTGAATTATGACAAATCAAGGAACACAGAGGCACAACATGTATGTATAAAAATGTTATCGACTCGGTTTGAAAGCTATACAAAATTGAGTTTTATCAATTTAGGCTCTATTTGTTTTGACAAACAAGGATAAGTTAATTATCTAGGTCAGCGAGATAACTTTATAGGATAAGATAAAAATTGTTATCAATTTCCAATGTTTACTCTAACATATAATATTTGGACAAAGATATCAACTATCCTTATCCGTCATTTACTATGTACGTAATATATGAATGTTAGGATAAGAATGATATTATCTAAATATCCCTTTTATGTAAATGTTTAATGTTTACTAGGGATAAAAATGTAATTTCCTAATGTTATTTCAAGTTTTGGGTAAATTATCATAGGGGGCCTAGATAATTATCCAATGAATTATCCGAATTTTGACATTTTATCCCAAATCGGAAGAATAACCCGATTTGTTATTTCCATCAAAGTAAATACAAGATAAAATTAGATAAAATGTTATTATCCTAAATCATCCCTCAAAGTAAACGGAGCCTTAAAGTTTGAAAGATAGATTAAGTGTTAAGTTAGGGTTTAAATATAAAATAAATATTAATTCGATGTCTGAAAGATGAATTGATCATTTGAAAATACACAATAAAATCATGTTTGGCATTTCAAGTTTTTAGATTTATTAATATTGCTTATATAATTATATATACAATTTTTCTCTATATTCTTTACTTTTTTATATATCATTTTTTTCTCATAAACCTGAAATACATAAATCATATTTTGAATAATCATTTTTCAAATATTTAGAAATCGCTCATTGCCAAACAAAATTTTTAGTTTATGAGTTTTTAATTGATAGTTATATTTTCGGTTTGAATCAATTTACATCCAGAACACTATCATACTGGGGGTAAGGGAGTTATCGTGATCTTGTTTTTGATAGGTATTAAAAAACAACCAATTATGTAAGTCATAGCAAAAACAAGTTATACTCAGTTAATATCTTAAAAAGGTGTTACTTTTCAAAATATTAATCAAGTCACAATATGTACTTTACTAAAATTAGTGAAGATGGTGTTACCTTCAAGAGGAGTAGACACGTGGATTGTCAGATAACCATCTGAACTCTCTCCTTCGAAAGAGGACATTATAGAACAGGTTTTTTCACATTATTATAGAATCAAGAATCATTTAAAAAATAGTTTTAAAATATAAATAAATCCCATCAAGTTATTATTGTTTAGCTACATAAATAAACCTTTATTAATTGCTAGATAGATTAGGCAAAAGGTTTATCAACATTAAGAAAAAAATGTCAATTAGCTATCACTGATTCAAGGATATTTTAACCTGTTCTGCCATCAATCTTAACATCTTATACTTTAGCTTAGTCTTCTCATCATACTACTTTGCCATCACATCCCCAATCAAACTCAACTTTTCCTTCAAAAACTTATCACAACCATAGAAGAAGTGTTCCCTCAATATTATGAAACGACTCAAAATACGCATTGTGATATGTAGAGAGATGCACATTAAATTAAGAGAGTTTCAACATCAAATCAGTTATTCTAATCATGACACAAATGGGCAATTTAAAAAAAAAAGTGTGTGGGAAGGCGTTGGGTACAATAGAAGAATGGGTGCATAGTGAATTTATAACAGTGGGATGTACTTACTTTGCATTGCATAGTATAAAACAAATGAATTTGAGGAGAAGAAGAAGACTTGAAAAAAAATTCATTAGTAGAAGATGTCACGCCCCAGAACCTTTCGTTAAATAATATCAGAGTTTTTCTTTTTGGGCGTGAAGAAAGAAAGGGGAAAAAGATGAACATGATAATAAATAGAAAGAAAATGGAGAGGATAAGAAATGGTATGCTTGAAACATCGGATATCACCGATAAATAAAGTTTTGAAACCTTACGCAGCGGAAAAACATTAGGGTCCTTTACAAGGAAGGAGAAATACAGTTTTCTTTTACAAACGTGGAACATCGTTTCATCATAGCTTTAAAACACAAAACAGAAGATGGACACAACTGATAAGACACCCCTCTCTCTATGCATCATGAATCTCTTCATCTCCTGTAGGGTGAGTACAGAATAGGGGTGAGTGCGTTGAATACACTCATGGGGATACTTTCCAAGCTTTAATATTATTAAGTCGTTCACATATTAAACATATATAAAGTTCAGCAAGTAGTCACAACATATAAAATGCATAGCACACAATGTAGAACACACGGCTCTAAGAGCACTCAACTATACTCGGTGCTTTTTCGGGCCACCAGTCCGTTCCTAACATATGGTGCTTTTTACGGGCCACCAGTCCATCCCTAACATGACGTATGATGCTTTTTACGGGCCACCAGTCCATCCCTAACATGACGTATGGTGCTTTTTACGGGCCACCAGTCCATCCCTAACATGACTTAGGACATCCGTCCACATTCATCGTATTCATAAATTATGCTTGAATGTAGTAATCACAACATATAATCACAGCACGTAGAGTTCAACAGTTCATTTATCAATTATGGAAAACAGTAACGTGTTGAGTTTAGAAGTTACCCCCACCTTGTTCGGTGGTTACCACGTGAGTAGCAAGTACTACAGATTTGACAATTCAGAGCTCGAGTAGCGAGTCCCAAAGTCTGATACACAATGCCCAATCCCACAAGTAGCCTACATAAGTTATAACGATTCTTAGATCCTTAATAATTATAATTAAAGTTGTAAAAGACTCCGGCGGAGAAGAAATCGTTAAATACGCGACAGATCTAAAGCTCTAAAGATCGGAGTTGGAGAGACGAGAATGGATAATCAATCCATGTAGCTAAGATGATAGAGAATGAAGTTTGGGTCATGACGGAAAAAGAATGAGCTCGATCGGAGTTAAAACGAGCTCAAACGGAGCATTTTAGATTCAGGGGTATTTTGGTAATTTTCATCGAAAGGGGAGGAAGAGGGAACGAGTAGGGTCGCTACGGAAGAAAAATGAGCTCAATCGGAGTTGAAATGAGCTCAAACGGAGCATTTTAAGATTGAGGGGCGTTTTCGTAATTTTGGTCGAAAGGTTGACTTTGACCGGGCCCACGACCCTCGGTCAACGACATCTCGTCGGTGACAACTCGATGTCGACGTACGGCGGAGAAAACGGGGTTCGGATCGAAAACACGGCGTTGCGGGCCACGTGGCACGCGCGTACCCGGCGCCGGGTGAAAAACCCGGCGGCACCCGGCACCTCTCGGCAGCTGCCGAGTTTTCTCGGCAGCATCGGGTGCGCGTCTCGGCAGGTAGGCGGCATTTCTCGGCAGCGTCGGGGGAAGGGCTCGGCAGCTGCCGAGTTTTCTCGGCAGCGCATCTCGGCGGCTCGGCAGGTGGCTTCCCGGCGCGCGCAGCTCGCGCCCAGCTCTCCCGTCGCCGGCCTGCTTGACTGCCCCTCTTCCCGGCGCCACCCGGCGCGGTGACGCCGCCCTCCGCCACCTCCACCACCCCCGCCGGAAACCTCTCACCGTCGGCTACCACCTCCGGCCACCCCTCGCCGGATTCCGGCAGTGAATAGTACCAAAAACCTCGCCGCAAATCCTTCGTTACCACATTCCTAACACCGAGGCTAGGGTTAGGGTTTTTGGGTCGGTTTTTTGCCGTTTCCCGGCGAACGAGAAATCGGAATTGAATTCCGAAACCTATCCTAGACTCGTCTCGACGAGACGAACGTCGTGTGCGAAAATCGGCCAAAACCGATAACTTTTAATTTTTCCGGCCACCGCCGGCGGCGGCGCCGCCGAGACGGCGGCGGTGCTCCGGCGACCTTTCCGGTGACGGCGCCGTTGGTGGCTCGCCGGAGACCGGAAAATGGGAAGAAAAGAAGAGAAGAGAGAGACTTACTTGTTTTCGTCGCTTTCGGCTCGTTCGGAGAAACGATGAAAAATGAATTGCCTGAGCCCCTATTTATAGATTTTCAAAGCCCCTATTTATAGATTTTCAAAGTTATTATTTACCAAGTAAATTTTATTTACCATCCATTAAAATATTATTTTCCGTTTTACCCTTCATCTGGATTTTACCTTCTCATTTTACCTCGTCTTTGTATTTGACTCTTTTCTTCGTCATCTGAGCTACGGTTCTCCGATTGATCCCTAGTTTGTTTCTATTTTCTCGTTTTTCCGTTGCGCATCTCATGGTAATAAAATATTTTACGTTCCACACCTAAAGTTCCCATCAGTTTAAATCGTACCTTAACGTATACTTGAAACGCATATAGACAATTAAGAATTAATGCACATAAAATATTTTAATTAAGGGTTTGATTATTTAATTAACCAATTATGCTTTGTATTTGGTCCGGGGTACTACAGAAGAACTACAGAGTTGTCATCACTTACCAAAGTGTCTTTAAGTTCAATAAGAGCAGCTCCGCTTGCGACAATCAGGAACCATCATCCTAGATTCAGACAACATATTTCACGATATGATGTCTTGGAGTAGCCAATGATAGTCTCAACACATGTCATTGTTTCTGAAATTGTATAGAGTTGCTTAGTTCTGTTCAACGTAAAACTCATGCTCTCTAATAATTTCTCTTCCGCCAAAACCTACCAGATTCCATGAGTTTTAACATAACCAAACCAAATTATGGAACTATTCCGCTAATATTCAATACCCAATTGTAAAAAAAATCCCGATTTTTTTTTAATTTTAGATGATCACAACAAACTATAAATTAAACCCATTACAGATAAAGTTGTGACCAGAAATCTACCAAAATAATTTTAAACTTTACTTCATTTTAAAATTAGAATTAAATCTTTAACCGCAAATGAGTAAAAATAGTTCAAATTCACTTACCTAAATGGTTTGTCCATTGGTAGAAGCCATTGTACTCAGAGAAACGCTTTGCTTCGTTTACTGTAGAATCTCTCAACAGGAAGAGGTAATGTCATAACAGAGGTTTCTTAGATAATTTAATTATATAAGATGTCGACTCTTTTACATATTCGTGCATTTACTTACGCCATTTATGTCTATGTTCTTTTTCGCAAACATAATAAAGTAGTCTCAACTTTGGAGCAAAATTAGTTCAAAATGAAAATGATGGATTTTAAATCCGCATCTAGCCAAACATCATCGATGAACTAATTGCTAGGAATTTCAAATCCTTCATCAAATCGTTCCATCTAAATGAAGTCTTATTGTTTTTGTAAGTCTATGATGCTTAGGACACTACAAGAAAAATGCACATTGCGCGTTGTCTGGGATTCGAACCCGAGTGACAAGGTGGTACTCCAATCACTAGTGTTTTATGTATTATTATTCTACATGCATTTCTTTTATTTCAATTTTTGATATTTTTCAATTTTCTATTATCACATACTTTTTGTTAATTTTTATTATTTGTATTTTTAATATATTTTAAAAGGTTAAATATATATATATAATTGGAAGATTAATGACTAATTAATATATATTTAGTAATATTTAATCTAATTTCATTAATTTTAAGACAATTATAAAATATACTAGTGCATATTTTTAATATATTTTATTAAAATACTATTTTTTTAAATTATGAGTTTGTTCATATAAGATAATATTAATGCAAATAATAAGATATATATATATATATATATAATTGGAAGATTAATGATTAATTAACATAAGCTAATATAAGATAATATCATAAAATAATTAAATTTTTCAAATTTAATTTAATTAAAAAATAATTAATATTATCACATATTTTTTGTTAATTTTTATTATTTGTATTTTTAATATATTTTAAAAGTTTAACAATATATATATATATATATATATATATATATATATACAATTGAAAAATTAATGACTAATTAACATAAGATAATATAAGATAACATCATAAAATAATTAAACTTTTCGAATTTAATTTAATTAAAAAACAATTAATATTATCGCATATTTTTTGTTAATTTTTATTATTTGTATTTTTAATATATTTTAAAAGGTCCACAATATGTATATATATATAATTGGAAGATTAATGATTAATTAATTAACATAAAATAATTAAACTTTTCAAATTTAATTTAATTAAGAAACAATTAATATATAGCATTTCTTCTTTCATTTAAAAAAATATATATTGTAATATTTGACTTTTTTTTTAAATTAATTAAATTAGTCTACGACAACGCTTCTACGAGACTACGACAACGTTAGAAAACAACCATTGTCTTAGGGTCCTAGGACAACACGTCTACGACAACAACAAGTTCAAACCCTTGTCTATGAGAGAATTTTTCGGGCAAAAACAACGGTTCCGTCAGTTTAGACTACGACAAGGGTTTTTTTGAAAAAACCCTTGTCTTAGGGGTGTAGTCTATGAGAGAATTTCTTGTAGTGGTCCTAAGACAACACGTCTACGACAACGGCAAGTTATAACCCTTGTCTATGAGAGAATTTTTCGGGTTTTGACAACGGTTTCGTGTACAACAACAACATTTGAGGATACGACAAGGGTTTTTGAAAAAACCCTTGTCTTAGAGGTGTAGTCTATGTGCATTTTTCTTGTAGTGGTACGATAAATACCCCTAAATGAAAAGAATGAACCGAAAAGCACACACAATTTTTACTTTCAAATAAATGGTAAATATTTTTGCCAACACTTGATATATAAAATATAGTATTCACATAATTACCAACATGACATCTATACTATATATAAAATAAAAAAAGTTGACAAATTTTACAAATTTGCCATATTCCCTCTCAAACTATCAACCAATAGAAAAAAAAAACTAAATAATTTTTAAGTATCTTATAGAATAAACTTCATATATATCTTACATAATAAGCTATCTTATAATTTATATATAGGAGTAGAGATGAAACAAAAGAAGCTATTTTAAATGATATGATTATATTTTAATGATATAATTAAAATTTGAAAATAATGAAATTTAAACATTGTCAAAAATTAAAATTTTGAAAATTAGTTTATAATTTTAATATATAAATGTGGAAACTAGTTTTAAAATCTAAATTTCATTTTATGAAGGGTTGTAAAATGTTTAAAAGTTTGAAACTATTATAAAAATATTAAAATAATAATAAAATCTGAAATTAATAATAATAATAATAATAATAATAATAATAATAAGAAGAAGAAGAAGAAGAAGAAGGAGGAGGAGGAGGAGGTTGTGAGATTAAGTCTAACAATCTTAAATCAATAAATAAAATTTAAAAAATAATTCAAATATATATGTAATATTAATTGTGTAAGATATAAAAATCAATAAATTGAATGAATTTTTTAAATAAAAATAATAAAAATATTTGATAAAATTTATTCAAAATTATTTCAAATAAATAGATATAATTAATCTAAAAATTGTTTTAAAAAACTATAATATGTTCCAAAAAAATCGAAAAATGGTTTCAAAAATCTAAGAAATATTGTTTTAAAATCTAAAATTAATTAGAAACCTAAATTTATAAATATAAACTAAATTTTTTTGGAATAAATATAATGCTTTTTGAAAAAATCCATCTAAAAACAATGCAGAAAATTATTTATAAATTCTAAAAATAATTATAAGATATAAAAGAACAAAAATATGAACAAAACATATTAGTTAGTATAATTAATCACTTCTTAATTATTCAAAAATTAAAACTCACAAACACAAAGCTATTATTATATTATGTTCAATTTTATTTTCATATTTAATTGTTGAATATTGATATTATCAATAAAAAAATATGGTTTTTTACAAATTTCGAAATAATAAGATGTCATGAATAACCTTTTAATATAACAACTTCATTATATTATTGCAAATCGTATATATATATTTTCATAATATATAATAAACCGCGCATCGCGCGGGAGTACTACTAGTTTGTGGTGAAGCGGAAGAATCCACATAACATATTTGTTATGATTGAACCTTTACTTCTTTGTGATGTAGGGCGATAGCCCAATCTTTAATGAGAATTACCTATTTTCCTCTAATAAAAAATTACCAACATGATATGCTGCCTTAATAAGGTCTGTTTATGTAATATACTAATATATATTATTAGGAAATAATGAAAATGTAACGATTCAGTTTCAACAACAAAGGGCAATTAATCAATTCTGACAGGAAAAACCTTCAAAATGATCAAAATATGAGTGAGAATGAAATGAATGTGAGTATTGAACAACATTAGTTTTATATTTATATCTAAGAATACTTTACTAACTTAAAGTTCATTTGGATAGAGTGATTTGAAATCTAGGATTTGAATAAATGAATTTCAAATCCACTTAAGCTGGTAATTTGAAATCCATCTAAATTGTTCAAAAATTACTTCAAAATCAAAGTGATGAATTTCAAATTCATATCTATCCAAGCATCATCGATAGATTTACAATTAGAAATTTCAAATCTCTCCTCAAATTCTTCCATCCAAATGGAGCCTAAGAGCATTTTAGTAAATTAAAATTAAATAATAATAATAATTCCTACGTTAAGCATACATTTATATTTAAAATTAGGGTTAAGTGTAATAGTCAACTAAAATATTGATTTTTTTCATTTTACAATCTAATTTTCTTTATCTGATACATTTATATTTAAAATTAGGGTTAAGTGCAATAATCAACTAAAATATTGATATTTTTTTCATTTTCCAATCTAATTTTCTTTATCCCATTATAACTTTGAAGTTTTTGAGTTTATCAAAATACAATCTAAAACTAATATATATTTGAAAAAAAAAAAGTCAATTAACCAGTGTAGACTCGGCAATCAACTCATTTGGGAGGTTCCTACACGTGTACATACGATGATTGCTGATGTGATAATGATTGCTCCCACTTTTACCAAATCCACTATTAGTATATGTGAATGGTATCTTGTGAAAAGAATAATCACTGCCTGTTGGAATAGAGACCACCTTTTTAGTAATTAAAATGAAGCTTGTCTAATTTTTTCACATTAAATTAAGAAAAAAAAACTACTATTTACATAACAAGTAAAAATTAAGGGTATAAAAGAAAATTCGCGGATAAAATTTGTATTTTCTTAAATACATTTACATTAAATGTATTTTCTTAACTTGGTAAAATATTGAATTTGGATTATGTTTGTGGAATGGATGGAGTAGCATTTGTTAAGATCATGAAAGATTTTGTGAATGGTACCATGTACATAATTTTTTTATTTTTTTGGTTGAAGCACCATTGTAAACACTTTATGTTATACCTTTTCTTTTGATATATACAAACTGTAATTGTTATCTTATATCTACCTTAAACTATGACATTGCATTTGTATTGAGGTATTACATGGTAAACCAAATTATAATGGATTATATTGAAAAAATTAATTCGAAATGAAAATAATAAATTTCAAATTCATCATTAATTCAGCAATACTAATAAATTTGCTACTATGAGTTATAAATTTTTTATGTTCACCAAAGTCAGTTGAGCTCCAATGGATTAGGAGGAAAAGGGTGGTTATGGTTGCTTTAGTAGACTTTTGTAGTATCTTAGTTTCAAACATGACTCATACATAAAGTAACGAAAACTATACCACTCATTTTAATGATTTTTTCTTCTTTACCACTAATAAAAACATTTTATTTAATTTTATTTCGACTCTAAAATTCTAATTCGGGCTGAATTAGAGCAATACAGGTCTCTCTATATATCATTCATATGTCATTTAGTATAATATTTTATTTAAAATTGAATAGATTTTAATAAATTTCTCTGACTCTTCATTAACCATCAT
Organism: Scutellaria minor; assembly: GCA_954870855.1. Classification (NCBI taxonomy): domain Eukaryota; kingdom Viridiplantae; phylum Streptophyta; class Magnoliopsida; order Lamiales; family Lamiaceae; genus Scutellaria; species Scutellaria minor. Next base: position 11,519,430 of record OX940738.1, on the reverse strand, counting down.
ATTATTACATTGAGAAGGTTAAATAATTTTCGTGAGCATTACTTTGCCTATTTACTAATATTTACTTCATTGTTGTGGTTGATTTTCTTGAATATTTTCTAATTTAATTGTATTTTATGACTGCATCATTTTCATTTTAAAATAATAAACATTATAAGAAATAAAATTTAATTAAATTATTTACAAAGAGATTATTATGAATTATATAAAGGTACAAAGTTTGATTGTAAGATTCAATTGATTTATCTACGAAATTTTGCTTATATAGGTCTGATAGCGACATAGGCTGTGGTAATGGACTAATGGTAGTGGGGAAGAAGGAGAAGGAAGATAAAAGATGATGTAGTGAAGAAAAAATAAAAAGACAAGAAAAATATGTAAATTTATTCTTTAAACCCTTTGAATTAAACTAAAAAATGTTAATTCAACCAAAACTCTGAAAATTGTTAAATTAAAACAAAGAGTTAAAAATAGAAATGTAGATATAGTGCATGTCACACGTAAATATACTTGAAATAATTGATACAGTCCTTTACCAACTACTTGGATCCACACTTCAAATTTATAGTGCACATCACACGTATTTTGGGTCATTGCCTAACTCCTTGTAATTATTAAACAGACATCCTTTTCAAAATTGTCACATCCAATTTGATTTCTATTTAAAAAAAATCAAATGTAAAAGTAAATCATTTTACCTAGTAATGAAACGAAATGAATTGGATAAGCTTTTTTCTCACAAACATGCATGAACTATCTAGTCCTTAATATACCACACTTGGGCAATGAAAATATTTTATTTTTTATATAATAAAGGGTATAAGCCGAAATATTCCTTTCATTACCAATCAGAATAAAAAAAGTCAAATAATTCAACTAATCATAGGATTAGGATGAAGCTGATCACTCTTATCTAGAAGTTTGTGATAAGAATTAATATGAATCACTTAAACCCATTGTTGAAGTTTTTGTCCCATCTTATAATGTCCAAATTGCAATCTTGTATTTTCAGAAAATATGGAATGTACATCAAAATAAGAATTCATGTGAGGTGGCTTTAGAAAAATAAAAGGAGAAAATCATTGCAACTTGCAAGGTTAATGTCATTTCATATGATAAACGGTCAAATCATCCTAAACTAATGGTATAAGTGGAAATGTATTACAAGAAAAACGAGTATTTAGGGCAACAAAATGTTGTTATAAAAACATTGATAATTATCGTAAAAATATTTTGTGATAATATTTTGTCGTTAAGTTATTATCACAAAAGTTTTCTAGCATATAGTTTTTTTGCGACGACATTGTCGTCGCTAATATATTAGTGACAATATTTATTGTTGCAAATAAGTTTTTTTATTACTTTTTGTGACAATGTATTGTCAATTTATAATAGCATTTTTTGCGACAATTTGTCGCAATAACTAGACTTTTCAAGACAACTTTTATTGTCGCAAAAAATCTTATCGCAAATACTCATTTTTCTTGTAGTGATGTAAGATAATTTGGCTAATATATTTCTATATATGTATAATCTACTGTAAAAATAAAAAATAAACATGCATTCTTTTCATAAATATCCCTACAAAGGAAATTAATGTAATTAGAAGCTAATATTTTTTTTTTATCATTTTTGAACAATAAATAATGAATATATATATACACACACTATCTACATATATATAATAACAATTACCCCCTAAAAATAGTAATGCCAAAAGTTTTCCCGCCCATTTTCACTTCCTAATTATAGAAATTTTATTAAATATTAAATATTTAATTTTTTGTGATATTAATTGAATTTATGGTAATTTCCAAAAATATTGATTTTGTATAATGAATATATATGGTATACAATCAAATCATTATATATATGGATGAAATATATACATATATATATGTATAATAATAATAATAATATTTTAAATGATAATAATAATAATAATAGTAATAATAATAATAATAGTAATAATAATAATAATACTAATAATAATAATAATAATAATAATAATAATAATAATACAATAGTGATCCAAACAAATTTTTAATTTTTTTTTATAATTAGATGATATTTAGAACATTATTTTATTACTAATCTCAATCGTGAACTAAAAAATCTATAATTACATTTTTGTATCTAGACAAGATGTACAATTATTTCATTTCTTCATCATTCAAATGGTTGTTTTCAACATACTTACAATTCTGGCTAATATTCCCTACAACTGGATAACACTTATAATTTAATAATAATAATATAACAATACTTATTATAATCTATATATCTATATATATATATAATAACAATTAACCCTCAAAATAGAAATGATAATATTTTCCCACCCATTTCCAATTCCCAAAAGTAGAAATGCAATATTTATTATTTCATAATTTATAATTAAAAAAATTATTGTATTAAACATGATTATATATATGGTAATAATATCATCTATGATACTGACAAAATCTTAGAAATTATAATCTATATATGGTATATAAATGTTAAAATGATCTCATCTAATAAATGCTTAATTATTGCTATAATAAATATTAAAGATATATATGTTGAATAAATTAAAAGAATACAAATGAATGAATTTCAAGAGAATTTTAAACCATCAAAGTATAAAAAATATATAAAAAATTATCGTTAATGTTGTAACCCCCTCCCCCCTAATTTTGTCTATATATAGAAGGAGATTTATAACAAAAGTAAAAAAAAAAATCAAATTTAAGTTGACTTACTATAATTTCACCAATATGTAACAATGTGATTCAAATAATTTTATGATTTTTATTATGTATGTAATTATAAATACATTTATAAAATTCATAATTTTGATATATATATATATATGATTTTTTTTATATGTGATCTTAATTATTATTCATCTATAAATACATGTCAACTACAAGTTTGTACATCTTTGACTTCACTTCGCCTTTTCAAGATAAATGATTGTTTAGTTTTTCATTACAATAACCATTATTTTGACGAATACGACTCATATTTTTAATGTCGTCAATGGTATCAATACCTTCCGTAATTTTGTGGGCACTAAAATTTTGTTTCGTTAGATCACATGACATTATTCCATACATAAATAAAAAAAGATGTTTATAGTTATGACTTCAAAGACCAAGAGGTAATTATGCGAAATTGTTTTGTTCAATATATATATATATATATATATAAATAAAAAAAAAATATATATTTATATCACCTCAATAAATATATAATAATCAAGTTACTTAGCATATATAACATAACATAAATTATCTACTTCTATAACTGTATTCCAAATATGTTGAGAAACTATATAAAAATCACATAATTTTTATTTGACAAATATGTCATTGATAATACTTCAATTTACTATATCCAGTTAAACAATACTAATAATATGACACAATGTTTACATAATTTAATTATATTAAGTAGAAAATTATTGTATAATCTTATAAAAATAATATACTAATAAAAATGATGATAACTTTGAAGCATTTACCTTATCTATAATCTATGCTATATTAATTCTTTTTTAAAAATCATAAAGATTATTTATTGTATAAAGATATTTAATATATATATATCTTGAATATAATAAAAGAATATATATATATATATAATATGATACATTATTGCATACAATTAATATTATAAATAGGAAATATAAAACTTATGAACTTATATATTTTCTATTAAAATCTAAAAATTAAGTATATGAAAATATCATTTATAAAAAAAAAAAAATTATATCATTTATACTTATAAAAAATTAATAAAACTCACTTTTTATGTCCATTTGCTGGATTATATAAATAAATCTTCAATATTAATCTTGAAGAATAGAAAGCCATTGCTATTTATAAGAGTGATAATATGTCAATGATTTTTTTTTTCCATATATCTTTTAAATACTTTGAATTTTTAATTATGAAATTTCATTGTCATCTGTATAAAACCAACCAATCTTATTTCCACTTTCTAAACTAAAAATACAAATATTTATTATTTTATAATTTATAAATTATAAATATTCAATTTTGCACAATTTATGTATATCCATAAATCATTTTGTGGTATGAAAATCATTTTGTATATACATGAAAATTGAGAGAGAAAAAAAACATGATCATATTTGATATGTTATAAATTTATCATGATTTATGTAAATAATGTACTAATATCATGCTAAACGTTCATAAAAATTGTGAATAACACTTTGTACCTAAATTTAAATCATTATATATATCCACAAAAAAATTAGCAAAAAATATATCTCTTTTAATGTAAGAATAAATAATGTTTCATCCATGATTAAAAAACAATTGTAAAATTGAAATTTCATTATAATGGTAGCATCAAGTTTCTAAATATTTTACTTTCTATTGTTATATAGTTTCATGGTTTTAGACTTACTAGATTTTGACATGTTTATCATCAAATATGATTTTTCTAAGAGATACATTTTAATTTTAGAGCATTTGGAAAAAAAATTATATACAATAATATCATTGTTTTTACACTCATTATGAATAAATTATTGAACATATATTTGCATAAGGTTTTTTTTTCCAAGTCAATTATGATAAAAACAATTAGTAAAGTAGCCAAATAACGTATGATGTAAATAAGTAATATTCAAAATTGGTAAATTATATGAGTAGTAGATTAAATAGAAATAACTTAAAAGAACTATATTGTTTTTTTATGATCACCATTTTTATATCAAAAAATTACTAACACTTGAAACTTATTTGTTACATCACACAGGTACCAAATGAGGTAGAAATATTATTGAGAATTGATTATAATATTTAATAATACCGTCATTTGACACTCATTATAATGAATAATCTATTAGCACATATTTGCATAAGCATTTTCCAAACTAATTGTGAGAAAAACAATTAGTAATAAAGTAGTCAGATAATATAAGATGAAAATAAGAAATATTTAAAATTCATAATTTATATGAGTAGTAGATTAAACTGAAATAACTTTGAAGAAGTATATTGTTTTTCATAATTAACATTTTTATATCTAAAATTTATTGACACATGAAATATATTTATCCATACGTCACAATGAGATTGAAATATGATCGAGAACTTGATTTTTTTTCATAAATTAAAGTTTTCACATTAAATCGAAATATTTCAATTTAATGGTCGTACATCACATAAGTAATAAATTAGACTGAAATTCATCCAAGAAATTTATTATTTTTCGTATACTACATTTTCTTATCTAAATATATAAATTATAAAATTTATATGCCCGTGCATCGCAGGGGACTTATACTAGTATTATGCTAAATTAACCGAAATTGTCTTCTGGATAAATCTTATTACTAAAATTTGAAATGTTGTTCTAAAACTTGATAACTTTGAGATCAATATTGATGTCGAACTTTATGAGTTTTGAGGCCAATATTGATGTAGCAATATTAAATAGTAGAGAAATTAATTATTTTATCTAAAATATAAGGATGTGATGTTAATATATATGGTAGATTCGCAATAAAGAGGTAAGTAAGTATTTCATAGTGTGAACATAATTTCATTTCGTCAACTAATCATATTTGTCATTATTTGTTTTATTAACTTCGTTTACAAAACACGCGAAAAGAATTAAAATGGTGTTTGCGCACGTGTTTTGTGGTGAAGGCGTCGTTATATTTGTATTATTTGTTTTATTAACTTCGTTTACAAAACACGCAAAAGAATTAAAATGGTGTTTGCGCACGTGTTTTATGTGGTGAACACGTCAAACGACGCCGCTTCAGTACATTCAAACATAACCTTTGGGGCCCACTCCTCCTCATCACAATTAGTACCTGTTTAATCAATTATTACCTCTGATTTTAATTAAATACTACGTACGTTTTAAAATAAGTGTTACTCTGTAGTCTAAATTTTGTTTCAAATTAAATGTTGGTTTAAACTTTACGTAATTTTATTTCCAAATTATCTATATTAATATTTCTTAACTAAAATTTAGGGATTTAATATGATATTTTTTTTTATGAAATTAACTTGATTATGTTATCAATTTTGAATTTTAGATTCTTTAATTAGTAAATGATGTATTTGTAAAATTTTATGTTCCTTAATTTATGGTAAAAACTTCAATTCGACATTTAATTAGAAATAGAGGAAGTATTATTTATAGTTGTTATCATAAATTAAAGAATACAAAAATTTGGAGAAAAATGTTTTCAACAATCTCCCTCCCCCTCTACTTAATTTCTAAATTAAGGTTATTACATCTTGTGTGAATACATATCAAAGATATTAATTATGTAAATTGAAAATTAAAAAAAAATTTGGGATTGATGATAAACTTGGACGAAAATTGGAATTAAATTTTAATTAAACGATCAATAATTGGAAATAAGATTTGAGTCGTGAAATGATACCGATTTGAGATCAAAGGAAGTATTATTTAATAGCTCTTACGAAAACAACACATTGTGAATTTCAGATGGAATCATAAAATAATTATTTTGTTAAATCATCCCTTTTTTTCAATCTAATCCTATAACTCATAATTCCATGATCTATTATTTTCAAAACTACGTTAGTCGGCCTATAATTTTGAAATTCTCGATTTTTAGTTTGATTACTTGTAATAACAAATCAAAGTAACAAGTTGTTTATTTAACATCCAAATTACATATGAATATTGAATAAAATTCTAAAATAATTACATAATTTAATTGATAAGCGGTATAACATTTCATAATTAGTAAGAGAAAAGAAGTCTACACATTCTTTTAAAATAAATTTATTCTAAAAAATAAAAATAAATAATAATATTGTTAACCTTTTGAATTTCTGAAAAAAAATTCAAATTTCAAACTGACATTAATATGTGGATAAGAAAATGTTGATACATAAGTTTGAATGCCAAGTAAATAATGTTTGAATCACTATTAACATGTTAATAGATTAAAAAGTAGATGTTTTTTAAATTAGAAAACTAAATATAAATAAACGAATAAACTTTTACGAAACTTAAAAAAAAAAAATCCCAAATAGCACATATTTTGAAAGATTAAAATAATTTATTTTTTGAATTCCTAATATAAATTTATTTGCGAGGAATTTTTTGTTTATAGTTTATTAGAAATGAATGAAAAAACTACAATGGCATTTTGAAAAAAGAAGTCAAATTATATTCATGGGCTATACCGATCTGGGGTCAACGCTTCTAGGTTTTTATACATTAAAAATTGTAAAATATTAGGTTCCATTGATTAACAATTTAAATGTGACCCATCTCTTAAAAGATGCTTTCTTGGTGCATGGCCTTTCCATAACGTGATTATTCCTCACAAAATTATTAATTTCAAAGTAATTATAAAATGATCACAAAAACTTATGTGAGACGGTCTTACTGATAGTTTTCGTGAGACGGAGCTCCATCACTACAAATAACATGTTAATTGTTGGGTTTAGGTGGTGGATAATTGGGTTGTGGGTTGATCCGTCTCACGCAATACATTAAAATTCCGTGAGACGGTTTCACAAGAGACTTACTCAAAATGATATGGTTTTTCATTGATTTAATTTCGACATATATATTATATCAAAACATATTTTTCAAAATTGTGATTTAATCGTAATAATTAGTCAAAAAATTAAATCACCATATTTTTTTGACTTGCACATTAATTAATCATGAGTTTTGAATTTAATTAAGAAAATCTTAACTATAACACACAATTATTATTCGGATCGCAATATATTTTTTTGAGATCAGAAGTTTAATATTTACATAAAATGTTATGACATTAATACACCATTTAACTTGACACATCAACTCTGGTCGTTGAAGAATACAAATTATACTTCAAAATTGAACATGCTTGAAAGATGTTGTTTAGTCTAACTAAAAGCTTTATATTTGACTTCAAAAAGAATTTACTTACATTTCTACTGCAAATTAATCCAAAATAGCATTATTTTTATATTGAAAAGTATTATTGAATATTAAAAATTACCTTCTACTTGCAATTTTTTTTTTTTTTACTTTCAACTAGCATGTTCATAATTTTTTACGATTAATTAATAGTAATAATTTTTTACGATTAATTAATAGTAATAATTAGAAGTAATAGAGAGAGGTCGATGTAATGATGTTATCTGCATGGATAACTTTTAGTATTTCTCTTAAAAAAAAAAACTTTTAGTATTTAAAAAATAAAGAGAGAAAGAAAGAGGCAGGAAAGAAGGAGACACAGAAAGCCACAGTGGAGGAAGAAGAAGATCACACAACTAAACTATATAAACCCACTCTTCGCTCTTTCTTCTACACACTAACCTCTCTCTCTCTCTCTCTCTCTCTCTCTGCATTATTAATGGATAATCAGACCCGAAACCGATGCTCTGTTCTCATTATCGGAGCCGGAATCTCTGGTATATATGTGGGTGTGTGTTTTTTGTGCAAAAAATGGAGTAAATCTGTGCGATTATCACATGCAATAGTTAATCGATCGACTAATGGTGTGCGATGATTATGTATTGATACAGGAATAACGGCGGCGAAGGTGCTGGCGGAGAATGGGGTGGAGGACTTCGTGATTGTAGAGGCGGCGGACAGAATAGGGGGGCGGATGAGGAAGGAGGACTTCGGCGGAGCCACGGTGGAGATCGGCGCCGGCTGGATCGCCGGCGTCGGCGGAAATCAGGTGAATCCGGTTTTGGAAATGGCTCGCCAATCGAATCTCCGCACTTGCTTCTCTGATTACAGCAACGCTCGCTACAATATTTACGACCAAAAGTAGGAGTCCTCTTGATAACCACACTACCTTTTTATTTTTTAATTTTTTAAAATTAAAGAAATGAATTAATTTTTTTAATGCAGTGGGAAAATATTTCCGAGCGGTGTAGCGGCGGCGGCGTACGACAAGGCGGTGGAGTCGGCGGTCCAGAAGCTGAGGAATCCAGAATTTTATCCTGATTCTGATGAAACGTCGTCGTAATGTCTTACCTTGCTTTTCTTAGACAGAATAAATACTTTTTGGCTTGTCATCTTCTCGTAGAATCAGTTTTTTTGTCCTTTTATTAGCATATTTTATCTCCTATTTAACACTATTAATTACATCATTGGAATAATGCATTAAATATTATTGAAATGGAGAATTTGGCATGCGTTTTTATTCATTGTACTCATTAAAAAATATTATTTTCCAGAAGTCCAAAGAGTCCTATTGACTTGGCAATTGACTTCGTTCTGCATGACTTTGAGATGGCAGGTAAATTTCTTTTATCTGGCCTTTTCATTTCTTGCATTTTCTGGCTGTTAAAGTTAAGTTTTTACCAATTAAAATGTGATGGTTATTACAGAGGTGGAACCAATATCAACTTATGTTGATTATGGAGAGATGGAATTTCTTGTTGCTGATGAAAGAGGGTATGACCATTTGCTCTATGAAATGGCAGACACCTTTCTTTTTACCTCAGAGGGTAAAATCTTGGACACTAGGTTGAAACTCAACAAGGTAGACCACAATCATACTTACATAATACCAAACAATGATGATCATATGTCTCTCTTACATTCAGATTACTCATGAGTTGTTTTTGTGAAATTGAGGATAGGTTGTGAGAGAAATACATCAGTCAAGAAACGGTGTAATAGTGAAAATGGAGGATGGTAGTGTTTACGAAGCTAACTATGTGATTTTATCCGTTAGCATTGGTGTTCTTCGTAGCAATCTCATCTCCTTCACACCTGCCTTGCCGGTTTGTCTCTTTTGTTGTTACGTAATGAAATCTTGATAGATAGTTTGTTCATGTTTGGTTGTTTTCTTGAGGTCCCTTGATTCAAGAACGATGCTATTACGTGTTAAACAGAGTTGGAAAACAGAGGCTATATCGAGCATTGACATCATGGTGTACACTAAGATCTTCCTAAAATTCCCACATAAATTCTGGCCTTGTGGATCAGACAAAGAGTTCTTCATCTACGCCCACGAGCGAAGAGGTTACTACACGTTTTGGCAGGTTAAATACTGTTATTTGTCATCTATGAGTGTATCATGTATATAGTGATAAGAAACTGAACATGGTGTTTTGATCTCATTAGCACATGGAGAATGCTTACCCTGGATCGAATATCCTCGTTGTTACTTTGACGAATGAAGAATCTAAACGGGTCGAAGCACAATCGGATCAAGAAACCATGAGGGAAGCAATGGAAGTACTTAGAAACATGTTTGGTCCTGACATTCCGGATGCTTCTGACATACTCGTACCACGTTGGTGGAACAATCGCTTCCAACGTGGTAGCTATAGCAACTACCCTATTTATGTTAATCATCACATAGTTGATGATGTTAAGGTGTTTATCAGCTTCTCGATTCTGATATTTCAATTTATTTTCAATATAGTTTACAATGTTCTTTGACCTAATAATTCTTCTTGCAGGCACCGGTGGGACGGGTTTTTTTCACAGGCGAACATACGAGTGAAAAGTTTAACGGATACGTACATGGTGGTTATCTTTCAGGTATCGATACGAGTAAAGCTTTACTTGAAGAAATGAGAAGTGAAAATCGATCTTTTCTATTAGCTTTGACATTGACACAACCTGGAGCTGTTTTTGATATCCCTAGACAGCTTCTTCGTCTTCATAGTAGTAGTTTTCAGAGACTCGCTTATGATTAAACGAATCGTTGGATGATATTTTGGTGATATGAGATACGAGATTGAAATATCGAAATCAGTGGGAAAAGAAACATGGTAGTTGATCATATACATTTTTCTTGTACTTCAAATGTATTAGATACTTTATTTCTTGTTAAGGAGAATTATATGGTAGGCAACGGTTGTAAAAAATTATCAATGAAGACCACTCGATTGTTTTTAACTTGTTTTAAATAAACAAAATCTTCGTAAATAATCAAAAGAGAAACCAAGTTTGACACATGTCAATTTTTATGGTTAAATTTTTTTCCACCTAAATTAAATTAATCTCAACCATACACTTGGTACTAATTTATCTATATATATTTATGAATTTCTATAGTTATACTAATTTGATTATTCATTAAAATGAAAACTCCTATTTCCTAATGATCCCTCTCATTTATTACATTATAGTAATGACAATAATTGGATATTAAAAGCAATATACATCAATATTATATGATACGTTTATTCATAAAAATATTGTATATAAATTTAACTTTATTACTATATAAATCAAATTTCATTATATTTAAATATTAAATGAGATTACACCATTCATTTAAAATATTTATTTTTTAAAAAAAGTCGAAAAATATCGGAAAAAGTCAGATTATTGCAGACTATTACACATCCTTATTGAGAAAGAACCTAAAAACACTCATCCTTTTTGTGGATGCGCTAATGTATAGCATCTTAGAAGCAAACTAAAACATTTTACATACATAATTTAGAACATCATATTGTAAAAGAGAAGAGGTTTTTGTCGATGAGACTTTGAATGGTATCCTTCAAACTCTCCTCAATAGAAATATAATTGAGACCCAAAGTCTTTGCTTTTTCACTCGATACTTGAAAGAGTGGTGTTGCAGTTTCATACTCCTCCGTTGTACTACAATGACAACATAGAGAGGATGTTATTATGTAAGCACTACAAGAAAAAAAGGCTACGACAAGTGTTTTTAACCCTTGTCGTAGTCATATTCAAACTGTTGTTGTAGTTGGTGTTGTCGTAGACTCTGAAAAAAATGCGCTCAACGAGGTTTTTAACCGTTGTCGTAGATTGTAGTGTTGAAAAAAACCGTTGTCGTAGCCATATTAATAAATAAAACAATATTTTGCCACATAAGCCTGCCACATCATGCTAGGGATGACATGTCATCATAAGGATGACATCATCACTGAAATCATCATAATCGATATTATGCGTTGTGTGAGATTCAAACCGGGTGGCCCGGTGGTACTCCAACCACTAGACCATTGATGCCTTATGTGACAATATCTTGCATATATTTCTTTTATAATATATTTTTGATATTTTTCAATTTTTTATTATTACATATTTTTTGTTAACTTTTATAAAGTACCATTACTTATTAATATAAGTAATTGATTTCCAATTTTGATATATTAATATATATATATATATATATAATTGAATGATTAATGATTATATTAATAATAATTAATATAATTTTCAAATTATATATATAATGATTATATTAATAATAATTAATATAATTTTCAAATTATATATATATATAATGAATATATTTATAAAATTAATATATTTATAAAATTAATATATTTTTCAAATTATATGTATAATTAATATATTTATAACATTAATGTATTTTTCTCATTAATATATTTATAAAATTAATAATCTATTGTACATATTTTCTAAAATTTCTTTATAATGAAATAAAATTTAGTTCTCAAAATTAGTTTATTTCATCAATTTAATTCAACAATATATAGCATTTCTTCTTTCATTTAAAAAAAAATTGTAATATTTGACTTTTTTTTTTTAAATATTAGTCTACGACAACGCTTCTACGAGGCGACAACGTTAGAAAACAACTCATGTGACATTGTCTTACATATATTTCTTTTATAATATATTTTTGATATTTTTCAATTTTCTATTATTACATATTTTTTGTTAACTTTTATAAATTAAGTACCATTACTTATTAATATAAGTAATTGATTTCCAATTTTGATATATTAATATATATATTTATATATAAATAATTCAATGATTAATGACTATATTAATAATAATTAATATAATTTTCAAATTATATATATAATGAATATATTTATAAAATTAATATATTTTTCAAATTAATATATGTATATTAATAATTAATATATTTTTCAAATTATATTTATAATTAATATATTTATAAAATTAATAATCTGTTGTACATATTTTCTAAAGTTTCTTTATAATGAAATAAAATTTAATTCTCAAAATTAGTTTATTTCATTAATTTAATTAATTCAACAATTAATATATGCATTTCTTTGTTAACTTTTATAAAGTACCATTACTTATTAATATAAGTAATTGATTTCCAATTTTGATAGATTAATATATATATATATATATATATAATTGGAAGATTAATTAATTACTATATTAATAATAATTAATATAATTTTCAAATTATATATATAATGATTATATTTATAAAATTAATATATTTTTCAAATTAATATATGTATATTAATAATGCATATATTTTTAAAATTATATATATATAATTAATATATTTATAAAATCAATATATTTTTCAAAATTATATTTACAATTAATAAATTTATATAATTAATGTATTTTTCAAATTAATATATTTATAAAATTAATAATCTGTTGTAAATATTTTCTAAATTTTATTTATAATGAAATAAAATTTAATTCTCAAAATTAGTTTATTTCATTAATTTAATTCAACAATATATAGCATTTCTTATATCATTTTGAAAAAAAAATTTGTAATAGTTGACTTTTTTTTTTTTAAAATATTAGTCTACGACAACGCTTATACGAGTCTACGACAACGTTAGAAAACAACTCTTGTCTTTGCTTTTCTCATATTTCTAATATATTAGAAAGTCTTTTTATTATTCCTATTTTATTTATAATTAATTTTAAGTAATTCAGCTTTTATTTGTGTTAGGTAATCAACATTTTTTATTTAATTTAAGCTTATAATTTGTGGTTTATAATTTGTTGTAAATATTTACAATTTTTTTTTTATAATGAAATAAAATTTAATTGTCAAAATTAATTTATTTCATTCATTTAATTCAACAATATATATCATTTTTTATATCATTTAATTAAGAAAAAAAATAAAATAATTGTCTTTTTTTTTAAAAAATTTCAGTCTACGACAAGGGTTTTAAAATGGCTACGACAACGTTTTCTAACTCTTGTCTTAGGGGTCCTAGGACAACACGTCTATGACAACGGTAGGTTAATACCATTGTCTATAAGAGAAGTTTTCGGGCTACGACAACGGTTTAAAAATGTCTACGACAATGGTAGGCTAAAACCGTTGTCTATGAGAGAATTTTTGGGGCTACGACAACGATTGCTAAAAAACCCTTGTCTATGAGAGAAGTTTTTAAGCTACAACAACGGTTTTATCTACGACAACGGAATTTTAGGCTACGACAAGGGTTTTTATAAAAAACACATGTCGTAGGGGTGTTGTCTATGAGAGAATTTCTTGTAGTGAAGTAATGCAATAAAATACCTTTTCATTTATTTATTTGTTGCCAACATCAACCAATTCTCAATGACATGCAACATCAAATTTACATTAAAAAAAAAAATCATGTTTTCTTGAAAGAGTTGATAGAAACTCTTTATTTCCTAATAAAAAGGAAAAGGAAAAAAAAAAAAGATAACAAGGTTCCCAAGAAAAAAAAAACTAAAGAAAAAAAGAAATAAAACACACAAACACACACTAAATAAATAAAGAGCAAATATCACTGTGTGTTCCATATTTTTGTGTCTCATTCATATATTACTATCAGAATGATATAATTTAAGTTTATGTATGATATCACGTTGAATTAGAAGTTTTATTTAAATATCAAAATTATGTTATTTTAATTGAAGTGAATAAATAGAAGGGAGAAACTTAATTTACCTTTTGGGAAAGTTATGTGTAGGGTAGAGATGATGTAGGATATTTAAAGTTTGGGAGGTATGCAATACTTTGGCAACAACACAATATCTACCATTAGCTGAAGGATCCTCATATGCTGCCACGTGTGCATATGCTACATCTCTAACATCAACAAAGAAAAACACTCCATCAGGCATCGCCGGGCTCCTACCTGTAAATTAAAATCGGTCTTATAATGGAACATTTATGATACCCACAAACTAATAAAATCTTTTTCAAAGTCAAATTAACTGAAATATTCTTAATGAAATGAACACGACCAAAATTGATATCGATGAAAAGTAATGCTGAGTGAGAGAGATAGATATACCTTCTCTAACTAAGCTGAGAAAATAATCAGAAGTAGCATTGAGAGATGGCTGTAGAAGAGGGCCAATCACAAGCCCTGGATTTATCACTACCAAATCAATACCATTTTCTTGTGCAAATTTCCTTGCAGCTTCCTCTGCCAATGTTTTTGAAAGAACATACCATTGCTGCAATTCAGATCAATATTTTCAATCTCGTATTTCATTTTATCAATGAATGCATAAGTACCAATTACCTTATTTTCCTCACAGAACTGTGGATCAGAAAACCAAGTTTCATCCATTACAACATTATTATCGGTTGATGCGTTTCTCTTCATCAAAACTGTAGCTAAAGAAGATGTTAGCACCACTCGTTTGATTGACGACGCCTTCACACACGAACTAAGAACATTCACTGTTCCTTTCACCGCAGGCTCTATAAGTTGCGTCTGCATTATTATATTCATAAAAATAAAGTACGAGATTGAATATTATTTTAGGATACAAAAGTTTAATTTTCCATTGTCAATAGAAACCTTGGAAATGAAATATTAGAAAAAAAATAATGTGATGAATTTATTACCTTAGGGTCATTGACATGATCAAGTATAACCGGAGATGCTGTGTGAAAGACACCATCACAACCGTTGATCACATCATCAAACGAACCTTGTTCCAGTAAGTTGGCTTCGAATAATTGGAGTCTTTCTTTAGCTCCTTCAAGCGCCTTCAAGTGTTCCACCTTACTTGGATCACCTATATATAGCCATTAGCTGTTGAGAGACACACACACATATATATATATAGCCTGTTAGCACATCCACAATCGATTCCATTAATAATATGTCAAAACGAAAAAAAAAAAAGAAGAGAGAAGTCAACTTTTGTCATTGGCTAATACATGAGATTCAAAAAAAACAATTTTTTGTTTGGGATGAATTGGTTAAATTACCAAACACATCTGAGGGTTTATGAAAATAACAACCAATTTTTTTTATTAAAAAACTAAAAAACTCGCACAATGTTTTGATATGTTTTGATTGGTTTTATAAGTAATTTAATTTGAACTCATTATATTATGATATTTTAAGTTTTAAAAGGTCATTTGTTTTAAAATTGTAATTTTATAATTGTAATTTTCACATATCTTAGTATCGGTTGACTAATTTAAGCAAACCTCAATAATTGTGATAGACTTGATTCTCTACTTAATTTTTTTTTTTTTAACAAGAATGACGTTATTACAATGCAATGAATTTAGTGGCCTTTCACCAAAAAAAACGTCATTTTTCTCAAGAATTATTCTTGGGGACGGTCTCACGATAGTTATCGTGAGAAATATTATTGAGAACATGACTTTTTTTTATGAATTAACACGGTTTAGTTTAAATCTCCAATAAAATTTATTATTTTTTATATCCAAAATTTTCATATCAAAATATATAAATAATAAAATTTATACACTCGTGCATCACACGAGACTTATACTAGTTAAAGATAATATCACTTATTTGAATTAAAAATAATAAAAATATAAAATAAAATACCAAATTAAAATAGATGATTCAGTGCGAATAGGAGTTTATCATCCAAATTGAGTAAAAATCCACAACGCATACAAATGATTAATATATATATATATATATATATATATATATATATATATTAAAAGAAACAAATCCTTTGTATGGTGTGTAAAATGTTAGAGAGAGAGAGAGAGAACCGACTAAGGTTGCGAAGGGTGGCCTTAACATGGTAACCACGGTGGAGTAAAAGCTTAACCAGCCATGAAGCTATGTAACCCGAGGCTCCGGTGACACACACCACCTTTCCCATTTTTAAGGTTTCGTGGCCTTTAATGTGGCTCTGCTTTGTCTACTTCTATATAAATATTAAGCTTAGAAATGGATATACCGTTTGAGGCTACCGTTCCTTTTGTTTCTTCACCACAATTCCTTCACACGTGTTCCTATCCTATTGGACCCTTTCATTTTTTTTTTTTTGTATCAATATTATAATAATTGAATTTTTGTGATGCAGATCAAGAATTGGACATAGAGTCCCAATTAGGGATGACTATGTGCGTGTCGCGATTTCACTATCCTGGTTTTGTCTACTTCCATGTTTGTTTATTTATTTATTTTGACTAGTAATAGCTGTTATTCGTGTAGACGTGGATACTTTACTTGCCCAAATTCTAATAGAACAGGTATATATAATTTGAGTAAGTCTCTTGTGAGACCGTCTCACAGAATTTTAATATATTGCGTGAGACGGATCAACCCACAACCCAATTATCCACCACTCAAACCCAATAATTAACATGTTATTTGTGGTGATGGGGCTCCGTCTCACGGAAACTATCCGTGAGACCGTCTCACATGAGTTTTTGTGATATAATTTTAAATGAGAATGTGATAGATTTGGAAAAAAAATTTAAATACGGATAGAATTTAAATACGGGTAGAGTTTGGGTAGAGACACTTTACCCATAGGAATGAGACAATTTAAATACGGGTAGAGACACTTTACCCATAGGAATGAGACAGACTTGGGAAAAAAAATTAAATACCGGTAGAGGCCTTCTGCCCATGGGTACCCGGTACCCACCAAATCATATAATATATATGTATAGCATGTATTATGTAGGAATTGATCCCTGCACCTTTCATTAAAAAGTAATATTTACCACTAAATTGCTAGCATTTTATGATAAATTATTTACTAAAAATATATATAAATATATTAAATATACAAATAAAAAGAATACAAAATACTCATTCAAAATACTTGTTTAGATTCAAATAAAAAAATATTTATATTTGGTAAATGAGTAATAGGCGGGTATGGGTACCCGAAGGGTAATGGTAACCGGGAAAGAGACGTATACAGGTAATTCTAAATGGGAATGAGATGAGTTTGATGAATATAAAATTAATAGGGCTATAGTTTGGGATTTCTTAAGCAGTAGGGTACCCAACCCGATGACATCCCTAATTTTGACTACTACGTACTACAAGAAAATTCACCGACTGTGACGGAAAAATCCGTCACTAAAACAAAAAATTCTGTCACTAACTTGCATTAGTGACGGATTTGTGACGGAAAAATTCTGTCAAAAAAAGCTTTGTCACTAAATTTTAGTGACGGATTATATTCCGTCACTACAATTCTGACAGAATTTTCCGTCACTAGATGAAAAATTCTGTCACTAACATTTAGTCATTATTTTGACATCATCATGGAGGTGACACGTCATCGTGACACGTCACCACCACAAGTCATTGACGTGTCGCCACGCCACATCATCGTCACGTCAGCACACGTCACCGCCATGTCAGTAGTGCAAATATGGTGCATTGTATGGGAATCGAACCCGGGTGCCGATGTGGTACTCTAACCACTAGGCCAATGGTGCTTATGTAATAATATATTGCATTCTTTTCTTTTATTTCAATTTTGAAGTCATGCACAAAATAGTGACGGATTGAAATCCGTCACAATTTTGTGACGGAAAAATCCGTCACTAACATATATTTTTGACATTTCTTTTATTTAATTTTGAATTTAGTGACAGATTGAAATCCGTCACAATTTTGTGACGGAAAAATCCGTCACTAACATGTATTTTTGACATTTCCTTTATTTTAATTTTGAATTTTGTGACGGATTGAAATCCGTCACAATTTTGTGACGGAAAAATCCGTCACTAAACGTTGCTTTGACAGAATTCAGGACATTTCCTTTATTTTAATTTTGAATTTTGTGACGGATTGAAATCCGTCACAATTTTGTGACGGAAAAATCTGTCACTAAACGTTGCTTTGACAGAATTCATGTAGTGACAGATTTTTCCGTCACAAAATCCGTCACAAAATCTTTTCTGTCACTATTCTGTCACCATTCAGTAACAAATTTGTGACGGAAAATATCCGTCACTAAAATCCGTCGCAGTCGGTGAATTTTCTTGGAGTATACTCATGTGAGACAAAAATGAAATTCATATGAATCAATTCAAACATTAAATTAATTCATTTAATATGATTAATATCGATCTCACATAAGAGTAGCAAAACGATCTTATATAAGTTTTTTTAATTTATTTTTGTTTTCCTTTTATTTTATTGGCAGAATGGGAATAAAAAAATATTTTTTTAATGAAATATTGTGAATAATTTTTTTTATTAATGATTTGTGTTACTTTTGAAACTATCTAATTGATTTGGTGAAGTGGACGTCTAATATTGTATTTTCTCCTTTTTAATTGGAGGCGTGCTGTTGTGTACCTTGTGCACGGATCAGTGGATCCGTACACAACAATTCGAATCACTGGTGCTCCCACTCGCACATAGGACGTGCTCCAAACAGATGGCGCGTGATAACACGCGCCATCAATTAAAAAAAAAAATTGTTTCACTGTTCATCATCTTCTCGGCGACTTGGGGGAAAACTGCAACATCCATTGATCACGAAGGCAAGCTCTTCTTTGACCATGAAAAAAGACTAATACTCTAATTTAATTTCGATCCATTGACATAACGCCCAATATTGATCAAATTTCGACCATAAACACATAAATACTGTTTCTGAAAAAATAAAATTCCGCCATTGATGAAGGTTTGAAGATGAGACAGTGATTGATGAAGGTTTAAAGTTGATACAGTGTTCAAATACCCATTGATTGAAGGTTTTAGTGTTTGAATTGAAGATTGAAGGACGAATCTCAAAAAAATTTGGGAGAACTGCGACATCGATTAACAAAATCGCGAAGGAAAAATTTCCGCCATTGATACAGTTTATGTACAAATTATATAGTACTGTTATATAAATTTATGCAGTACTGTTGTGTTATTTTAGTCATACGATTGTGTTTATTGAGTGATACTGTTATGTATAAGTTAGTAGTACTGTTATGTATAAATTATATAGAACTGTTATATTAATTTATGCACTCAACAACAGAGGCACGAAATTTGTAAAAAATCAGGAAAAAAAAACAAAGAACATGAAATTGAAAAATAAATCACGAAAAATAAAATAAAAATCACGAAAATGAAATTTTGAATGTCAGATAGAAGAACACGATTACAAATTCGAACTAAGTTTGCGAAGAGAAGAAGATGATTACTGAAATTTGCAATGAGAGAGAAGAAGACACTGAAGAAAATGAGTTCGTATTGAAATTTTGAGAACTTGAGTTTTTCTTATGAGAGAGAAGAAGACGCTGAAGAAGGAGAGAGAAGAAGATGCTGAAGAAGACGTGTGTGAAACTATCTGTCTGTGTGTGTGAGAGAGAGAAAATTAGAGCTGTCAAAATGGGCTAGGCCCGTTGGGCCGGCCCGCCCGCCCCGCACCGCCAAAACGGAGGGTTGGGTTGAGTAATTATAGGCTCGCGAAAAAGTGAGCCAAAGTGGGTTTGGCCCGCAGTGGGTTGGGTTTTTCGTGGGTTGGCCCGTCTTTATTTCTTTTATATTTTTAAATTTTTTTAAATATTTTTTTATTAAAAATATAGACAAGAAATGAATAATAATGATGGAAAATCTTGCCTAATGCAAATAATGATTTATAAAAATATTGATATGAGTCATTTTTATATAAAAATGAAAAAAAATTAGTGAAAACTATTTTTAAAAACTTGTTTTCATATATTATATGTAATTAAATGAATATATATTTTAGTTAATGTATATATATGTTATATATATATATATATTCTTTTTTCTTTGAAAAAATAAAAAAAATAAAAATTTGGTGGGTCGGCCCGCCTAACCCGCGGCCCACTAGTGGGTTGGGTTGGGTTGAGATTTTTAGGCCCGCCATTAAAAAAACCCGCCCCGTCCCGCCCCGCCAAATGGTGGGTTGTGGGCAGGCCCGCCCCGCCGGCCCGTATTGACAGCTCTAGAAAAAATAAATTGTGGTGGACTGCATTATATAAGTTTGGGCCTGAATTTATATATATGATGGGCCAGCTGGATTGGATACCAAGATTCGTGCACCTCGTGTACAAAAGTTTTTGTCTTTTAATCGAAGTCAACATTATTATAGACGTCTAATATTGTAATTTTATTCCTTTTTAAATGAAGTGGCCAACACTATGGAGGTCTAATATTGTACTTTTCTCCTCTTTTTTCTTCGACATAATAACAAGTTCATATATTATAGGTGACTGCCTTTCATTTCTTTTCATTCGTCATTCGACACTGGGCCTAACCCCAAGTATTTCCCTTTCCTTTTTAATATTTTGGCGTATAATTAAAGTTTGAGTCACATGATATATCAATGTTTGAACAATTTTATCTTTAAAAAAAAAAATTAAAAAGTTAAAATTATTATTTATATTAAAAATAGTAATAAAATATTAACAATAAAAGGGAACTCAAGTATTGAGGACGGGGCCTAGTATAGGATGTGTGTTAATGTTGAATTTTCAATATTATTATTTTTTCTTTTTCTTATTTTCATCTAAATCAATTTTATCTAGTGGAGAATTTAAGGAGATTTATTTTAACTAATTATTTGATCCCACGTGTTTTGAAGTAAGTGAGATTTGAATTGACTTTAACAACTATTCTTATTTTATAGGAAGTTGTTTATCTCTCACATGTTTAAAAGTGATCAAACAACTAATCATAGTTTGTAGGAGTTTGTTTGTTCCTTATTTTTCTTTGCAGATTTAAACGTGAGTTGAATAAAGAGAAAATCAAAGAGAAAATGAGAGAGTGCAGATCGTGGAGAAGTGGATATGTGGAGAGAGAAAGAAGTCCAAAGCATGAAAAGAGAGAAGAGTCAAGAACGTGAAGTGAATAACTTAAGAGATAGAAGATTAAGTCATGAAGGAAGTGGAGATCATGGATCATGAAGAGTATGAAGATCATGAATGACAAAGAACATGGAGCATAAAGTTAGTGGACTCATGGAGGAGTGCATGAGATCATGGTGTTCATCGAAGGCCTATAAATAGATGAAGCCAGACTGAAGATCGGTGTGACTTGTGTGCAAGAAGAAAAATACAATCGAGTCTTATTCAGTCTGTGCAGTGTTGTCTTGTGTGTTGATCACATAGTGTACAACATCTCTGTCTGTTTTCATAAAAGACTTCGAGTTTGCTACTTTAGTCTTCTTTTCTTAGATAGAGTGTCTTTGAATGATCAACTGTGTGTATACATCCTTAGATCTGATAGGAATATTAGTTGGACGTATTGAGTGTTTTCAAAGAGAATTTTCAAAAACTCTTTTTGTGTTTTGTACTGATAAGATCTATCACTAAAAGTTTTGCCCTACTGTATTGGCTCTCCGGAAGTATTTATTATACTTGTGTTAAAAGTTTCTCTTCTTATTATTTAATTTTTTGTTGCATGTTATCCATAGTATTGTCCATATCATAAACAACATTATATCTCTGATTTATTTACTCTTGTTCGTTTTGCATAGGAACGACCGCTACACACCTTCAATGTGGAAGGAAAAGATTTATGTAAATGAATAAAAGAAATGAAGATTTATGTAAACAAATAAAAGATAGATTTATGTAAACGAATAAAAGAAATGAAGATTTATATAAACAAGTAAAAGATCACAAAAATTATTGAGATCGTTTCATGGTAACTTTTCACGATAACTTCATAGATAGTTACCGTGAGATTGATCCTTATTATCCATAAATAAAACTCATTTTTATAAATTATATGTGAATTATGAAGGTGTAGGTTGTGTGGGTTGACTCGTCTCACATAACCTTTATTTGTGAGACGGTCTCACATAAAATTCACTCATAATAGATTTATGTAATCACATGAAACACCTATAGTTTTGTAATTTTTATTAAATAATACGCCCACAGATCCTAATTAAGTGTCAGCTTAGAAGTCAAATTTTGTTTACAATTAGATGTTGTTTTACACTTTTATGCAACTTTATTCTCAAATTAATTATCTTTATTAATATTCATTTTCTAAAATTTAGGAATTTGATAAGATTTATTAAAAATAATTTAATTTTCTTTTCAATTGGAATTGTAAAATTACTTGATTGGTTAAAACTAAGAACATTTCCAACAATGCACTTGATTTCTAATATTTTAAATTTTTCACTCAAGTAGTGCGGCTCAATTGTCATCCTAAACTATCTCAACCGATATCTTTGTGTTTAACGCAGGTGAAGAACTGCGTTAAATCCTTTTATTTTCTTTTCATTTTATTTATTCATTTTCTTATAATAGTAATAACAATAAAAAATATTATAAAATATATTTTTTAATGCAGAAATAGTGCAAATCAATGAGAGTTGTTATATTAAAATAGTGTTGCAGTTATTTTTTGAAGTACAATACTGGGTACCCTTAATATTAATATGTGAGAAAAAATTTAAAACAACTCATAATTGGAATCATAAAGAGTAGCCAATTTGTGAAATAAAATGAACAAAAATTATATACACCGGATTTGTGTAATTCAACTTGATGCAACCTATGGGCTATGTGCAGGTCCACTTGGCTCGTCCTCTGACTACAAATAGGCCCACACGTGCGCACCATGGCCTATATTTTAATTATTTGAATATCCAAAACATATTTTAATTATTTTACAATAACCTATCGAACTGAATCATGTAACTTATTTATCCATTCTACATTCTTTCCACATCATTTATTTGTGCATGCATTCGATACCAAGATTTTCACCAACACCACTATAATATAGCGCCCAAGAACACAAATTCAAAATATCACTCAGTTACAAAGCACGATTTTCCAGTGTGGTTGAATGATTACCATCAGTGGATATGGTACATTCTCAAAGTCTATTGTGATGAGTATTCATAACGTAAGAGACTAAGTTACAGAATGTAAGATTTCGAACAAAATTGATATCAAAATACATAAAAACGAGTCGCAAAATGTACTCAAAATTGTGAGTTGCTGAGAAACGTAACCATACACCTCGTACTCTGAAACAACTTGTCTATGTTTTGCCATACTGCAGATTGAATTTGAAGCAGCTTCTGCGCCTTCTCCTGTAAAACGGGCTGGCGTCGTATACTTTCACCATGAATCTGGTCATACCCAAAAAATGGCTTTAAATAAATCCAATAGTATTCATACCAAAAATATAGACAACCTAACATAAACAATAAACAGGTTACCTTTAAGAATAACCGGATTAGAGCCTGTATAAACTCAAAATTGTTTCTGCATGAAATTTCTTGTATAAAATATTCCAGAAGAAGTTCGATGAAATGCAGTTCAGGTCTGTTGATGGTCTCTTGCTCGTCATCATCATTATCATCTATAATCTGAAGTATCCTAAGTTCCATGTCCAAAGTCGAAGAAGATAGGCCTTTGATATAATCCGTAAATGCTGCAACTGCACAAATTCATGCACATGTTTACAAAATTCAGTTCTCTACGTTTTAAGGCGAGTGAAAACTTTTTTAAAAATGAAATCTTTAAGCAGTGATGACGAACAAGAAAACTTACAATTCTTCTGGTCAGCAGAGTATTCGAGGAATTGTAAGAACTGAGATGCTGGCGTCTCGGCAGTTTTCCTTTTCTTCTCTGTTTCACCAGTTTCTGAATCCTTGTCACCTTCAGCAGATTCTCTAGGTTTAAACACAATGTCGCCAGAGAGAGACGGAATTGATGGCAAGAAAAACGGAGCCTTCTCGGGTTTTTTTGGTGGCTCAATTGGTTTATTCCTGGCTTTTATAATGTCCAAATTGATCAAGCTTTGCCACTGACTCTTGGGCAACAGAGAAAGGGTGACAAGATCCGGTATTTGTTGATGTACGACTGGGGAGATCGGAGTATCTTGCACTTCTTGAGGATTTTCTTTAGGTTCATCAATATCCAAATCTGATGAATTTCCTGTTGAGACAGATGGTAAATGGACATTAACAACTTCTTTGCCACTCCCATAGGAGCCAGCTTTAGTCGGGGCAGAAAACATTGCCTGATTAACCCACAGATAAACCCCATTCTGATCCGCATGAGTTGTCGCTAAAACATCCATATTTGGGGATAGAGACAATGCTGTTATAGACACATCAACCTGTATGGCATCGATTTGTTTAGCAAGAATTACATCCCAAATTCTGAGAGTCCCATCCATGCTAGATGTTAAAAGCCATTTTCCATCCTCACTGAAGCACAAATCTGTTATACGATCGGAATGGCCTTCAAATTTCCGAACCAACCTCAGTGCAACAACATCAAACAAACAGATGACTAAGTCATCTGCTACAGTAGCCAGAAGACCATTATAACGGTGATATACAATCTTGACCAATGAACAACCTATTTCCCACCGGGATTTTAGTTCACGTCCTTTGAAATCCCAGACTTTTACATCTCCGTTGAAACCAGCACTTATCATGATGGTATTGGTTGAGTCACAAGCAATGCCAACCACTTCTCCATTGTGAGCACAGGTTTTTCCTTCTGATGTATCAACATAACTCCCTCGACTAATCCCTGACTGAAGGTTGAATCGCTCAATCCAACCACCCGCAGTCCCTAATACTGCAAAATTGCCACATGCACTGATGGCACAGGCTTTAACCGGTGTTGGGTTATCCGGGCGAGGTGATAGGATGTGCTCCCCGATCACAAAATTTTGAAGCCTCCAGACATACGCCTGAGCGGTATCCATATGACATGTAACCACATTGCACCAATCACGTTCCCTGATTTCAGCAACGTCAAATGCAATAACAGGCTTCAGTTTTATTTCCGCTTCCTTCATCTTGAGTTTCTTTGCCCTTTTGGATACATGGCGTTGAGAGAGTTCTCTGCTCTGCTGATCCTGGATGATAGAGAATAGTCGGAAGGCACGATCCTGGCCTGCAGAAAGAATGTGCCGTCCATTGGCATAGAATCTAATACACCTAGGAGGAGCACTATGCCCACTTCTAAAGCGTAGTAGACGAGGATCACCTTCGGTAGTATCAAAAATCCACATTTTAATAGAGTTGTCAGCTGATGAACTCATCAACACAGGCTCACTTGCAAAAAAGTGAAGAGAAACTATTGAGCAATCGTGGGCCTCTCCAATGACAGACTGAAGTTTCCTCTTCTCAAGATTCCATATACTTATGACACCGGATGAACCACCAGATGCTAAAAGAGGCCGTCCATCAGTGCAGAAAGATAGAGCAGTCACTGCTCCTCGAGCTGAATGAGTAAAGGTAACAATATCTTCATCATATTTAATATTGTGAACATGAATCTTTCCATCAGAACACCCAACAGCAACAACATCTAACGCTGGTGACGAAATACAGCAGGATATGGCTGAACTCCAACCCTTGAACTCATAAAGCTTTTTCTTTGTGCTAATGTTCCACAATTGCAAAGAACCTTCTTGGCTTCCAACAATTATCTGTTCACAGTGGTTGTGAGACAGTGATTTAGAGGAAATTAAAACAGGTGACAAGAAAGTATTTCTGCTTGGGTGCTACAGTGTCATGTTAACAGTGAAACAAATACAGTACCTTGTTTAAATAAGTATCTGGATGCATTATGCAACTCGGTGTAAACTTGTTTCCTAGTGAAATATGGCCAACTGGAGCATTATCCTCAGTTATCCCTTTGAACGCCCATAAAAAGATATTGCCTTTAACATCAATGCTTAAAATGTGGTCACCAAAAAGTAGCAAGTGATTAACTTTTGCCTTATGGCTCTCCCAAGTTGCCACCTATAAGATTGTCAGTAGTAACCTGCTTCAGTTTGTATTAAGCAAAACCACAGCATATAGAGAAAGCCCAACATCAAGGCCAATCTGGGAAGACAACTTCTACAACTATTGCAAGTAAAGATGATTCTGGCACATAGATGAGAAGCTAGCTCACCATAAGTTGCATCAGAAAATCTTCATAGCAGTCTACTGTATCTATTTACTCTGTAGTTATCTATAATAGGGATGCATACAACTACAGATATCTCCACTTCAACCTAAAACATACTGATTTATACTGAGCACACATTTAATGTTTCACAATTTTCTAGTTTTGAGCATTTTGCTGCAATAAATAGGAAGAATAATGGCCAAAAATTAGCATAAAACACAGAAAAATGAAAGGCAAAACCCAAACATTTAGAGGAGGGGTGGGGGCATAAACCATATGAAATGGTAAACCAAATTAAATGAGTTTAAAATCAATGTGTACTGTTGAAGTCTTTAATATTAAATCATCGTGTAATTGATGCAAAGTCCAAATATAACAGCCACAATCGTATAATGGTTGCTGCAGCATGTAAATACAAAGCACGTCTCATCTCATCTCTACTTCTGCAACTCAGCTACATGAATCCTTTTATCACCCCTATATAGGATTATGGAACATAACAAGTTCACTTTATTGTTTATCGAACATACTTGATTAAGCTTGAGGCATTAAGCAACTTATTCTAAGGACGACATTCAGTAAATAAGTAGGCAACATAAAACATCCTACACTTTTAAATCATATCAGGACATACCTGATGAGCACGTTTAAAAACAGCAACATTATGTCCATATGCTGCAAATGTGTAGTCACGATACGAGGCCAAAGCTCTTATCTTCTTTGGCAGCTGAGGACCTGCAATTTTCACATAAATTTAATAATCTAGATGTACAAATAAAATAAAAATTAAAAGCTCCAAAATAACACAGAATCTTATGAAATCTCAGTTAACCATGAGACACAAAATGTAAAATTCTGAGAAAGAATATTAGAAATATCCCTATTTTCAGTTAAACCTGCTCAAAAGTACTTCAAACTCAAAGCTAAGTACATCAAACTCAAAGCGAAAACTTAAATCAAAATGATAAACCTAAAAATGTATATAGAAAGCTTACCAACGAGCACCAAACTGAGCTTCGCGCACTGCCATAAAAAAGAGAGAGAAGAAAAACGCAACATTAGATTCTCCATCGAGAAATAAATTAAAAAACTAATACCAAATTGGGGGAAAATGCAGAAAGTAAACTGCATACGTTGTAAATTTGAAAAGCTTTGCCAACACTAACGGTGACAAACGTTTCGGTGCCGAGACGCTGCACAGAGAACGGCACATGAGTTGTTATATATCCGATTGCTCGAAATGGTTCAAATATTCCCATTTTTATGTTCTCAATCAGAGAGAACTGAACTTCGAAAGGAAGATAGACAGCAGAAACCAGCGGATGATGAACAGATATACTACGCACCGCCGTGGATGGAGGAGGCCGGTGGAGGAAGCCGGAGGAGGCCGGTGGAGGAAAGTCTGGGGTTTTGGGGAGTTAGGGTTTTAGTTTCTATGAAGAGACACGGATTTATTTTCGAGGCCAAAATTAGTAGTAATTTGCAGTGTGGTGCTTCATTGTTTAATTTATTTTCATTAAACCACACTGGTTTCTAAAAGTTTTTAACCTATTTCCCTAATTTAGTTTCATAATGATAATGATAATAATAGTTTAGCAACTAAGCCATGGCCTCCAAAAATAAAATCAAAAACTAAATCTTAGCTTCATTGTTTAAATATACTAGTTTTAATATTATAAAATTTATTTATATTTAATAATATAATTCATTTTTTGTTTGAAAATTAAAAGGACATTGAGTTAACTTATAAACTCTTTAACGTAATAATGTATTACAATCATATGATACATTACACATTGTGTTTAATTTTTTTACACTTTTTTATATCTATGCAGTATTTTTATAAAATTATATTAAAAACTTTATTATATTTAATGGGCTTATAGTACTAACGGCCCAATTTAAATATCATCAATGTGGCCTTGGTCTTAAAATTTAGGCCCGTAAAGATAATCTTCTTCACACTGCAAAATTGCAGCGAGAATTCAGATAACGCAAAACCCTAGTGGTGATCAGATCAGCCATGGGAATTCTATCTTGGTTCAGCAAAGGCAAGAACGATCCTCCTAAAAAGGAAGACGTAGCTCCGCCGTCCAAATCGGAACCCGCGGAAGCGCCGGGCATGAACGGAGCGGTGGAGGTCCGAAGACCCGAAGTCCCGGCGGCCGATATTTCAGTTTTTGAGTTTGGATCGGTGGCGGCCTCCGCCGATAAGGTGACTCTGGCCGGATACTGCCCTGTCTCCGACGAACTTGAGCCCTGCCGGTGGGAGATTTTACCTGCTGGTGGCTCCGACGCCCCTCAGTTCCGAGTGGTATTTTAAGGTTAATTTTTAAGAGAGAGGGAGAAGACAGTTCTTAAACTGTTTGATAAAATGTTTCAATGAGTTGATCTATCTGAATTTGGTATGATTTTCCAAATGTTTAATTACGTTGCTAGTGTATAATGATTTGTTGCTTAAATCATATATCTTTTGAATATATGCATTGTCTTGTAGATTCTATGCCTACCACCCATTTGCAAAAATGCACAAGTATGTGTGTTCGATTATGTGGAATCTTTGAGTCTCAACATAGAACAAACAATAGATAACCTTTAGATGGATGTGTTTGTGTTCTCCATGTGAAAATATAATAAAGACCAATGTTTTTTTGTAGTGTTCTTGATATCTAGACTTGATAAATCTTCAATGGTTTCAGATGTTCTATAACTATTACTTGATGCAATGCAGTATATGTAGGGAACATTTTAGTTGGTTTTAGTTTAGTTATCTTCATGCTATGCAATTTTTTGTTGTTAACATTCAAGTTTGATTGATCTTTCTTGATTTGAACTGGTAAAAACAGAAATTCTAATGTGAATGAAGTGATCTAGGTCCCTTTAGTTTCTACTTAGGTGTCTTGAAGGTAGACTAAATTGTAGGGTTTTAGATCCATAGTTAAATCCTTATTAGTTCCACTGTATGTATTCCTTCACCCTAAGATAAGAGTACAATGAATGTTTGAAAATGGGTTTCAATTATGACTTTCCAAGACTTTTTGGTGCATTTATAGAGTTTATATATCTATGTGATCAAGAAAGGGTCTCTGGCTATGATATGAGATGCTTCTGAGAGATTGTTCTTCATCAATGGCATCACCAGGATGTTGTTGATAACAGAGGACCAACGTATGAAATCTAGGATATGGCATTGTTAATGGTCTATTCGATCGACTTGCTACTCTTATCTTACAATGTTGTTGTAATGTACAATCTAGTATTGCAGATGAGTTCGGTTGTTAACTGATTGGTTGTAGGTTTGAATCATAGTATCAGTGCAAGAAACGACCAACTGATTTTGCTCGATCTTTGCTGTGAAGAAGAGCTGTTGTTCTTCGGTCATGCTTTGGAGATTTTTGAGGGAATTTTTTTAAAGAAGTTATAGTGTGATGTTTTTAGCTAGAAATATGCAAAGGAAATGTGAATAAATTCGTTTGTGTTTTCGAAAAAGAAGAGCTTACAAATAGCTTTCTCTGGGAGAGAAGATGAATGAAAATGAAAGAGAGAAAATAAGCATATGCCCAAAAATAAAATGTATTAAATCTAATATTCAATTTCTTCATTTTTAGCATACAAGATAGATTTTGTAAATACTATAATTGTGTACTATTATGGGGATCATGGCTTTATATAACTTTTAAATCTTAATATTAAATTATTAAATTATTATGTTGGTATAATTGTATAAAGAGTGATGTTTATATTTAATTCACCTTGTGTTTTATTTTTATGCTTTTTTTTTTTTGGAATTTTATTATATTTGTAGGAATTTTTTTCTTTCAATTATTAACTTTTATTTTTTGCACTTTCAAGAAATAGTTATACAGTATACCTATAGGTTTAGTCTAATGGTAGAAACTACGTATAGTCTAATGGTAGAAACATCTTGTAGTTTGAACATGTCTTTAATTAGAGTCCTCGAACTCAATGTACGTAAAAAAAAAAAAAAAAAATTAAATTATAGAAACACTTTTCCAAATATTTGTCACTTCTAGATAATTTTGAGTGTTAATTGTTGTCAAATAATAATAATAATAATAATAATGATGATAAATCATGAAATATAATTTTTCACGAACTTTCAAATTAACCAAGTAAATCATAAAATTTAACATTATTTCGCAATTCAATTGTCCACAAAAAAACATACAGATGTATCTAGCTAAGATATCCTTGTCAATTGTTATGTTACTTGTTAGTAAAACAAACAAAGGGATTTTGTCGATCCTTTAACGCGTGGCCACATGTCTAGATATCTGCGCACAAACTCGATTTCAAGTGTTATGTTAATCATTTTTTTAGTAATATTAATTGTATCTTAATATTTTAAATAAAAGTATGATATTTATACATAAAGATATGATTAATATAACATAAATGTATGACTAAAATAATATAAAGATCAGTAATTTTTTTTTTTCAAATTAAAAATATTACACTAAAGTTACGATATTTGGATATAAATGTATGATTAATATAACATAAAATTTAAGAAAAAAAAATACACAGATTCAGATCGAATCCAACCCGACCCGAATACATGGATCTAAGATCCATGACTAATTGCAAATGAGAGTTACTCTTAGATTATAAGTTCATTCTCATCTAAGACCACAACTTTCAGTCCAAATACTTACCTCACTGAACATAATTTGTGCATAGATTTTTTCTAGAAAGATTGTGGATGTGTGTATGTTTTTTCCTAGAAAAATGTATGTTTTTTTAAAGTGTCTAGAATCCATAATTTAACTTTAAAGAGAGTTCAAGAATATTTTTCGAAACCGTTAAATCAAATAAATCATTCAATCCTCATTAAGAGGGTGGAATTGTATAAATAGATATAGACCTCAATTGCACCAACAACTAAAATGGGAACTATTTTAATCATAAAATGTAGTGTGGATGAGTGGTTTGTTTTTCTTCACAAAATCATGATTTCAAATTAAATAAATTGGCACGAAATTGAATCGATTTATGGTAAATCGAATTGAATTTAGTATTTCGATTTGATTCAATCGGTTAATTCGGTTAAAATTGAATTGTGCACATTCTTAATTGAAATTATTTCTCATCTGCTCAAGTCCTTCAAATTAATAAAGATGAAGATGATCGTTTTGAAGAATTGGGACGGGGAGACATTCAAGGTGGAGGCAACAGTAGAGTGGATGATTAAAGATGACTTTGCTGACGTGACATATGACATGCAAGGTTCTGGCAAAGGTGATCGAGTACCTAAGGCAGGGGCACGACATTGGAGGAAGAAAAGGTAAGACTCGATGGGGAGAAGACGAGCAGTTGCCTATTGGAGGAATAAAAGACAAGACTTGATGGGGAAGAGAAGTCCGATAAACATTGCTGCAAATTACATGGTTATCCTGGACTGATAGTGTCAGGTGGGGATATTATAATAAATATTGATTCTCTGAGAGAGGTTTGTCGCACTTTCAACCATCTTACACTTGAAGAGTGTGATTTGATGAATCAAGCAAGTTGAGAAAAATGGGATTTTAGAGTTTCTGTTAGGGTTAGGAAATAGATCTATGAATCTTATCCGATTCTTAAATAGATCTTAGGGTTTTTTCTTTACAATTTGAGGTAATCTTAATCTCCAAGTTTCACCCCGGATAGATTATAATCTAGTTAGATATAGAATTAGGGTTCTGAATGTTTCCAACTCATTAATAAACACCCCTTATGAACAGTTTCCCGAAAATCTTTCGTTAAGACATTCTGCTCTGTGACTTTATCCAGTTCAATTGCAGAAACGCAGCTTCGACTTCGTAAAATTCCCCCTGGTTCCTTCGACCTCGGATGGCCACGAAACTTGGTGGAGACCTTCCTCATACCCTCTTATATATGCCATAAAAATAGTTTTTCCATTCCATTTTCTTAAGTGTCTCAAACGGCATGTCGAGCGCTGTCTGCGCGTAGTCTTCAGTACTTCTAGCCCTCGCTGCCACCCCTTGCTCTTCCCGTCGCTGTTTCTGCTGCTGCTGGTGACGTATATAGTATCACCCGACGCTTTTGGTCCGAACTTATTGCCGAAAGAAGTGACGGCCGGTGGCGGCAAGATGGTGGTGGTTGGCGGCGGTGGAGCTTGGATTGAGAGAGAGATTGAGAACGAGAGAGAGACTGAATATGAGAGAGTGATATTTTATTCTCCTTATTCACATTCTTTTCTCTTTTTGTACACTTCGTTTTCTTTGTTGAAAGATAGAGGTAAATAAGAGTGTTGACATTGGGTGGGGTGAGGTGTCAAACCATGAAGAGGGAAAAGTAATAGGTGTAAGATTTTTAGCAACATAGGTAATGACTAAGCTTCTCATAGCTTGCAACTTTAGTTGTCAATTATTTATGCATAATTTACTAATAACCAAACAATTAAAACATTACCTCTTAATTAACTTATGGGGTGTTATAGAAAGGGTTGTTAGAGTTGGCAAAGAAGGTGTTTGGAGGTAACACTTCGGCTAAACTAGAATTCTATGAGTAGTGTGTGTTGGGCAAGGCAAAAAAGCTCTAGTATCCACCTGGAACACACAATACACAAGCTATCATGGATTATGCACACTCAGATGTAGTGTTCAATGAGCAAGTGATGGGCTATAAGAGAAGTGAAACCAACATTGGACCTCAAACTGAAGATACAACTGAGAATGATATTCATCTTGAGGTGGAGTTGGAAAATCCACAAACTGTGAATGAAGAAGTAGAGGGTCAGGATCCAGAAGCTGATGATACTAATCAACATGGGAGTGATGGTGAAAATGATGAGTTGATGGAGTACAGATTGATAAGGGATAGACAAAGGAAAACAATACATCCACCAAATCGATTTGGGCTTGCAGATGTGGACTCTTATGCATTGATAGTGGCATAAGACATAGAGTATGAAGAGTCTAATCCATACAAGGCTGTTATCAGATCAATGACAAAGATAGGTGGATCTAAGCTATGTATGAAGAGATTGAATCTTTGGAAAAGAACCATACATAGATTAGAACAAGACAGTGGTATGAGAACAAGGTATGCAGTTACAGAGATCATTATATGATCTGAAGCAAAGTCCAAGGTAGTGGTATAAGAGGTTCAATGAGTTCATGATCAAAATTGGACTCACTAGATGTAATTTTAAATTCCTTCATTGCATGAACTTAATACGAGTTCATGCATGGGATTAACAGGTTTCAAAACCTATTAAATTGGAGGAAGACAAGTTTCTCATCTATTATGAGTCAAGGTGGAGAATTGTGATTTGATGACTTAAGCAAGCTGAGAAAAAGGGGGTCCTAGCGTTTCTGTTAGGGTTAAGAAATAGATCTATAAATCTTATCCGATTCTTAAATAGATCTTAGGGTTTTTTCTTTACAATGTGAGGTAATCTTAATCGCCAATTTTCACTTCGAATAAATTAAAATTCAGTTAGATATAAAATTAGGGTTCTGATATAGTCTTATTTT
This sequence comes from Scutellaria minor, assembly GCA_954870855.1. Taxonomy (NCBI): domain Eukaryota; kingdom Viridiplantae; phylum Streptophyta; class Magnoliopsida; order Lamiales; family Lamiaceae; genus Scutellaria; species Scutellaria minor. The sequence goes on along the minus strand of OX940738.1, from coordinate 11,485,110 downwards.
TAAGATCTGTTTCATTTGATTTCTTAGTGGATTAATTCTTTATTTCTCCTATGGACGTAGGTCAAGTTTTCTTGACTGAACCACGTTAAATCTTGATGTTTTCATCGTTGATTATTTGGTTAATTTCTCTTACACATAACTAGGATTTGCGGTTCAAGTTGGTGATTATCTTGCAGGTTTTGATTTTGATTGAATCTGATCAATTCCAGAATATTTGAACTAACAAGGAAGAACCTAAAGTAGAAGAAGATGACATTTGAAGGAACAATACATAAGCCTTTAAAGTTTCATCAATATGCTTAACCTAGCCATCTCCCTCTTTTATTCATTTTTTTTTTTTGCTATTTTTATTAGATTATTTAACCAACTTAACTCACACATTTAAAAAAAAACTAGCAATCTCCCTTTTTTATTTTTTATTTTTTATTTTTGCTATTTTTATTGGATTATTTAACCAACTTAACTCACACATTAAAAAAAAAAAATTAATGGTGATATTATTATAAGTCACTCTCTTGTGCAACAGGTGTATGGATCTTAGATCCATGCACTCGGGTCAGGTCGGGCTGAATCCGACCTGGATCCATACATTTTCTTCTTTTTTTTCCATGCATTTTTTTTTGCTCTAACCTTTATGTTGTATTAGTCATACATTTATATTATATTAGTCATACATTTATGTTATATTAGTGATACCCTTATTTTCAGATTTCATACTTTTATGTAATACTTTAACCTTAAACCCTAATTTCGGCACAATAAACCCTAATTTGGCACAAGTTGTAGATATTTACATTTATGTGATATTACTCATACATTTATATGAGATTATTTATACATTTATATCAACATAAACATACATTTATGTAATATATATAAATGTACAACTAACATAATTAAAAGATATGACTAACATAACTAAAGGTATGTCTAATATAACTAAAAAATATGAAAGATATTAATATGTCTGTCTAAAAAAAACTGTTAAGGTACAACTATTCTTACAAAAAGTATGTCTAACATAACTAAAAGGTATATTTAATATAACTAAAAGGTATGTCTAACACTACTAAAAGATATATTTAACATAACACTAAAGGTATGACTAACATAACTAAAATGTATGTCTAACACAACTAAAAAGTATAGTTAACATAACATAAAAGGTATGTCTAACATAACTAAAAAGTATGTCTAACACTACTAAAAGGTATAAAGTTAGACACATGGGAGCATGTTTGAGCGGATTTTATCCGCGACCTAGAGGCACGTGCGGGCGTGTACGACCGCATATCAAGTCGACCCGACCTGAGTGCACGGATGTAGGGTCCGTGCACCAGTTGTATAAAAGTTTTTGTCTATTATTATTATTATTATTATTATTATTATTATTATTATTATTATTATTATTATTATTATTAAAAACAATCCTTACCAACGAGTGCTGTCATAGAGAATAAAGTATGCAGTATTAGATTCTCGATCGAGAAATAAATTTAAAAACTAATACCAAATTGGGGAAAAATGCAGAGATCGGCACATAAGTTGTTATATATCGATTGATCGAGCACTGGTTTACAAAAAGTTTTTAACCTATTTTTTCAACAATCCAAAGACAACGACGATTCCATTTGCTACTACCTTGCTTTCTCTAATTTAGTTTCATAATAATAATAATAACACTGTAACAGTAATGATAATAATAATTCAGCAACTAAATCGTGGCCCCAAAAAAATAATATATATTTTAAATAATCATATAATATATTACTAATTGTGATTAATTTTGTACATTTTATATTAAAATACTTTATAATATTGAATGGGCTTCTAATAACTAACGGCCCAATTTAAATATCAATCTGGCCGTAGTGTCCTAATTTTGGCCCGTAAAGATGTCTTCACACTGCAAAATCCTATTGTTCTTCGGTTATGATTTGGAGATTTTTGGGGGAATATTTTTGAGAGTTTTAAGGTGATGAATGAGTAAGAAATAAGCAATGGAAAGTGTGAATAAATTTGGATGTGTTTTGGAGAAAAAGAGCTTACAAATGCTTTTTCTGGGGGAGAAAATGAATGAAAGAAAATGAACATATGCCCAAAAATAATAAATATTGAATTTTAAATTTAATTTCTTCAATAGTATACTTTTATAAATGATAAAAACATTCATTGTTTAATTTATGGGGATCATCGCTATAAATAAATAACTTTAATCTTATATTACAAATATTATATAATTATTATTATTATGTTGATCTAATGAGGTTATGTTTATTTTTATTTTGAGGAGTATATAATTCAACTTATGGTTTTATTTTTAAGCATCTTTTTTCTTTGGAGTTTTCTTGCATTTGGTGCAACCTTTTCTTTCAATCATGAACATTTTTTTTCTGGTACTTTTAAGAAATAGTGTTAAATTTTGAAACACTTTCTCAAAATTTTGCAACTTCATGATATTTTTTAAGGTTAATTACCAATAATAATAATAATTTTATTATTATTATTATTATTATTATTATTATTCATGAAACTATAATTTTCAAACGAAAAATTTGCAGACATACTTGACCAATTTGTAATTTGTCCTCGTTAATGTTCTGTTGTCAGTAAAAATAAGATATATTGATTGTTACTGATATGTTAGTTTTCTCATTAGTTGAAGTCAAAGTCCCATTTAGATAAAAAAATTCTCATTAGTTGAAATCGAAGTCCCATTTAGATAAAATAAAATAATTTCACGTTCTATAAGTTATTGGAAATAATTTTTCCATGTAAAAAATTAATTAAAGGTGAATAAAATCATGTTGTTCAAATATATCCTTTGTACAATATAGTAGGAAAATTAAATAGGAAAAACAAAATGTTTTTTTTTTCACATAACCACGTTTTTTTTTCACCTTTCATAATTTCTTTTGTCCATAACGTAACAACCATTATGAACCTGAGCAGTTAGCTCCACTAAATGTATTTAACGGAATATTCCAAAATTAATAAATAAACAAACAAACGGTTAGTTAGAGCTTCTTTACGCGCCATGAATCTGATTGCGAGTATATATAGTCCACATCACAAAGAGTCTCCATTTCCAAAAATATCTGAATTTTCGATTTTGTTGTTTTCTTTCATTTTTCTTCATCTCTATCTCCAATGGCGATGCTCTCATCCCCAGTTTCAACCAACGCTCTTTCCCTATTCAGATGCATCTCTTCTCCATACTCTACCCGAAAATTTCCGAGAAAATTTTCTCACTCTGTAGCTGCTGCTTCTTCTTCTTCCTCGGCTTCTCATGAATCTCAATCAGCCACGAAAACTGAGAAATTCGGAAAAGTGTCATCTGCAAATGCGCCTTTGGCTGAATCGCCGGAGTTTCCGTACAGTTATGCGCTGGCAAATCCGAATGGAGGCCCTGTCGTGCGATTTCTACAGTCTACTGAGTCCACCATTGAGAGGGTAAGGTCAAATTCCGTAACTCTGATTGATTTGTTGCTTTTCGTATAGAGCAATCGAATTTCTCTGTAGTTTGATAACTGATATTAAGATTATCTTGAAATTAGGGATTTGTGCTTCAATTTGATTGTGATGGTATAGAATTATATGTTTTGATCTTGGAAACCTAAGATTATGTTACAATCAAATGATGAAGTGTAAAGACCTATTTAAGTGATGAAAATATCTTCTATAGCTAATTGATCAAATGCATTTTCTTAGCATGTGTCAATTTCTTCTATATGTGCAGGTGATATTCGATTTTCGCTTTCTGGCACTTCTGGCCATTGGGGGTTCATTAGCAGGTTCTGTGCTGTGCTTTCTCAATGTAATTCACTATCCCTTACACTCTCTAATTCCGAATTGGCCTGGATAGAAGGGCAATGATTTCCTCAATTTCTGTATCCTTTAATTTATGGAGAGTTATATTTAATTTATCTTTAAAACATGATGAATAAACATAGTTTGTTTTAATAACATAAATTAATGAGTTTTCTTAGCATTTATATACCCTTGATCGGAGTGAGTGGCTTTAATGGAACTCCGGTTGGATAATAAAATACATCTTATTTGCACACTCGTCCTTGCAATCCAATGCCTGATGTATCTTCACAAAGTTCTGTTCAGAGTGAATGATTTTTTTGTAGGGATGTGTGTACATATTTGAAGCATATAAAGTATACTGGACGAGCTGCGTTAAAGGGATCCATTCTGGCCAAATGGTTCTACGATTAGTTGAAGCTATTGGTGAGTTTCTTATGATTCTTAGAGATGAAAAAGTTGCTTTCTTTTTGTAATTAGTATAACTAGTTAGTCTTTTAGGCCCTGTACTTTAAATTTCATTTTCATATCTCTGTTTAAGTTATTTCATTTAGAAAACACCATATAGTCTACATATAATACATCTAACCCGAGTTTAATATCATTTTCACACAAAACATGGGAAATGTGAGAAGGAGATTCAAATGAATTCAAACAGGCTCTTGGTTTCTCCTTAGTAGACATGTAAACAATATTAATTATCTCCATTCTCCATCAACCTCAACTTAAATTTTTGTCCCTTTTTCTGATTAGATGTATATCTCGCGGGAACTGTTATGTTAATCTTTGGGATGGGGTTGTATGGACTATTCATTTCAAACGTGGCTCCTGATGTACCTCCGAGTGCTGACCGTGCACTCAAAGGATCTTCCCTGTTTGGCATGTTTGCTATGAAGGTAAATGCACCATCTCCGACTTCCTTTTCATATATTTTCATGCATTAAGTTGCAAGTTTCTGAAAAGCCAAACTTGATGTGCAGGAGAGGCCAAAGTGGATGAAGATCAGCTCACTGGATGAACTGAAGACGAAAGTGGGACACGTGATAGTGATGATCCTTCTGGTAAAGATGTTTGAACGGAGTAAGATGGTGACGATCACAACCGGACTGGACTTGTTAAGCTACTCCGTATGTATATTCTTGTCTTCGGCTTCCTTGTACATTCTTCACAATCTTCATAAGTCGGAATAAGATTAGCTCACAGATTGTTGAATGTTCATTAGATTGACAAAGAAGTGCAGTATGCAGTTCACTACTCAGGAGAGGATGTTCATTTCATTTATCTTATCTTGCTCTTTCTATACAGTAAAAGGCTTGTCTATCAAAAATGCTTCTCACTAAAAAATAGGGGATTTCTAAAGTTTATCTGCAATGTAAAATAGTATTGTGATTTAAGGTAGAGACGTTTGGGCTAAAATTAAAAGGTACATCACATCAACTACCATTGAAATGCGGTAAACTAATCTCGATGTTTACAAAAATTACAATTAGATTCCTTCAATGATTTAATTTTCAATATATAACCTATTTAAACTTAAACTATGATGTTCAAATCAAATTAAGAAGGATTTAATTGCATTTCTAATAAATCTTAAATCTATATGTAATTTACCCAAAATAAAAATGGGTTCAAAAGTTGAAAAAAATAGGTCTGCGTCTGCCGGGAGTCGAACCCGGGTCTATTGCTTGGAAGGCAATTATCCTAACCGTTGGACTACAGACGCTCCGTTGTAAGAAACTGTTAATAGTTTATATATATATATATAACGTTTTCTTTAACAGAAAACCAACATATAGTATTGTCATCTTGAAATCTATTAAATGGCTCAGAATTTATTATTTTTCGAACAATAATTTCATTAATACCAAAAGGAACTCAATTAAAACACATTACTAGTCATGTTTGGTTTATTACTGAACAATAAAGAAGAAAAGAAATTCAAAAGACTTGAAAATAAACAAGAAAAGATTTGCTAATACAATGAAGATGGGTTTGAGTTCACCTAAAGAAGTAGCATCAAAACTCTCTACAACGGGTGGTGCCTACTTTATGTTGAGCTTCACTACTAATATTAGTAGAGAGGCTATTGCACTCTCCATCTATTGCTCTGTTCTATGAGTACATAGCATCTTCTGCAATAAGGCCGGGCAGTTGGGCACCCAAAAATGTGCCCGGGATACTTCAAAATGCACCGTTCAAATTGCCAGCAATTCATGAAAGCTTGTAGTCGAGCACATCCCGGATGTTTAACCGAATGGAAGGCCCCATTGATGAGCATATATGGGCACTTTTCCAGTACACTCCTTTTGCCCCTGCTGGCTTGTTCGATTCTACTGATTTCTGCAGTATTTGAGACAGATTTAATTATGTGAAGTATAAATTTGCATTCAAATGAGTTCAAATGAAAAAAAGTTGGCAAGTATGAAAATCAGGAAGGAGTATATCTGTCTTATTACCACTACAGCGAGAAAGTTTAAGATGAGATCTTCCTCTGAGAAACCTGCCTTTCCAAAAGGTAAGTGCACGATCCCAGTTTTATCTGCTCGGTATTCAACTTTGCCTTTCTTGAATTCCTCTATGGCCTGCATTTCATCCAACATTGTTCAAAATCTTTGAGTCCATTGATGCCAAACTCATACTACCAACATAAGTACAAGAATAGTTGATGTCAATGGAGCATACAATGACCATGTTTAAATCTGTTATACCTGAGGTATGTTTGTGGTCACTGTACCAGCTTTAGGGTTTGGCATAAGTCCTCGAGGCCCTAATATTTTTCCGAGACTTGCAACCTGATTCAAGTAAATCAAGGTGTGTAAATGTAAGAACTTGGATCTTGCACACAAAACACATGGATAAGAACCATATATGGTGAAGAACATAATGAGAGGTCAATGCAGCATTTCTTACAGGCTTCACAGAGCTGATTTACTTCAGAAGTTGACTATTTCTTGAAATGTCACTATTGTTGTCATAGCATACCAAGAGCTTATCTTCTTCTATAATTCTTATGACATACAAACTATAAACGACCTTGTCCTAAGAAGTACCAATTAAACTACAACCACTGAATGATTCTTGAACCAATGGAAGAGAAATATGGCTAAAAGAACAGTTTGTCTAAGTTACAGAAATGTGATGAGCAAATTAGCAAATACACACCTTAGGCATCATATCAGGGGTTGCAATTAATTTGTCAAAACTCATGAATCCTCCTTTTATTTGTTCTATTAGATCCTCTCCACCAACTACATCTGCTCCAGCATTCTTCGCTTCATCAAACTTCTCACCTACAGAAGAAAATCAAATGCACAATAGTGAAGATAATGAGATGGTAAAAACAGTGACAAAGACTAATATAATGGATCTTGTTGTGACAATTTTGAGACGGTAAGAACCCCCCCACCCCCACCCCCCCTTTCCCATTTTAAAATAAAAACAATTTTTAATAAAGGATACATTTTTCTGTTCTTATTTCTTTAGACACCAATTTGAATAATATGTTCATGCATAATGCACAAAATCTCTGATTGTGCATGTTGCTTAAGTTCATAAGGACTTCTCACTTTATTTCCCATTCTGCTTAGTTTTGATGTAAATGTCCAATCCATAGACATGAAACTGTCAAGTTATTTAGAGAAAAAGAAGAATATTTGTTATGTGGCACATACAGATAAAAAACATGAAAGTGTGCAATTATTCACCAAATCAGGACAAATGTATTAAAGTACCTTGTGTAAGAATGGCAACTTTAACAGTCTGACCAGTCCCTTTGGGCAAATTCACCTAAGAATGACATTTGAGCATAGCATTTATCAGATGATAATAGCTTGAAACGTTTCTCTTGGATTGACCAAATAACATGGAGAAACTTACTGTTGCCCTCAATTGTTGATCATTATACTTTGGATCAATGTTAAGGCGGAAATGGGCTTCGACTGTTTCAACAAACCTTGTACTCGCTGTTTGTTTGAGCAATGATATTGCAGTCTTTAGGTCATACTCCTGTTTGTTTTCCCTCAAGTTTTGAATTTCCAAAAATCTCTTTGACCTTGTCTGTTAGACCCAAAAAAGCAGAATATCATGACCATGTGACAGGTTGAAAATGGGAGTCAGGATACGCAAAGTACTTGAAGTATATAAGAATTAACAACATTAGAATCCAAAATAAAAAAAGAAACCAGAATACAAGACTTCCGCAGAAAAATAATAAAATAAACATAATACAGACAGAGCCAAGTGTTCATTAGGTTATAGAGTACCAAACATGATACAACAGAGCCAAACCTTCAAATCATGAAATTCTAGAAGCTCTTGACACCAAAACAAGAACTTTCTAATGCTTTGACCAATTGAAGTTGGAAGGATTTTCAAGAGTTTTGTAACAAAAAAAAAAGGAAAGAAAAACTAAAGGACATGAATTGAACAAGTAAAGCCTTCATTTTCTTGGTCCTTATAGAAAAATTTCATAAATATGTAAAGATGGTGCATCTCATAGTCATAACTTGAACTTTGCAATATACCAAATAGTAGACAATGTTAACCTAATATTAGGAACCATCAATATTAAATCATATATCCCACAAGAAAACACTATCTGAGGAGGGATCTTTTCATTGCCATCGTTGAAGAATAAGCAGTAGTCATTATCTCATAGCAACATCCTTAACACCAGCCTATAAGCACAAATCAAAAAACAAAACCTACTTCTCTCTCTCTGAAATTCTGAATGTAAATGTAAAAAATCAAGAAATTAATCACTTTGATGGGAATGATATTCTTCATTGGTGCATTTTCATTAAATGTTTAATATCATCTATATATAGAGGTGACATTGACCAGTGATTCATTTCTAAGAGAGAAATTAATGTTTAATAGCCTTAAATAATTTTAGGATCAATAGAAACAAACTGGTAAAAGCACAATCACAACTCACAAGTTTGCAACTTGCCAAAACAACAAGGTTTAAACTAACAATAATCATCTTATGATCAAATTGCAGAAAGGGGGCACTATAGCCACACACACACACACACACACACACACACAAAGCACAACAATCTTATACACACACTCAGACCATTGAATACAAGCCTCAATAACAAAGACTCTGGAAAAATTAACAAAAAACCAAGCAAAAACCCAACGATCATCTCCGAGGATGAAATCAAACACAAAAAAATAATAACAAAATTGCATAATTATCTTTAGAAAACACATAAGCATAAACCAATTACACAATCAATCAAAGTATATCAATGGCATATCTCAGGTATAAAACCCTAACTGCAGATTTAAAAAAAAAAAACCCAAAAGCAACAATCTATGCTATACATACTCTGTCTCTCTGCAAGATCAAAGCAGCCTTTCCTGTCTTGGGCTTCGTAGCAACCGCCACAGCGGCGCCACCGCCGTCGTCCTGCTCCGAAGTCTCGTCGGAGAATTCAGTTTGAGAAGCCAAAGCAGCAGCCACAAGTGAATAAGATAGGCGGCAACTATCAGAAGCCCTGGTGGACTGAAGCACCAATGGACAAAGGGAGAAAGTCTTATTGGAATTGAAGAAGAGACGCGGGTGGTTGGAGGAGAGAGAAGCGACGGCGGCGGTGGAAGGGTGGCAGAGCTCTTGAGGGGCGGCAGAGAGGGCGGTGGAAGGAGGTGTGCAGGCCATGATTGGGAGCTTGGCTGGTTTATGAATGGCTGACACTCATCAATGGAGCTTGGTTTAATATGCGCCTATCCATTTCAATTCTGATGACGTCACCACACTTTTTTTTTTTTTTAATCCAATCAATGAATCACCACACATTCTATTTCTTTTTCTCCTTTTATTTACAAAATTGCCATCGTTTCATTTCATTAGATTATCACAAAGGTTGTTTTATCATTCTTATGTATTTTACGGTGTTGCAAAACAAAAAAGAAAATTATGGATGGATTATATAGATCATAAAAAATACTAAACACATCTTTTTTATTTTACGAAATGTATAATCCGATTTCAGTTTTTTCAATGTATTTCATGGATATCAATAATAATAATAATAATAATAATAATAATAATATATATATATAATGTGTCATATATTTAACTATTAACATATTTCTCGTAGAGATATATGGTATGTATATAAAATTTATATAATATATCATAAGAAAATTTGATTTACATACTAAAATGTTTCTACATTAATAAAAGTTTTTTTAGGGAAATGTTTTTAATATTTCATTGTAGATAATAATGTTTTCAATATATTTTTAGTAAAACCATGTTATATATATATATATATTACTATATGTTATATTAAAATTAAAATATGTATAATAATAAGACATAAAATGCAATATTTATTGTTTTATCTGAATTAACATAAATTAATAGGTCATATTCTATTATTATTATTATTATTATTATTATTATTATTATTATTATTATTATTATTATTATTATTATTATTATTATTATTATTATTATTATTATTATTTTCTATATGATTATTATTAGCAAGTGACTCATATATAAAAGTTAAGACTAAGCCAATTATTAAAAAAAAAAAAATTAAACCATAAGAAGAAGTACAACCATTATGAATCCTTTTTGGAAACACTTTATCTTTGAAAATGTGTTATTAATATTCAATTTATTTATATTTTATAATTTTGTTATCTATGTTACTTATTATGAATTTCATTTTTTTATAATGATTATATACATGAGTTTTTACTATATGCAATTAAAATTGAATTGTATTTACGTACTTAGATAGAAAATTGTGTCAATAAGGAAAGTTTCTTATCTAAGAGTTACAAATATGATTTTAATACAGTGACTGTGGAACCAAAAGTCCTTGACATAATTATGAGACATCCTCTTATGATAGCGTCGTATATTTTCATGATCTATGAGATATTGTGTAATTTAAAAAAAAAATTCAAATATAAATGTCAAATTTTAATTTAATAATAAAATGAAATGAATAGAATGAGGCCCAATTTCATATGGTTTGGCCCAAATTTTTTAGCCATAACTATGGCTTTATGAAAATTCAGAAATAGGAAAATAGGATTACAATATGATAAAATTACATTAAAGTTTGTAATATCTACAACGGGATTCTACAAAATGCTAAACATATAATATTTGACTAGATTTGTTTCCTTAATTAATAGGGGGGGTATAAATATTGTTGCATATATTTCAATTTTCAGGGATAATTATTTAAATCCTATTTTCCCATCCTGGAATTTTGAAATCCAGGCTGCGCAATCACAATTTACAACAAATAATGATAAATCCAAATTTGAATAGAGACAATATAGGAAATAGGAAATTGTAATAAATACTACTGTCCTAAATTTTTTTTTAGGCCTTTAAAATATTGGAAAAAATAGAAAATAAATAAATAAAAACTTCTATATAAACCAGCAGGGTACGTTACAATTCTGCATCCTCATTCATACATAGTTTCTTCTGTAAACTCATCTCCACAGTAATGGCTTCCAAAGAGAACCAAAACTGTGTCGTTTCATACTCTCAGCCTCCTCGTAAGAGAACAAAGCATTTTTCCATGCCAGATGATGTTATTGAGAACATTCTTTCATTTCTTTCTTTTAAAGAGATTTGTCGCCTATCTATTCTTTCCAAAAGGTTTAGATTTTCGTGGAAATTCTGTCGAAATCTCACTTTCGATAAAAACTTTGCTAGCAATTTATCGAAAGACGAGTATAAATTTATCATCAATAATTTTTTCGTGAATCATTCAATCACTCGTGCCGATATATGTAAGTTGTACTATGATGCAACTAATGACGCATCCTTAGTTTCCAAATGGATAGACCAGGCTATCACTCTTCAGATCAAAGAATTTCAATTAGATTTCAGTCCGTCCAAGAAAAAATTTATGCTCAATTATAATCTTATAAACATTAAGAGCATAAACTCGATAAAACTTATCAATTGTGAGTTTTATTTGCCTATCAACTCAAACGGGCCGTGCTATTTGAGCGAAATCACGTTGCAAGACGTGAGGGCCCGGCCCGGCATGATTCAAGGAGTTTTCAAGAATTGTGTGGCTTTAAAAGTCATCAATTTGATAAAATGTTATTCCATTTTTACCCTTGATGTTTCAACTCAAGTTCTTCAAACTTTGGTTGTTAAGAATTGTTTCGATGTGGATTCGATCGCAATCAATGCTCCTTCCCTCCATACGTTTTATTACTGTGGAAAATTTACGGAGTTTAATTTTTATTGCGATCTACCATATCTGAATGATGTGGTTCTTGATATTGCTCAACCAAGAAGCTTTCAACTTCTTTCTCATAGAAAGGATGTGGTGAATAGTCTTGCCTTTGTCCACACCTTGACCCTTAGCAGCTCCTTTCTTGAGGTAACTCTATACTCCCTACATTTTATTTTATCTCTTGTTTTGGAAAATATAAATTAATTTTACTTTATCGATTCTTTTATTTTAAAAAAAGGATTAAATACTTTCCTTTTCCGTGTTTGATTATTGTGGTAATTAATTCATATATATATTCATCTTCTAATATAGTCATTTTATATGTATAATTTCCTAGTTTTATGAAACTACCTTAAATGATGTGAGTAGGAATTTTTTTTCCTTTGTTTCATACAGAGTTAATTTTTTTCTTCTTGTAATGAATTAAAATATTGAATGCACGTGCAAATTTCTTAAACTTGTTTTTCGATCTGGAACATTTAAGTCACATCTTCTGATTCATTCTTTTTAAGTATATTTTACCTGATAATTAATTTGATGAGTAGGTGTTATGTGAGATCATCTCACGAATCTTGTTAAGTGAGACGAGTCAATCCATAACTCACAATTCATATAAGAATTTGTGAAAATGGGTTCAATTCATGGATAATAAGGATCAATCTCACGAAAACTATCCGCGAGACAGTCTCACATGAGTTTTTGTGTAATTTGATAATTAAAGATATAATTTATATACATAACATTTGTTGATTATTCTGAAATATGAGATGAAATACATATTAAAATAGAAGATCTTGTTTGCTTCTCGATAAGATTGGTTAAATTTATTTAATATCTCTGCAATAATAATTTTCAGGGGCTGTCAATCAGGTTCAAGGAGAATGAATACAAAGATATGGAATTCTTTCTTTGGAAATTAAAGGAATTCCATTTAACTGTGGCAACAGACAGTTTCCTCAATCCCTCAGATGTTGCAATTTTTCTGATCAAGTGTCCCTACATTGAGAAAGTTTTTATCAATGTAACCCCTAATTCTAATTTTTATTTCAAAATAAATATATAAAATTATTTTTTACTGATTGAATTTTTTTATTTTTTCCCTTTTTTGGCAGCTTCGGAATAATGCATTTGGAGAGAGTCTTTATTGGAACAATTATGGGAGGAAATATCTGAGTGAGTGTGAGATAATTTTTCCATTCCTTAAATTCGTCAGAATGAAGGGTTTTACGATAAAAGAGCTTTCGGTGTCAATGGCAAGATACTTTCTCAAAAATGCAATATGTCTTCAACGTTTCGTTGTTGTGAAAGCAAAAAACCACCAATTTCCGGATTTCTACAATCCAGATTGTCTTCGTTTGGGGATAATATCAAATGCTGTAATTGAAATCTTGGATCATTGATGTTAGAGACAAAAGTAGTGTGGTGCCTAAAAATTTGAGGCAAGCATGATTAGTGATGGTCTGATTTGGTTTTTTTTTTTTCTTTGTAGTGTTAATTTCTCTACAATTTTTCTTGTTGTGTTATCAAAGTTTTCAGATATAAATGAGTTTTATTGAAGTCATTTAGTCCTTCAGATGGTTGCTTACACCATTTATGTCAATAATATTGTTTCGTCTTTGGTAAAGTCTTGGGTGGGATTGTCTCACGAACCCCATTACGTGAGATGGGTCGGGTCGGATTGGACATGAGAAATTATATAATACTTTTGTGTATATTAGATAACATTTTTTATATATTAGATAATATTTTTATATTATATGATGCATTTTAGGGTTGATCAGACTAAAGGAAAACATGTAATATTTTGATGTGTATTATGTAATACTTTTGTATTATAAGTTACATAACTTCAATTGAGTCGGGTATACATGAACGCGCGGATCCTCCCTAACGTTGCCCATAGGCTTTTCTCCTCCGCGAGTAAGTCATGCAACATATAATACTTTTGTGATTAGGTAATACTTTTCTATATATCATATAATACTTTTGTATTATATACATAATCTAATATAAAAGTATTACATAATATATATAAAAGTATTACCTAATATAAACAAAAATATTACATAATTACTTGTGCTCGACCCGGTCCGCTCCTCTATGAGACATCTTACACAAAACTCACTTTCGGTCTTTTTATTCTTTTCTTCCGAGTAGAAATCTTATGATAACATCTCAATGATCGAAGTGAGTTTGAATTTGTGTATAGTAGATTGTATCCTACAAAATTATATCTGTAAAAAGGGTCTTATATGGATTGTGTTTTCTTTTTTCTCTTTCGGGGACATTTCAGCATGTGTATCTGATCACGAGTAAAAAATAAAGGCAAATACTAAGGGTGTGCTTGTTTAACTACTTTGTAACCAAGCAATGACTTTGATATAAAATATGAGTGTTTGGTAAATGACTTTGATTCCTCCAAAAATTGTTCCAAATCCTAAAACTAAGGAATCAAGGTGTGAAAATCATTCCTTAGGTTTTCCTAAGGAATGACTTTCATTCCACAATTTTATTTTCTAAAACAACAACAACAACAACAACAACAACAACAATAATAATAATAATATTAATACTACTAATAATACTAATAATAATAATAATACAAATAATAATAATTATAATAATAATAATACTAATAATAATAATAATAATACTAATAATAATAATAGTAGTAATAATACTAATAATAATAATACTAATAATAATAATAATGATGATAATACAAATAATAATAATAATAATAATGATAATAATACAAATAATAATAATAATAATACTAATACTAATACTAATAATAATAATAATACAAATAATAATAATAATAATTATTATTATTATTATAATACTAATAATAATAATTATTATTATTATTATAATACTAATAATAATAATAATACTAATACTAATAATAATAATAATTATTATTATTATACTAATAATAATTATAATAAAACTAATAATAATAATAATAATAATAAATTAATAATATTATTAATTTATTATTATTATTATTATTATTATTATTATTAAGTTGATTTCATTCCTAAAGAATTTTGGTAAACCAAACAACACAAATTTAAAGAGACTATTCATTTCATTCATCACTACTATAATTACCATTCAATTTCCCATTCCTCACCATCATACCAAGCGGCCCCTAAAACATTTAAATAAAAAAATGTGCACTCTTTCTTAAAACCTTTAAATTAAAAATGAAATTGAAATATAATCCCACCACATTACTTAATTTGTAATTTTAATCAAGTTTTTGTATGTCAACAAATATAACATGAACCTTCATATGTTTTGCAATCTTAACCAACAAACAGTTTTCGAATATGATTGCACTCAAGGATGTATTATTTCATTTTGACAATCTCAACTTTTTTCAACCCAACCTTTCAAATAATAATTTATTCCTGACAATTTTACACTTTAACATCAATACAATCATTTTAAAAAATTACCCGTCGATTAAAATTGCAAAATATATGAAAGTTCAATAGTTCATATTATATTTGCCAATATTCAAAAACTTGTTTAGAATTGCAAATTAAGTAAAGGTCGTAATTTTTCAGGCAATTAACCCTTAAAAGAATATAATTATTTTATAATGAATTAAAAAATAATTATAATTCATATTCATTAAGCTCAATTAAACTCAATTAAGCTCAAGCAAATGCTCATCATCCATGAATAAGCTCAGTTCGCCTGATAACAATCCTAGAAAGAATCCACGAGTTAACCAGCATGAATGCCATGAAAGATTTACCTAACTCTTTCAGGTAAAATATATCTTAAACAACTCATTTTTCACCATCTAAAAATAGTGATGACAAATGGGACTAAGATGAAGATTGATTTCATTACACAAGTTGAGGTTGTGGCAAATAGATACACAGTGATAAAGCAATGCACAACACATTTACCAAATACTTTGCAGTAATATGTTAATGTACATTCATATGATACACGATTAGCCAACGTGTGCACAATAATAGGCTCAACAAAAAAGATAAGCCATTGTTATGCTCTGAACTCACTCCCCTTGAATCTCGTACAAAAAAGACTGATCACCAGAGCAGCCAAACAAACCCGGGAATAATAAGCCTCCTTCTAAATTTATAAATGATCAACTGCCCAAAAAATTAATACGTGCTCAAGGTAAAGAGGAAGCAAATCACCTTAGTAGAAGATACATAGATGAGTTCTATGTTTGCTCAAAGGTTTTGGACATGGTTCAGAAGCCGCACGAGTTGAAATGATATGGATCGTCTCTCGATCACTGAGTGGTTACACTCTTTGCAAGATTTCTAGGTTGATCAACGTTGTGTCCTCGTAACACGGTTAGATGATATGCCAGAAGCTGCAATCATGGAATAAGCACAAGGATAATTATGATGCACCAAAATTAAAATACTTAATCAAACATAAGCTTGCACCATTAAAAACATGTGGTTGTATTTACCTTCATTGTTTTAAAATAAGATTGCTGGATGCACTAATACATTTTTCTTTAGAAAATAAATGGGGTTTTTTGACTCTTAGGTTAAAAAAAAAAGGGATATAGCCACCTGTTCAAAATAGAGTATTTTGGCGTATAAAATGACAAAATATATCCTTTTTATATAAGACAAAGTTCTATTTTATCTCTATGCATCCCCAGACTTGTAGAAGCTCAAGAAAATGGATGTTTCGAGCATGCAAAGCTTGAGACAGTCTCACAAAAAGGATTTCTCCAGCATGTGGAGCTTGCAACAATGGATGTCTCCATCATGTGCTTCACATGTTCGAGAAATCATGCAGATCTTAGAACGTGTGGAGTGAAAACAAAACTGTCTTTTTATATGCTAAAATTGCTGCATTCCATTTTTTATGAACATGTGGATATGGCTCGAAATTTTCTGCAAACATCTAATCCTCAAAATATTGATGCTCTCTAGTCTACCAACAGTTCAAAGTTTACATATTCAAGTAAACCTCAGACGACTTTTAACAAACTATTTCAGAAAGGGGCAAACACAGTACCTGCAAGGGAATTATGTTAATTACAGGCTGAAGACAGTCCTCAACCTGAGGAACTTCGATTATGCGGCAAGATCCACCGACATCTACAGATGCTGCATCTCCATTGGTGCACATCACTATAAGTCGACCTTTCCGAGCATGAAGCTGCTGAATGACTGACTGCTGTTTGCTGTCCATGAGAAGAAATCTCAGAGACTAGCATTAAGAAGTATATCACACAAACACATTTCTTTACTAGGAAAAAAGTAACCTGAAACAAGCATCAAGGGTTGCAATAACAACTATAGGGAGAGTTTCATCAACCAACGCCAATGGACCATGTTTCATTTCACCAGCAAGTATTCCTTCACTGTGCATAAGTGCCACTTCTTTTACCTTCAAGGCACCTTCCAAAGCTGTTGCATAGTTATATCCTCTTCCAAAAACTAATAGTGATTGCTCAGCAATCAGTAATTTGGCGAGATCTTTCATTTCCTGGTCAAGCTTAAGAACTTCTCTGACTTTACCTGTGATTTAACCGAACAAAAGAAAAAAAAAAGGAACACATAAGGGAATCAGGGTTGTGGTTAGAACACCTGTATATCATTCATAAGAGTTCCTAGTGAGGTACATGCTGGCAAAGCAACCAAAACAAAACATACCAGGCAAGTCAAATAGACCATCTATAATTGCATCCCTTCTTGTTTGACTAGATATTGTGTCACCTCCAATTGTAAGAGCCAACATAGCCATGACTACTATTTGGCTTGTATATGCCTGTTCATGGAAGTACGTAATATATATAGAATCATCAGGAGGCCAATGAAAAAGAAAATAAGATAAAATGCAATTCATGTACCTTGGTACTAGCAACACCTATCTCGCAGCCAGCATTTAAATGAATACCACAGTGGGTATTCCTGGCAATTGCACTGCCAACCGTATTGGTGATGCCAACACATAATGCACCATTTTCTAATGCATATTTCAATGCCTGTAAAGTATCAGCAGTTTCCCCTGATTGACTAACAAAGACAGCTGTATCTTCTCTATATATGGGTCCTTGCCTATCCAGCAGATCGCTTGCAATTTCCATTGTTACAGGGATGCCTGCAAAAGAACATTATTAGGGTACAGTCAAGAAAAGAAGCCTCGAAATTAATTGTAATCATTGCCAACACTAACCAGAAAGTTCTTCAAATATAGGCCTTGCCGCTAAGGATGCATTATAACTAGTGCCACAGCCTATGAATACGATCCTTCTGCTTCTCCTTATGGTTTTGAGATGATCCTTAAGCCCTCCTAAGAGAACACTCTTTGATTTGCATAACCCTCCACGTATAAGTCTTCCTCGCATTGTTGTTGTAAGAGATTCTGGTTGTTCATGAATTTCTTTTTGCATGTAGTGTTCATACTTCCCTTTATTAATTTGTTCAACCTCCATTTCAAGAACTGATAAGGCACGTTGAACAGAGGCAATCCTTGTAAAAGTTCCACCATGTTCACCTTGATGAAACTTGAAAATGGATGCACATCCGTCCTGGAGACAGCCAAAAAAAAAAAGAAGCTCATTTGAGATGAAAAAGGGAAAATGATCCAACATTTCTTCAAGTGTATATGCTATATAATAAAATTTGTGTGTGTGTGTCTATATATTTCTATATTACGTATAAATATCACTCCTGGATTTATAACAAACATGGGATCATTGCATTTGACTCTGCTAACCACTGCAAGTGCAGATGCCAGAAGGTGTCTTTCCAGGAGTTCCTGCCAGAAGGTGTCTTTCCAGATGACATAATAGGTTATGTGCATACATTTCTTCTATATAACTACAAGTAATTGCAGAGACTTTATATATAACCGACAATACATACACTGTATGTATTCAGACAAACAACACATCAACATCCTTAGTCTGAACTTTTTTCCCAAGCATAATTAGACACATATAATGATAAAGTCATCTGACCTCCATAATATTGATTTTAATGAATTCCCACAAGAGTTTTGATAAGAAAAGGGTAATTACCATGTATACAGAAATCAGCATCATATAAAGGAAAGGCATATTCACTATAATGTGATTGCATATCCCATTAATTAAGTTTTGGCTTGTCAAAGACAACATTTCACATAGGAAAACCCTGATATTCGGAAACTTTGAATTTTCTATATCTTAAAACAAGAAACAAAGTTATGATGGTGCAAAAGTTCATCCATTTCGTCTCAGCATGATAAATATGATGAGATAAGAACAAGTGTCATTGGGTATAATATGAAGAGGTGGGTGATGGTAGAAGGATCACCAGACAGTAAGGAGCCAACGATGGGACATGTCCATGAGGGCTCCCAAGCTTCTGGTGAACACAAGTGAAATTTGGAAGATGCTATAGTGAAAATATATGCATGGATTTTTATTAAATCCCCATGGTCAAAATAGTTGTCTAATAATCATCCTTATGGCTTGATGACAATCGAGCCTCCTTTTGGCATTATTTGATTAGCCATTTAGTAATAACAATCCATAATCAAAGTGTCATACATTTAATAGAACATAAAGATGCAGTGGGATTTATAATCAGTTTCAAAAACAATACAACTAAAATGGTACCTTCAGATGAACAACTTCATCATCCTCAATCACTAAGACCTTTTTTGTGTGCTCCACCAGAGCACTGGCATCACTTGACAGAAAGAGTTCCTTTGGTTGCCCATTGGTTGAAAGAAATTTAACGTCCTTATATGATGGTCCACCGTTTGCCTCTTCATTTAACTCCTGCAGTAACACATATGTTACTATAAAAACATGTATACATAATATTACAAATTTCTCATCCTCTTCTGACAGAGACTGACAGCTTGGTGCTCCAGAACACAAAAATTAGAAAGTCAGACAATACTCCAGAATGCAAATAACACTGCATAGATCTGATTCATATTCATAGTCCGATGAGGAACATTGAAGTGTACATATCAAAAGGATGCCCAGAATGCCACATGTCATTCCCATCCTTTTCCCCATTCATTCTAATAGCAATAATAAAGCTATAAGGGTATATAGGAGGGCCGGGTTTAAATTTTTAAATAGAAGTCATCACCACACTAGACTAAAATTAAGCTATCCATCAAAATAAGGTGCAGAAGTATTACCCTGTGGTGGTAGAGAAGAAATTGTGCATCAAAACAACATAACCTTTATCCTTAACCAATAAAACTTGCCGATTCCTTGATTATAACCTCACATTAGCGCAATCGCCATTCTCATTGTCAACCGACATATTTTGAATGCTCTATGGTAACTATGTTTAAAGATATGGTAAAGATTTTTCTAGGGATGTTGATTTGTCATCCATGTCAACAAATTCAAGTTCAAGCCTACTTCATTCAACTCATATGAAGTTCAGAAATTTGGCACCTTTTAATTAGATGCAAAAGGGTTTCATCATTCACCAAATTAGAGAAAATATCCACACAATTCTTACATTTTATGAAAATAACAAGCTTTAATTAAAAGACCTTTCAGAAATTACATTACAAATTTAACACCAAGAAAAAAAGGCAAATAAGACCATTCAAAAATTAATTAAAGAGCTTATTTTAAAAATATATATGAGAGACCTAATTATCAAAACATATGAGATAGCTCTGCAGAAGTTACAGCGGTATTAAAAGATTTTAACAGCAAAAAGTAAATGTTTATCAATAAGAAAGGGCCACATAGGACTTACTTTCACACCAAGGAGCAATGGACTACCACGCTTGCATGCAATCAATTCATTAGGAAAGTACCGGCTTTTGAAAATGAGAGCATATGCTCCTTCAAGATGCCTCATAACTTCAAGCACAAGCTGACTAAATGTCAGACTACTGTCACCTACAAGAATGAGTAAAAAAGTCAACACTCCATGATCAAGTGTTAACCAAAACTGTACAGGACAAAATCTAAGTAAAAGAAAAAAAGGTTAGCAAGAAACCTCTTAAACTAATTAGAACGAAACCCAAGTAAATGCGGAAAATCTAACAATAGAAAAAAAGATAGCAGTGACATTATTCACCAATAGAAGACAGAAAAGATGGTGAACAAAGTTTAAGATCCCATACTCATACACTGAGTTTTCAGACAAGTTCTTTGCTACTTAAATGTAACTGTATACGCACTTTTGATGTATCAAATTAGTGGAAACTCCCAATATTTTCCTACATGATCTGAAATTTTTTTTACTCCCCCAACTAGTAATTGCTAATAGTGACCTTGTTGTTATTCATTTAAAATTATCATTTTTGGTATCATATGGCCTTTTATTCTGCTGAAACTGAGACATTTATGATCAAATTTCTTACAAAAGTTTCTTTATTAATTTTCTTTAAAAATTATGTTATGTGCGGAAGCCATGAAGAATAAACTACATGCAGTTATGCACCTTATCATGCAATGAAGCACTGTGAACAGCCTTGGAAGCACTATGCTCACTAACAAGTAACAACAATTAAGGTATAAAACAAAAACGATATTAAAGAGATAAGTGGAGCCTTTACAGGCATGGAAACAAGATACCTCCTTCTTTCGCATTATCAAAGATGAACTTTGCAAGCTTTGGAATGACTTCTGTATCAGTTTCAGATTCAAAAGTAAAACCATGTCGAACTAGTGTCTCTTTTAATACCTAAAACATAATTTAGTATAGCATTAATGCATTAATGAAAAAGAGACCATCAAATAACCATGAAAGGTGAAACTAAATTTCAGAGACAAACATAATTGCTATCTAACTTTTAGTTCAGCTAGTAAGAATTTTAAGAGATAACACTTTATCATGGCAAGTAATTAAACTGATAATTATACAAAGATATAATATCCTTATGGAAATCATATGAATTGGAAATGAA
Source organism: Scutellaria minor (assembly GCA_954870855.1). Lineage (NCBI taxonomy): Eukaryota > Viridiplantae > Streptophyta > Magnoliopsida > Lamiales > Lamiaceae > Scutellaria > Scutellaria minor. The sequence continues at coordinate 11,463,166 of OX940738.1, read as the reverse complement.
CAATTATAACAAGAAAAACTCATTTTTCCATCTTCAATTATATTAGTGCCAACTAAATTTTTGGTGTTAACTGGAATTTGACTTAATTTAGATTCGGCTGAATGAATGCTCCTATTTGCTACATACACGGGATAGTGGGATTAATATCTTTAAATATCCGTTTTTTCAAGAGATGACCTGAGCCTGGGAATTTCTTTTTTCTTTCTTTTTTTTTTTTTTCTTTTCCAATTCTTTTCTTTGGCCTTCTATTCATCAATAGGACCAAATGCCAAATATTCTCCAGTCTGTAACATATAATGATCCTTTTCAGGCAAGAGATTAACTCTAAATAAAGGACGCATTATTGAAGCAACTCCAGTGTTTTGACAAGTAGTATAACCATGTACTTCCTAGTCGTTAATTTGCTAGCTGCTGTTTCAGAATATACTCCAACATAACAAAGTTATATCTTCATCAAATAATGGTAATTAATTACTACGGAATAATATGTAGGAAATCTCCTGATACGAGAGTGTATTTTTCATCCCTTCTCAATGACATCAGCTTCTGAAGATGATTCTTTAGTTCTCCCACTTTGAGGGCAAATTCCACCCTAGGGGTGTGGGTATTACCCACACCCTAGGATCTTGACATGTGTATTTCTTTTGCTAATTTATATTTTTTATTCTATCTTTTTACAAAAAGTTGTACACATGTCCAGATCCTAGGGTGTGTGGGTGATAACTAATACCCAGAATTTGCCCACTTTGAGTTCCCCATTCATTTACATTCTTGTATTACTTATTCATCTCTATCAAGAATACAGCATGGTAGCAGACTTTATAAATAGAATTTTTTGTTAACATCAATATAAGCATCCACCACAGACAATCTATTGCACCTATTTGTAAGACATAAAATTAGCATAATATAGCTCATAGCCGCTCTCCTGAGTGTTGAACAAATCACTTTGCTTCCCAAGGTCATAACCCATTAGTGCCATTTCCAAGTACCAAGGAACCAGGGATCTGCTAGGTGGTTCAGAAGACAATTCTACCTCATCTTCCACTGCATAAATCATGTAATAGCAACACTAAAGACTATCACCAGAACTGGATGCCTTAGTAATAGTGATTGTGAGACTTATGGCTGCAGATTAACCTGACATGTATAACTAAGATTTGAAGATTTAGAAGTTCCCTTGATAACCTAATTTGCAATGTACATTCTCCCAAATTCAGAGAATGAACCAGATAACTAAAAGAACAAGTCTATCTCCAAGGGCCTACACAGTTACATAATTTTCAGTTATTACCAACAAATACTGTTATACCATACCATCAATTTTAATCCATTCACATCTGTTCGCTCTCCTTGTTACCTAGGTTTTCCTAAGCTCCCATGGTAAAGTTAAACCCCCCAAGTCTTATAGGAAGGACGTAAATTCTCGAAAAAAGAACAACATTCCGAGTTTTATAGCTAGAAAAGAAAATAAAGGTCTAGGCTATGAAATCTATTTCTCTTTCTAAAAAACATGACATATGTACTGTTGTCGTGAAAATATATTCCCACAAAAATATATTAAAAGCAAGGAAATAATGCTCAGAGATTTTTAGCATTCATAAAGATAAATTCTATCACACAACAATAAAGCTTATATTAAACATTGGAGGCAGGAGCAACCACCACATTCATGCAGCATATCAAGCAAACGAACTAAATGTATTTCATAATCAATCATATTGGAAAAAGAAAAGGTAAATGACGAGCAGAAAAAGACAACCAACCTCATAATTGGTTATAACTCCATTATGAACAACCAAAAACTCATTTCCTGGATCAGATGCTTGAGGATGACTATTCCTTGGAGCTGGTTCCCCATGTGTTGCCCAGCGGGTATGTGCTATTCCAGCATGCATCAAGAAGGACTCTTCCAAATTTAAATCTGTCATGGAAACCTCTGCATATATGAAAATGAATCACGATCGTTACAAGCACAGAAGGAAAAATTATCATAAATCTCACATTTTGTGCAAAGTACTATAAAGGATTTAAATCCTCTTAGATAAACCAGTCACAAAGCTTAAATGTTTTCCTAATGTATCCCACTGTTTCTGTAAGTATATATGCAATACATCCTTACTACATATAACAGTTCAAAATTTAGCATCTGCCTTTTGACAAACACTTCTCCTTGTTCCCAAGTGTGCACCATATTGAACATCTTCAAGCCTATTAATGTACCGGTACAAGCATGTTCATCTTTTTACAGCCAAAATTCTGAACTAAACTTTATATGAAAGAGAAGTTAAATCAACCATATGTTAGAAAACAGAACAAAATGAAATCACAATAAATCCATTATCTTCAAAATGTAGAATTAACCTAAAGCCTAATTACGGACTCCTAAGCAAAGCATATGTTCCGATCATCACTAGGTAGCAAAGTTACTACACGTAGAGCTTCAAAGCATAGAACTCACATAAGCAACTTGATCAAATCCAAAGCTATAGCACGACACAAATCCAAAAAAAAATTACACAAATCAAAATCAAATTATCAGATGAAATTTGCAAATAAACGACCTAGAAGCCACGAAAAACCTAAATACATCAATCACAAAAAAGATGAAACAAAAACTATCACACGAAATACAAAAAATATTGCTTCACAGTTGGATTACAACCTTGATACACAGCTTTGACAAGTGATTCGATGTTGCCTTCTTGGCGGAAGACAATAGGCAGAGGAGCAACATCGGAATCCACATTGACGGCGGAATCAATAGAAATTCCGGCGGAATCATAGCCTCTGTACTCCAAACGGCGGAGGCCATTGAAAAGCACTTCCAAAATGTAGCGTCTCTCCCTGCTAACATTGAAATTCAGGTACGCAAAAATCCCACACATAGTTATTTTCTTCTGATTTTAACTTTTTCCCCTTTATTTTATTTCTCTGTGATAATATTTCGCGCGATTGCATTGAAAGATTTGGTGTAATATAGAGGGACATGGAGGGTTTGACTTGTCCATTTCCCATATCTTTTGATTTTAAATTATAATTTGACAGGTGTGCTCAAAGTATTTCCAATTAAATAATTATAATGACAATATTATTCAAGTATATTATGATCGTAGTGTGTTTAGTGTGTTTATAGTTTATATATTTATTAATGACGTACATATTAATATGTTGATGTTAGGTGAACAAGTGTTTTTTTTTCTTTTTTTTTTTTGTGTTTGTTAATTTTTAAACATTCTATAAGATGAGCTGATTAAGGAATAAGAATTTATAATCACTTTATTTTTTAGTAAAAAGTAAAAGCAAGACAAAAAAAATGCATAGTCAAGTTTCCTAAAATGATCATTACATCTTGGCTTAACAATTCATGTCTACCTTGGGAGGTGAATAGAACAAATCTTGTTCTTACTAATAGACTGAAATCTACTATTTTGTCTCTCATTTTTAAAGCACAATCAACTTTTGTTGCTGGTATAACAATTCAGGACAACATTCTTATTGCTTTCGAGATTATAAATGGTATGAAAAATAAAAGCAAATGCTGCTTTGAAAATTGATATTAGCTAAGACGTATGATAGTGGGGTTATCTGAAAGAAGTGATGTTGAAATTGGGTTTTCATAGAAGATGGGTTGATTGGATCATGATGTGCATTATTTATGTGGAATATTCAATGATTGTGAACGATTATGTTGTGGGCCAATTATTCTAAGTCGGGGGTTAAAACATCAAGGCTATTTTGGGGGTTTCTCAGTCTCTTAACACCGGCATATATGCTGGTCTTCCATCATTAATCGCCAGGAGTAAGCGAGCTGTTTAGTTATATCGGAGATAGAATTTGGAAGAAGATTCAGAATTGAATCTTCAAAGGCGGGAAAAGAGGTTCTCATTAATTCGACAACTCAAGCTATTTCGGCTTATTATATGAGTATGTTTTTTTACCTATTTCTTTGGTTGATGAGTTTCAAAGAATGTTGAACCTTTTTGGTGGGGTTTGAAGAAAGAACAGGATCGAGACATCAATTGACATAGTTGGGATAAATTATGTACGCACAAGAATGTTGGAGGAATGAGTTTTCAGAATTTCCATCTCTTCAATTTAGCTATGCTTGGGAAGATTGGTTGAAGATTTATTTCTGACTCAGAGGCTTTGGTTTGTAAGGTTCTTAAAGTTAAATATATTCCAAATTGTGATTTTTTGAATGCCAACTCAGGGCATAGACCAAGTTTCACTTGGAGAAGCATCTGAAATTCTCAATCATTGCTAAAAAGAGGAGTTAGATGGAGAGTGGGTGATGGTAGTAAAATTTCCATTTGGAGGGATTAATGGATACGAGATGATGATAATCTTTTTTGTGGAAACAACAACTCACAATGACCTTATGGATTGGAAGGTTAGTGATCTTTTTATTCTAGGCTCGTATTGTTGGAATGTTGAGCTTATTTATGATATGTTCTTGCCAACGGATGCTAATGCAATTCTAAGTACACCTTATTGTGCTTCACATGATTGTGATAAAATGGATGTGACATTTCTAAAAATCAGCATTTCTAAAAAATGGTATTTCTAAAATGGATGTGATTTGGCATTTCTAAAAAATGGATGTGACATGGTTAAATCAGCATATTGACTTGGTATTAAAAATACCATTGATAACTCTTTTGCAGTGGAGGGGAATTGGGCTAATTTTTGGAGGATCAAAGCACCACCTAAAACCAAAGTTTGTTTTTGGAAGGTTTGCAGGGATAATCTACATACTAAGTTGAATTCCCATAATAAGGGAGTCAATATGCCTTTAGATTGCCCTTTTTGTGGTGAGGAGAATGAGAATACATGACATATTTTTGTATAGCCGCATCCCAAGAAATACTAAACACACCCCAACCATAGTGTTACTGTTCACATCACATGTGTTTAGTAATATGTGGGGTGCGGATAGTCGTACCCTTTTGTAAATTGTTCCTTTGCAAAAGACTTGTGTAAATCTTAGCACAAACATCGAGCTCCTTTTTCTCAAATGTAATGTGAATGCTTCTTTTTTAAAGTTGAGAGGAAGTCAGGTGTGGGGATGGGGTGGTCAGGGATGATGAAGGTAGTTTCGTCGCGGCAAGATCAATCTTTTTTGATGGCTTATTGAAGGTGAGAGAAAGGAAGACAATGAGGTTGTTCGAGGCTATTTATGGATTCGGAGTTTGGGTTTTGGTAGTGTTAGAGACATTAGCTATTAATCATTGGTTCATGGTGAGACTGAATTTGACAACATTATCAAGTCTTGCAAGCATCTCTTGAGTTATAGTCCAAATTTTATGGTTTGTCTTATAAAGTGTGAAACAAACGTTATCGTTCATCATTTTGCTAGAGACTAAATTTTTCATTTGACTCCGGCTGATTGTCCATGATCCACCGGACAATGTGGTGGATATGCTCCAAATTATGTGTTCTACTTGTATTTCATAATAATATTTCTTTTGAAAAAAATGATCATTATATATATTTATAAAAACAAAATAAAATTGTTTTAAAATTTTTAAATTGACAGAAAGATATATTATATGATTTTTATTTGTCCAGCCAAATAAAGGTAACACCTGTTAATTCCGAAAATGAACAAATTTTTTTTCTATTTTAAGAATATAAAAAGCCTAATTTGACCCAGAAAAAAAAAGAAAAAAAGATGTGCTTACTTTTGATCACGTTGGTTTTGAAGTCACCTTTTTCACACACACATACATATATTTATTTAAATATAAATATAATGTTGGGCGCATGCTTTGACAGGTCAGTTTTGGTGTTAAAGTGTTTGACCAATATTTATTTGGGTGGGGCTATCCGCACCCCACATATTACTAAATTCAAGTGTTACTGTTCATATGGCCGCACCTCATATATTACTAAACATAGTGTATTTAGTAATATATGTGGTGCGGATAGCCGCACCCTATTTATTTATTTAAAGTGTTAGACCAATTGTGGATCAAATAATTGCACAACTTTGTCGAGTTGTTGCTTTCCTCTACAACGAGTGTTTCGCTTCTTAAAATTCATAAATGGAGTACTGTTCTGGATAATCTTTGAAATTTTGTTGGGCCCACTGCAATTTTACTATTCTTTTATTATTCTTCTTGACTAAGAGCATATGTATCAATCCATTTTGACGGTGTCTTTAGCTGATAAGTCAATATTTTTTTTCAAAATTGTTTTAGACAGTTTTATTACAACAATGTTTTTTTATAAGAAGAGACTAAAAGTTATTAATCAAGTGGGCCCAATATTGTTACTTTCATTATTTCTTTATTTTTCTTTCTTTTTTTTGTTTTTTTTTTGATATTATTTTAACATTTTAATACGAATCTAAGAATGATGTAGATACTCTTAGAGCAGCCACATCACTAGTTTTAAAAATGTTATTAATATATTAAAAAAACATAGCCTTATGTGAGACGCTTTAATGTGAGACTTTATGTAAGATAAAGTTTATATGAATCAATAAAGCGAGTCAACTTATTTAATATGGTCTATATCAGTCTCACATAATACCATAAAAAACTCTGTCTCACGTAAGATCTAATGTGAGACGGTCTCACATGATCGCTTTCTATAAAATTTATTATTAAAATATTCAAAACACTCCTAAAAACTATTGATGCAGATGTTCTTACCATGATTTTTGTTAGGCAAAAACTCATGTGCACCAGGTGCATGGATCTAAGATCCATACAATTCAGGTCGACCTAATCTGGATCCGCGAGTTTTTTTTTTTTTTTTTGATTTTATGTATTGATTTTTATGTTATAAATGTGTGACTTTTATGTTATATTAGTATGAATTTTATGTGCAAATATCATAACTTTTATGTACTGTAACTTAGAAAAAAAAAATTCAACACTTTTTTTGGATCAACATACTTTTATGTGATATTACTCATACTGTTTAGCTATGTTAGTTGCACCTTTATATATTACATAATGGTAAGAATATTTGTATATAAAGGTGAGATGAATATAACATAAATGTGACATGTTAGGCATCAGTCCAGATACATAAAGCTAAACAAGCTATTACACTGAGTATAGCTAAGATACATGTTTACTATAACAAATCTAAAACAAATATAAACAACAAGAGATAAGTAAAGAGAGCACCAGAAGATCCAACACATGGGTTTGAGAGAGAGTTTAGATCAACTCTCTAGAACTCGGTTCAATCCCCTTTTCTGCAGTCCACGACGCACAAGAACACCACAACCGGCGGTGGCTCCAAGGAGCCCAAAAGAGAAACCCAGATCTAAGCTCACCAAAACCTCATATCACCCACAATAACACAAAAAGAAACAAGTCAGTTTTTAACACATGAATAACTGACTTGGAAAGGCTCAAGGATCTCTCAAACACACCCCAGCTAATAACTCTCTCTAAAGGGCACACAAACCTTACTTTCTCTTCTATCTCTCTCTCTGCAAGCCTTCCTTATATAAGGAACAAATCCTGGCCAAGGACAACCAGCATAGGGACAAGGACAGAACCGGAGGAGGTGTGCGGCCATGGCAGGGAGACAAGATACGAACACAGTACAGGAGGGAGAGAGAGGGAGACGCCGTGGTTTAGAGAGAGAGAGGGTTAGGGTTTTTGAGTCGAGAGGGTGAAATGTAAGATGTATATGGGGAATCCAACGATCAGGATCATAGATCAAGGATGGATGACTCAAATTAAGACGCAGCTTAAGTGGGAGGGAGCTGGGCTTGGGCTTCCTTCGGGCATCAACTTGGGCCGCCAAGGATCCAAGCCAGGGCCCAGTTAAACTCTTAATTAAAAGGCTGGCCCAAATACTTACATGACATGAATATCACATAAAGGTATATATATACAAATTGTGCTAAAATTCTTCCTTTTTTTTCCTAAGTTACAGTACATAAAGATAAGGGTATTTGTACATAAAGGTCACACAATATAACATAAATGTTATACTAATATAATATAAAGGTAACACATAAATCATAAAAAAAAAAAAAAAAAAACTTGAGAATTCGGGTCAACCCGAATCGACCCGGATTGCATGCGCACCTGGTGCATACCAGACCAACTCTTTTAATTTTAGTCATAGTCTATCTCATCCACCTTCCATCCACCTCATCATTCAATTAACTATAACTCATTTTTCATAACTCCTCCAACTATATCATTGGTTATAGCGACTTTTTGAAAATCCACTAACAAATCACTTTTTTTCCTATATATTACACTAAATAATTCAATTTTCAATTAATTTGATACTATTAATTTTTTTGTAACACAATATTATTATTTTGATTTTGAAAATTTTTGTTGGCTACAAATATTTCATATCATTATAATATGATAACGTGAATAAAGTAAATTTCGATTTTTTAAAATTTCAATTTTGAGTTATGAAAATTGAAGTGATTTTGAAATATTTATAGAAAAAAAAGTAATAAATGACAAATATACAATTTTAGTCATTCATTTGGTTATAACCTATTTCTTAACCTCAATCTAATCATTAATTTTAGAGTTAGTCTCTTATGCACCAGTTGCATTAATCTAAATCCATGCAATTAGGTTGACCGACTTGGATCCGCACGCTTTTGAACTTTTTTATTTATTTATGTGTTAACTTTATGTTATATTCATGTCATATTTATATTATATTCATGCTACCTTTATATACTTTAACTTGGGGAAAAAAAGAATTTCAACACAATTTCTACATGTATACTTTTATATGATATTACTCATAAGTCATATCTTTACTTGATATTACTTATTTCCTCGTACATTTATGTTTTATGTAACATTTTCAACTTTCACTTTATGATGATTAAAAACAGGGCAATTAAAAATAAATAAAACTATATTAATTAAACACCTGTCAACCAAAATGGAGGAGAGAGAAATTTTACTTGCCTTTTTGCAACCATATGAGTCAGACATTTCGTATTTTTCTCGGTTAATCTGTGTTAATTAAGAGATAAGATAGGGTTCTACCTATCAATATTTTAGCTTGAGTTCAAGTTTTAAGATAGGCCCCTATTTCTCAATTACGACTATTGTACAAACTTAATGTAAACTATAAAATTTTGAAGCATTTATAAAGATATTTATATTATGTTATGATATATTATGTTATTTACCAATTAAATTTTCATTTGTATTTGCATTTTCTACAATTGTTTTTTACTGAAAGGAAAATATTTATTGATATTTCCGGCATGATTTTGAACTAAATTCTTTATTCTTAATTTAATTTAAAAACTTAAATTAACAAATCATTAATTGTTTTATCAATAAAAAATAAAAAATAAAACATTATTAAATAACAAGTTAAAAATTAATTATTTTCTCAAATAACTATCAATAAACTAGTGAAGAACAATATCTAACAAACAAAGAAAATTACCTATTTCTTAGCTGTGGTGAACGTTTCTTCTTGATGTGAAACAATATTTTAAAATTTAATTTTTAACTAATTGATATATTTTGAAATTTGATGTATTAATTTTAATGGAATGAATATTATTTATAGAAATATATAACCGAAAGAAGGCGGCTAGGGGCCCCTAGGGCTCTAGTGGAACCCAATTTTCTTCTTTATAATAATAAAAACGATATATAAATAACCTATTGTGAGCTTCTTTCTTTATATTTTTTTAAAAAGATACAAATAAGCAAGATATATAAATGAGTTAGTCTCATGTACATTAGTTGTATGGATCTAGATCCCATTCAACTAGACCGATTCGACCCGAATCCGCACATTTTTTAGGTTTTTTTTTTAAATTCGTGTGTTACCTTTATGTTATATTTGTGTGACTTTTATGTTATTTTAGTATGACTTTTTTGTACAAATATTCTTACCATTATGTACTTTAACTTAGAAAAAAAAAAAGAATTTCAGCACAATTTGTACATATATACCTTTATGTGATATTACTTATACTTTTATGTGATATTACTCATTTCTTTATGTGATATTATGTATATCTTTATATCAATAAAATCATGCATTTATGTAATATATAAAAGTGCAACTAACATAACTAAAAGGTTACATAACTAAATGTATGACTAACATAACTAAAATGTATAAAAAGGAATTACATAAAGATATGATTATATTGATATAAATGTATGAGTAATATCACATAAAAGTATGTTGATCAAAAAATACACTGAAAAATGGTTTTTTTTTAGAGTTACAGAATTACATAAATGTTATGATATTTGTACATTGAGGTCATACTAATATAACATAAAGTAATCAATGAATCAAAAAAATCAAAAAATACACATATCCGAATCGACCTAGTTGCATGGATTTAGATCCATGCAATTGGTGCACAGGAGAATTTGTGTATATAATACTAAAAGACGATATACAAATCCATACAACTGGTGGTCGGGAGAATTTGAGTATATAAATAGCTTGTTGTGAGCTTCTTTCTTTATACTTTTAAAAAAAGATATGAGTGAAAGTCGAACATGGGAGACGTTGGGGCTGTAAAGGGCAAGGTAAACTGCTGGGACACTAAAGTTTATTGAACTTTCATTTACCAAAATATATATACATAGGTACATAAAATAATTTTGTAATTTTTTCGAGCCCGCATCGGCCGACTCACTGGCATAATGAAATAATGTTTTGGTGGATTATAATTTACACAGTTACACCTACAATGGAGATAACTAAGTTTGATGGGTTATAACTAACTTATAACCCACCATTTACAATATCCTAAGAGAATCTTTTGTTTACTATATGGGTTGACACTCGACAGCCCCCACATGATATCTATAAATCTGTTATTATTTCAAAATATTTGTACAATCAACATCATATATATCTCACCTCTTTAGAAAATGTAATGCAGTGTTTGGATATAACTGAATTCCCTTTATCAACCACCAATTACATTTTTCTGCTACTTATATTGGCTTAATTCACTTAAAAAAAACGTGACAGACACTCGGCGGTGAGTGGTGAAGAAGAAGAATATGCATATGTATGTGGCGATTGCACGGTCCACTTTCATTTTATTTTTTGTTTTTATTAAATTTATTACTAACTTTGAAAATATATATATGGGTAAAGATGTCAAACGGCTATATTATGGTGGGACTTTTTTTTGATAAAAAGATTGATTTGTTAAATTTTAATGGTGCACATTCTAAAAATGTTACCATTTTTATTTTAAGAGCCGTTACAAAATAATTCTATACATATATAACATATTTCATTTATATTTTTATCAACTCAAAATCATTCTAACTTATATCATCTTTCACAATTTTTCTTTCCACTACATTTTAGAAAACATCATCTTCAATCTTCTTTTTGTAGATCGAAAATAATCCAGAAGAATCTTTTCAACCAATTTTCGGAAGAAAATTAGAGTGGACAATTTCCATCAAACTTCTCAAATTTGCCTTATACTCCTATATTATCTCAAAATTTTCAAGGTTATGAAAATTTTAAAATTCTTGAAAGTAATATTCCCACTTTAACTTTTCAAGCATTTATGTCCGAATTTTGACAACAATAATCAAGGCACTTTGCTATGCAATCTCCATCTCAAAGGTTTTCTATTCCACGAGCAACTGGTATGCTGTTTAGGTCACACTTATTTAAAGAACTCCATCATTCGTTCTGCAGACACAACAACCTCAACCTTCATATTCGAAAGTTCTTACAGAAACGGTCACAAAGATCCAGACATACTGAGATGACATACACCTAAATCTTGTCGAAAATAACAATGTTGCTTTTAATTATGAGCACGTTTGGAGGATTATAAAGGGTCGAGCACTTTATGCTCCACAATATGGTGATTCACGTGATTCTTTCAAAAAGGCGAAGATATCAGACGCAAATGCAAGCAACGATTATACTCCACGAGAAAGATGTTTAGATTTTGATCTAAACATAGATGATTCGAGGCCCATCAAACAGAAGACTGCAAAAAGAAAAGTAAAAACCACTTTTCAAGATTAAAAAAATTGAAGGATATGAGCAATGCCTCAAAGAGTTGTCTAAGTAATTGGGGAATAAACAAAAAACTATCAAATTACAAAAACAACAGAATTTGCTCAAGGAGCATGAATTCCAGTTGGGGGAGTTCGAATTTGTGTCTCAGGACACCTCGAGTATGACTCTTGAGCAATTAGCGATGCATGAGCGTATTTATGCTAATATTAGAGTAAAGTGTCCTTAATTATCGTTCTTGAAATATGTTTTATTTATATAGTTTGGTGTAATTTCTTTTTTATGTAATAACTAGTCTTTAAGTGATTAGCTTAATTTTATCTTCTTAAACCTGTCTTTTTTGTATCCATATTAAGTAAGTCTATTTGATGTATAAGTTCAATTGATAAACAATTATATACTTGTGTCTAAAAAATTCACTGACAATGGTTAACTAATTGTGATACAAACATCTCAAGAATCAAATTTTTGATGATAAACAACTATATGCATGTGTCCAAAAAATGAACTGACAATGACTAGATGTTTGTGGAACACATATCTCAATAATAATATTCTCAATGATAAACTGATGTATGTGTAAAAAAAAAGAATTGACAAACTTTAAATCATGTAAAATATCTTTACCAATCTTTAAATTTTATAAAATGTGTCAAAGATCCCATATGATGAGATTATTGCTGGCAATGAGTTATCGTCATCAAATCAATTCATCACCTTATCTTTAACCCATCTTGAGAATTGTGCAACGGATACGACGTATCAAAATTTAAAGTGTGAGAAGACAATATTTTCACAAATATATATAGTTGTTTTAAGTACTTTTCACATCAAACTTGTGAAGCCAAAGCATTATCAAGATGCAAGAAGTAGTGGGCCGGCCGGTTATTTCATGAACACCTGAACCGCCGGTTCATTCTCGTTCACGCCTCAATTTAATCTTCCCCAATTCAAACCCTAGTGCTCATAAACCCTAAACTCGAAATCAAAACCCCTGCTGCGAAAATGACGCAGAAATCAAGTCTATTCAAAGGGCAGCAGAAAAAGAAATCAATTCCTCCCAATCGACATGGCAAAGTCTGTCACACTCGAAAGGGTAATTCACTTCACTAGATTATGAATTCAGTCAATTACACCTATGTAGATATAAAATAAGTCTGATTTTAGTTTGATTTTGGTTTCTGAAGGGAAGAGAGCGGTGAATCCATCGAAGGTGACCAAAGCAATGGAAACTGATAAGGTATATATTTTCCATTTGATTTTGTTTTTGCTGTTAGGTGACTGTTGATTCATGTCGTCTTTAAATAGTTCAGTTAAAACTGTTTCTATGGCTGATCTTCTGGTCACGCTGGTAGCTGCGTTCTTGATTGGGCAACGGGGACTCGAACTTGATAAAAATTATGGGTAGCGAATATGGAAAATGATGATTTTTATGAGAAGTGTTGGAAATTGTTATAATTTTTAAGGATTTCATGTATGTAATTATATGGTGGAATTGATTCTTTCGTGTGAAAAACAGAGTTGCCAAAGCTGCGTTTTACGGTTTTGCTGTTTTGAATTAACTTGAGAGGGTTTCGTGCTTTATCAACATAAACAAGCATGATTGAATTGAAAGTCATTATGTCTCTCAAGTATCTTATTTATCGTCTGAGCTGAACCAAGGCCTCACCCAATGTATTATTTAGCACAAAATAAATCTGGTTTTATTTGGAGGATATATGTCGATTGGTAATTGAACAACCTCTCAAAGCTGTTAACATTGTTGTTAGTAGTTATATCTTTTCATGATTGATGATTATTAGATTTCTAGATAGCATGCCCCCTCCCCCAACCAAATGAAAAAAGAAAGGCCAATTTGTTTTTTATAAATAAAAATGTTTGAAATTTAATTTATGTATAATCTTTCATAAGTCTGAGATTTTTCATGATGAATAATTTACTGGCGGAGAGAATGAGATGAATCAAAATACTACTGTCAAGAACCCATCTTACTATGTTATTCCTTTTGGATATCTTTCCCCCCTTTAAAGAACTATTTTTCTTGCTTAGAGAAAGGAATGAAAGAAATACGATGTACTGAAGTATGGATGTATTAGGTCATCCGATATCTGACAATTTTGTCTACATACTGTCCCTTTTAGATTTGTGTCTATTTTGATTTTTCATTTGTTGCTTTTAGGTTGGAACGTTCTTATTCATAAGGAGATCACTATGCCTTGGTTATGCTTTACTCGTTTTGTTAGATGATTTATATATATTTTTGGAATGAATCAAAGTAGAAAGAATTATGACAAGTCTTTCTTATCTACCCATTGATTAAATTGGAAAAGATGAACGCATTGATAAATTTTGAGAATTTTTTCCTGATGATTGTGATACAGGAATTCCAAAAAAAATTATAGAATGGTGGATAGTATAGAATTAGGAAAAACTTTTAGTTGGATGGTGGATAGTATAAAAATAGAAAAAAATCAGTCTTTAAGTTGGGGATTAGCTTTCTAATCTTGTTTTTGGCTGCCTTGTTCAATGGATAGTTATTGAGGAATTATCAACTAAGAGCACATCTTTACGTGAAATCTGATATGCAGAAACTCCTAAATATTAAGAGATACTTTGCATTGTATGTTCTAAATGATGTTAGTAGTTACATTGAATGATTTTAATTATAATATCATAGACTGAAAGTTGGTGTGATTGTTAAATATTCTCAATTAGATATCATGAAACAAGCAGCATCAACAATAGAGAGATTTGCTTGTCGAAACTCTAGAAAGGGGAATAATACAAGGTGATAAGTTGATGGGCCAGTAGTAATCAATTAGACTGGAGAAGTTTTAAGTAGACTATTAACTTCTGTACATGGTCTCACCATCCTATACCCTTTCAACTATCTGAGATCACATGGTGATGAAGCTGAGACATAATATATAGTAACTCTCAGTTACTGGCAACCAAACTTTCTTTTGTTGATATCGAATATATATATTTATATATATTCACATTGGATGTTTTGCTAACAACCATATTTTTTGGGTGGTTTAGGAGCTGAGCAAGTTTATAAACTTCTGCAATGAGACAAAAGCTGCAACAGCTGCTAATAAAGAGGGTGGTCAATTAAGTATTGTTAAACCACAGACAGAGAGTGGTGCCAAGAAGTAGATGGTGTATTACAGACATGGTGGTAATTTTGTGAGTTGTAGGAAAGCACAATTTTGAAATTCAAGTGTATAACAATAGTATTTTGCTCAATTTTTAGTTGTCTCTCAACTGCTTGCTTTGGTACTTTGGTTAGTTCTTTGCTGTATTCAATTTTGTCCGTTATAAAAGAAGTCTTTATATTTTTATTTTTATAAAATTTTGGTTCTTATGTAAGCCACAAGTGTAGGAACCAGATTCTTACAAATTCGATAATACAAGCTTCAATTATTACAAATAAAAGTAAAATGCTCAATTTAAAAAAAATTGAAATTACACAAATAATATTTACAAAAGAAAAGTTATGAAGTTCCAATTAGAAAAACAAAAATAATAATAAAGAAAGAAAAAAGTACAAAAACCCAAATATGCTATTTTTTTACTTGAATTTATAAATAAGTTGTATGAAATGGACTTGGAGTAAGACAGTTATAGCAAGAATTATCATTGACATTTGGTTTGGCAAGTAACAAACTGAGATTTGAGGATGATTTCCTATTCCCTATATGTACGTGTGTTTGGATCTTGAAAGTTCTGTACCTAGAGAGGTGGAAGGGAGGTAACAAAGACACTTGCATAATACAGATTTGAATCTTGATCATTACAATCTCCACCTTTATAAAGGTGGATACCACTTAAACTTTAAGCTATAAGACTTGTGGTAAACAAATCATTAACCTTTAAATTATAAAAAAATTGGTCACCAACCTTTAAGAGTGTTTCACCCCTCGTACTTTCCGGTAATTAAGCAAAAAATGTAGTCTACTTAAGAATAATATGCAACAAACCTTACCAATAAAAGCAACAAAAATGGAAATGGAGATTTCATTCAGCCTTTGTGTCCAAACACTGCTCAAGAGGAGAAAGATGATCCTACAACATTTTCGAGGTCTTCAAGAGCCCTAAAAGAGCAAGCCTACGAGTTCTAATTTGATCGGAGAAATACTCCAAATGCATGGCTGTTACTAAAAAGAAGCTTAGTGATCAACAACATTCAAAGATTTTCATCTTCATTCCCCAGACGCAAACTATAGACTAGCTTAGAAAAAGCAAATACAGAAACAGATGCCCATCTGAATATTATTCTGCATTCTATTATCCTCCCCTCAAAGAATCGGTTCTTTCAGTACATTTTTGCATACATCAAAGCAACCAAAACAAGCATATTAAGAACACAAGTGTGCTGAAATTGCATTCAACCGAACAGGTAATATAACAAAATCTTGCATACAAAATTAAAGGTAATCACTCCGTTTTGTTGTCTGCTGCTACAGGCTTCTCATCCGACTTTGAGTCTGAAGAACAACAACCACCACCGTGGTGGTGATGATGGTGGTGGTGGTGGTGATGCTTCCTACCCTTAAATTGTTTTCTCATATCATAAGCATCTTCTCCATCTGCATAATATTTGGCCTCCACATCATGAATCTTGTACCCTAAGGTTTCAGTGTACAAGTTAAACGCAGCCCTATTACTTTTCCTAACGTGCAAAGACACATACTCTGCCCCATACACCTGGTTAAGAAGAAAGACACGTAGTTAATCAGCTAGTAAAATAGATAAAGACTTCAAATCCTAGATCTGTTCCAAAGTTGCCAAGTTTGTCTCCAGACGATCAAGAGAACAGAAAATACATGAAAAAAACACTTGAAGAATAAATAACACACAATCCTCCAAGGAAAGGTCAACAGCCAACATAACCTCTTCACTCCAATTAAAATTTGTTCCAATTTTCAGAACAGAAGACCATATGCCTAAAAACTAAGGACTGTGCAGTTTAGGAGATTAGTACTTCTCTGCAGATATAATACAAGCTCTCGCGACATCACGAGAATCTTCAGTTTTAGCAAGAAATACGGACACCAGTTATTTTTGCATGTTTCTTTGAAGGAAAACATAAAGGACTCAAGGACATATCAAACAATCATATCTCTAGTAGACACATCCTAATTTGCAAAGAGTTCATCAATTAATTCCTTTTATCATTTCCAACTTCTTGGCGTAAATCGTTAGATGCAAATGGATCTTTGATGCAATCACTTAGGATAAACGAGTATAAATTGTTTTCCCCGTACAACACATAGCTCCAAGAAATTCTTGAAGCATATATCTAAATCAAGATAGATATGCAAACACTTGTACATTGCAACCTAAGCAGGATTAACCAACTTATGGAGAAATCGAACAACAGAGTCATCTGAAAGAAATTGCCAAGTAATCAAAATACTCAACTAACCAAACATAGTTGTTAACTTCACTTCGTTACTACTCTCATTATCAAATACGAAAATGTAACGTAAGCAGAAAAAAAAAGTTGGATAATTGAGAATAAAATCCAACTTCCAGAATCTTTCAGATCGTGAAATAATCAAACTGTTAGGTATCAAGGAACTGAAGGAGAAAACTAAAACAAGAGAAACTTAAATCAGAATTAAAATTTGCATAGCCTACCAAAAAAACCTAAAAATAGAAATTAGAAAGAAAGAAAAAGGGCAAAGACCTGATCCATGGCGTTTTGAGCAGCAGTCATGAGTTTGGTGGCGAGGCCGAGTTTGCGGTGAGTTCGAAGGACGGCGAGGGAAGTGATGTGGCCGTGGGACTCGGTGGTTTCCTCCTCCATTTTGGCCAAAACATAGCCGACAATCTTTCCGTTGTAATCCTCGGCGACATAGAGGAGCTGGGGCCATGAGAGAATATGATAGAGATAGTACTTCATCTGATAATTCTCGGGGAGGCAGAACAAATTGCAGGCCTGCATCGCCAGCAAATCATCCACCGTCGCCTTCCTGATGCACACCATCGTTGATCTCTAAGCTGTTGGCAATGGAGGCCAAAGGATTATTAGGGTTTTGATCTTGATCTTGATCTTGATTTTGGGGAATGCTACTGATGACTTGTATTGCTGGTGCCCCCGCTCAGTAAAATATTTATTTTGTATTTTTGTATATATACGCTAATTTGTACTTTTCTTAGACACCATTCTTTTTTTTTCTTTTCTTTTTTTTTTTTTAAAGGAAAAAATCACTTTATACTAATGATTTTTTTAATGAGGGGTACAAGTGAAAGAAAGGAGGAGAATAATTTGTGTGATTTAAATTTTAATCTTTGTCATTATAATTTATTTGAACTACAATTTACTTGAACTATAACTCGTGGTACTTTATGCTAATGGTTGAATAGCAACACAATTTACAATGTAGTCCATTTTATGAATTTAATTTCGTGTGAAATAAATTAATTAGTAAAATAAATAAAAACTATCTTCTAAAAATGAATTTTAATTGTATGTAAGAATGATAAACAATCGATTTGGAAATTTGAAAAAAAAATAGAAACCGAAATCCTATATTCTAGTGAAGCAAACCGATTATGAAAATCCGTCCAAAAATCTAAAACCAAACTGAATAACTTAGTTGGATTCAATTTTGCTCTGTCTAATGCAATTTAAATGGTTCTGCCTAAAACAGATCGTCGAGCCTAATCGACTCGACTTGACTCTTTTCCTCGACCCCTGGCCTCTCACACTTCCTAATCAAAAACTCAAATCCTCCATTTCAGTAAACTAAACTGATTTGTAAATTGATTTTGAAATTTAAAATCAAACCAAACCAACATCCACACAAAAAGCAAACTGAATCACTCAATTCGATGCAATTTTTTCATGCAATTCGATTCAACTTTTTCATGAAATTATATCGTTGAGACAATTGGTTCCACATAGAATTTTGTATTGTTGAGATTGGTTTGGTTGGAGCTCTAAATCAGTCCATTATTTGGGAGCAGGAAACATGAATAAAGGTAAGTTATTTCTTCAGGATTTTGTTTCTTTAAGGACAGAGATAACAATGTTGACATTACATGCAACAAATGGGGTAGTAAAATACAACAATCAATCTGGATACAAAACTGCAAAAAGACCATTGAAAATAAAATGGGATCAGTAATTTGTCATTTACTTCTAAACTTCCACACTCTGATGTATCTGTCACTGTGGGCTGTAACTACTTTTTGCATTCCAACAGCCAAGCACGAAATAGGAGGTCGACTTGGCATGTGATCAATACGGTCATCTTCCGAAAGCCTTATTGCTTTCTTTTTCTCGATGACTACATTCTTGGCAGTGGAACGATTTGATCTGTTGCTATTCTTCTCCATGATCCATCTGGACACTACTTCTCCATTATTCTGATCGATGATTCTCAACACACCATCTATTCCACCAACAACCAGTGTTGATTTATCAGTCCTCAGGTGATGCATAGAATAAAGCACATTTGGACTAACTCGTGTTTCCCATACTCTTCTCAGTGTTCTGCAGGAAACTGACCACATTACAGGATCTACATATGCAGAAATCAACGATGGAAAAGGTGGCGATGGAAACAGATTGTGGAACTTCACAAAAACCAAAAAAGGAAAAGAAGAGACAGTAATATGAGCTCGTTCTTTGGAGAAATCTTTTAGAAAAACACAGAAATCATGTCCAAACATAGCACATATCCTTTCATGTATGTATTGCAATAGTATCGAGACCTCCATGCTTGTTATAAATACTTCAACATTAGTATCCATTCATGATATACAAGTATGCATACCTTAGATCCCAACAAGATGCATATCCGGCACTTGATCCAGCGAATAGTAAATGTGAGCTTGGGTTGAAACACAATGTCTTGATGCCTGCACAGAAAGCCCACAAACAAGGATAACAGATTAATACCAACAGTTGTATAACAATCATTAACATAAAAACTTTTACAGTATATTACATAAACTACCCTTGTGGAACCTAATAGGAAAATATGGAAAAAAGTCATAGTTGCCTCAAAGAGAAGATACTCAAATACTTAAGTAAACTTGTTATTAATTATGAACTTGAAACCGCATAGATATGCAACATACCCTAACTGTTCTTTGAATTTCTTAAAAGTGAAAGATACATCATGTTACAGCAGGGTGTGCATTAGGGAGCTGATAGGTGAAAAATATGTATCACACACGATATTAGAAGAAAGTTTCCAGCAGAAAAAACAAACTAATATGAAGTTGTGGATTGACATCAAGCCAAACATTTTGGATTGTCCCACATCTGCTAGACGATTTTCAGAGGCATCTATAAAGTAGGAATTTCTGTAGTAAAGAGATGAATATAAAGATTTTCTGAGGTGCCTGCTGAAGATACTTGACTCTCTATGTAATAAGAGTCATCCAAGAAAGATATAAAGTCAATCGCCACAAAGTTTGGTTTAAGAGGCAGTGCTTATTTAAAAAATGCATAATTTATTATCACTTGTCAACTAAGATAAAGAAAAGCTCAGGGGGGGTGATTTTGTAATATAGATAACAAACACAAACTCATAACTACTGCAGAAGCACCGGAATCAACAAGTTTATCACAAAAACCTGCAGAGCTAGTTGTGTCCAAGGTAGCCACCCGCTGATCGGATGAAAGATCTGATAAGGAAATGCTACCAAGAGAAGAACCACTGACAATCAATTGCTCATCACTGAAAGATAAAGACGATACTGCCCCAGGATGCATCCTGCAACAATTGAATGAACAAGAGAATATAACTCAAAAGGTATTCCCTCAAATTGTAGTAAGAGGCAACCACACTAATTAACATGTTACTCTCTAGTAAGTAAGAAGAGACTTCTAGAACCATGAACCATCCTGTTTCACTGTAATAAATGATTAAACCACCCTTTTAAGATAGTGGTGACAGGAATCTTTATAACATATGGTGCAACACAGCGACCTAAAATTTCAAAAAATGGTGTAAGAGTATAATAATTACCAGCCATCATGGTAATTTCAGATGTATTTACAGATTCATTTTGGCATTTGGAATATAACATCAGAGCTTGCCCAAATATTGCATGGAGATAAACATTGGTAGGCACTAGCAATATGGAAAACAATGAACAAAATCAAGGTATGGAGCATGGACAACAGCAGATAATGAGGGGGGAAGGAAACAAGCCATGAGAAGCAAGCCTTCAAAAAATAAGTCCAAAAATATTAAAATTGATCATATGAGGGAACTCAAAGAAGACACATACTTTATTATTTGCGAAATCTTTCGGCTGTACATGTCAAAGATGCGGACTTTCCCATCCTCACAACCAACCACAGCCTGTGGATCTACGTAACTGCAAAGAAGGAAAATCATACCGCCCATTCAGCAGAAAGTATTTTACACATTATGAGTGCTATATTCTATATTGCTGTTGTTTTATGAAGAGTAAGATTCACCAAAGTTCCCAATTCCCAGTTAATGAAACAAAAATCAACATTTTGTAAGTGATTGTGATAATAAACAGAAAACACAAGCAGCAAAAACTCACAGAGTAGTCACTCCCTGTCATAGTTTACAAAATTGTTTCGTAGAATGTGTAAATGTTCGTCAGTATAGTGAGATATATTATCAAGTGATCATACTCTCAATTAAATAAAAGTGATCAAGTAAACTTCAACTACAACCATCTAATGGCTCATTGCCTCCAATGATAATAATATAGTTTTGCTTCGATTCTAATTTCTGGAGCTACTCAAGGAAATGTTTAGCAGAAAACAAAATGTGCGGATCCAGCAGCCAGTGCAAATTGTAGAACTGTAATAATTCCTAAACAGAACTCCAGAAATATTTTTGTAAATCAATGATATACTAACTGCATTTCTAGGCATTTGAATAACAGATTGTCTTGAAGATCTACAGTTACTTAGAATTCAAGAAGTGCATGTTACAAGTAGAATGAGATATCACTCACCGCATACACAATCCCCTGGTAAACAAGCCTTCACGTGAGGAGAAGAGGTCTCTAGTCCCAACACGCCTCCATATACATATACGAGTCCCCACAAGACCAACAACCTATAGGATAATAAGAAAAGACAGCCCAAAGTTATACAGTCAGTGTTCATCTTAGACTACAAGTGGAGGCAAAGTTTAGAGTAGACTCAAAATCAGCCTTGCTTATCAAATTACATGAACTAGGGAATGTCATTGTTTCCTAGTTAGCCAAGGCGATGCTGACAGGAAAAAGATTCTAAGTTTACCTTCCCATTCCAGTCTTTATAAGTTTAAGCTTATAAACTGAATCACTTAAATAAGCCATACGATAAAAATCTAATCTTTGAAAGCCAGGTATAATGATTGGAAATCATAATTTTTAATGTCATGAGATTATGGCTTTTTAAACCACCAAGTAACAAGCTAAGCTTATCCTTTTAACAAGTCACGGTAAGGCTGGACAAGATATGCTCACAAATAGCGGTTTGCATTATGGAACTTGCTTTGACGTATTATGTATAGGAAAGTACTCTAGATGCCACCAGTTTCACAGGCAACGGAAAAAAAAAAAGGAAAACAAATTAACAAATAGAGTTTAACCAAGATTGACTGATGCCACATATTAGCAACACATAAATCATTTTCATACACATATACACTTCTGCAGCTTCAATTGCATTCTTTCAGTTGCAGGGTGCACAGAATACCGAGATCGTTCTTCCATGAGACAATTTCAGCCAAAAGGCAGACACCATTTTTCTACCAACTACCATGAAGGCTTCATTACCATTTGAATTTAGAAAACCCTGAAGCAGTACTTATGAATTCACTTTTCCATACCAATGGAACATGGTCTTAAGTCATTAAAGGTTTAAGTAAACCTCCATTAAGTTATTAAGGAAAAATCAAGGATGCACTTGCAGTCCAGGAGCAATGAGATGATACCATTTGATATTTTGAGAATTATCTAACAAATTGAAACTGTCATAAACGAACTCAACAATGGTTTCTTTGGGGCAAAAATATATTTTCTTCTTTTTTCTCATAAGTCTTATAAGTCCTTCAATACATTCTCATGTAATCATGTGAATCACAAGGCACTAATTAAATTTAAATTTTTTATTTTTCATAAACCAATATTTTATGCCAAATATCCACAAGGCACCATTTCTTGGCTTACCATTTCCTTTACTCTTTTGTGGAGATGAAAAGACACCATGCAAGGACATATACAATAACACTTCCAAACATACACGAAAATCTTGAAGTATCAAGTAGGTCATCTTACCTTTCCTTCATCGAAGTCAAAATCAATTAGTGGTGCTCTATTGGGTATAATATATTCATCCAATCCTCTGCAGCTCTCCGCCGACCAAAGACGCATCACCTGTCATTATTCAAGGTAAACAGTATTATCTAAAATATGTATAACTCAAAACAGCATGAAGAAAGATGAGTAATCATGCATTGACAGGGCAGGGACTCATTTCTGACAGATACTCAGCGCTACAGTCATCAGCAATTCCGTCCTACACAAATCTACTCAACATCACCCAACAAAAACATAGAATAAGAAATTCTATCATGCTTAAAGATTGGAGGAGCTGCCAGAAGCCTACTTCACATACATACTCTTGGAACCAAAGCTGCTGGATCTCATAAAAAAAATTAGCACACAACCAAATCCTCATTGAATTCGATTTTACCATTAGAAGGGCTTGCATGTGTTTGGCAGTAAACTACATGAATTCAAAGCTATCATACTGAATCCAAAAAAAAAAAAAAGAGAAAGTGAAAATTTTGCATGTGGGATTTGATTCAACAAATAAGGTCATGCAAAAGCTAAAAAGTAAATGCTTTATACCTTATCTCCAACACCAGTGAGAATCAAACCCATCTTCATTCTGCATTTGTTAAACCTAAAGAAACCAGGTTGGAAAAAAGTGATGCATTCAAAACAACTTGAGCCTCAAAGGGAACAAACAAAATCTAGGTGATTTTCAAAATTCAATATAAATAAAGAACTACAAGTGAATAAAGGAATGGTTATAACAGTAACTATTCTAGAAAATTAAGAAAACTACTCCTAGAATCCTCTACTCTACAATTTGTCAACAAAAAGTACAGGACACTTATAAACAAAATGCTATAAAAGCCCAACGATATTTTAAGGGGTGGTTTCTATGCTGATATCTGAAGGGAAAAAAGGACTTAAACAAACAAAGTATCAGATTTATGACATTCAAAACTTCAAATCCATGCAGGAGCCACAATAAATTTGATGGAAGCAGATAAAAGACAGAAAACCTGATTTGTAACATAATGTCCTCAAGTAAAAATCTATGTTAATAAGATATTCCTGGGAAAAGAAAAGCAAGTGCAGAATCTAAGATAATCCTGAATTAGAAAATAAGACCAACAGATACCTAAAAAAGCATAGAATGATAGAAAATAATGTACTTCTTAATCCAGGAACTTGAGGAAAATTACATTGCATCCAATAATTTCTATATAAGTATATATGCAAACAAAGCTGCTGATTTATGATGTGGAACTAACGTTTTGCATGACTTATCCTTTAAGCAACCTTTCCAAGAAAACATAGAATAGTAATTTTAACTTTTTAAGTAAGTAATATTCTTCCTTGGATCATAAAAGCCAACTTTCTAATATCCCTTTTTTTTTTTTCCCTTTCATCAGACAAATTAAGTCGAAAATTTTCAAGCAGCATATGGTCAAATGAATGACAAAATCAAGATGCAATCTTTTGCTGCTTATATTGCTAAACTCGATGCAAGTTAAGACCTCAAAGTTTTCAGATCAACTTAAGATTATCGAATACTCAATACAAATAGAGTGGAAAAGATAAAATGATTTACCCTACCAAGTGAGCTTTCCACTTAAAAATATCGACAGGACCTTCTTGTAAAGACAATCTTTGACGATCCATAGCCAGCTGCTCCATCTGTAGATTAATCAATCTTTCCGAATAATTAGACAAATCAGAGACGCTAGCAGGACCAGTCTTGTGTTGCTTGTGATACTGTAACTGCAGCAGCTTCAGTTTATTAATCACCGTGCACCTTCAACAGTACGAAACATAAACAATTATTTTACTGCATATAATAATTAATAACACAATCTTTCGACTCATCAAAACAAATTTACAGCATTATGTAGCAGCCATATACTGCCCATGGCGAGCACTTCTTAACTGTTTTTTCTACCTATTCCCCATTTAGAACTCCAATTAATCTATTGTGCTGAAATGATACACACTCATCATCAAACCTATCAAAAAACCGAATCAACAAAGGTACCCAAGGCGATTCAAATAATGAAAAAAATTCGTCCATTACTGTATAATTATCACAATAATTGACTGAAATTTTGACAAGAGAGGAGTACCATGACTTGCAGACGGCGGAGCAGCGAATGAGGTGTACAAAGTCGAGAAAAGCGAAAATCATGCAGAGAGCGTCGTTTCCGAGAGCGTCGATGGTGGTGGCGGAGGCGCGCCGCCGCTTCTTCGCCGACGGCGGCCCGAGGGAAGATGAAGCCGTGGTCTCCATGAGTTTTAGCGGTAGAAAATTTGCCAATCTCTTCGTTTTTCATTTGGGTGGGTTAAAATACGTGACTACAA
The DNA here is from genome assembly GCA_954870855.1 of Scutellaria minor. Lineage (NCBI taxonomy): Eukaryota > Viridiplantae > Streptophyta > Magnoliopsida > Lamiales > Lamiaceae > Scutellaria > Scutellaria minor. The sequence goes on along the minus strand of OX940738.1, from coordinate 11,437,537 downwards.
ATTGCTGGGCCTACCCATTGAAGAGGCCCACCTAAGTTAGGCTTTCACAGTAATGAAATTAAGCCCAACAGGATTTGAATTGGCCCATACCAATAATTACACCAAGAACAGCCCAATAAACATATAATCGAGCAAAAAATCCTATGATGAGCAAAACAACAAACATAGAATCGAGCAACAAAATATCAAGATTGGACTGGATGGATTTTGCAAATTTTAGGGTTTTGAAGTAGTGTGAATAGCGAAAATCATCTGTGTGTTTTAAAATTTATGGAGTGTAATCGTAGTTGAAATATTAAGTCACATTGAGAAACATTAAGAAATAAGTAAAATTTTATTATTATATTGTAAAAAATTGTTTGAGTAATAATTTCAGAAACGACAATGAATCGGTTCAAAGAAACAAATTTACAATCTTAAATACCATTGCATTTCGGAAAAATTAGGATTGAGATAGGAACAAATAAACAAGTTACAAATCACTCCCCAATTAATCAAAATCCTATGCGAGGGAATATTATGTTTAACACTAAAAAAAAAAAAAAAAAAAAATCAATTGACTTGAAATTAATTGTCATAAAGAGAGACAAAGTAGCAAAAGTAACAATGAGAAGAAGGTTATATGGGCAATAATCGAGTTAAATAGTACGGAGATCAGTCCCAGAAAGGAAATGGGTGATAAGGAAAAGAGCTCTCGGAGGTTGATACATTGGGACTTGATGCCCAGATCCTCTTACTGTAGCAAATGTAAGGTTTCCTTCATACACTTGTGAATATCCACCAACCTGCAATTTAATTTATCAAAAAAACAAAAGCTATTTGGATTAATTTTCAATTAGGATTCTCTATTATAAAAATAGTATTTGATTCAATCCCATATTCAAAAAATGATATATATGTTTTTTTCAATAAAAAGGGAAATGTTGACAATAAAAATTAGAATAGTTGGGTGGTCCACGTTCGAACTCTGCCCAATCTAATTTGTATATTTATAAAAGTGGAGATACCACTTCATGAACTACAAGTTTCATGGTATATTCCGAAAATTATGAAATTAAGTTTTCATTTTTGTTGCCTATGAATATATGGATTTGTATTCTAGATCATGAAAAAAGAAATTATCGATTATTTGAATAAGTTTATTTTACGATGAATTTGAAATTATTCATGTTTTAATTGGAAATTGATATACTTTTTTCGAGTGATTTTGATGGATTTGATCATCAAATCAAATGCCTCAATCCACATGCAACCTTAGTAATAACTTTGAGCATATATAAAGTAATATGTGTAAAAAAGTAAAATAAAATGGTAATGTAAAAATTTGAATAAAATCGTCTCATAGATCACATTCTATGAAACTGAGTCTATTCAAAACAATCGCCTACATTCATATGGACTTCTTCTCACAAATGTTAATCGGGTGAGACAGTTATATAAAAGAATATCTCAAATAATAATTTATCTAAATTTATATATATTTAGAGTAACTTACTTGTCCAGCATAGTACCAAGGAAGCCATGGAGATATAGGGGGAAGTTTCATTTGCTTGATAGAAAGCTTTGTTGAGGTGACTGGTATTCTTCCATCAATATCCCCACTGCATTACACACCAAACCAAATTAAACACCCACATAAATCTAATTTTGATAAAAAAAAAAAAAGAGTTATTTCAAACTATTAATTTGTAAGTGTAATTTACTATTTTTAAGATTATTTGCATTTAAGAGTACACAAAATACACCCACTATTAATATTTTTGTATTTGTAAGTGATGATTAATTACTAAGTAAAAAAAAAAAAATGCTAACAATGTTCAAATAAAAGAAATTGCACAAAAACTTATATAAGTTCGTTAACCAGATATAATTTTAGCAGCCGAAATTAAAACCTCACAACTCATTCTTTATTTCGTGGGTTGAGCTTCTCATATGATTAGATACTTGAGATGATATATATCACGAGAATCATATTCATAAAATAAAAAAATAAAAGTTAAATTACCTATATATCCAAACTCTAAGTCCATTGGCAAGGAGGTCTTTGAGAATAGGAAGGACAGTTGATGGGCTATCTGTCCAGTTTTTGATCACTTTGCTGCAATTTTTTAAAGAGTTAAACAACATTCATTTACTTAGTATATTATGGTTATAATATTTGATTATATTTCCATATTTGAAGAATTCAGTAGTAAACCTTATGAGGTGTCACACATGAACACATTAATATTAATGTATGAAAATGTGGTGAGATTAGTGATGTTGAACAGGTTAATGTGACAAATTAAAGTATGAAATTAATAAAATGATAATGAAGAAATTAAAATAAAATAAAAAATTAGGACCTGCAAGATTCCCAATCATAAGGAATATTGGTAATATTAGCATGGAGTGCTTCTTGAACCTCAGGTGTGTTCAAGTATGCATGCACATAGTCATCGAGGCAAGGTGGCACATTCAGTCCCAGCTACATCACACAATTGTACAATCATTATAAATACTAATTCTACATAATTAATTTTCAAACTATCTATTTGCATGTATATACATAGTGTGTGTTGGCAAAATGAAATAAACCTAGCTAATGACAAAAAAAAAAAAAGAATAAAGAAATTGTGAAATTTTGTTATTTTTGGTCAATCTTTAAGTTGACAATTGAATATTATTATCAAAATTTGTCTTAATCAGTTTGACATGTGTATTAAATAACATGACGATTAAATGAGTCTAATTATATTCATCTTTATTTAAAGGTGTGTCTTGTTTCTATCCATGGTATATAAGGGAAAATGGATAATATTCATTTAATAGAAAAACATGTTTTCTATTCAAATTAGAGGTCAGATGACATAAATGCTTTTAAAGTAGAGAAACGAATTTTTTTTTCCAAAAAAAAAAAAACAAACGGAATTAAATAGATCACGATGGTGGTCTAACAAAACTGAAAATATTCACAGAACTTTTTTTCTTGAAACATTTATCCAAAAATAAAAACTTCGAAATTAATAGAAATTTGATCGAGAGAGAATAGAGATATAATCGGGATGTGGGAGATTAAATTAAAAAATATCATTTAGTACAAAATTTAAAGCGCAATGATGAAAATGGTGGGTGAGATAAAGGGACACTTCAAGCAAATTAATTAGTCAAATTAGATCGTACGGAATTGATCAAATCCACATTATATGCAAAGTTTATTGAATATTATTTTGTAATAAGGGGATAAAAAACTGTAAAGAAAAAATAAAAATGAACTCACATCAGTGTAATTGGGGGTGCTAGTGAGGGTGGAATTAGTGCATATGGAAGCATAAATGTTATAAATATAGAGAGAAGCAGTGTCTCTTTCTGCTTCAAGAATGGCTGCAAAGCATTCCGTTGATACATACTCCGCAGAAAAATCACAAATTTTCAAAATTTGATCCAAATTTTCATCGGAGATTAGAGCATGACTTGCGTAATATTCGTACATCCCTTTATTATCCGTTTCGTCGTTGATCGCTGCATTTCCAATCTGCAATCAATGGTGTATAAGAAAGAGATGCAAGCCAAGATTATAAACTCGAAATCATTAATCAATACCGATTTGTCTCAAGAAAGTCGATTCTAAATTATGATAATCATGAAAACACTTGTTTCTCTCATACCTCCATGGGCATAATTTGATGTGCAATGTCACATAAGAGTCGATTTCACATTCAATGCTTGTGCTTCTTACTAAATATATATGTATACTGGTTAAAACCATTTTTCGTCTCATAACTATGATGCTTTTCGATTTTGATCTCATATAACAATTTCAATTTAGTCCACAATTTATGATGCTTTTCGATTTTGATCTCATATAACAATTTCAATTTAGTCCACAATTTAAGAATCTGTTCGATATTAGTCCAATTTTGACCGGAAATTTTGAATTTCACCGAAAAATGATTTTTTGGTGACCTAGAATTGACGTGGCGACATGTGTCAATCAATAAGAATTTGACAGGTGTTGCCACGTCATTTTTAGGTCACCGAAAAAACCCTAATTCGGAGAAATTGGACTAAAATTGGACAGTTTCTTAAATTGTGAGACTAAATTGAAAACTGTGATAATTATGGGACAAAAAATGATTTTAACTCTTTGTGTATGCATGCTCCTTACTAGTCTATGCATATGAGTCTATAGGGATGACAACGGGGTCGGGGAGGGGAGGGTAGTTGATTATCCAGACCCGCCCCGTGCACATACCTGTTGCCCCGTGCCCCGCCACGGGTCTGTCTAAGTTGCCCCGCGCCACCCCGCCCCGCCCTGCCCCCAATTTTTTTTTTTAAATTGTACAATTTAAAAAAAAACATTCAAAGTATACAAACTACTTTCCATTCAAAAGAAACTATAAAACATATAAACTTCAATCCGTTCAAAGCATACTACAATCCATCAAAAGGAATTTAAGAATTTTCATTAATATTATATATATATATAAATTAATTTAGACGGGTGGGGCGAATTAGGTACCCGGACCCGCCCGGCCCCATTCGCGGGGCAGGGCAGACCTGCCCCATTTCTTACACGGGGCGGGTAAAACCCGCCCCAATAGTCGCAGGGCAGGTCGGGTATCCACGGGTCGGGCCGATATTGCCATCCCTAAGTCTATATTACTTTGACAATTGACAAAAAATTGGGTGAGTCTATCTCACGGACCACATTCTTTGAGACGGTCTGACCCAATCCATTTTATTTTATTATTAAATCATAATGAATCGACAACATCTATATCTTTTTATTGCTGTGAGATAAGCTCACTAAGAGTTTGTTAATTGAGAATATTGAACAACCTAACCTACAATGAAATTAAATGGACTTACCATGATTCCTTTGAGATTGACAATGTCTCCTTTCTTAGCCTTTTGATTGTGATAGAGAATAGTTTGTGCCAATTGGGGCACATAATGGCCACCATAACTCTCTCCTGCAATGTAGAAATCCCTATTTTTGTACTCTGGAAATCTTTCCAACCAATTCAACAAGAATACATAGTTGTCAATGCTTGTTATTTTGTCTCCACTATTATCAATATCCTCAGTTGTGTTTGAATATGAGAACCCAACCCCAGCCGGAGACTCCAAAAACAACACATTTGCAACTGATAATATCAAGAAATCATGAATTTCAAATAATTCAATCCAAACACAGCCTTAGTAGAAAACGAAAGCATCATTAAATTAAATGGACAAAATTACACACCATTGTTCCATGAATATTGATTTTGGTAGAGTGTTTTGCCATCACTTTGAACATGGAATGGTCCCAACTCTTCCATTGCTCCATTGCCCAGAGAAGAACAACCAGGTCCTGTTCAATGTTTAACAAATTTGTGCTAATTAATACACAAACTCAACAAGAATTTAGAAAGAATTTAAACAAGTTCGAATAACGATTCATGAGATAGAACCTAAAGCACTCAACAAGCAGATCATGAGTTTGAGTTTGATTTTGTCCATTATCGAATGTACTGAAGCTTATATAATTTATCAAATACATTCATAATTCATAAGCTTACTCGAGCTTAACAAACCATAAACAAGCTTATTAGTTATCAACTATTCAATTCATAACTCATTACCGAAATTAATTATATATTCTAAAAGGGTTAATTGCTAGAAAAATTATGAACTTTACTTAATTTGCAATTTTAACCAACTTTTTGAATATTAGCAAATGTAACATGAACTTTCATATTTTTTTTTGCAGTTTTAGCAAAGAGGCAGATTTCGGGTGCTTATTTTGACAATAACTTCCACAATTTCAAAATTACTATTATTTTGTGAGTTAAGTCATTGTTCTATTTTGAAACGATGAGAGTTAATTTCAAAATAAACATATTCAAAAGCTACACATTGGTTAAAATTGCAAAAAATATGAAAGTTCATGTTATATTTGCTAATATTCAAAAAGTTGGTTAAAATTATAAATTAAGTAAAGTTCGTGATTTTTCCGACAATTAACCCATTCTAAAAAAATATAAAAGATAAAATTTAATTATAAAAATATCTATAATTAGATATTAATATGTTTATCATAAGTAAAAGTATTAAAAATATATATCAAAATATCAAACAAGTATTAGTTTTCACGACCTGGCTCACGAGCTAGCGAATCGAATAACATTAAACTTTAATTTGTTTGTTTATTTTAACGAATCATAATAAACAATTTCAAAAGATTCTTTATCAAATCGAAATCCGATTAATTTACAAACACCTTGGTAGATTAAATTAATCTACATCCCTATATATGAATGAAACATTTTAATCAAAATTCAAGAAAAAAACATTAATACCTCCATTAAGCCAAAGAATAAGAGGCAAAGAGTTGTGAGAATGTTGAGCTTCAACAAAGTAATAATACAAAGCTCGACCGGCGGTCCGGTTCACAGTAACGTACCCACCATACTGCTTGAACCGAACCGGTGGCTGACCTGGCAATCTCTCTATCATGTCTTTCTCTCTCATCCCTTCTTGTGGATCAATCTTTGCTGCAACAAAATTGGCACTTGCATTGAACTCCCTTTTATCAATTATGCCATTAATGTCCCTTACTAGACTCTTGTAATGATTTTTTCCACTGCTCTGTGTTATACTAAAACATGATGAATGTAAAGTGGAGAACAAAATAATCAGAACTGCTGCTTTGATCTGTTTCATTTTTTTTTATTGAGAGAGAGAGACAGAGAGAGAGAGAGTATGTTAATGGATGGGTGGAATTTGTTGATACATTATGTTTTAATAATTTAGATCGTGGCCCCATATTTATAGTTGCAATCGCAGTGAAGAATAATATGATATTTATGGATGTAAATGAGATACTACAGTTCGTGAATTATTTAGGATTCAATCACATTCGAACATGTTAATATTTGGTTTGAAAAGCTCATCAACTTGATCAAGGATAAGTTAAACTTACTTTATTTTCTTTAATAGTTTATTTATCTATAAATATAATTTCAAAATTTCCCATTTTTAAGCATGTTTAGAAATTTAGGTTATTTTATTAAACTTATTCATACATCGAACTGTTAAATTGAGTTATTTATCGAGTCAACCTTGAACATTATGAAAATGAGTTTGATTGAATTCAAACCTTAAATTTTATTATCAAGTTCGAGTCTGGCAGTACTCGACCTGTTTACACACTAACTACCACAACATGTTTTATTCATAAACTAGTCAAAATAAATATTTTTGAAAATCCAATTTTTATGTATAATCAAGCATGAAAACTTATAAGAAATCGTTTCATAGATTATAATTTACAGATCTAAACCACAATATTCCTTCAAATCATAGCACTTTTTAGACTTTCTCAGAGTTTATTCTTGGTGGTCTATTTCAAAAGTCTAAAGATCCCATTGCAGCTCTTAATTTATGGAGTAAAAAATAATGGCAGGTCTATCAAATTAAGTAATTAACACTAGAATAAAAGTGAACCTTAATTAGATTGTATGGTATCTCCCCTATAGCCGCATTTTGATTGTTATATTAATTTATAGGCACCTTATGGAGGAAGCACTTTATAATAATTTCAAGTTACCCGAGATTAATATTTACATATAAAATCATTGTTTTTAAGTGGATTTTTTCGTTTCAAAATAAATATCTTTTTAAAATTTAAATTTTATTTTAAATTAAATATCATTTTATATTTTTAAATAAACAATTTTATCCTCAAATTATCTCTATTAATATTTTGCAATTAAAATAAAGGGATTATATATATATATAAATTATTTTTTTTGTTGTCGATTTAGAATAAACTAATATACGAAATAATCCATTCAAATATTAAGAAAAAAAAGAGGGGCAATTGCAAAATTTCATCCAAATACATGGTCTTTCGTACTTTACAGTATTCCTTTTTTTTTTTTCCTTTTACACTTTATCATATAAATTTTACGGTTTAATGTATCTAGTCATTTGAACAAAATTAAATTGTTGATTGTTAGATATATGTATGATTGAGATTTGTCCCCGATGCTAAATTGCAACATATTGTAAAGTTTATATGACAAAATGAAGGGAAAAAAAAAGTCAGCATGATTAAGTAAAAAAAACGCCATAACTTAGATGACAAAATACAATTATACTAAACTAAAAGGTGATATAAGTATCCTAATGAAATTTAAGTTTCATACAACACAAACCCTACATAGTAAGGTAGTAGAAGGTACGTACCTTCTGATGTGGATATTCTCAAAATGGATTTGGGTTTAATTGGACTTAATGGACCGCAAATCTTATATAATTAATATTTTTATATTAGAGAGTAACCATCTTCTTTATCCTTATAAAATAGATATAAATAAGTTGAAATGAAGGAATTTTCCTCCAAGTTAGTCACTCTTCAAGAATTAATATCTCTCCTTCTAACATTTATTTTTTTGTCTCTTAATCTCTTTCCAATTCTCTTATGCAATCCATAAATTTGTGATGGGAATTTCCAAGCCTCAACACCTTCAATTCTTCGTCACCCATACTTTTTATTTAGGATTAGTTATGAAAATCAATCTAAAGTATGATTTTTTTCAATTTGCAACATAAAATTGTTTCACACTTTTTTCAAATTGCTAACTTGGGTAATTTTCGAACCATTTTTCTAGCCAAAGTTAAAATTTTCGTTTGATTTTTTTTTTTTCCTAATTGAGCTTGAATCTAATGTAAATCATAAAATTGATTTGAGGCTTTTGTTTGGATTAAAATGTAGAATGTTTAGCATAAATTTCATGTATTTTGGTTATAGAAATTGAGACATAAATCTTAATTTTGGCTAGAAAAAGTGATCCAAAAATTACCTTAAGTTGTAATCTAAAAAAATCATGAACATCGAGGTGCAATCGGTAAAAAAAAAATGTTTATGTAGCAAAATGAAAAAAAAAAAAAAATACTTCAAATTGTTTCATGATATTAACCCTTTTATTTATAAAAGAGTTGGAGGTTTAAAAATAAAAAGAATATAAAGCAAAACTAGTCATAAAATTATCAAAATACAAATTGAGAGCTAAGTATAGGGTTCATAATAAAAGCCATGAGGAAAATTAGATTAGGGTTGGTGTTGGTCCCTACATTTTCATGAAGCCATGAACCTAACAAGGAAAATGTACGTCCCTACATTACATTATATATATATATATATATATAATATTGGTATCAAATAACACTTTTTAAATTTCCATCCCTTTCTCATATTTTCATTTATGAAAGCATTAATTAACTGTAATGTGAAATAATCCAAGAGAACAATCAATTATATAGATTATTAATACTACGAGTTAAATTCTTGAAAACTTGATAGAGGTTGCAATTCGAGTCGTCTGACTCAAACTAACCCAATCACTTGGTCAATGGATGTTGTCGAATTGGATCGAACTAGTCAATTCGGGTCAATAATTTCATAGTCAAACCCAATCTATATTAAAACTTAAAAGTTATTTTTAGTACATATTGATGGCTTATTTCAAGCCTTAGCCCATTGGACTTGGTAAATTTGACTGAATGATACTTGGGCTAAAATATTTCCAATTTCCGGCTACTGATTTGACCCATTATGTTGGGCCAAATTTTCCACCTCTAAGAAACTCTATTCTAGAATGAGAAAAACAATGTACGATGGGATTATACATATTTTAAAACTTACTAAACACATGTGTCTTATATTTTAAAAATTTTGTAGATATAAAAGTACATTTTGTGGGACGTGTTTAGTATATTTGAGGTGTGTATAGAATTACCCGGCAATATATTGAAATATTTGTCAACATAATTAACCATGACATATTATAATATATATTGAAATATTTGTCAACATAATTAACCATGACATATTATAATATATTACACACAAAAAAAAAAAAAATAGGAGAAAAAAAAAAAGACGGACACATTCAACTTATGTCGATTTTTTGCATTTAAAAAATGAACCATTTGTGTACAAACTTTCGCCTTCGAATTCGCCATTATTAAATGAAGTTCTATATGAGAAATCAATACATTGACTAAATGAATTATTAATTTGAAATTAAGTTAAGTAGTTTATTAAAATTACAATAGTTAAATACACACTAACCTCTCCAAATAGGTACAAGGGAGCCATGGAGTTGCCCGCATGGGCGTAGCTTAGCCGGTTCCTGGGTGACAGATTGCTATAAAGACGCAGGATCGAGTCTTGGCAGCCGCAGTGTGGGTGGGAGTTTTATTCCTCAATTTGGGGGATAGCTCCTTGTGAGCACCAGACACTGGTTTATTCCTCAATTTCCAGACACTGGTCCTCCCATCTAATGGGCCGCTGAGTCACCATGATTTACCTCCTCCACCAATCCCAGACACTGGTCCTCCCACCTAATAGGCCGCTGAGTCACCATGATTTACCTCCTCCACCAATCCCTGTCGGGCCGGGGGGTGGGGGCCCTTGAGGGAGCCATGGAGTTTAATGAGAAGTTTCAAACAATTAGATGAATTGCTTTGTTGAAGTAACACTTATTTAATTTTTATTTTATAAGTATTATTATTTCATATGTGTTTGTTGATTTATATGTATGATATTTTTTTCTATATCCTTAAAATAATCTTTCTCATTGTTTTTAGTTTTTTTTTTTCATTTGATCTTTAGCACAAAATCATGATTTACCTCCTCCACCAATCCCTGTCGGGCCGGGGGTGGGGGCCCTTGAGGGAGCCATGGAGTTTAATGAGAAGTTTCAAACAATTGGATGAATTGCTTTGTTGAAGTAACACTTATTTAATTTTTATTTTATAAGTATTATTATTTCATATGTGTTTGTTGATTTATATGTATGATATTTTTTTCTATATCCTTAAAATAATCTTTCTCATTGTTTTTAGTTTTTTTTTTTTATTTGATCTTTAGCACAAAATTGTTAATAACTAGTTCTTTATAGGTGTTTTAACTGTTGGATTAGATATTTTCATATCTTTCTTTAAAAAGTATAGAATAAATCCCATTTTTATCGCTCGAAGACATCTATTTTGTTCTGATTTTGCCTTTGAGTGTTCTTTTTATTAGGTTTACATAATGATTTCATTTGTAAACATTATTTGTAAAATAATATAATATCATCTATTTTTTCTACAATTCTCGATATGATCCATTTTCAAACTTGCAAATCTATCTACGTCACAATGTAAACATATCCTAAGGTTTTTTTAGCACCTATTTTTTGCTAATATCATTACTTTTGCAAGAGCATTGTTGTTTACTTTTTTTTCAATTTGAAATGTTAGACAAAAATAATTATTAAAGATTGAAACCAAATATTTCATATAGAAAAAGGCAATACAACATTAGCAATCTCTTCCAAGCATTTATAACTTATATATTTAGTTTTTTCAAAACACTTATTTTGTGTAGAGTAGTGGGGTATGTATTTAATTGATATTAATTTTTTGATATTTCATAAATAAAATGTTTTTTAGGGAAGACACTTGGCAACATTGTAGAGCTCCAAGTGTCATCACTTGAGAGAACCAAACCACATTTTTATATATATAACTAGGTTTGAACCCGTGCAACGCACGAGCTTCATTTAACACTTATCTAATTTTTATTTTATAAATAATATTATTTCATAAGTGTTTGTTGATTTATTTTTATGTATGATATTTTTTTTCTATATCCTAAAAATAATATTTCTCATTATTTTGAATATGCAGCAACTAAAAGAGCAATAAAAGTAGTTGGACAACAAATCGAACAGTTAGGATAAACATAAATACATAATTTCTAAAGATGTTTCTCTACGCTTCTTATTAGTTTTCACTCTCAGAAAGGCACATGTATATTGACTCACACCAAGTGTTAGTAAGCTTTAATTAGTTTTCACTCTCAGAAAGGTACATGTATATTGACTCACACGGAGTGTTAGTAAGCTTTAATTGATCTCACCTGCTTCCAAAGCTCTGAGCCTGCAAAAAGTAAATAAGAAATGTTGTCAAAATATTTAGATCATAGAGTAAAGAGGAATGTCGAAAGATAATGCCTGCCAGAATCCATTATTTTCAATCTGATTCTCATACCATAATATATTATGTTAATTATCAACTTCTTTCCATAAGCAAAATGTCTCATTGGTTATGAATTGTCTAATATTCATTAAAATAATTTCTCATTCAAGATGAAACAACAACCTACTAATCAAATCAAACACTCCAAATGACATCAATCTACCAAAATTCTAAAACAATAAAAAAAAAATAGAAACTGACCCATAGACTATCACTTCCAGTGTCTATCTTTTACATGGAATTCTTTCGGTGGCCGGTGATTGATTGCGAGCGGCGTTTGCATAGGCGGTTTATGAAACGATTGCTTCTTCTCGTTGTGATTGCGGTTACACTTGCATACATAAAAAACAAATGAAGGGTCAAAGAAATTAAGAAAGAAAATTGGTTGCTTCATTCACTTGAGGTTACATTTACACGTATCAAGGGTTAGAGAGATTAATGAAGAAAAATGGTAGTTTCATTTACTCTTAGAATATGAAAGGATACACACATGGCGGCTGGAGAGGAGAGACACTTGGCGGATGCAAACTTCTCCAAAATGCTGATATGACAAGTTTTGGGAGAGCCAAAACCTCCTTTTATGTATATAGAACAAAGTTAAAAATTCTGGAAAAATAACAATCCTAGATGAAATGAAGAAGAGCACCTAACGGCAACACCCAATCCAGCTGAATAACTGCAACTATTCCATTTAAATTCATTTAAATTGCAGAAATTCATTTCCCTCATAATTCATGCTATAATATATCAAACTGTATACAGTAAGAACAAAACAAATATCGGAAAGTAAATATATCAAATTTCAAATGCAAAAGAGGGATACGTTTCATAGTCGGCATCGCCAGTTTCTGAAGTGGCCCAAAAATGGGTTGTCTTCCATTTGCCACCATTAATGGTGGGGAAGGCAGCCTTGCTAATACTGAAGCCATCTGATACAATTCAGGAAAAGGAAAAGGAAATGGTTAAGTTGAGTTAAAGATTTTATAATTGTTTTCAAGAAATTCAGAAGAAATTGTCAAATTTGCATTGATCAATATAGAAGAAGATACAGGTGTGGGAGTTCACCTTGCCCAGAGAAGCTCGAATTTCTAGATAGAGAAGGAGAAAACTGTTGGACCGCCACAGAAACGGAATGAAAGCACTCCACCAATTACATATTTTGTTTATTGGTTGTTTCATTCACTTGCGGTTACATTTACACATATCAAGGGTTAGAGAGATTAAGGAAGAAAAATGGTAGTTTCATTTACTCTTAGAATATGAAAGGATACACACATGGTGGCTGGAGATGAGAGACACTTGGCCAATGCAAACTTCTCCAAAATACTGAGGTGACAAGTTTTAGAAGAGCCAAAACCTCATTTTATATATATAGATTTGTTGACGTTTGCTACAATTTATTTATAAATGATCTCATCAATTGATTTAAAATTCAATATATATATATATACACACACACCCTACCTATCGTGGACACGTTGAGATGTGTCCACCACTTATGTGTCAAAAATCCAGAATATCAATTAATTTCACTTTCTATATACCGAGAGGATGATATCATTACACGTCATCGGTGGATATATTAAGAATTATTCACGGTGGACATTTGAACATTTTCCTATATACTCCCTTTCCTCTAGCTACCAATATATATATATATATATATATATATATATATATATATATATACTCCCTTTCCTCTAGCTACCAAGATGTTTTATGGTAAGATATTTATTTGAATTAGTTTTTTGGGTTCCATAATTTCACTTGTAGATCTTGTGTTTGACGCTTTAAAAAAAAAAAATTAAATATAGGAAAATTTGGTACTAATCGTGATATTATGAAAATAAGTGCAAAATATAGAGGTCATTAGGGGTGGAAATAGTTCAAACTACTCGACAAGGGCCTATAACCCATTCTATTATTGGTCTAGTTTGGCCCAACCTATTTGATAAACGAGTCAGACTAAGACTTTTTTATCAAGTCTATTTATGAAGTCAAAACAGGTTAGACTTGGGCCTTAAAAAAGACCTAATATGTCTTAGACTGGTTTTAATATTTATATAAAAATACATGATTTTTTTGATATCTGTTATGATTATATATATATATATATAGCCTAATCTATGTTTTATATTTTATATTATTTTCATGTTTCTCGATGTAATTCTCTAAGTTTAAATGAAAGTTTATATTTTGAATTTTTTTTAGATATTTTTGTATGTTTTAATAAGTTTTTGATAGATTTTAAAACCAGATTTATCAACAAAACAGGTCAGACTTGAATTTAAAAAAAATCTTTCTTATACAATAGACCAAACTTAAGTCTAATATTTAAAGTTCAGGTCGACAATGACCATCAAGAAACCTAACTTGGTTTAGCCTATCTCCATACTATTGATCATTTGTATAAATATCCTGAAAATTGTGAACTTGATTCATAATTATTGAATTCAATTTTCTTGCTTTGAGAAAAAACAACTTTCATTAAAATTGAGGTAATAGTTGGTGATTGGGCCAAAATTGAGGGAATAATAGAATATAATGATTCAAATAATTATGTTTAATTTATAATTCTTGAAATATTAAAACTCAGATTTCAGAATGTAGTCTCTAATTCCAAAATAATCTTCCTATAACATTCAAATAAATCATTTTAAATTTTTGTATATTTAAATTATATATAATCAAAATATTTTAAAATCATTTAAAATTTTTAAAGTGTTTATAATTCAAATTTAAATTAACACAAATAGTAAATAATATAGCCCCCAATTAATTTTAAAATATTTATAAAATAGTAAAAAAAAAAAAAGGTTACTAATTAATTAAAAGAATTTATCTACAACCAAGATCGAAAAATCCTGATTTTAATTCCGTGATTTATCTGTAGCATATAGTCCCATGATTGAATATGCTGCTTTTACCAAAATATACCTAATTGTCGACCGTTAGGTCGTAACGGCTACTCGGCTAGATAATTATAATTATAGCCGTTACAAGGCATATAGTAATTTCTGCATTCATATTGCAGGTATATAAAATAATGTCATTCATTTTATTTTATAATCTGTATAAATTAACAATAATTTTAATTAAATTAATAATTTATATTTTATAACTTATAGACCAATCTTCCTCAATTTCATAGATCTCATAATCAAGCTTTGGAGCTTTATTCATTGACAAGACTGAGATATTTATAGTGTTTTAAGAAAAGAGTTAAATATTTATGTTTCTAATTCTGTGGTACAGAAATTTACTATCCACTGTTCAAACCTTATTTTACAAGATAATATTTATTTTATAGATTACGAGTTATGATTAAATTATCTTCACGTAATGAAATATGTGAAATAACCTTACAATAGCTATATATATACTCAAATCTTAATATAATTCTGGTTTGATCCTTTTGACAATCATTCAACCATTTGTAATTGATGGATTTTATCATAACAATAGTAATTAGTAACATTATATATCATAAGTATATATTAAATATCATGTCATCTTATATAGTTTATTCTGTGTATCATTATTTTATATATGTAGTGTGGATTAATAAATAATTAATACGAAAATAAGAGATGAAAACCCTATTTAGAAGTTGAGTAAAATAACTGACACAAACAAAATCTATATATATATAATAACAGAAGTCAGTCAGACAAAATTGTAATTCTATTAAGAACTAAGGGTAATTTCGTAATTCATCATTTTTAAGAATAATAGAAAAGAAAAAATTAATTTTAAACCGCTCCCTTCTTCCAGGGAAATTTTAAAACACGATCAGAAACTGCTTTCTTTTCAAAAAATCTTTTTCAATTTTTTTTATTTAATCTATATCTATATCTATATAATAACAGAACCACTTCTTAAAAAGAATTCTTAAAAAAAAACAATTTTCAAATTCTAAAAAAAAAACAATTTTCAATGTAATTTAAATTTTAAATTTCATACACCTGCTTCCTTTTGTTATTTCTCCATAAAAGTTTGGATATACTTCTCTTTATAACTGTTCCCGGTTTTCTAATTTTTTAACAGTTACTTCTCTTTATAACTGTTCCCGGTTTTCTAATTTTTTAACAGTTGCTTCTCCACATAAATCTAAAAAGAAAACGGTATCCAGTCATATATATTCCAGTTTTCTTCCTCGCCAAAATTGAAAGGATTTTCCCATGGATACGAGTTTCACATTTAATACATTCACTTAAAATGTTAATCCAAAAATATCCAATCCAAGATGTCCTCTAATTCATCATGTATCTTCAAGTTCAAAAAGAGAGGCAAAAATCTGCTTCGAGAGGTCCTAAGCATAACCAAGTGGCTTCGTCTTTAATGATTTGTGACAACATCTTCTTGAGACGGGAAAACACATGTTCGCGATTCTTGACCAGGTGGAGGAGAAATTGGGGTTAGAGTCTGAGATAATTAGCCGGACAAGCATGTGTTGGACGAGTATGGAAACATGTCGATTGTGTGCGTGTTGTTCGTGATGGATGAGTTGAGGAAGGCCTCCACCAACGGAGATGGGAAGGACTGGAGAGTTCTTTATGGTTTTTTTTCTAATTATCTTTTTTTTCTGATCTGTTTTCTTTGTGTTTTACTATTTTTTTTTTCTGATATGTTTTCTTTGTTTAAATCTTGAATTTTGGTATTTTTTTTAATATCTTTTTTTTCTAATTATTTTTTTTTCTGGTCTGTTTTCTTTGTATTTTACTATTTTACTTTTTTTTTTCTGATCTGTTTCTTTGTCTAATCTTTTTCTATTTTCTGATATCTTCTGATATGTTGAGATATATTTTTTCTGATATGTTTTCTTTGTTTAAATGTTGAATTTCTGATATGTTTCTTTGTCTAATCTTTTTCTATTTTCTGATATGTTGTTTTTAATGATTTTACATTTCATATCTTTTCTATTTTCTGATATGTTTTCTTTGTCTAAATCTTGAATTTTGGTATTATTTTTTTATATCTTTTTTTTTTTTATTATCATATCTCTCTTGAATCTATTTCTTCATCATACTGATTCTTTATTTTTTTATATCTATTTTATTCTCTATTTTTTTTTGTTGGAGTTTGTCGGGAGTGCTATCAGATTTCCAATGTCACATATTTTGACGGATCTCTCAATCACATTGATTTTTTTTCTCTATTTTTTAACCTTGAATTTTTATTGTTTCTTTGTCTAATTATTTTTCTATTTTCTGATATGTACCTTTTCTGATATGTTTTCTTTGTCTAAATCTTGAATTTCCGATCTGTTTCTTTGTCTAATTTTTTTTATATTTTCTGATATGTTGTTTTTAATGATTTTACATTTCATATCTTTTCTATTTTTTGATATATTTCTAATCTGTTTCTTTGTCTAATCTTTTTCTATTTTCTGATATGTTGTTTTTAATGATTTTACATTTCATATCTTTTCATATGTTGTTTTTAATGATTTTACATTTCATATCTTTTCATATGTTGTTTTTAATGATTTTACATTTCATATCTTTTCTATTTTCTGATATGTTTTCTTGGTCTAAATCTTGAATTTTGATATTATTTTTTTATATCTTTTTTATTTTACTATTTTACATTTCATTTTTTTTTTATTTTCTGTTCTGTTTCTTTGTCTAATCTTTTTTTATTTTCTGATATCTTCTGATATGTAGAGATATGTTACATATTTTAACGGATCTCTAAATCACATTAATATTTTTTCTCTATTTTTTTTAGCATGATTGTGGGAATTGTTGGGTCAGATTTCCGATTGTAGTAACATCAGTTTCGACCATTGTAGTAACATCAGTTTCGACGGTCGATCACATTGATTTTTTTTCTCTTTTTTTCTTTTTTTGTTGGAGCGTAATTGGGGGACTACTCATGTTATGAGATTGATACAATTAGTCTATTCAGTTTATCAAAGATATATAGGAGTTATTAAAGTATCATACTGATATTATTAGTCTATTCAGTTTATCAAAAATATTGATTGATACAATTGGTCTATTCAATTTATCGAAAATACATAAGAGTTATTTGAGTTGAGTTGTATTAAAGTATTATATTGATATTATTAGACTATTTAGTTTATCGAAGATATATTGTAGATCAAAAATATATAATATGGAAGTTATCTGAGTTGAATTGTATTAAATCATCATATTGATATAATTTGTCTATTCAGTCTTCGAAGATATATTGGAGTTACCTAAGTTGAGTTTATAGAATATTTAAACTCAATTTATTTGTTAATTGTCATAAAATAACTGCGCAATATTCAAGTGATTTGACTTGAGTTTATGAAATATTTATAGACATACATTATATTTTTTGAGCTTTCTTTTTCTAAGTCATTTGGGTTGAGTCATCAGACTGATATGATTTATATTAGATGAAGTTATCAAATTGATATAATTAATTTTTTTGGTTTATCGATATTTGGTTTGTATTATATTATTTAGTCATTTATAATTTTGATTACATATATTGAAGTCATTTGAGTTAAGTTTAATTTGTTCTCTAATTTCATTTTTTTCCATTATATTTTAGGTGATATAATTCATCATGTGAAATATTATTAGAACCGTGTATCGCACGGCGGGTATAGCTTTTGATTGTTCATTATTTTATTGTTGATATTCTTGAGTGTAGCTTATGCACACACTTTATTTAATCATTTGTAGTTGATATTCTAGAGTGTAGTTTATGCACACATTCTATTTAATCATATGTTTTATTCTATCATAATGTTAGTTCCTATATAAGTATACTGTCTCTTCTCTGAGTTTGTTACATAGATCTTAATCCTGATTTTTGTTTGTGATTTTTGTTGATTTTAAATCTTACTATACATGTTTGTGTTAAAAATGGGATAACAGTATTTTTGTCTTAACAGTTTAAAAATGGGATAATAGTATTTCTGTCTTAGCAGTTGAACATTATACTTTGGGAATGGGTAAGCTTATAATAAAAATTCAAAGTAAAAGATATTGACAAAGTAATGCAAGTTTTGGTTTTTCTAGGAAAAATAATTACATTTTATGTATTTTAACGCATTCAGTCCTCTTATTTCATTTTAATTTCAGAATATTCTAAAAATTTAAATAATGGAAACTTGGTTTAAGCTTCTTTGTTTTCATAATAACAGTTTACAAAACTTCCTCAACAACAAAATAACGACTTAATTTTGTGCGAGCAAAATTTCATAAATAACACTTGAAAAAGATGGTGCAATGATTTGAAATATGTTTTCATGCTTATTCTCATGTTCTATTCATAAGTCTTTGACAACTTAGAGAGTGGCAGATGGCCTATTTTGTTATACTTCTTGAGACGATCAGATTTTCTATTGAGACTACAATTCTTGATTTTTTGTATTTGGTGTCTTTGGATTATGAACAAGCAAATGACCTATTTTGTTATACTTCTTGAGACGATCAGATTTTCTATTGAGACTACAATTCTTGATTTTTTGTATTTGGTGTCTTTGGATTATGAACAAATAATTTCAACCTCTATATCTGCTTTTAATATCACTAGCACTAACATTATCCTTAAAAAATACTTAGTTGTTTCAACATGTCGGTTTATCCTTTGTTTAATTCCTAAAACATGTTTGCTTAATTGCTCTCAGTTTATTTTATTGTTGCAAAAAGTTAATGATTGAAAAGGCACACTCATGCATTATTTAGAAAAGATGAAATATTTGTAAGCAGAAATAAGTTTTATGACCCTCTTCTTGAAAAACTGTTTGTTGTATGTAGTAAAAAACTTATAAAAGAATTGAACGTTGGTGCTATCATGCCAGATGCATACAACTGGATGAAAGCTCTTGCTGCTTTGAATAATGCGACCGTTGTTGAATCCGAACATTCTACTTTAATTCCGAACTCAACATCACATTTTATGGATGTACTATGAATCCAGGATGACATTCATTGAGATGATGAATCTAATCTAGGGATGGGGAAGCAATCATAATATCATGTTCTAATCAGATTTTTATAATATTACATTTTGTTATATCAGAGTTGTTCTAATCAAGTTTTTATAATATTAGATTTTGTTATATCAGAGTTTTTAATATTTTTTTTAGACTCAAATTGAGATTGTCATGTAATTTTTTTATATCACATTTTTTTAGCACTCTATTATATTAGATTAATCAATTTTTTTTAGCATTCTATTATATCAAATTAATCATATTGAGACTTTTGTTACATCAGATTGAGATTGTGGTCAACCTATTATATCAAATTTTATTATATCAAATTGAAATTGATTTCTGTTACATTAGATTTATTGAGATCTCTTATATTAGATTTTGTTATATCAGATTGAGATTGTCATATAATTTTTATATCGCTTTCCTTTAGCAATTATTGAGATTTATTATATTAGATTTTGTTATATCAGATTGAGATTGTCATATAACTTTTTATATCAGTTTCCTTTAGCAATTTATTATATCATATGATTGATTGAGATCTGTTACATCAGATTCAGATTGTCATCAGATTGATATTGCATATATATTTTTTACATCACTCTATTATATCAAATTTTGTTGTCATCAAATTGAGATTGCATATAAGTTTTTTACATCACTCTATTATATCATATTTTGTTATATCAGATAAATATTGTTGTTTTACACCCTGTTATTGATTTTGATATAAACCTTTTATTTTATATATCTTAAGGCATAGTGTTATAATTTAGAGATCAGTCCCACCCATATGACATCAAGTTTGCTTGCAATATTTCAACAAATATCACCATCTTTTAAGCATTTGAAAAGTCGAGATATAATCACATCTCTCTCATATAATGCTCAGTGGAAATCACATCATGGTCAACAAACGTAAAGTTGTTAACTAGAGAGTGCAAATGTAAAGAAGACAAGACCATGAAGAAAATAATAGAGTTCTGAATATGAAAATAAGTTATCACAAAATTCTATGAGGTAAAAACAAATTGGAGAAAGTAGTAGAGCTCTGAAAATGAAAATAAATTATCATAGAATTCTATGTGATAAGAGACTACTAATGCAACCTTGATGCAAACAAACTATTGTAGCTGCTCTATACCAATAAGAAAAATGTTTGGGTCAAACTTTCAAAAGGTTCTCAAAAGTTGTATGGTGCAATAAATTTAGGGAAAATTTCAATTTTGGCCCCATAGGAATGCCTCTGGTCCGATTTTGGTCCTTCAATAGGCATTTTTGGCCCATTGATCGATTTTCGTTATATATTTAACGACCTGGCATGTGCAAGTCACATGACCGTTAACAGTTGGGCCAATAGATAGTGGATAAAACTCATTCCTACAGGGTTCAAATTGAATTTTTTCCTCATAAAAATTATAAATATACAAAAATTGTATTTAATTAGTGAAATTTTTAAAAATCTCTCTAATAATTTATAAAATATATTTAAAAAACTAATAATTTAAAATAAAATCATTGAGATGATCATTTGAAATTGTGAAAACAAATTATCAAAAGCATTATATATCTGAAAGAATTATAAAATATAAAGAAAACAATAGTTATGAAATATAAATAAACTTTCAATATTATTGCAAAAAAAAATTATAGTTGTGAAAATAAATTTTCAATATTTTTACAATTTATCGAAATAAAATTATACAGTTATAGAAAATAAATTTAGAATATATATATATATATCTTTATATATACAAAAGTAAGACCAAAGAACCACATGACAAGCCTACAATGTTTTCATATTAAATATGTTAATTAATTGCTACAAATTTAAAGTTGATAAGAAATATTATTATTACTAAATAATAAATAATATATAAATATTAATTATATTTATTTAAATAACATATGTTAGAGTTCAATGATAGATATTATTATATATTTGAAATTTGTTAAATTTAAAATGTAAAGAAAAAATATAAATAGATACAAAAGAAAAAAATAATAATAAAGGTGGACAGTTTGAAAATTATCATTCAAACTTATTAATTATTGAAATCAAATAATTTTTTAAATATATGATTTAAAATAAACTATGGAATTTATTTGTGAAATGTTGACTTTCATTTTGTATCATTTAATTGAAAATAAAAGTTGAGGGTTGTTACAAATGTAAAGAATAAAAAGCAAACTAAAAAAAATATGGTGGGTGGGTTGAATAATATAATAGGTATAGCAATGTATATTCTTTTCAAATTAATAATAATTTTTTTAAATGATCATCTACAAATGCAATAAATATTTTGAACACTAAATAACTTTTTGATCATATTTTATTATATTTAATGTTAAATTAGACGATACATATTGCACAAATCATAAATTTAATTTTGTTGTGTAAATTATATTTAATTTTTTTTAATTTCACTAAATTTAAATTTTTTTATTAAATCCCGTGTATTACACTAAGTATATATATATATATATATATATGATTTTATCATATTTACAAAAATATATAAGAAATGACAAAATGAGTGAAAATATAAATAATAGTCTAATGAATAGATTCATAAATAAATTTTAAAATGAATTAAGAAGCACCAGAACATTTTCATCAATTTTTTATGAATAAAATTATAAATTTAAAAATAAACTACATACATAAATTCGAATGAATTAACAAAATCGTCAATAAACTAAAATAGTACGAAAATCTAAGATATAATAAATTTCAAAGAATTTTTTTTTCGATCCTAATATATATTTTCATTCCTATAAGGTCAAAATTGATATTTTTCTCTATGACACATTTGACACATGCTAATAAAGAGATGTCCTCACGGTTTCCGTTAGAAAAACTAACGAAGAGGGCCAAAATTGATTATTTTTTGTTCTTTTTTGAACCTAGGGGCCAAAATCTGACCCGAGTCTTTCCTACAGGGTTAAAATTGAAATTTTCCCAATAAATTTACTCAAATATTATTGATATTGACATTTGATATATGTTATATCCATTGATATTTTCGTAAATTTAAAATATTGATATTTCTATAGATATCAATATTTTAAGTTTGGTGTTGCCATAATTCAAATTAAATCTTAATTTATAAAATATATATTAACAATAATTTAATAAAAATATATACAAAGAACTATATTATATATAAGATGTCTTTTTATAATTACATCAAAAGTTGATTAAAGTGATTTAACATGACTTTGATTAATCGTGTCTTGAAACGTACTATTGACTCTAAATATAAATTTAAACAATTTAAATATACTGATAATATTATATACACTACTTATATTTAATCCCGTGCATTGCACGGGTGCACTGCTAGATATTATTATATTTGTAAAAAGTGTTGAGTAGTATACTAGATACAACGCACATATGAGTGTTGAGTAGTATACTCAATCTCAGTCTAAAAGAGTTGGAGTCGGTCTCTATGTTGTTTGTATCTTAAAAAATCAGTGTTCAATTATGAACATTTGTATGTCGCAGTATCCAAAGTCATCCATTGTAGGGGACTCAAAATTTTGATAGAGGATAGGGAGGGTGGACAAAGTAACAGAACGACGAATATAGTTTACAAAGAAATATTTCAAAATTTATAAACTACAATGTAAACATTATTATAAATTTATTGTATTATACAATTGATCAATTGCTTTAGTTTGATAATCCATATATTTTATTTGATTAATCATGCCTTGAAACATACTATTGACTCTAAATATAAATTAAAATAATTTAAATATACTGATAACATAATATATACTTCTTATATTTAATCCCGTGCATCACACGGGTGCACTGCTAGTTTGAATCAATAATAAGAGAAATGATGGTGAGCTTTAATATTTCATTCAGCTAAAAAAATTATTAATAATAAGTTATAAAATTAATATTAAGGAATTATTTTCTTAAAGAATTAGGGAGTTGAGTTCCACCAAGAAAATGACTAATAAGTGAAAGAGCTCTCTTTGGTTGGAAACTAGGCACTTGATGCCCTGCCCCTCTCACTGTTGCAAATGTTACATTTCCTTCATAAACTTGTGTGTACCCACCAACCTATATATTTTCAATAATAATTTAATTAAAATCAATAAAACCATATATATACTGATTAAATCAAATATTATGCTGATTTAAGTAATTCATTAAACTCAAATATTTATTACCTCTCCAAATAGATACCAAGGGTGCCATGAAGTTTTAATGGGAAGCTTCAACACTTTGATGGATTGCTTTGTTGAAGTAACTGGTATTCTTCCATCTGTATCCCCACTGCACAAATAATATTTTATTTTTATTTTTGTCTTACCAATTAATACATGGCGTATAATAAATTTATTATTAATATGTATTATCTACTGTCACACACTAAAAGCAAAGAAATATGAAATATGATACTATTTATAATTTTAAAAAATATGTGGGTGCAAACGCTATGTAAGAAGAAGTATATTCTACCTAATATAATTTGCATGGTGAAATTTAGATTTAAATAAAGAGTTTGGTAAACGATATATCTGGAGAATTATATTTTAATTCGATGAATGTACATATAAATACACATAAATATGGATAAGTATAGATGTAGATAAATCAAGTATCATAAGATAGGTATAATTGAATGTGCCATGAGATTAATTTGCACATAAAAGTTTTTTTTTTTACATAAGAATTTAATTAAGAGAAGTTGTGGTAAATTACCTAAATATCCAAACTCGAAGCCCATTGGCAATGAACTCTTTGATAAGAGGAAGGACAGTCGATGCGCTATCTTGCCATTTCTTGATGACGTCACTGCAAGTTCAAAAAAAAAACCTTTGAATTAATTAATTAATTAACTTGTAGTGTGTTAGAGAATTAGAATTTAAACGCAAATTTATGACATATTCAAATACTATATATAAGTTTTAACTTCTAATTACAAAATTTTAAAACAACATCAGTCAGACTAGTTGTAACTATTTTGACTGGTCAACTAGAATTCTTGATCTTTCTAATTCAAATGGATCGGAACAACAATCCTAAATTAACTGATTAAGTCCAATCCGATATTGAAAACATTATAGAAAATTAAGATTATGAATGTAATATACTTGCCTGCATGGCTCCCAATCATAATAGAGGTTGGTGACATTGGCATGAAGAGCCTTTTGAACCTCAGGGGTATTCAGATATGCATACACATAATAATCACTGCATGGATCCATATTCATTATCTGCAATATTTACATGAAATTAATATTCTTTTCAGAAATTTAATTATGTCTAGATAAATAAATATTATAAAACCTAGCCAATTTCTTACCGAGGCCTTCTTAGGCTTTTCTGTGAGGCTAGTATTGGAGCACAAGGGAGCATAAATGTTGTAAATATCAATTGGATTAATGTTTTTATCAGCTTCTTCTGCAGCTTTGCTGCATTCATCCGATTGGTTCGTGGTATTGGGCGAGAAATCGCAGTGTTTCATTATCGTTTCTGTAGTTTCATCGGACACCAGAGCATGACTTCCGAAATATTCGTACATTCCTTTCACGTCCGTCTCATCGTTGATCACTGCATTTCCCAACTGCATTGTTTTGCGATTGAGTAAAGTTTTGATGGTTAGTAATTAAATGACTATTCAATCTAAGTTTGAAAAAGACACACATGATATTATTGTAGCATACACTATGTTTAATTTCGTATTTTATTTTATCAGACTAAATCTTTAGATATTATCACTATATATAAGTAATTAACAACTAAACATAAAATTGAAGTTGAAGCATGAGAGGGAATAAAGGAATCAAGTGTGATGTTTGTTTAATAATTAGAAGACGAAGATATGATAATTGCACATGCCCATATTGCCAAATAGATGATGCAAAAGAAAGTAGGGCCCATGAGCATAATTGAGGATTGGGCCAAATATAGTGGTCATACTCATGAATTGGATTGGTGATCCCCATCATACTTCTCATCCAAATCAAATAATTCCCCCATGTTCACCAAAAAAGCCTCACTTAAGTGCATAATTATTCATAAAAACATACATGAAACAAAACCCCACAATTCATAGATAAAACCCATTTCCACAAATTCTTATCCAAATTTCAGATTTTGCACTGATCTGTCTCACAAAACAGAATCCGTGAAACAGTCTCACAGCAACGATTACACTAGTAATAATTTCTTTCTTAAAAGAAAAGGAAAAGAGAGGCTTACAATGATCCCTTTGAGATTGATAACATTCTTTTTGGCCATCTTGTTATGATAGAGAATATTGTGAGCCAACTGAGGCACATAATGACCAGCATAACTCTCTCCAGAAATGTAAAAATCTCTATTTTTGTACTCTGGAAATCTCTCCAACCAATTCACCAAGAAAGCATAGTTATCAACTGCAGTTCTTATGTCGCCACCTGTCACGAAATCCGACGTCGTATTCGAATACGAGAACCCAACCCCAGCAGGAGACTCCAAGAACAACACATTTGCAGCTGAAAATAAACACAAATTCAATAAACAACACATGATTGATTAATCAAAGAAAAAAATCAAACAACATTGCATTATTTACCATAATTCCATGCAAATTTATTCTTGTAGAGTGTTTTTCCATCGCTGTGGACACGAAACGGGCCGAGTTCTTGCATTGCTCCATAGGCAAGAGATGAACAACCGGGCCCTGTTCAAGATTCAAGAATTCAAGAATTCAATCTAATTAGTTAGAGAAAGTTGAGAAAAAACTCATCATAGGTATGAATATAGAATTAATTATTACATCAAAGACAAATTTTAAAACTTAGTCCATACATATATCATTGTACAATAGCTATAAACTTAGGTAACCTGTCCAAATCAACACTAATATATATATTAAGACAGCCAATGGAACATGTATCATAAACACATTCTACTTTTCTAGAAGAAAATATTCTTTTTTAATTTAATTTTTTTGGAAAAATATAGTTGGTGCAATAGGCCAGGCCAGGGATAAGGGTCAACTAATGGGGTTTCCCAGATAATTAAATAATCCTAAAAACTTTTGAAAAAAACAATATTAAAACCTTAACAACAGTAAAGAACTAAAAAATGCAGCTAATTAATTAAATTAAATTCATAGAAAAATAAATAAAAATACCTCCATTGAGCCATAGAAGAAGAGGCAATGATTCATGGGAATGCTGAGCTTCTACAAAGTAATAATAAAATGCTCGTCCCGCAGTTTGATTCACCGTTACATATCCACCGTACTGATTGAACTTAACTGGTGGCTGTCCGGGCAGTCGTTCTATTCTGTCCTTTTCTTTCAACCCTTGTTGTTGTGTAATAACTTTTACTTTGTGATGAGCATGTTTGCTTGCATTGTAATGGCTTCTATCGATGTTGGAGTTGCTCTTGAACTTCTCTTCGTAGATTCGTGAAAGTGCTTCAATTTGCTTCTTTGCAATGACATGTGAAGTGAAGAATAGTGATAGGAATAGTAGAGTGGAGAGAAGAAGAGATTTGTTCTCCATTTCTTTCTCTAGTTGAGAAGGTTGAGAAAGAAGAGAGTTGGATCAAATAGTGTCCAAGTGTTTGTGTGTATGTGTGTGTATAGTTTGTTTGCATGTGTGAGAGTCTAAACAAACATGAGAAAATGTTGAGAGAGATGATGGGATGATGGAAAAGGTATTTGGATGGGCATAAAACAACACCTTCCAACTTGATGCAATTATTAAATCATGGGCCAATAGGGTGGTGCCACGTCACTAGGGAGGGGGCAAGATGGTCATTTTGGTTGTGAGATGGTTAGATACATATACATGTGTTTTGTGGGGAGGGGAGGGACAAGATGGTCGTTTTGGTTGTAAGATGGTTAGATACATATGTATACATGTGTTTTGTGGGGTGGGGGAGGGTTATGTATATTTTGGAAGATTTATGTTGGCAAAGAACATGGTATAACATGATCAGATTGGTGAAATTTTTTGAAATAATTTGGGGTGAATGGACATGCACTCACATGTCACACATTATAGTTTGGCATGTTACTCTGCAAAATTACTTGGAAATGATGTTATTATTTGGTGTCTATGGTATTATTCCCCATTTAAGGTAACATATTTAGTAATAATTAATGGATTTCATCAATATGGGGTAGCATGTATTTGAATTGGTTGTGATCATTGATATGATTCTATGCACTTTTTGTGAGCACAAAAACTTGCATGAGACGGTCTCATGGATAATTTTCGTGAGACGAATCCTTTTGACCCACAAAACAAATCCATTTTCACAAATTTATATGTGAAATGTGGAGTGTGGATTGTGGGTTGACCCATCTCACGTAAGATGATTCGTGAGACGGTTTCACATAAGATTCACTCTTTTGTGAATTGTTATTTTTTTTAATAATTGAAGTGATTTTCTCCGCATTTTGAGCAAGTCGATCTTCTGTCTCGCTAGTTTTTCTATATATGTTTCACTTACGTACTATGTACTGTTAAAATTATGTAATTTTGATAGTTATATATTTGAAATAATTATCAAAATTATGTATATAATTTTGAATGTGTTATACTAATGAAACATGAAAAGTAAGATAGATGATATCATTTTTTTAATTTATTAGGGATTTGTTTAATCTTTTTTAAAATTTGATATGGTATGCACTTTTTGTGTAGTTGGCATTTTATATTTAACTCAGTTTCCACTTTAATAAAATGTGATATCTTAAAAGTTAAAAGTTCTTTTTTAATTATTTTTTTTTATTTTTTTTGCAACAGTCTTATGACAGAAATGCTTATTAAAAGTATTTATATTTTCCTATAATAGATGAGTTTGATAAATAAAAAGTTTCCCTTAGAGAATGATCGATATCACTATTTATTAGTCATGTTACCCTATCCACGGTTGATATGTCTAATTTTTATGATATTTATTAATTTCGTTTTTTATAATTTTAGAAGATGAAATCATTACACATCATAGGTGAACATACTAAAAGTTGTCCCTAATGAACATTTTAACATTTTCACACTATTAATACACAACACTCATTAAATAAGGGTAACTTAGGAAATTTATCTATTTAATTTTATATTTCATAATCTTAGTGAAATTAAAAGACTAAAATAGTAATAATGAAAAGTGGATGTTATGGGCATAAATTGATAATTAGGATTATAATTAATGGATTAAATGATGAGCACTGATTCATAGATCACAATTAAAGGGGTCCAAATGTAATTAGACAGTCTAGTCAACCATGTGGCATGTGCTAAACCAATAAATATAAATACATTATTAATGGCATATGGGACTGAATGTAGTGTACCTAAAATGATACACATTCAGAACAGTATCATTCTTCCTTGTCTATTAAAAAATATAAACAAGATTGTTTATGCAATTTCTTGGAAATTTCCCTACTTCTCTACCGAGGATAAGCTTCACATGCAATTTATTAAATATAAATAAAGTTTAGGTATATATTTAATTTATAAATTGGAGAGAGAGTTTGTGTAGAAAACCATATCTCGAAATTGAGTTTTGTAAATTAAATAACTGTGTTAACAAATTTAATTGCATATACATTAAATTGCAATAACGTCATCTCAACAAATTTGTTTGTATTACATATACATTAATTTAATTTCAATTTTGCAAAAATAATCCAATTCAAAAAGTTGAAATGAGGTATCATAAATAATTTTATTTGATATGTCAAAATAATTATCATCGTCATATTGTAATTTCAATTGGCTATATGTTACCTAGATTTAGGGAGGAAATTGTTATGAGTGTAGTATTATTGTCAAATAGGATTTCAATAAAAAAAAAAAAAAAACTTTCCCCAATTGAATTCTCTATATTTTATTATAAACCAAGGGATCCTAAACAGAACTCCAATAAGTTAAAAACAAAATAGATTTAAATTCAAACAGTATCATCATTATTATTATTATTATTATTATTATTATTATTATTATTATTATTATTATTATTATTATTATTATTATTATTATTATTATTATTATTATTATTATTCAGTAGAATTTCAAGGGCTCGATCGGTCAAAAGTAGATTCTATAGCATGAATTTATACATATATCCATATATTTTTAAACTTATTCATAACAGGCCTAAATAATAGAAAGAAAAAAAAATCACAAACTTTTCAAAATGTTGCAATTTTAACTTGATATATTTTCAAAACAAGTCACCAACTAAGCATAATTTTATAATTACAATCACCGACCATTTTCCTGTGAAAGAACACGTTTTTTTGCTAATATTTACACTTTGAATTATGTCATATTGTCCCAATGTTTAAATTGCGTGTAAGTTGGCAATTATTCAGCAGAAAATAAATGGTCTAAATTGCAAAATTATGTGTTTTTTTTTTTTTAGGCTAAACTCAAAAAGTTATGACAAAATAGCAATTTCATGAAAGATTTTGAATTCGATTTTTTTTTCCTTTTTGCAATTAAGCGTTTATAGTAGTGTGGCAAAAAGCCTACTGGCTATATCATCACTAGGTCAACTATATGCAACAGCTAGTAATCATATTTTTCAAATTTGAACCAAAAAAATAGTGATGGATTCGTATAAGAAAAACGAGTATGAAAACGACTTATCTTTACAATTATGTTTATTAGGGACCAATCTCATGAAATAAAAAAGAAAGAATTAGATGAAATGACAAATTGAAGAGCAAAAAGTGGCAGAAATAAAGGAGAGAATGATGATGAGATATTATGATGGGATAAAGGGACAATGGTGGGGTGGTCCATTTTATATACTAACAAAAAAGTGAGCAACAAACAATAGAATACTAGGAGAGGAGCCTTCTCTATATTAAAAGATTCTTTTATTTAAGACTGTTTTAACATAAAATGGGAGAACAAAAGGGTGTTATCTTTTAGGATTGTTCTTTTCTCAAAAGGGTATCTTGCTAGGGTTTTTTTAAACTTTCATGAGAAGAATATATGAGCAAGGATGTTGTCTTTGAGTTGATGTGAATGATTCTTGAAAATTTGTTTGGATTCTGTGAACATAGTTTGTCATCCTCCATATATTTTTTAATGAGCTTGGGGATTGGAAAGAACTGGGACAATAAAAATTGGAAAATTTGTGTGACCCAGGTTCAAACTCTGGTCGTCACACAATCTGCATTTTTATAAAAGTGTGATACCATATAGTTACATTATATGATTTATAAACATTACATGATATGACCGACAAAAATCTGATTGTTTTTATTTTTATCAGAATTATACTTGGTGAAAAATTTATCAAATTATTTAAATAGTGGTAGAGAAGTATATTTCTTATCATTTGTGGTAGAAAAGTAAGTTGTTTTATGAATTATAATAGAAATCCACCGAACTATTAATATTTTTGCATATGAAGTACCTGATAATCATTTTGTATTCATTGGTTGTTGATTCGACGACTACTATCATTACCCATATTAAAATTCATATAATTTTTTTCCATATGTTGTGAAAATGGACCACGAGTTTGGCTCATTAAAAACACATGAGATCTTTTATTACACTTGATATTACATATAACACCCTGTTTTCAAGAAAACATGCATTGCATATTTTATAAAATTTCTTTTAGCGTTCAATTATAAATGATTTAAGTGTGAGCTCTTATATTACTTAAAATTATGGTTTACGAATTACGTTATGCTTGATGATTTTAAAGATTTTATGACATATATATATATTTCGAGATTTTAAGGGTTTTGCAGGATTGCTCATGGAGGAAACCGAGCTTGATCTCAACTCACTCGACAAATATGGATGAAAGTAAAAAGATAAGATAATAGATAAGTTTAAATGAATTAAGATTATATTAGGTTAAGACATTTAACTTACTCGTTTGTGCCTATGAATGCTTTATTTAATGTAATTTTACGTATGATCTATTTATGTGATTTTATGTGATAAATCATTTTACTTGAACACACATGCATACATCATAATGTGTATCAATATATATATCTTTTAAAATAAAATCTTAAGACATAGTATGCAATTTTGAACATACCTGTATGAAATGAAAATTGTATTTTTTTATGATGAATATTATTTAGTAAAATGAATTATGCATGTAATAATAATTTTAGAATCTCTTGTGATCATAAACACATATATTTATATGCATTCCAAATTCATTGTGTATCAAAAATATCTTCTCATCACACAGGTAAAATTATAACACCCTGATTAATTAATTAAGGTATATGTTGCTAATTAATTAATTAAACTAAGAATTAATTAATTAAGTGATAATCTTAATTAAGCTAATTAATTTATTAAGCCTAAGTAATCGATTAATTAAAACTTCATTTATATAAGTATATACACACGTACACAATATATATATATATATATACAAGCATGCAAAGATAGATGATATAAATAAATTAATGAAATAAGCATAAGTATTGAACAAATCAAATAATAAGCTATGCATAGGCTTAGTTATCACTCCTCCATGCCATGCCACATAATACTCTCTCTCCTCGCAATAATAGACAACGCAGCTTATGACTCATCTTGGTCAAGTTGGAGGGAAAGGAAAATAAAAGAAAAGCATGAGGCAATTCACACTGATAACTTCTCCCCCTCTCCATCTCTCAATCTCACGACTCTCTCTCTCTCCCGATTCTCTTTCGCTCTCTCTCGCTTTCTCTTTCTCTATCTCTCTCTCCTTCTCCTTGCTGCTCTCTGCTGCTTTGTGTAAGTATGCTGTTGCTGTAAGTAATTTTCTGCTGCTGCTGTAAGTAATTTTCTGCTGCTGCTGTGTGTAATTCTCTACTGTTCAGGAATTTTCTGTGTTTTGTAGAAATCAATTTAGGATAAACCCTTTTACCACAGTGTAGTATGTGAAGTGTAGAATATGCATGTTAAATTTCAGAATCCTCGGAGTTAAACTCGATTTTCTATGATTTTTCAAAGACAAGCTGTTCTGAGATAGTTTTTTTCCCGTTTTTGGGTCAGAATCAAACAATTTCCTGAAACTGTATCCTTCGAATTTATGTATGATCTTTTACTATGTTTTAGAATCAGTTCTTAGGTACGTGCAGAAATTTAGTATGCATTTTTTTGAGTCTTGTATGATTTATGCCGAATTTTACAACATAACCTGTTTTCAGCATACACTATGCACTGTTTTCTGCTAATTTAGAAAATTCATAACTAAATATATAAAGCTTATTTTCAGCTGATATTTTTATATGTTGTACTTCAACATGTTTTCTAAATTCTGTAAAAAGATGAAAGGTTTTCATCAATTCTATAAGGTGTGGTGAATTTTACAATATAGACTGATTTTGAGTTGAAATTCCAGTGAAAATCTTGTTTAGGATTCTATTTTTATTTATTTTTATACACTGTGAAAAATTGTGAATTTTTAGAATATGATCATTGATACTAATATGTGATTATATGAATAATTTTGTGATTTTAGGAATTATGTATGAATTATTAAAATTATTACATCTTTATATGTCATTTTAGGTCTAAAATTGCTAGTTTAAACGCTTAACAATTAAGTGACAAGTATGATGATGTATTCTATATTCTAAATCTCACTTAAATGATTTGTGTATGAAATGATCATGTTTAGAATTTAATATAAGGATCAAGCATGTAATGAATGTTATATGACATAATAGACTAAACAGTTAAATGTGTCAAGCGCAGTTGAGACGATCGGTGAATCCAGAAGCGATCCTCGCACGATCAGCGTACAAGTGGGTAACTTCTACTCTCTACTATGTGTTGCTAATTGAATTGATAAGTTATGTATGAAAATCTACGGCCGAAGCCCGTAGCTATAACTAGTATGTTACTTCCATACTAGGCGACGACCATAAGGGCGAAAGTGTCTGGTCTATGAAAGCGAGGTTTAGTGGGCGAGCGACTCCCACATTCCTCTATGAAAGCAAGGTTTAGTGGGCGAGCGATTCCCACATTCCTTTATGATTATGGTCCAGGGTGAGCGTACCCAAAGGACATGTAGTACTTGCTTAATAATTTAATTGCTTCAATGTATTAGACAGTAAGGTTATCCCACTGGGATCCCTCTCCGGAGGTGTCTCATGATATTTATATATTTTCAGGCTCGGCGTACGATGACGTGGACGTGTAGCAGGCTGGGCTGACTTCTCACTATCTCTTTATAGTTATTGTACTAGAATAATATTACCTTTTGAGAACGATATGTTGTTTATATATGTATAGTATGATAAACTATGAGCCTAGACTTGCATCCTGTCATATATATGTTTTGTTGTGTAAGTTTCAGATAGGCTTTTGGTTTGAACATTTTACCTAGAATTGTGGGTAAGACACGAACTAGATTTGGATATATATATGTATATATGTTATGCTTTAAAAAAAAAAAATATTATAACTCTCGTGTCTTCACTTTTAAGTCTTCCACTGTATATTAGAAAGTATTACGATCTCTTTAGTTCCTAAATAAGTAAAGGGTGGCGACCTATTTCCAATTAAGGGAAACGGGGCGCCACATTACATCTTCTATTTCAAAATAATTATCACACCACGTGTATTCGATGACATTAATATTTAACACATAACGTGTATTAAATATTATGAAATATGAGATATAACATCAAATGTAATAGATGATCTAATCCGCATGAAAAACACAATGTTGAGTCTACGATCTCTCTATATACATGTATATATCATAGTTTTGGAATGTCATGCGAGAAAAAAATAAATGATTTTTGCGTTCATAATTTACTATAATAAATGTGAAACTACATAGGACACTTTAACACACATATATACACATTTTTACTCATTTTCAATGATATATATATATATATATATATATATATATATATATATATATATATATTCTTTTGTTGTTTTGTTTGTTTACTTATAACATATTGAACATACCCAAATATTTCGTCAAAGCGTAGTCCAAATTGTTAGTATTCGGCATAATACTTTATTGATATTTAGGCTAAAATAAATCCAATTGAAACAATATTACCTATACAGTATGTCGAGAATACATTGTTGTTTTCACATAAGTTAATAGGAATGTGAAAAGAATCTTGTAAACTTGTAAACAAACATTTCAAATTTCAACAGCAAAAAAAAAATCAAATTAAGGTCCCATATTTTGTTAGTCATAGTTGACGTTATGGGTCAAATTTGTTCCTTTATTTTTTTTTCAAAGAGGAAAAAGCAAACAAAGACAAGTCGTTGGGAAAACGATCATTTTTCTTGCAAAGCGCGCATAAACAATTTAATGGATTAAATTAACATATATAATATATTTTTATTTTCTATATATTTATCGTTTTCACCCAATTACAGAGTAAACTTTTGTAAGATTGTCTCAATTATGATCATATTATGTTAATCTACAATATAATGACTAAATTATGAAAATGACTTTAAATTTTCTTAATGAACTTCATCTCGTAAAATTATATTCATGAGACAGTTTCAAATAAATTTTTATGCAATCATGCATCTGATAAAGGTAATGAATTTAGTGATGTGTAAAAGACAAAATTTGTAATTGTGTTTACTAAATTTAAAAAGAAAACTAAACATTTGATGTTGATACAAAATCTTTATTCATAACATATATAATATATTTTGATATAATAACGTAACGTAGAAGAAATGAAATTGTATAAAAGTGTATTCCTCAAGAAATTATTTAAAAACTAATAATTGTATTCGGGCAAAAATTTATATATCCCTGGGACACGGATTTGTCCCCAACCCGACCCGGTCCACCCTTTTTATTATATATTTTTTTAATATTTTTCTCTTTATTCAACTTCCCCCATCCCCTTCTCTCTTCAGCACAGAGTCCCCTCCCCACTTCTTCTTCTTCTTTCTCCTCATCTTCCTCCCTTGCCATCGGAGCTCAAGAACAGGGTTTCGAATCTCCTTTATTCAAACCCGAAATTCCTCTTCTCAAACTCATCTGTCATGGCGTCAAGACCTTATAGTCAGAGCTTCGATCATGAATTCGGCTTAAGCGATGGAAATCACTCAGATGAAGTGTATCAATGGCGGTTATAGCCACTCAAACGACGAGAAGGCACTGGAAAACATTGGGGGGAGAGGAGAAGGAATGGTGGAATCATGGATTTGCTCTTCAAATTAGAAATGATTGCAGTATAGAAAGTGATGGAGTGATGATGAGGGTTAGATTAGTGCTGAATTAATTCTTTATCTTTAATTAACCATCATTAGTTCACAATGTTAAGGTTATTACAGTGTACTTAGCTTTAAAATTGTTTTTCGAGCTTTTTTGCATGTTACCTATTTGACAGAATGCCTCAACCAGGTTGTTATATTAAACTTTCGAAAATTTGTGGTTCTATGGTCTTGAATAACACAATTCAGCAAAAATGCATTGTTTCTTTGTCGTATTCTCTTGGAGAACTTATTACAGTTTGCTTAGCTTCAAATTATGTGTAAATAATAGTCAATCAACTGGAGAAAGAAACAAATTATCAGGAAAAAAAAATGGAACTTTAAGAATCTTTCATATATGATTTCATATACAAAAACGTATAAGGTATTCAGGTCTCCACATGTATACCTTCAAGGTATCCATGAAATACCTTTTTTCAAATATCACATGTATACATTGAAGGTATCCATGGAAGGTATCCATGAAATACCTGAAAAAATCACATGTATACATTGAAGGTATCCATGAAATACCTTTTCAGGTATCACATGTATACATTGAAGGTATTCCATGGATATCTTGAAGGTGGTATTCCATGGAATATCTTTTCAGGTATCACATGTATACATTGAAGGTATTCCATGAATACCTTGAAGGTGGTATTCTATGGATTACTTAAAAGGTATTTATGGATACCTTCAATGTATACATATGATACCTAAAAAGGTATTCAATGGATACCTTCAATGTATACATGTGATATTTGAAAAAAGGTATTCCATGGATACCTTGTATCCATGTGGATACTTGCGCGCACCTCACAAATCGCGCGCTCATGCGCTCACACCGCCCGCACACTTTCAATGTATACATGGGATACCTTGAAGGTATCACATGTGGATACCTGAAAAAGTATTCGATGGATACTTTCAATGTATACATGAAAAAAAAAACCTGAGTGAAAAAAAAAAAATTAAAAATATATGCGGGGCCCGTAGGGGTTGGGGACACGCCGTGTCCCGGGACACAGAAGTGTGACTCTTGTATTTTGGCAATATTATATATATATATATATATATATTACTATTTTTAACCACAATTTCATTGGTTAGACGAAAACCGAACTTATGAGACTTGAATTTGGATATCAATGTCCCAAAACCTCCTCTTGCTGCTAGAGCAAGGCCTCATAGTCATTGGAAAATGAAATATTAATTACTTAAATAACTAAGTTTTTTTACAATTATTAATTAAATTTTAAAATTAATTTCATATTAATTCTTATATATAATGTTTTTAGAAAATATAACCTCCAAGGAGAGCATTGCGGTTAGATATCTATTGTTTGGTTTACTAATTCAATCATGGTTTTGATCTTTGAAAGAAATATTAAAAAATGAGAGATTTTTAGTTAACATTATTTCGCATTAGTTAATCCTCACAATTAGGGTCATGGATGTTATTTAAATTCACCTCCAAAGTTAGATTTCAACATCATTATTCAATTTATATTATTTGGAAGAGTGCCCATCTTTATGTTAAAAGAAATAAAAGTGAAATTAATTTATTTTTCTTAAATTTGATGTATTAATTTCAATGAAAGAAGGTCCATCTTTATGTTGAAAGAAATAAAATTGCTTTTATTGAGATTATGGCAAAATTGTTTTTATGATTAGGGCCATATTTATGTTAAAAAATAAAATTGATGCTTTCGATTAAACTCGAACACAGAACCCGAGTTATAAATAAAGGTAGTGAATCTTCTACGCCTACTCTCTACATTAAATTTATATTTGCATATATATATATATACACACACACACAGTACCTAAAATATTTTCGGGGCCCCTAACAATTTGTAATTTTCCCGGACCTGAGTCGACCGACTCTTCGGCATTACATAAGGTCTGGCCTAGCTATAAGCCAGTAGCTGGAAAAAATATATTTTTAATATCATATGTGAACAAAATTATATTTTTGGAGAACTTGCCCAAAACAATTATTTGACAAGCTATAAACAATAATCCAAATTATATATATATATATATATATATATATATATATTTAATAAACAATTATTTGGTTTTTTCTAATAAATAGTTTTTCCTCAAGGTCATGTTTGACTCCACAAAATTAAAATGGACAAAACGGGATACAAAATTCAAAGCATTTAAGTTACATTGTTGTCGTAAAATTCCAAAAAGTCGTATGTATGTAATATTGTTGAACTATTGAATTACATGAGATTCTCTATTTAATGATTGGTTTATATGATATATGATATTTCAAAACAACCACTCTATAACATGTGATATATATTAAAGCTAATTAAATATTGAAATGAAATCTCAAATGTAATAATGGTTTCCAACTTTGAAAAATAAGTTATTAAAACTGCACGCAATTCGGGCTCTTTTAATTTGGTCAAACAAACATGATAATTTGGCTTTTGTATTTTAAGTCTCTTTACCATAATTTTTTTTTCAACATTAATTTTAAACTTATATTGAAACTAAATTAATATCAATAAACATCAAATTTTAAAATATTAATTTTTGGCATAAGTGTTTTTCCGCCCATTTAAAATTTCTATTTTAGGAAATTATATATCTATGTCATTATATTATATATAATATACAATAATGATATAGATATGCCTCACATTTATATTTCATCAATATCAATATTTTTTAAAATATAATTATGATAACATATGATATTTAAAATATTATCCTAACATGAAATTTGAAATATTACATGAGATATTAACATGAACATATTGACAATATTATACATGGCAAAAACTCATGTAGACAGTGCATGAATCGGATCTGCGAGTTTTGAATTTTTATTTTTTTTAATATGTTGACCTTTATGTAGTAAATGTGTGACTCTTATGTTATATTAATATGATTTTTATGTACAAATATCATAACATTTATGTGTTGTAACTTAGAAAAAAGAAAAGGAAGAATTTCAGCGTTTTTTTTTTTTTTTTTTTATCAACATACCTTTATGTAATAATACTCATACCTTTTAGTGATGCTAGTTGCACCTTTATATATGTTGGGATATTTCAGTAGTTATATTGATAAGACAAAACCAACCTTAGTGTCAGTATCTAGTTTCCATATTGATTACATGATCTTCTGATAAGAGATCATGTAATGGTTTTCCAAGTTATAAGGAAAACCAACCTTAGAAGATATAAGAAGATATCTTCTAAGAGCAGCAAGCTGAAGGATGCAACATGGAAGAAACAGCAAGCAAGCTGAAGGAAGCAGTAGGAAGGAAGCAACTTGCAATGATGACAGAAAGATAAAGTGCTATTCTCATCCATGCAGCACGAAGAAGATCATGCAGTACGAGAAAAAGCAAAACTAACTGATAATAAGTAGTCGTTGCATGAACTTCAATTATGGACCCATACCGACTTGACAAGTCAGCAAGAATGTCAAAGAGGTCTAGAAGCCGATGTTGGGCGCATTAAATGCACATGTTAGGAGCAACTCATATGCATTTAATGCGGCCACAGAGAAGATCTTTGGAGATCAAAGCTCGATTTCAAAATGGAGAAGTATCTTCCTTCAATGGATACTTTCCTACAACGAATATATTCTCAAGATCTATAAATAGAAGGTATGAGTGACCGAAAACCTTGCTGAGCAGAGCCGAGTGGAAAATTAGATATACTCCAAAGCTTTTCAAGCTTATTACTGTTCAGCCACTCAACCTTCAAGAAACAGTCTACCATAGCCTTAGAGCTCTCAAAGATCAAGGTTGGAGCTCTCAAAGATCAAGGTTGTTTTGAGTTCGCACCAGTTGAAGAAACCTCTTTACTTTTAACCATTGAATTGTGTGTGCTAGGTTGTTTTAGTTTGGTGTACTTAGTTAATAGGATTAGATCCTTGCTAAGTTTATAATCTTGTGTAGGCTATTTGCCCTGTGTGGGATTGTATACCATGTGTGAGATTTGGCCTAGGAATCTGAGATTCTAGTAGGTATAACTTATTAGGAAGAGGTTTGTAAAGTTGAGACTTGTAAATCAAACTGACCTAATGAAGTTCCTCCTTGTGAATGAGTAGAACGGACGTAGAAGGATTACACCACCTTCGAACCACTATAAGTCATATGTGTTTATTGCTTTATTTATTTGGTGCATTGTATTTTATCTGATATCTATCTTGATGAGCATATCTTTAACATTCTGAAAGGATTCTGTTAAAATTATCTTTGAAAAGAAAACTGGTTTTCATAAAGAAACTCTATCTAGTTTATTCCGCTGCGTACTGTGAAACCAGATCAGGAATATGATACAACATATTGCCAGGTTACTGATCTGAGTCAAGTTGCTGCATTCACTCTTGAATTAGGAACCTATGTCACTAAAGAATTTTAAAATCGAAAAATCGATAGAGGTTCATTCACCCCTCTGAACCTCTAACCACTTGGGACTAACAATATATTACATAAAAGTAAGGATATTTGTACATAAAGGTTAAGTATATTTGTACATAGAGGTGACATGAATATAATATAAAGGTAACATGAATATCACATAAGGTATATTTGTATAATTGTGTTGAATTTTTTTTCCTAAGTTACAGTACATAAAGGTAAGGACATTTGTACATAAAGGTGACATGAATATAACATAAAAGTGACGTGAATATAACATAAATGTAACACATAAATAAAAAAAAATAAAAAAAAATAAAAAAAAAAGCCTACAAGCGCACGGATCCGAATCGGGTCAGCCCAGTTAAATCCATGCAATTGGTGTATAGTTTAAACATTACTTAAATATCTTTTAATTTAGATTCATCATTTTTTTTTTCAAAAATATTCAATATCAACATTTTATAATATTGTACATCTCAACTCTAGAAACATTTTTGAATTAGGAACTAGGGATTCATTTTGTAAAGTTTGATAGAAGTTTGAGAAAGTTTGAAATTTTTTGATAGCATGTTGAGTCGGGTGTGAATCATTCCATGGGTGTCTTATTGTGAACCATTACACGCTGTGACCCGTGTGATCTCTTTGTATTTTAGGTGTGAGTTTCTTGTCCCGTGTGATTTGATATGGTCGAACTAAGCGAACCGGATTTGAGTGCTTGATATGCTCGAACTAAGCGAACCGGATCTGAGTACTTGATATGGTCGAACTAAACGAACCGGATCTAAGTGCTTGATATGCTCGAACTAAGCGAACCGGATCTGAGTACTTGATATGGTCGAACTAAATGAATCGAATTCTGTTAGTTTAGTTCGATTCAGGATTATGAGCTATTGATACGAACAGTTTTGAAGAAAGACAGTTGAGTTCCTTTGGAATGAATTATGCTGTGGTACAATATGAACCGAACTATATTATACTCGATATGAGTTTGTTATAAGTATACCGTTTGAAGTGCGAACTCATCGAATTGTGAGCCAAATTGACAAACTCGTTCATGTCAAGTTTAAGCGAACTGAATTGGATTCAAGTAACTACTTACTTCGTGGGCCACTAACCCATTTCCCCCATTTTTCGGATATTTCTAATTGCCATGTCTCACAGGGAGTATATAAACTTATTTACATCCATTTCTTTAATTTTTTTTGGATACATAATTATACTTAAAAAAAGATATATTCTTCCTATTTTCTGACTTGAGCGTCGGAGTCCCATCGCCGGGAATCCTTCCCGGTATTTGTTTTGCAGGTATTTTAATCAAAGATTTCGACTTTCTACAAGGAGAAGAAGAGTATTTGGACCGGAGAAAATCATGATCTCTTCGTATTTTAGGTGTGAATTATTGCATGCTCATGTGAGGTTTTCTTGTCCTGTGTGATTTCTTTGTATTTCAGGTGTGAATTATTGCATGTCCCGTGTGATTATTGCATGCTCATGTGAGGTTTTCTTGTTCCGTGTGATCTTTTTGTATTTCAGGTGTGAATTATTGCATGCTCATGTCAAGTTTTCTTATCATTAATGATTTATATATATTTTAGGTGTATAGCTTTCTAACTTACATGTAATGCATGAGTCGTAATATATGAGACTTTGATATTGTTTAAATAGGCTAATGTATGATCTGTGTGAATGTGATTGGTCAGGTCGGTATTATCTGATGTATTACAATGATCAAGAATCACTAGTCCTCTACACCTTCCAATTATATGTAGAAACTTCTAAGATTTATCTTGCAATATTATATTTTATATTCAAAAAATATTATTAACTGATCTTTTTATTCATTACAAAAGTATTCCTAAACTATCCATCTAACTAAATTTCAATTAAATAAGACATAAATCTAGTAACCCAAATTGATAATTTTGTATAAAAATTCAAATTGTTGTTTAATTCTAACTCGACTATTATAAATATATAAAATTTTGGGGAAATAACGACAAATCTTTATATATATATATATATATATATATATATAAAGTAGAATATCGACAAATTTAAAAATGGCAAGAATGTTTTTCCACCCATTTTAAGTTTCTATATTAGAAAATAAATTCATAACATTTTATTTTACATTTATTGTATATTTATAATGAATTTCTTAGGTTCAAATACAAATCTCTTTATTATAGTCTTTTTTTTTTCAATATTAATTTTGAACACATATTGAAAAATAAATCAAACCAATAAATATGTAGTAATAAAATATTTAATATTACAAATATCAATATAAATATGTGTTCACATTTATATTTCATCGATATAAATATCTATAGAAAAATATATATTTATAATAAAATGAGATATTTGTAATATCATTATAACAAGAAAATTGAGAATATTATACAAGAGATATTAACATGATGAACATTGAGTTAACATATCTTAAAAATTGGTCAATATAATTTTTTTTAAAAATATCTTTAACTTTAAATTTTCATCATTTTTTCAAAATTTCTAATATCGACATTCAATAATATAGAAAACTGTGGGAAAATATTGATAAATATTGATAAATTAATATAACACCCAAATTAATTTAGCTAAGTAATAATATATAATGTGAATTTTCTATGATTGGTAAGTGACCCAAATAATAATATAATTTTAAACCCCGAATTTTGAGCCTAAATTTTAATTGGATAATAAGTTAACTAGATCACTAAATATTTATTTAGAAATAAAATGTGATAATGTCTAATTGTATTTATATACACATGTAGGAATTTTATATATATACACAAAATATTTTAATACACAAAATAGGGGAATGAAGAAAATAAATAAATAAGTAAATAAATAATCGTTGACTTCATGGTACAATTGGTAGGAAAATAGGTGAAATATCAGGGAAATATCGGCGAAATATTGATTTCAATATCGATGATTTCATGATACAATTTGTAGGAAAATAAGTGAAATATCACGAAAATATCGATGAAATATTGATAAATATTTGTACCGATTTCGATATTGGTGGTTTCATGGTACAAATTATATGAAAATCCATGAAATATCATGGAAATATTGGTAAATATTGGTGGAATGTCGGAAAAATATCTGTAAATATCGTTAAATATCGATAAATTTATGTACGGATTTTTCCACGATATTTTCGTAAAACTAAGATATCGATATTAGTACCCATTTTCAGTAGCATTAATACTTGCGAGAGGTTACACGATGACGCTGACGCTGAATCTCGGTCGGGTGACAAGTAGGTATGTGCATGGCCATGTGCAACATGAGTATGAACCCTCGTGTCTCCACCGTCGCGACCTCGCCATTGCCCACATCTCCAGCATTAGAATCATCATCGCCGCAACACATTCGGCAACACATGGATAAACCCCACAGAATCACGCCGGCGGCAAATGCTCTGCTTTTATGATGAGGAAGAAGCTTCTCTTTGGGCTCAACGCCGGAATCCATTTTCCGAGCACCGGCAAGAACATGCCGACAGCACCCGGATGGAGGCGATCGCCACCATCTTATACTTGAAAGACAGTCTTTTGTCCATATTTTCTTCTTCCATATCACAAGTACATTCTCCCACTACTACTGTGGAAACCACTACTGTTGTCAAAAGCCAAAATCAAAAGTAACTACTGTCGAAACCACTACTAC
The DNA here is from genome assembly GCA_954870855.1 of Scutellaria minor. NCBI lineage: Eukaryota > Viridiplantae > Streptophyta > Magnoliopsida > Lamiales > Lamiaceae > Scutellaria > Scutellaria minor. The sequence continues at coordinate 11,393,240 of OX940738.1, read as the reverse complement.
TGTCGAAACGAGAATCAAAAGTAACAAGAAAAGGTTCTCCCACTACTACTGTCGAAACCAGAATCAAAAGTAACAAGAAAAGGTTCTCATTGAAGTGGACAGAGATTTCTTCATGAAAGTTGAATTAAAAAGCTTATTAATTTGCTTTTGGAAATAAACGTGTGTTTCAGAGAATATATATAGAAACTGACAGTTTTCAACGATCAGTTTCCATATATATTCTCCACAATTCTATATATATATATATATATATAATCCATATGAAGATTTACAAAGATATGATGAGGTATAAAAATCCTTACAAAGTGTCTACCTTTCTCAATATATGTTAGTCTACTCTTCCAGAAAGATAAAACAGAGTTCCTCTTTCAGATAGAACAGAGACAAAAGACGATATTGGCCAAATAAAAAAGGTACTTGTAGCAAACAAAATTCCTCTTTCAATTAGAACAGACGATATTGACCAAATAAAAAAAAGGTACTTGTAGCAAACAGAAATCCTCTTTCAGATAGAACAGAGACAAGAGCCGATATTGGCCAAATCAAAAAGGTACTTGGCCCTTTACACGTGAATTTTGAACTGAAAGAATATTCCTTTAGAGTTTAGACTTAACTAACAAACTTTTGTTCTGTTTGTGATACGTTTGCCAAAACAAAATTTCAATTGAAGAAAGATGCAAACATAATTCCTATTCCAGAAAGAATAGAGAGAAGAATCGATATTGGCCAAAGCAAAAAGTTATTTGGGCCTTTTCCATAAACAAACCAAGGACTGAAAATAACAAATTACAACTATCCACTAAATCACAAAATCAGGCATTATCACCTAAAAAGTAGCAAGACTCGATTGATAGGGGGACCGACCCTGAACTAGGGTGAGAAGGTCGACGGCCTAGTATCACCTAAAAAGTAGCAAGACTCGATTGATAGGACCGGCCCTGAACTAGGGTGCGAAGGTCGACGGCCTAGGCCTCATTTTTCAAGGAGCCCTAAATTTCCATTCAACACTAGACATATATAATTATAACATATTATTTTATTTGATCCAATATATCATATATTTCCTAAAAAACATAAAACTTATAGGAAGAAACAATTTGATAAAGAAATTGTCATGAAAAAAATTCACAATCTGCTGAGAAATCTTTTAGGATCAATTATTTTCTTGTTATAGTTGATATAGTTATTTCATTAATTTCTAGAGAAGATTTGAACAATTTGAAGTTCTTAAAATATTTTTGATTTTTTGTTTATTCCTAAAATGTGGCTTTTATCGTGGATGAAAATATAGCGAAATTTCACTAAAATGGATGAATCGAAATAATAATACACAACATTTTTTTTGTCAAAATATCGATGATATTTCGGTAAAATGTCGTTCAAATATCGATATCGGTGAGTCTCCTCATAAAATCACGATATATCACCGATATATCGGTCTTGCGCATATGTTGGCGATATTCTGTTTTTTTTTTTTGATATTTTTTTTCTCTTTTTTATGAATTTATTGAGTGGAACCACTTTCCACATCATTTATTAAAATGGAGATGAGATTTCTTATTCAAAAATTAGTTATTTCATGGATATTCTGTCTACCTTTTTTTTATTTATAAATGTATGATATATTTTTATACATTCCATAACAATTTCAACTAACAAAATCACACCCCACAAATATTCTCCTTCTACATGTATTGTTCTACATCAAGAGGACTCAAGATTTTTAGAGAATAAAAAGGTTAGTTATTCAAATACTTTACTAAAATATTTAATTTTTTCAAAGGATGTTGTGATCTATATTTAATTTTTTGAAAGCAAATGAACATAGCAAACGTCTCATTATAAGACTAAATTATAGTTAGTTATTTATTCAATGTTTTGTACTATTTTTTATATCTTGTGTACATGTAATGCAATATTTAGTACTAATGTGTTTGTGCAATTTTTTTATTATTATTAACATAAGTTAATTATAATGGTAAGGTACGAACTAAGTGATGAGAAATCACTTTCATTCAATTTTGTTTTTTACTATCATTTTGTGCATTCTAAGTTTTTTTTGTTTGCATTGAAGAGAAAACTCACATTTAATTATTATAAACATAAATTGGGTCAATCCATATTATCAGATTTATGAAATTACAGTTGGAAGAAATAGAGAAACCTGTGAATGTTATCTTCGTCATTACGTTGAAAATTAGTCTAATATTTTAAGTTGACATCAATATTGTTCGAATCAAGATGACATAACATCTTATTCATTTGAACCTCATAGGAGTTCAAACTATGACTAGTCCATGTATTAATTTTGTACAAAATTTATCATGTTATCATAACAGACAACGTTTATATAATAGTTTATCTTTATATTTGTTGTAAATATATCATTTTATTTGGAATTTAAGTTCAATATATGTATTAATGTTAGTTATAATATTCTGTAAACTACTAGATATATTTTTCATTTTTTTTTACAAAATTTTAATTTTTTTTTTAAAGTATATCCGATATTTCCATCAAAATCGATATATCCGTGACATTTCTGTAGGTACCGATATTTCTACCAATATTGATATTTTCGTCCTTGAATATACCTAACTATCCTTCTCACCTTCTCTCTCAAAGTTGTTACACCTCATCTTTCCTTTCTCTTCTCTCTTCCCCACGTCAAACTAAGTACGACAATTCTCATCTCCCTCTCTCCGTAACTCTCTTTCTCTCTCCCTCTCTCTCTCAATCTGACAGTGGCACCGTCGCCGACGGTGGCTACCGCCTCCAAACCCCTCTTTTTCGGCCAAACTTTCCAACAGGATGAAGCCTATGACGAGCCCATCAAGAATCTAAAGCGCGTCTCATGTTCCTCGCCGGAATCGTCAATAATCGTCGACGAAAGGCACAATTTCTCATTTTCTCTTTTATGTGCATATATATCTCTCTCCCTCCCTGTTTCGTGGCTATTGTTGGTGTGCGCCGCTGTGGTCGGCGATGCTGAGTGATGTGTGTGCACGTGTGGTGCACAATGTGAGGGCGTATGGGGCGGTCGGCGACAGGTTGTCACCGGTCATGGGTTGGACGACGGGGCAGTGATGAAGGACTGGGGTTTGTGTAAGTATGATGTGTTGGATTTTCTGGAAGTGGAGTTGCATGTGTTGAGGGTGTGAGTGTGTGTGGGGCGGCCGATGACAGGTTGTCGTCGGCCATGACGTGGGCCGATGGTGATGTATGTTGTCAGAGATGTGAGGTCGCTGGCCTTGGCAAAACAGGGGAGAAGAGGGGCTGTGAAGGTGTGAAGGGCTGGGTGTGGCTTATGGAATGGATTCAAGGCTGCAAGGGAATGTGTGGTGTTTTTTTGGTGGAGAGGCTATGCTGGGGACGGGGATGGGGCTGTTGGGCGCTGGGGAAGGGGCTGCTGGGCGTGCTGGGGATAGGGGCTCACGGGTGGCTGCTGGGCGTCGAGGACGGAGGCTGAGCCGGGCGACGGGTACTTGCCGGCTGTGGCATATCAGATGACAGTAGAATGGAGGGTAGATGGTGACTAATGTTAGGATTTTGGAGTTCAGAGTTCAAATTCCATAAATTAGATTAAACTAAAGACATTTATACAATTAATTAACTACTGAAAATTATACCCTTTAATTTAAAAATGATTTCGGACCTAAACATAATTTCTATGATTTCAATTTAACCCTATTATCTTCAAAATGATTTAAGGATTTAGAATGAATATTAACGTATCGTTTTAGCCATCCAACTCCCAAATTATCCTAATGACCTATAAATAATTTTAGATTTTATAATTTAACCCCTATAGTCAAAATTAAACGTATATTCCCTTGTTAATTTTTCAATAATTATTTATCAACCAGCTCCTTATATTTAAATTTAAATCCTCATTTGCATGGCAAGCTTTCATAAAATTCGTTTCAAGTCTCCTAAAATATAATATAAATCCTAATTTCATAATTGGTCTTTATATAATTATTTTAAGTATTTTAAGATTGAATTTAAGTCCTAAATTTTATAATTTACTTCATACAACTAAATTTAAGTCTTTCAAGATCTATTTAAACCTAATTAAGTTTTTTAATGTCTTGATAAATGCATTTTCATTATAATTTCACCTGAACCCTATATTTACCTTAAAATCGATTCTTTACTCTTTAAACCACAACGTCATTGGAAGGTTATTTCAACCTCTCTCGTGGACAAGGAAGACCTGAAAGGAAACAATGGAGGATTAATTATCTAGTTTTACTCGACAACTTATAACTAGGGATGTAAACGAGCCGAGCCGAGCCGAACAGTATCAGGCTCGAGTTCGGCTCGTTTGGTATCAGCTCGGGCTCGAGCTCGGCTCGAGCTCGATTCGAGCTCGGAAAATCAGGCTCGAGCTCGGCTCGAAATCAGAAGATTGAGCTCGATATGGGCTCGAGTTTGGCTCGAACAAAGCTCGAATACAAGGCTCGAATACAGGCTCGAACAAAGGCTCGTCAAAGGCTCGATAACAAGGCTCATCAAAAGCTCGAAATGAGCTCGAATACAGGCTCGAACAAAGGCTCGAAATAAGGGCTCGAATACAGGCTCGATAAAAGCTCGTCAAAAGTTCGAAATAAGGGCTCGAATACAGGCTCGATAAAAGCTCGTCAAAAGTTCGAAATGGGCTCGAATGCAGGCTCGATAAGTAAAGCTTGAGTTCGGCTCGAAAAAATTAGATTTAGAGCTCATTAACACTAATTTTGGCATATATATTTCAAAATTTACAAGAAATCACAAACATAGGTCACACATCATATAAATTTTCTTTTTATTACTAGTTATTAATTATCTAAATTTCAAAAACTTATAAAATTCATAATCATATTTAAATAAAATATATAAACGAACAGGCTCACGAACTATAAACGAGCCTATTCACGAACCCCTAAACGAACATGTTCGCGAGCCTGGCTCGTGAGCCCCCTAAACGAACATGTTCACGAGCTATCGAGCCGAACATGTCTAGGCTTGAGTTTGGCTCGTTAAGCTTAACGAGCTCGAAACTTGGGCTCGAGCTCGGCTCGTTAAGCTAACGAGCCGAGCCACGAACTGTTCGCGAACGGCTCGACTCGTTTACATCCCTACTTATAACCAGCCGTTCCAGTCTCTCCTAAGGTGGGGATAATTCCTTTTAAATATGCATTCATGATTTTCATTCTCTCAATTACATGATCTTTATGAAAATGTGAAATGAGACTGCTCTTATTAATGCTGATGTGATCATTGCTACATTGTGAACGATGTACTATGAGCTTAACGATGCAAATGTGATGAATGATACGATTAAATGTGTTATTGATTGTGATGTAAATATGTGTGTATGCGCATACAAGCTACGACAACTAAGAACCGTAATCTATGACGACTAAGAACCGTATTTATGGTGGCTAAGAATCGTAATCTATGGCGGCTAAGAACCGTGTCTATGGCGACTAAGAATCGCAACTAAATGCTTTGTTTGAATGCTATGTTTATGTGTATTCATGTCTATGATAAGACAGGTTAACTCCTGCACCTATGAGATTTCGCAAGACGATGGTTTCATGTATTTGCGTTCTGATTTATTTGTTGAATTTATTTAGTAATGTTTTGGGATCCCCACTGAGTGTATTTTAAACACTCACTCACCCCTCTATGTTAAAATGTTTTCAGCTTAAAAGTCTTTTGAGTGTGGTATGCGAGTGGTGGATGCTGGTAGCTGATATTCGAAAGGTTGCAGAAGAAATTGTTAAAAAATATTTTATTTACATAAATTTTAGAAACATGTATAATTACTATTGATTTTATTTATCTTTATTATTCTTAAAAGGGTGTAGTTTGTACACAAGTAGTGCCTTAGCCAAAATTACCTTTATAAAGAAATGAGACGTTACAATTAAAATTTAACTCACAATAATTGTATATAATTATAATGTATTCGTTACAATCAACCTACAAGTCTCAGAATCAAGTTTTCAATCTATATAAACTCTTTTTTCGAATTGAAGATTCATATCTGAGCTAGAGATCTATATTTTTAGGGTGTAGAAAAGATTGACTCTAGCTCGGAAAAACAAATTGGGTTTAATTGGTTTTGAGTGTGTGTGAGAAGTGTGAGAAGATTCATATGTGAGCTAGATCTATATTTTTAGAGTGTGGAAAAGATTGAGTTTAGCTCGGAAAAACACATTGGGTTTTGAGTGTGTGAGAGAAGTGTGATACTAAATGTGAGGGTTTGAGTTGAGATCCTAAGGGTGATTCTTGTGTATGCAATCTGTTCATATTATAAATTGATTTAGACAACCGTCTCAGTGTATTTATAAATGATATTAAAAAATTTAATTCAAAAAAGAAATATGAGACGACTAAGCTATGTACTAATAGTGTGGCAATTTTTTTTCTTTGCGATTATACATATTCTTTCGTTAGAAAAAGAAAAACTATATTTCTATTTTCTAACATAATTGGCGTCGGCTAAATCAAGCCTCGTAAAATCGTGCCATATTGACTAGGGTGTAAACGAGCTAAACTCGAATGAACAAGGGTTGTTCATGTTTTTTTTTTTTTTAAATCTTAAAAGAGTGTTCACGTTCATTTATTTGATAATCAAAAAGTTCACAAATATTAACGAACAGTTCACAAACATGTTTATTAATTTTTTATAATGAAAAAAATTAAAAATATTCATGCGAAGACTAACATACATGTTCATGAAAATTCAATTAATATAAATAAATAATATAATTAATGTAAATATAAATGAATTATAGTAGAAGATATTAAAATCAAAATAAATATAAATATATATTGCATAAATAAGTACCTAAATGTTTAACTAATGATGAATGAATAATAAATAAATATTAAGTAAACACTAAATGAACTTAATAAGTTTTCTTGTTCGTTAAGACTAACAAACAGACATCAATAATAACCAAAATCAATTTACAACCCTAATATGGACTAGAATGTAATTTATATAAATACAAATATATGGAATAGAACTTCTGTGCACCTGATGCACACATGCACGAGGGTCGGTTCAAGTTCAGGTTGACCTGGATCCGCGCAGTTTTACTTTTTTTGTTTTTTTTGTCCTGACCTCTATGTTATGTTAGTCATACATATATGTTATGTTAGTCATACTTTTATGTTCAAATATTATACCTTTATTTAATACTTTTAACTCTAAAAAAAAAAACATTAATTTCGCCACAATTTGTACATGTTTACCTTTATGTGATATTACTCCACCTTTTATGTGATATTATTTATACCTTGATATCAACATAGTCATACATTTATATAATATATAAAAGTACAATTAACATAACTAAAAGGTATGACTGTTATAACTAAAATGTATGCAAGGTTAATATATCCATTTAAAAGAAATGTTAAGGTACAGCTAACCTTACAAAAAGTATGACTAACATAACTAAAATGTATGACTAACACTACTAAAAGGTATAGTTAACATAACAAAAATATCTAATACCTCAGAGCATGTTTGGACGAATTTTGTCCGCGACTTAATGACGCGTGCGAGTACACGTGTGGTAGGCCAGATCGACCCAAATACAGGGATTTATGGTCCGCACATCAGATACACAAATTTTTTTTTGAAATTTATGATATTTTAATGCAATACCTGTAAAATCCTTATTAGCAGGTTTGGATCTTATCCTCGTATAGAATCCTTTTTTATTTATATATTGCTTTCGTAACATATGAAACATGTTTTTTTAATGACGCTGGATTACAAAAAGGCCCTTTAAAAACTAAAAAACCCACTCGGATCAATTCCTTGAAATAATTTAATTCCAACTCACACATAATTTGTCAATATCATACTATATATAATTATATTCTAATTTCGAAGTTTTAAGAGGATTGTATCTTGAAAATTTGGTTGTTGTTATGATCTAATTGAAATTTTTACAAACATCAAGACTTACTTAATACTTTGATCAAATTTTGAGTGTGGTACATATAATTCACCCAATAAAATACTAATAATAAATGAGTAAGTCTCATGTGAAACTGTTTCAATGATAATGTTATGTGAGATAGGTCAACAATCTAACCCGCAATTCACAATTCACATATAAATAAATAAAAATGAGTTTGGTTTATGAGTAAAAATGATTTTTCTCACGAAAACTACCCGTGAGACCGTGTCATGCAAGTTTTTGTGATAATAAAAATTAGAAAAACCAAAGAAAAAATTAAAATTCATTTTCTTCAACCTTAAAATCTCTGTTCTAAAAATCGGACTAGGCGGCGCCTAGGCGCTAGGCGGCTCCTAGGCGCTAGGCGGCTCCTAGTCATACCGATTTTTGTCTGTTTGGTCACTTTAATATAAGAGTTTCAAAAATATTTTGTAAGAATACAAAATTAAGAAAAATAGGTAAAATAATAAAAAATCTATTTAATTTAGATACGACGCCTAGACCCCGCCTAGACATCCTAGACGCTAGGCGTCAGTCAAGCGTCCAACTAACGCCTAGCAAATTTTAGAACACTGCATGAAATGCCATCTTGACTCATGAGTGCTGCGATCCTCGGCCCAACATGACACCATCTCCGGCCCAATATGCAACACCTTTATAATGGGCTCAAAATGCAGTAAATGGGCCTTAATAATTATGACTGCATGCCTCAATTTTCGAGCGTTGATACCGTAAAGTGAGCCCATTCATTCCTATCAGCCTTTTTTAGTCTTTCAATCTTAATTTTGGTCAACTATCTTACCAATACCCAATAGCTTGTTATGGGGAACTCCCCATCTTATGTTGGAATTATCCTAATACTTATCATGTGTTACACATCATTTATTTCAAAATAAATATTGTTTTAAATATTTTTACACAAATTAAAAATGATGATTAGAAATAAATGAGAAAATTTTGATAGATTATTGAAAAATATATTTTAAAATCCTAAAATAACACTTATTTTGAAAAAAATTCTTTTGTTAAAATAATATTTATTTTGGGATGGTGAGAGTATGTCATATTTTTAGAGAAAAAATATTGATTTATTTTTTAAATGTCTTATGGATATCAACATGTTATAATTTGAACTGATTTTTGATTTTCTACTTCATATACTAAATTATAAAATGTTAATTTTTGCTGTAAATGATTACTTAGGGCAAACTGGGTATTAGAAATTCTTTAAGAGAAAAATTAAACACGAAGTAAAATATTAAAATGATACAGTTTAACACGAAGTAACACCCATGCATCTCTAATACTTTTAAAACAAAATAACCCATTTTTACATGAGGGGTTGTTATGAAGATATTAAATTAAATGTTTTTAAGTACTTCCTTAAAATCTTCCTACTTTAATTGGGATGCTCATTTATCTTCATAAAGAAAAAGAAAAAAAACAAGAAAATCGAGGTGGTCTTTCTTTTTTAAATGGTCTTGTAATACCCACATAAAATCTAACCTTTCGGTGAAAAAAAAAAAAACAAAACAAAAGATGTAATCTTTTGGAAAACAATGTAAAATGTAATCTTGCGATGATTAGTTAACATCACAAGTAAAAGATTACAGTAATCTTTTGAGAAACAATGTAAAATGTAATATTTTGGTCAACACAAACAAAAAGAAAAAAGTAACCTTTTGGGAAATAATACAAAGTGTAATTTTATTACTTCTTAAAAGCAAAAAATGTTAAAGGAAATGCATGACATAATATAGATATGAAGGAGATAACTTCCCCACCAATTTCAATAATTTTCCACAAGATTTAAATAATACAGAAATATTATCAAGATATTATTATGACACTATCAAATATACAGAACTTTTCTTTTTCTTTTTATTTTAGGAAGTAAAGTCAAATTTCATATTTAATTTCTTGATATTTCATATTACAAACATATATGTTAGCAACTTTCTTCTCACCTTCTCAATGCGTGTAAAGGGTGCACCAAGGCAAGCTATTGGTCACCAACAACGTGTGTGATAAGTTTATATAATATTTGACTTTCACATTTAATACACATTTATTTAATTATATATATTTATATAAATAACAAGATCACACATAAAAAACACACACAAGAAACTAAGAACTCCTTGAAACCTCAACATGGTGCTTCTCTTAGCAGAAAGACTTGGCCTTCTCTCTCTCAAATTCCCCCTCAAGCTGGAGAAGAATCACCGCCAAAATTCCGAAGCCCTATTCGCTTCATTGCATGATTTTCGATCCAAAACATCGAATTTCCTAAGCAACATTGTGTTGCAACATGGAGATGGGTTTCAGGGCTGCTTTGAGCTGGTGCATTGCACCAACGTAGCCTTTGCAAAGCTGGTGTCAGAGATCGACTATCCGATGGGCCGGTGGGCCGGCAAAGCCACCGGAGAGTACCTCGACTACTCCATGAACATGCTTGGCATGTTGAACTCTGTTTCATCCTCTGTTTCTCATGCCAATCAGGCCAAGATTGCCATTCTTCATGGCCTCACCCTAGTCGAGCATTCGCCTTCTTTAGCTCGTAAATACATCAAGAAGATTACGAGAGGCAATGCCGACAAGGGGTTTGGATTGGAGGGGTCAAACTTAGGTGGGGTTGGAATCAAGCCAGGTTCTGATCAGAAGGAATGTGTGATTCTTGAAGCCTTGATCACAATGAAGAGAGTCGGATTTTTCGCGCTAGGGTTCGTACTGTCGGGCCTGTGCAACGACATTGGGATCGGAGAAGCTCCGGGAGGGTGCGGTGATGATCCATTGGAGAAGATATTGGAGTCAAGAATGTGGAAAGAGATGAGAGAAGTCGAGGGCCCGATGGATGAAGTGAACCGTGCAATCGAGCGCTTGTACGTGGCGATGTCCACCGGAGGATGCAATGAGGCTGCGAGGATGTTGAAGGGGAAAATGGAGGTTATGGAGAAGTCAATTCAGGGCATAGAGAAGCAAGCAAATGTTCTCTTCTCTGGAATTTTAGCTACAAGGAACATGTTGCTTGACAATATTGGACAGAATCTTTAGGGTAATAATAATAATAATAATAATAATAATAATAATAATAATAATAATAATAATAATAATAATAATAAAAATAAATAAATAAATAAATAAATAAAACCAAGAATTTGAAAAGACATTATGTCAATGGTAATGGTATTAGTGGATTGGCTATGATGTAATATTATACTCTAAATATAATAAAGCTTAAATATATATGCAATGTATGATGATGTGCTTGAATGCAAAATAATGTTTTTTCTTATATTTCATTTAACTAGCACATGAGAGAGAGAGAGAGAGAGAGAGAGAGAGAGAGATGAGGTTCAAAATCAATGGGGACATGAAAACAGAAACTAAGAGCAAAAAAAAACCTGGACTTCCATTATCTGAGTAAAGAAGCTAACTAATATACAAAAGGTGAAAAAGAAACTATGGGTGAATAAAAGTCATAATTCTGAATAAAATCTATAGAAGAGAAAGGAAATGATACAAGCAAGAAATGGATCTCTCTCTCTCTCTCTCACTTGAGGCCAAATTTAGTCTCAGAGGTGCTTGAATGAGTTTCACCATCGCATTTCTTCCTTTTTTGACTATTCCCATATGGAAGCCTAAACAACACAATTTGCAACAATCAAGACCCAAAAACGACGTAGATATGTATATATAAAATTCATGATGCCTTAGGGAAAACAACGTACCCCAACTGTAGGGTGGTGTCCGAGTTTTCATCCTCAAGCCCAACATTGTTGCATGGAGTTTCAGGGCTTCCAGAATCTTCCTTGATGACGGGGTTGCTCTTTTTCACCTCCGAGTAATCGATGCACAACGGTGGAGGAGCAGAACTGGGCGGTGGGAAAAATGCTCGAAGCTCTTCAACCTATATTCATGCAAGTAAAACGTAATGATTTCCACTAATTAGTCATAACGGAGAGTGAAAAAAGCAACAATTTTTTCAAGAAACAATTGAAAAGCTTTGTTCTTGCCTGTCTACGTAATGTCTCGTTTTCCAGCACGGCCCGTTGTTCCTACAATGGATGGCAAAGCAAACAATGTTTACTTTCAATTTCAATTATTCACTTAAAGAATAAAATGAAAACAATTTTCTTACCTGCATTCTAGAATGTGACAGTTGCTGCATTAATACCTGCTCCTGATTGAATCAATTGGAAAGAAACAATTTTATTTTAGAATTCATTATCATTTAGAAGAAAGAATGAGTTAGAATTAATATTTAAATGCTAAACAACCTTTCTCTCCTTTAAACACATCAAGCCTTCACTTAGTTGTTGTTCGAGCACATGCAGTTCTTGTAAGTTCATGCCAGTGAAGTCTTTACCCAACAATTGCCTGTACATCACAACCGTTAAGATATAAGAATTTCAAGAAAACATGAAGATGAGATCGAGGTTATAAAAAGAAATCATACAGCTGTTTCAATTTGAGCTTTTCTATCTCCTCTTTGAGGACATCCGCCTCCTTCGCTTGCTCCTGCTATTTCAAGAAAAACGATTAAAAAATTGAATGAATGATTTTAGCATATGGGAGTCAATTTATATAACACCATAGAGACAAACCAACGAAGAACTGTCCAATGAATGTGGTCTCATTTTAATAAACGGATGCACATTTAGTATGCTTTTCGTGTGTAATCTGTATAGCGGAAATCGAAGGAAAAGTTTTGCGTAGCGTATCAGTATAAGTATAGTCATTAAAGGGACAGCAATCGTAAAAGTCACTCTAGATAACAAAACCTGTCTTTTTTAGCCAAATTGACATTATTATCTTTAATGAAACTGGTCTGAATACTAAACCTTTCAACATTTGTGTTAGCTCGATTATTTATCAAATATATATGGATTAAAGCAATAATAGCATGAAAGTAGCATACCTCAGGCTCTGGTTCGTCTGCAGGACACTTTGTAGTATCCACACATTTCTTGTATCTTGTAAGTATTCTCTTCATGCTGTATATAATACACATTATTTAAATTGGTTAGAGATGATCTATTTAAACACTTGTTAAGATATTTCACTTAGATGAATAGAAAACTCGTTGTAGTTACTGCAACTACAACTGCATCAAAAGATGTTCTCTTTCTTTTGGTAGTTCATAGAAATTTCTAATTAGGGGAGAAAAAGATAAATGCAAGTGAGCAAAGAACATGGCTTAAACGACTCGTATCAATTAAACTATTATTTTTAGAATGACAGAGATAAAGAATAACCAAATATCAACATCAGATCACAAGAAATTAGTTGGATAACAAGAAATATTATCAGGGAGACAGATTAATAGAATATATCAACTCTAAATAAAACTTTGTCATTCTAAATATTGACTTTATCATCCAAGTCGAACAAGAAAAAAGGTCCACTAATTGTTAATAGTCCCCAAACAACATTCCAACTAAACACCATTAAAAAATTACATCATGTTTCCTGTCATTTCAATGATGGACATAAACCATAGCTAATTTGTTCACTTTCATTTCGATTAAACTACAAAAAACTCGGGATTGCTCAGCAAAATCTTCTCGGCAAACTCTATGTGCAATTAAACTTAGTGCATTCTTTTGAACTTTTAGTATATCATCCAATACTAAGAGAACAAACAAATAACTCCAAAGAGTGGTGTTCAAATTTATTTTTATATTCACTATGTCCACAAATAAAAGATATCAACAAAGAAGGTTCAATGATTTTTGGAATCAAGTGGAATCTTAAAATTTTGTAGAATCAACAGGGAAATACTCATTCCACATTCCAACCAAGCATGCTTAGAATGTATTGCCATCTCTTCTCCAAAAATACCATATCTAACATCGAGAAAACCATGTTAAAAAAAGGCAGTGTAATGGTTTTTCAAATCAAGATTAAGGAAGTAGTAAAACAAGGTAACAAACACATTATTTCCTCTACAAATTCTTGAACCTTTTGCCTCAAGAATCTAGAAGACAATCTAATAAATTATTACTTCAATTTACAAACAAACAAACCATTCTCTCCCACACCATAACCCCCCAAGAACTCCTAAGAGCAAACTTGCCCAGACAAATTTAGGCAAACAATGGATTTAAATGCCAATGGGAACAGATTGAGGTGGCATAAAGTACAACAAACAATGAAACTTTTCATCCACAGTAAGCATATTAATTTGGAGAGCATACAATAACTCAGACTGACTGGAATTCGGTCAAAATCATAACAGGCAAAGAATTTAATAACCTTCTCAAAACACAAAAAATAAAAATAAAAAATCTTGAACCACACTCAAAATCAAGATTTATCATCCAAACAAAAAGGGGCAACATGCAAAGTTCTATTGATAAATTGGAACCCATCTAAATCTACTTCAATCACTTCATCACAGTTCACAGCCCTTGCTCCAAACTAAAATACTAAAAAAAAAAATTTTAAGAAATCATGAAAACCCAAGAACATGCAACCGCAAGAATAAACCCCAAAAACAGAGTAAAATCAAATCCCAAAACCCCAACATAAAAAGAAAAAAGAAAAAGGGGGCATGCAAAACAAAACCTTGAACTGGCGAAATCGAAAAGCTTCCCAGTATTTGAAAAAATAACAACAGCAATTTCAGCGTCGCAGAGAACAGAGAGTTCCTTGGCCTTCTTGAAAAGCCCGGCCCGTCTCTTGGAGAAGGTAACCTGCCTGCTATTCACATTCTCGATCTTCTTTATTTCAATCTTGCCCCGACCCATTTAATCTCTCCAAAAACCCACCAGAAATCAGCAATCAAACACGCAGACAAGCAACTCCGCCGCCGAGGAGAGAGAATAAATAGAAAAAGAGGAGAGAGAAAGGGGGAAGAGAGAGAAAGGGGGAAGAGGGGGAGAGGAGAGAGAGAGAGGGGTTATTTATAAGGCCACAAATGGCACTGAAACGGCAAGCTTTTGCATGGGCTACTCTTGTATACACTGCATGACTCTCTCTCTCTCTCATCTTGCCACATTAAGCTCGGGCTTTGCTTTTATTGGCTCTCAGTGTGGGTCCCACTTTCCCCTTTTTCAGGTTTATTATATTGATATATACGTACAAGAATTGCTTTGCACAGTTGTATATACGTACAGGGAAATCATCCAAATCTGTCTTGATTTGGCAAATTTTTCAAGAATCCTAATGAGAAAAACCTGCATACAGTGCACACTAATAAACTAGAGAGAGAAAGAGAGAAACTCTATTTTTGTCATTTTTGACCCCACTCTTGGGGATTACTCTCATTTTCTTCCCATTTTTATGATATTTTTCAATCTTCTTTCCTTATCTATATTTATCGATTTGATTTCTAGGTATTTATGATCAATTACTTTTCACCATGGTAATTATTTTTTGTTTTTTTTTATCACATTCACCGAGTATATATAGAGATTTATCTTTTTACACATTTAACGAGTCTAATTTTGAAATATAAAAAGACGTATGAAATCGATGATTTTATTTTTCCACATATCTAAGGAAGTTTAGATATATATATATATATATATATATATATAAATAAATATGTGAGGATGTGAATTTATTATTCATTATAATCTATCAGATATACATCACTTGTATATCATAAAAAATTATCTATTCATGAATATAATTTAGTATATCAATTTTTCCATCCATCTTGTCGTTTAATTAGGTCAAATCTTATTTCTAGCTATTTGTATTTTTAAACTTTTATATAAATTAAAAAAATTGATATGAACCTTATATTTTTCGTAATTAATTTAATTATCTTGCAAATATTGAATCATATATTTCTTAGTGAAAATCTAAAACGAAGTCACCTTAAAATAATAACCTAATTATTTTCTGGCCTTGATGCACTTTTTATGTGTATGTGTATCGAAAAGTTTATTTATATTGTTTTATATTACTACAATTGAAATACTCTTTTTTTTTTTAGTACTCATTTTTGAAGATATATTATATTATTAAATCTATTTTGATAGAATTTGAAATAACGATAAATGATTTGGATAAATTTAAATTTTGATAAACATATAAAGATTTAATGAATATCTTTCATAAATCATGATGATATTATAAAGAATCGTATTTATTTAAAAAAAATCATGATTAATATTATTTACAAAATTAATTTGATTTAAGGTATTTTGCTATTTTAAAAAAGCTTCTTAGAGCCCTACATTTCAGAAAATTAATTCATGAGTAATGAATAAAAGAAAATTATTTATTATATCTATAAACGACTTACTAAATATGTATTTATTATGTGATATTATAAATCGATGAAAAATATTTTTATAACAATTATTATATGGTTAGATGTAAAACACATATGATACAATTTGTACATACTTTAAGCAAAAATAAAAAAAAGGACTCCAAATGAGAAATGTATTATAAAGATTTTTTAAAATACATATTATACAATTCAAATTATAATATATATATATATATACATACATATATATATTGATTTGATAGGTATAAATTATAGGAATTTATGTTTGAGTGGCATAATATATTTTGAAACTTTTCCATTTGTTTCAAATTAAAATTAATAGTTATCATTTCATTATGTAAGATAGATAAAATCCTTTAAATATTATATCATCGTACAGACTCTTACATAATAAAATCCTTAAAATATTATATCATCGTACAAACATACTCTAGTGAAATCAAAATGAGTTTTATAATACGTTATGCCATGATTTTTAGTGTGGTCATGTTTATATCTATTTCACTATAATCTCTGTATTATATACAAAGTTTATCAAAATAAATAATTATTAAACAAAATAGTATAAATAATATGCAATACTGTATAAGTAAAGAAATATAATATGGACAATAAATTCGATTTATATACATATGGAACATCTCTATGTTAATTAAAAATACTTTACATCGAAGAATATTTTAGCATTTGTTATATAGATTAAAAGGTTTTCAATATCTATTTTTTAGCAAAGTTTTTAATATAAATACTTACTATATGTTATTTCAAAACTAAAAATTAAATTCATTTAATAGTAACACATAAAAGATAATTAATATCTTTTCTTTTAAATAAGCATATATGGCTCCGTTTACTTTAGCAAACAGAGATATGATAAATGTGTAGGCCAATGAGATAATTTCATAGGATAAGATATAAATTGGTACCACTTTCAATGTTTACTCTCTAACATATAATATTTGGATAAGGATATTAACTATCATTATCCACCATTTACTATGTAATATATATGAAGGTTAGGATAAAAATGATATTACCTAAATGTCCCTTTTATGTAAATGTTTAATGTTTATTAAGGATAAAAATATAATTTTCTAGTGTTATCTCAAGTTTTGGGTAACTATCCTTGGGGGCCTCGATTATTATCCAAGGTATTATCCGAATTTTGGCATTTTATCTCAGATCGGAAGGATAATCCGACTTTTTATTTACACCAAAGTAAACACTAGATAAAGTTAGATAAAATGTCACTATCCTAAATCATCCCCAAAGTATACAGAGTTTATAAACATTGTTCTTTGTGAATTAGTACTAGGTTTATTTACCAAGCGACAATTATATATAATTTGTAAATCAATTTTTAAAATTCTTCAAACCTATCTTAAAGTATGCAAAAACTCATATGAAAATATCTTATATAAGATATCGTGAATTGAAATTTTACATGATCATATGTAAGATGGTGCTTTATATGATCTTTTATAAGATTTGATATTGACCATATTAATGAGACCTTAAATGAAACAGTCTCATATGAATTTTTGCGAATAATTAATTACAAATTGAATTATTTTTATTAGTACAAATAAAAAGGTAGGCCATAAATTTGGATATTAGATGCAAGTTTGGTTGGAAATTGGATTCACGGTTTAAATAGATTTTCAATAAAATAATACATGGTACCTTTTTTTTTTTTTTTTTTTCCTCCCTTTATTTATTTGCACAAAGAATGTAGACCATTTAGTTCTAGGTTTTCATATAATAGTAAATAAAGGATTTAAAATCAGATGATTTTTATATTTAGTTAGTCTCGACAAATAACTATATTTAGAACTAAATTTATCTCTTGAGTCTCGACAAATTACTATATTTGGAATTAAGGGGAAAATGACATGTTTTGCCTTATCTATTTAGACATTAATCATTTTTCGTATTTATTGTTTTATATTTTTGAATTAGTACACAATTTGATTTTTTTATTCATTTGTATATATTAACTGAACCTGGTATTAATCTTGAATGTGTTTGCTTTTGTATAAATCTATATTAAGTGAATCTGAAACACAATCAGATTCAAAATGTTGAATTGAATCATACTATTCTCTATTGAGGGTTGTTACTCATTTTTCTACTTAGCTGTTTTATTTTCCAACTATTTCTTTGATTAGGAAAATGAAAGAAAACAAAAAATAATTATAGGCATTCTCTTAGCCCATTCGAAAGGATTTCATCTCATAATTATCCACCATTGTTTATGTCTCGAGCACGACTACTTGATGAAATTGAAGGCAGTGGAATAAATGATCGATACTAGTGGAAGGATTCCTATTTAGATTATAGGTATTGTAAGTGGTATTCTTGTGATTGGTTTAATATGTATTTTCTTTTATGGTTCATATTCTAAATTAGGTTCATCCATTTAGTAATCTGATGAATGAAGTTGTAGATATGAAAGCATAGGAACTATATATGATTCCCCTTTTTAGTTTGTCTTTATTCGAGGGGAAGGACCCGATGGGTTCTTAAGAAGCAGAGTCATTTTTCGTCTAATTAACAAGGTGATATATATATATATGTATATATATATATATATATTTAACTGGTTCAAAAAAAACTTCATTTAGAAAATAAACTTCATTGATTGATTGAGAACACCACTTCTTTGATCTTGATAGTATCTACGAGTACTTAGAATAAAAGGAGAATCACTCAATTTAAGGGGAATGATTGAATTCCTGAATTATATGTATTTATGTAGATCAACAAATACTTTCTATACTTCTGCCCTATTAATATATATTTTTTAGTATGTCAGAAAATACGAAAAGTTCATTGAATTTGTTAGAATTCATATAAATCTTTCAAATATATTGGACCATTATTAAATGTTGGATTAGTATAAATTTGAAATACTATTTATTACATTTTTAACGATTTTTTAGTAGTTTAGATAGAATTAAAATACATACATTTTGAATATTGTATTCTTGATTTTTTTTTACAGATCTTGTGCGTCAATCATAGTGATATGATTTTTATACGAAAAAGAATGAAACTAAACAAAAATTTAGTCTCACCTTAGTGTGAATCTGGAAATCGTGATGTATATTTGATGGTTAAAAATAAAATATAAAAATCATTAATTATAAATCAATTTTCATTATAACATGTATTAAGTTAATCATGAATTATGAAAAACTATATTGTCAATCTTATTTTCTGACATCTAATTGTGTCACCACCATCATTGGTCGTATATCAACAATGTCATGCAAATTTCACCAATTATTTTATCAATTACGTCTAAATATATTATATTAGTATAGAGTTCGTGTAATACACGGATTTTTAAAAAATATATAGTTAAAATTAATATTAACTGTAATATAATTTGGTTAATATATTATTTGATTATATATGTTGCATTCATAAGAGAATATAAATATTATCTATTTATTATATATTGCTGGTCTCAAATGGCACAGAGGTTCAAAGGAGACTGAATGAACTTCTATTGATTTTTAAGGTTTTTGAACTTTCAGCATTGTAACCTATTTGAGCTTACATCACAGAATGCAGTTAGCTTACAACACTATGGAGCAGTGTTGCTTACTAAAAGTAACATAGTTCTTGCAAGATATGAGCTTTTGCAAGGTGTTTTATGCAGAATGATAGATACAATACAACAAATAAAATAGAATGTAGGATATGTAAAGCAACACACAAGGTCTTAAGTGGTTCAAGGGTGGTGTAATCTCTCTACGTCCACTTTACTCCTTTACAAGGAGGAACTTTGTTAAAATATTTGAATTACATGACTCCGTAACAAACTCAACAAAGTTACACCTACTAGAACTCAATTTCCACACAGGTTACTGCAAGTTCTAAAGGTAACCCACACAGAATCTTTATAACCCACACAAGGTTATTGCCAATATTTTTTGACAATGTAACACAACAAATAACTTTGTTCATATCAATTAGACACCTGAAACAATCAAACATGCAACAAAGGCTAAAGTATATATAAAAAAAGATCTTCAATTGGTGCTAGAAGCAGCCTTGAGTTTTCTAAATCTTTGATCAAGTATTTGACTATTTCTTGAGGTTGAGTGATTGAACTTGTATGTTTTGAGAACACTTTGAATACTCGAGAATTTTTTGCTTGTGATTTTGAGAGTAGTAGTTTTAGTAGTTGTTTCAATCTTCTTTTCCTTTATTTATAGGTGAAGATTTATGCTTGTTGAAGGAGACACAAACCTTAGAATTTGAATCATCTTCCATGGTGTTGGACTTGCATTAAATATCTTTTGGGTTTACATTTAAGGTTTCTTGTCTTACACTGTAAGTTCAATAAAATTGTTTGTACTAGGTTGCAACTTTTGTGCAGTTTGTGTTCGCTGTTCATTGGCTGATTGGCACCCAGTGCTGCATCCTTCAGTTTGTCTCTACTAACTAGTTTTTGATCTGTTGAAGTGATTAAACCTTAGACTAATACTGATTTTCCCCATACTTCATTGTTATCATGTCTGCATGTTGAGTTTTATCTTGTCTCTTTAGCTTTCAGCATGCAACAATTCAGTTCCTGCAACCTTAATCTGCTTGCAGAAATTGTACTTGTAGTCTGTCTGCTGTAACTTTCTAGTTTCAACATACCACCTTCATCCTTTCTGTCAGCTTACAACAGTTATTTATTTATAGCTTGCAGCAAGGTCTTCACTTGTTTTTCATCATTCTTCAACCTATACTATAAATTCAAAATTCAGTCTAATTTCACTCAAATATTGTGAAAAATGGGGTACTTTAATTCCTATTACATATGTGTTTTGTCTCCTCAAAATTTAAACATAAATTTCCTTTTATATATATATATATATTTTTTTTTATATCTATCATGTTATTCAATTTCCCACTAATATTCTAGCTTCTTTTATTTGTAAATTTTAAATATTTTCTATTTATTTTATATGTTTTTTTTTATTATTCTATCGAGATCCTCAAATTTTCATTTCTTTTATATTATAAATAACTCAAATCAAAATTTCTTATTCGCTTCTATAATTTAATGCAAAAATATTTTAGTTTCATTAATTAATAACTTTAGAAATTTCACTAATCTCTTAAATCAAGACACTTTTACTTGAGTTATTTTTTCTCTATTTTTTTAATTAAAATAAAGTAAAAGTATATAAAGAATTTTAAGGAAGATTATGTTTTACGTCACATGTGATATATATATATATATATATATATAACATGCATGCTTTAAATTTTGTATAATTAATTACTTATTGTATTAATAATAATACTAATTTAAGATTAATTTTAATTATTATTATTATTATAAATAATTTATTTTTGTTATAATCTTTTTTGTTATAATATTATAAAAAATCTGTGTTAATTGGATTGAGAATGTTTTGAGCATAAGATAAGTATAATTGTTTAAATTTAAATAAAAAATACCCACCTGTATTAATTAGTTAATATAATTATTAATAATATATTTTGAATAGGAAATTTTTTAAGGAGATGATGACATGTGTCAACTGGTTGTTCTTGTATATAAATAAAGGTTGATACTATATTTGAAAAAAAATGCATGATTAATATTATTAACATTGATAATTTTTAAAATGTGTAATTGAAAAATAAAATCATGACTTTTTAAAAAATTGCAAATTAATCCCCACATTTTTTATTTTGAAAAAAAAATCACGATTTTTATTCATTATTACAATTTAGTCCACATTTATATTTTTCGATGATCAAAGTCTACATGTTCGACTAACGTGCCACGTCACATGCCACATAGGATGCCATATAATTCCTAACAAAAATAAATTTAAAGGTCAAATTGCAAAATAGATCACCACATTTTCAAAAGTTGCAATCTAATCCTAACTTTTTGTATAATTAGCAAAAAATTGCACAACATTCATTCATTGTTGCAATTCGAATTACTAAGTCTCTTCTTTTTATTGTTCATTATCATTGAATTTTTTTTATCACAACCTTCATGTTATATGCCACACAATTTTAAAAAATAATTTATCTACATAAAAAATGATATTATCTTAATTTAAATATATTTCTTTAATTTGAGGATAAATAAATCACAACCAATTACAACATTTTAAAAAAATTGTATACTTGTTCTTTTTGTTGTTGAGCATCGAAAATTTCTACTTTTTAAAAAAATTAGAACTCATACTTTTATGTTATATTTGCAAATATGTAATTGCATAATTACAAAAAAAAAAAAACATCTTTTTTATGTAGATAAATTATTTTTTTAAAGGCTGTGATAAAAAAAAATTCAATACTCAACAAATAAAAGAATAAACTTGTGATTAAAAAAAAATTCAATACTCAACAATAAAAAGAATAAACTTGTAATTCGAATTGCAACAATGAAGGGTTTTTTTTTTCACTACAAAAACTTATGATTAAATTGCAACTTTTGAAAATGTGGTGATTTATTTTGCAGTTTGACCTTTAAATTTATTTTTATTGGGAATTACATGTCATCAAACGTGGCATGTGACGTGGACGTGGATTCCGATCACCGAAAAATATAAATGTGATTTAAATTGCAAAAGTGAATAAAGATCATGATTGTTTTTACAAATTTTGAAAAGTGGAAATTAATTTGCAATTTTTGAAAAAGTCATAATTTTTTTTGCTATTACGCCTTTTTAAAATTCATATTGCAATTCAAAATATACGCATAATGATTTTTTTTTCTTTCGTAATTAATCCTTTATTCAATGTGGCAACAAAGTAGACACATTCTTCCAAAGCTAAAAAAACACACTAAATTTTCCTTCCCATTTATAAGTTACTGCTAAGTTTCACAGTTAAGCATGAAATATTTCAAATATTTATTGAGAAAAGTATGTATTGATGATAAATATTATGCATCAATATGAAGAGCAAAAACATCATATATCCCTATTTGCCACCAGTTTCATATAAATATAAATCTACTCTCATAATCTCCGATCAGCAACCAATTTTCTGTAATCTGAAAAGACTGATCTTTTTCGCCTGTTTTCCTCTCTGTAAGGAGCTAAAGTCTACCCAGTTATCAGGAGCTAAACTGCCATAAAATGAGACTAAAAACTTTATGAAAGATTGTTCAGTGATCATAGAATAATATTGATGCACAAAAGCAAGCAAACCAACTTACTATGTTCTCTGTCTGTGTGTGTGTGTGTTATCTCTGCATTGTTGCATCATCGGCCAAAGAATTCATGGATTTATCGCAGAGATCAGTTGGTTCGCCAATCTTTTTGCACACATAAATGAAATGGGAATCTGGATCTTCCAAAACATAATCTGCAGGGAGTCCTTTCTCTGTGACAGGAACCGGCTCCAAGTGTGACCTCGAGGCCGTGGTTCCAGCTGGCCTTTGAAATCCAGGTCTAGCTGCAAATGGACAGAGATAACATCCCAAATGACACCATTATCATTTCAAGAAATTTCTGGAAAATAGAATGAAACAGGTATCTTGACATATATCATCAAACAATAGAAAAACAAGTTTGATATTCAACGAAGACTAAAATGGTATGTTGTTTGGTGTGACTTTAATGGCAGTTCGATCTTCATTTGTTACTTATACTGTGTACATCAAATGAGCTATACTTTGACCAACTACACTAAAACCGACATGATTGTTCCTTGACGGATCAGATGAAACTACAGCCATATAAAGCATTCACCAGTCTAGTGATCCAGTCAAACCACAGTGCAGAAAAATACCAGATAAGACCTGCTCCAGACAGAAGCAACTCATTGATATTCACAAATAGGGATTTGATTTTATTCTTTTGGCACTTTAGGAACTGACCCTTTAGTCATAGCAATCAGGTGAGCAGTTTTTAAGCATTGAAATTCGAAGAGTCTGTACAGAATCTAGAGATATCTATGAGAAGTAGTTGCTTGTAAAAGAGAGAAAAGAAACAAAATACAAAATGACATAAACCTCTATTAGCCCAAGCACTAATACACACAAATCGTGCACTTTGATGCCCTACTTAACAGTCACTGCATAAAAAAAATTGTTCCATTGTTGTCGAAGAAGAGTAAGACTAAACCCTAGGACAAAGGATGAAAGTTTCTATGTTTCAGTTTTAACCATTTCTAAATGTATTTCACATTTGCTATTATAGTTGCAGTAAAAGGCTTTTTTTTATTAGTAGGAATCATGACAGGAGAGGAGCTTGCAATCTTGCATTTGGTGGATTGGGTGGTCATCATTTGAGATGGCACTGGTCTTGGCACATTAGTCACTAGAGAAAGGAAAGAAGGGTGGAAAGGGCTACCAAGTGGCAGAGGGAATGGAAGAAATCGGAGAGAAAGTGGCCTTCGTGGTGGCAGGTTGATAGGGTTGTAGGAAAAAAAAACAATGCACCTCTCTAAAGAATATAGAAAATGACAAAAGGATATCAAGAAAAATATAATAATGTCCTGGCAATAATGGTTCAACATATTATAAGTTTTAACACTTATTTCTAGTGGGATTACCAAGTTCACAGTTCTAATACAATGAAACTTTTTCTTATTGCATAGATTCCATCCAAATCCTAGATGCAAAAAGGACTAAAGGACTACAATTTTTTTGTCCAAGAGGTTGGCACCATTGTTGAAGTGAGGACAAGACTATTTTAAAAGGGTAGAAAGCAGATTGGACCTTTCTCTAAGATGCACTTAGATAAAGACCTAACAGATTCTTTGCTGAAAAGTACACGTGTGCTCATCTTTCTCTAAGACAACCAAGTATAACATTCATTGCAATTATAGTGATAGTATGGCAGTGGTACTCTAACATCATTTAACATCATTGGAGGAGAGAACAATATAGCAGTGTTATTTTATAACCCTGCATCAATAATGACTAAAAGTGTATAGTTTAAATGGGATGACAGAAAAGGTATCTATGATGACTTGACCATAAAAGGCATCTACAACATGAGATACCTGAATGAGCTTCAAAATTGCAATTGACATTCTCTAATAGATAGGGCTTAGCATTTTCTACAAATTACACTACATAAATAGAATTAATTGTTCAATACTACTTACATCTAAAGCAAACTAAAGCAACAGTCACTTACGTATGATGTACAGTTCAATTTTCCAATTGTAAACTGGCCGGTTTATGTGGGGCATTCGCACAGTAGGATCGCCATACGTTATCTGCAAATAGCCAGGGCAGGAACACCTTCTTTGGATAACAGTTTGATATAAAAAATGTGGCAAAATAGAATATTTTCAGCCATAATTACCAACATATAAACTCCTCCAGGTTTAAGAACCCTACACATGGAAAAATAAAAACATGTCACTGGACAGACAAAGCATGAAAAGAAATAAATTAATCTAAAAATAACCAGAAATCAATATGATGTTGAATTTCAAAAAAATTATGAGTGGTATGAAAGTACAAGAATAATAGAACCTGCTTACTTCCCCCAACATTTGAGAAGAACTGATCGGAGCTTGAGTACCGCACTATAGATCCATGATCACAGAAAGGAAAAGAGAGAAGGAGAATAAAAGTTAGCATCTTCAGTAAATAAAATGTACAAAGAAGGAAGACATATACATATAAAACTCACCATCAACGAGTCAAGAGTTCCTATTATCCAGATCAGCAGGTCAGACAAAATTTAAGCCAATTTAAATTATGATTAGATACAGTATTGAACAAAATTACAAAAATTTGAAATGCATATTTGAATATGACATCCACTTACCTTTGTCAATGACACTCTCAAATGAATCATCAGGGAAGAAACTCATGTCCTTAACATCCATTTGCATGTCTGGGAAACTTCTTAAGGAAATCAAGGAACAACTACTCTGATAATTTTTAACTAGAAAAGACGAAAATGAAACCAAAACATGAAACCTAGCAGATTTAAATCTTCAATAAAAAAGTAACTGAAAACATTTCTGTAGAACAAACTGAGAAAAACATTCAATGTTGTAAGGATACACTTTAATTGAGGTACATGCTCATACTTCTTTTTCATCATCTCAATAGCCACAGATGATATGTCGATGTTCATTATATCTTCATAACCATCTTTAACCATGTCCTCCGAGATAACTAGCAAGCAAGTTCCATTCAGCAAAATCGTAAAACACAAACCGAAACATATCTGATCAACAACAACAACAACAACAACAACTAAAAGTACTATAAAACACCAACTTCAAATTATATGAAATCATCCTAATTAGGGCTGAAAATCAAACACAATGTACTATACTCAACTCAGGATGGTTCAGCCAAAGCTCATTTGAGGTTAATTCGATTGATATGAACAAACAAACATGAATATTAGCTCGAATTTGAGTATACGCAAACAGAAATCGAAACTTATCGAGCTCAAACTGAATTCAAAATCAGCTACTCAATTAACTAACCAAAAAGGCAAAAATCGAGGAGGATATGAAATTTTACCGGCATTTCCACAACCAACCATCAAGATGCGCGAATTGGGGGAGATGTATTTCCGAACAAAGGGGCGGAGAGCTGAATAACGCTGGTACCAATCGAAGGAACCGCAGTCGGCTTCTTGTATGTAGCGAGCGTCCCAATAGAGGGCGTCGCCGTAGTTGTAGCTGTTGCACGCCGACACGTCCCTTAACATGGTGGCGGATGGAGGCGGCGGCGGCGGCGGCGGAGGCGGAGGAGGAATGGGGATATGGGTTTACAGTTGAGGAAATTTCTGGAAAGGGGAGAAGTGCAAGTGAAGTCCACGCTTTGTCTTGTTTCTGGATGAGATGGAACGTACAAGTGTTGAAGCGTGATGTACTACTTGTTGGCGGAGTTCTGATTCTTCTGAAATCTGAATATTGACAGTTACCGTTTACTGTTTGGATCTTTGGGCTAGAATGTGGGCGTACTGGTCTGGGCCCATAGTGATGTAGGCCCAATTGATTTTCAATATTTTTAGGTAAATTAATTCTTTAATTTTATGGTGTGTAATCACCAAAGATTTCCTTTTGCCTCAATAAGAAGAATTTAAAAAAGATATAGGACGAGATTCAGTAATTTTTTTCGAGTCCTTATTTTTACTCAAATCGTATAATTTGGATCAAATTACAGCACACGTATTTATTTTATCACAAAAATTTACGTGAGACGTTGTCATTAAAAACTCACTCTTATTTTATTATTTTGTATAAATAAAGGTTCAATCTAAAATATAGATACACATTTTGCTGTTAATAGGATTTTCAAAAAAAAAAAATTATTTCTCAAAGTTTTTACCAATAGATTTGTAAATATAGTCTTCCTCGATTATCAAACTTCAAATAATTACTTATAGACAAACTAAATATCTAGATAGTTTATGATTATGAAGACCAACATAATTAATCATGGAAAATATATAATCAGAAAATACACCAATATTATAACTTATTTTTGAAATAAGCTAAAATCTTTTATAAGATAAAAGAATTTATAAGTTCAATAACTTTGTAAACCAAACATTCTCGAAAACAAAAACAAAAAAATCCATTAAAGATCAATTATTTAATATTCTCCAACTCAATTTCGAACTTGTGATCTTTATGAAACAAATTTCAAGCTTGATATTGTTTGATTGGTTGACTTGCAAACATACTCATTTATATGTCAATCTAATCATGAGCTCAATTAGCTCTACTAATTTATATATATAATAAATAATATATATGTACGTATTTTTATATATTTAACTTATTCAAGAGGGCAAGATAGTTCGTCATCAACCGAACTCAATTTTAATTATAAAAGATCGAATCGAATTTATTATTGGATTCAATTACCCGTAAAGTCTTGTGAGATTCAAACGGTGGCCCTTCACTAAGAACATCACACGTAGACTACACCACACTCCCATCTCCGCCACGTGTCACACCTCCGCCACCGCCGCCTATAAATACCATCCCAAAACCTATGGCTTCTTCAATTAAGGCAAAATGCACAACGGAGAAGAAGAATATGGCGAGAAACAAAAGGACGACAATAATCATAACGTTCCTCTGATGGCGCTGAACCACGTTTCTAGGGTTTGTAGATCCGCTAAGGAATCCGTCGATTTCTACACCAAAGTGCTGGGGTTCGTCCTGGTGGAGCGGCCAGAATCCTTCGAATTCGACGGCGCGTGGCTCTTCAACTACGGCGTCGGGATCCACTTGGTGCAGAGCAAGGACGAGGCGAAGCTGCCCAGGGAGAAGGACCGATTGGACCCCATGGATAACCATATCTCCTTCCAGGTTTGAATTCAATTCGCCAAATTTTCGCCCAATTTTTGGTTTCCTTTTTTCAAAATTGAAATCGGATATCGAGCAATCAGTGTGAGAGCATGGAGGCGATGGAACAGAAATTGAAGGATATGAAGGTGAAGTACCTGAAGAGGACGGTGGGAGAAGAGGAGGGGGCGGCGATCGATCAGCTGTTCTTCAAAGATCCAGATGGATTCATGATTGAGATCTGCAATTGCGAGAATTTGAAGCTGGTGCCCCAATATCGCTCGATTGGGCGGATCAAGCTTCCGTCTGGCATGCATAGTCCTCCGATCGAGTCGCAGGGCTTCAATGGAGAAGAAGTAAAGGTAAGTAATTAGGTTTGTTCAAAAGAGGGTTTTTGTTGTAGACAGTGTTTTGCTGACGTCACATATAAGTTTAGAACTCTTCGTTTTTAGCTGAAGAATCAAAAGTGTGTCAAGTGTCGAGTATGAATGAATGATCCTCTAATGTTACTATTTGTTGTAGCATGATCACGATCAATTTGCATGTAGGGTTTATTCAACATTCAAATTTGTACATCTTTAGAAAATAACAAGAATAAATAATCAAATGCAATTACATAGACCTTTGGAAGATTGTGCCTGCATAGGGGCCGGGTTCATTGCATGTGTATAATTGTCACAATGCACGTGAAATATATGGTTACACTAACTTAAAAAAAAAAAGATATGATATTTAAGGATAACTTAGATGCATGAGAGGAAAAATGGTGGTGGTTGTACCATTATATCATATGACCCGACCTAGTGCTAGGAAATATATTTACCAACAAGATTACGTGATTTCTAGTTAGCTATAAAAAAGGTTTTATTTATTATTAAAAGAATCGAAATTCGTTGTATTTAAGCATATTATAATAAATAAATAAAAGTAAATCTGACCAACATGAATTGGCGTTATTAGCCCATTTAACCAGCAAAAGCTCAATTCGTTTGATTTTTTTGTTCAATTTATTCATTATTTCACTTAATTCGTTCGTACGGACTTACACATCAACTATAATGTATAACATTACTTCATTAGATATATTATTGGTTATGTTCTCGATCTGCTAAAATTGCAACGTAATCAAATTTATGGAAGTATAACTGATATGGTTCTTTTGCACACATCTAGTAAAAATACTTAATTCTGAATATATTGGAAACATTATATATATATATATATATATATATATATATATATATATATATATATATATATATATTTGGGTGGTCTCCCTAGGATGGTAGGGATTGCAATGGGACGGGGTTCAGATCCACCACAAACGGGTGGGTAAAAATCCGATCAAATGGGTTTCAGGGTGGGTTTGGACCCGGTCAAACCAAAACCCACCGAATCTAGAACAGGTCCTGGTATTTGCTTATATATATATATATATATATATATATTATTTTTATATTTTTTTCAAAAAAATATAAAACAAATTTGGGGTTCTAAATTAATCACCACCTCACCAACTCTCTCTCTTTAGTCCTCTCTTCAAACATGCCACTAAGAGTTACCTTCTCGAGATCAGATTTATCAAATCTCTTCCTCATATAAATTAATGGAATTTTATGGTTCCTAAGATCTCCTTTCTTTATTTCAACATTTGTATTTATCGGTGGCAGAGACTCAAATTTTGTGTTCTGTTTCATCATGTAAAATCGTTGAAAAATATTATTATGATTCGAATAATTATTATTTCAGGAAAAACATAATAATAATAGTAGGAGCAGGAGGAGCAGCAGTAGTAGTAGTACTAGTCGAAAAAAAAAAAAAAAAGACATCAAGTGAGGCGGGGCGGGTTTTTAAGCGGGTCGGGTGGATCCCGGGTTTTGAAAAAAATTGACGGGACGGGTCCTGGGATATGTCAAACTCATCCCAGACCCGCCCCGTTACGTCCAACCAATTTCATCTCACTCTACAAATGTCAATGAAGCCAAATTGGGTGTAAGCTGATGCCTATCGATGTATATTCAACTTTTAATAATGTATTTATTTATAAATTACTTGGAGCAAGATAACTTGAAAGTTGATTGCCGCGAACAATAATAATCGATGGTGGAGTTGAAGGCAAGACACGCACGCAGGTGGGTCTCTAAATTCTTTTGCTACAAGAAACATATATACAAAACTCTCTTTCACCAACCTATAATCATCATATCATGATCATTCGATATCATCACTTCATTTCTCAACTATATAACCAGATTTTATAAATAGTCACCACCATAATTTAGGAGAAGAGATAATTTCAATTTTGATCCTGTATGTAAGGCTCTTTTCATTTTTGAATAACCAAGTATATGTTTTCCAATTTTGGTCTTATATGTTTCAATATTTTCCAATTTCAGTCAAGTTTTCCAATTTTAGTCCTATATGTTTTATTTTTTTCCAATTTCAATTCAATTTTGATCGAATGACCATCGGAAAATCTCACATGGCATCGACGATTTTGAGAATTTCAATTAAAATTGGAAAAAAAATTGAAACATATGAGACGAAAATTAGAAAATTGGACTGAAATTGAAAAAAGTTGAAACATATAAGATCAAAATTGAAAAACTTATATTTGATTGTAAAAAAATGAAAAAGGTGTTACAGGATACAAAATGAAATTAACCCTTTAGAAAATACCCAAAATGGTCAAAATGTCACATTTAAGTTTAATTTTTGTGGAAAGTTACAAAAGTTGTCGGGATTAGCCACATCATCATTGAATTCAGATATCCCGATCATGTCGAATTAAATCTTTTCGAGATTTGTGGCATATATATATCATATGGTAACTTATATAGTAGCGAAATTTTAAATGATCAAATAAAAAAAATTCTTAAAATACTAATGGTGACATGACAAAATTCTGAGATAGTAAATTCTGAAGAAAATTTTGTTCAATATCCCTTAAATTTGAAAATTAAATGATTCATCTATTGAAACTTAAATCAAATCTAGCAAATGAAAATAATTGTAATTGTTAATTGTCATCATTTGCATCAATATCTTTTTTTCCGTATATACATGTAACAAATTCATACTATTACAAGTACTTCTGATGAATACTATTAGCTCTATGATCAACCAATCTTAATATTTTTCCCTCTTTATTACACTGGAAGTGAAGCCATTGACATGCAAATCATGTGTTTATGTTCATGAGCTCCAAGATCACAATCTCCCCCTTCTTGCTCCTCACACTTGATCAACGATCGATACTCCACTTTTTCTCGAGGATAAATCTTGATCACCACCAAGTAAAACCCCATACAAAACGCAGTCAAAACGATCAAATACAATCCAAACTGAACATTCACCAGAGCCTTGGCCCGATCCAAGGCCCGATCGCCACGACAGAGCACAACTTCCCGCCCGATCTCCGACTTCAAAAAGCACCCTTTCGGCATCCATGCTGGGGTCCACAGCATGACCCCGGTCACGATAAGCCAAACCCCTTGAAAAACGACCGAAAACCCTCTCACGAACGAGTTCAAGAAGCTCGTCGGGTAGCCAATGGCTAGAACCGTGGTCAACAGAGTCATAGATGTGATGAGCTGAAGCAGATAGTGGTACTGGCCCTCGACCCCCATGTGGTCGGTCGAGTGGAGGTGGAGGATGAGGAGCTGCTGCGTGAAGGCGGCGGCTTGGAGGAGGTGGAGGAGGCCATATCGGGCCGGGGACCCGATTTTATCGAGGAGGATGGCGAAGGAGGCGTAGAGGGTGAAGGAGAGGGCGATGATTGAGTGCTCCAGGTGGCGGAGGCTCTGGGCCGGGATGGAGCCGTCTGGGGCGATAGGGTTTCGGCCCACGAAGAGCTCCATGGAGATGAAGATGGAGGTGGTGAGGATGATGGTGATGGGCTCTAGGTATCTGAGCTTATTTGGGAGGGGGAACCATGGGAGGGAGATGAAGGAGGTGGGGTGGAGAGAATGGAGTTTGATGGAGTTGAAGAGGTGCCATAGGCCTATGATCAAGAAAGCTAACCCTAGTGAGACATGGCCTGAGGTGCCTCCCATCTTGGTGGGGTGGGTGATGATATGTGTGTGTGTGTGTGAATGTGTGTGTATATATAGTTTGGTTGAAGAAGTTATGATATGTGGGGGAAACCAATGAGGGGTTTACATGCAAGAGTTTGGATATTCTATGATCTTGCCTTGTACTGAAAAATGATGGTGGAGAATTGGAACTTGGTGATAAAGATAACTCTACTTAAAGGAAGAGTTACTAGATCTCATTGTTTTATGGACTTGAATTGAATCACAAAAGTTCTAACTTTTAAGTGATCTTATTGTGTCTTATATGCTTGCAACACGGTGAAGTAGTAAAAAAGTTATATTTAAATTAGATTGTTTATATTTTTTATTTTTAGATATTTTAAAAATACATTAAAACTCTCCTTATGGCAGCCACATCAATTGTTTTTAAGGGTGTTTTTTGGTTGATAAAGGAATATTTTAATAATAAAATATATATTTTATGTTTTTAAAGGGTCTTAGTGTTTTTCTATAAAAACGTTCTTAGGAAGAGAGAGTTATTGAAAGACACTGACCAGGTGGGGTTCAACACAATGAAAAAAAAAATCATTTTCTTAACTTTTTTGATATTTTTTTAATATATTATTAATACTCTAAAACAAATTGATGCAAATACTCTTAGTTATTGAATTGTTCAGGGTTTCGAACTATTTTATCTGAAATTCGAATATGGGTCAAATATTAAAATATGATTTTATGAAGCTCATAATCCTCAAAATATGTTGTGAGTTTCGAAATATATTATCTCGAAACAAATTAAATATACCTTAATGCTCAACAAGTTTCAGCCTTTCAGGCTATATTATATATAACTTATAAGAATATGTATGTTATTAACTCTTGAATTTAAAGACATGTCAGATGAAAATTCTGTTACTAGTTGATAAAAAAATTTGGAGCTTCGTTTGATATGTTACAGAGTGTTGACATATTTGTCTCAAAACTCAGATATATTTGTTGAACATTAAAATATGGATTCTCGAAGCTCAAGGCCTCAAGATATGTTGTTGAGTTCCCAAATACATTACTAACGTAAGAAATTAAAAATATCTTAAACAGCTTCAACTTGATAAGTTTAGAATATGTTATTAACTCTTGAATTTCAAGACATGTTGCCTTGTCTGAGTTTGGATGTACGTGGAAAATGGGTAAAAGAACATGATTTTAATGATAACATGTAAAAATAAGTTCCATTAATGTATTTACAAATAGATCTTATTTCGATATGTTAACAGAAAATGGAAAATAATTTAGTACGAAGTAGCATCACTTATCTGCCATTTGTTGCAAGATATTTGTTAAATATAATAAATTAAGTTTTAATATTATATAGTTTTCAAAGAAGTTTAACTTCAATGAATTAAACAAGACTTGAAGGCTAGCTCATCCAAGATTTTCTTTGTGTACCATATATTTGGATTTAGCTATTAAAAATCAAACTTCGCTCGATTTATCAAACTTAATTTAAATGAACAAATTATATATTCAATACACACAAATATTCTTTCTTTTTTATTTGATAAAATTTGCAATCTATGCGCATTTATTCTTTAAAATCCCAATATTAAGCTTCTCTCTAAACTAAGTCCGATTGGCTCTCAAGACAAATTAATTTGAATGTAATTGTCGCTTTTTCACATTTATTGTAAATAATTTAGTTTGTCAACCAAAGAACATTTGAAACTTTGATCATTTCCAACTGGATCATTTATTTCAATTTGATGATTCATCTTAAATTTTATTATTTTTAATTTACATCATGTCTAAATAATGATATCATCTTTATACTTACCGTATGGTGGCTATTTCAAAACACCGAAACATTAATATGAAATTTCAAAACACCGAAACATTAATATTGTAACGCCCAGGAAAAATGACGCATAACTTGACGATTAAATAATTCAACTTTAATTATGTGATTTAAATTTTGTGCGTTTCAGATTAATTGATTTAATGCGCGAAATAATTTATCGTATGTTGCTTATAATTATCGCATAATTTCACAATTTAATTTATCAAAGATGTAATTGAGTAGGAGAACTTGTGTAATTTAATCGAAATCATAGATGAAACGAAAATGTATAATTTATGTCACGAGAGTGATCATGATCAAAAAACGAAGAAAATGAAACGAGAATCGGGCCGATCGGAGTTACGAGGCCCAAGATAGGCCCATTTAAAAAATTGGTCAAGGTTGATAAAACATCTAAGTGTGAGAGGAATTACAACACTTGAGCTAAGTTTACACAAGGTAAAAACTTGAACAATTACTCTCTCCTTCTTCCCTGTTTTTCCGGCGGCCGGCGGCCGGAGGCGGCGCCGCCACCGGCGCCGCCGCGTCCCTCCCCGTTTTGTTCGAACCATACATCGAATCGAAGCCCGCGCCGAGCCCGTTCCGTTTCTGGGCTCGGATTTCCCTTCCTCTGCCGGAGCCGCCGCGAATCGGCCAAAAACCGTCGGCGAAACCCTCTCCCTCCACCCCACCTTCTCTCTCTTCGATCTCCTCCGTTTCTTCTCTGATCGAGCCGATCTATACATGCAATTGAAGCTCTCCTCGAGCTCTTCACGATTCCGGCCTCAGATCATTGATCGGCCGGCTGGATCTCCGGCAATCGCCGCCTGAAAATCGTTGTCTTTCCTCTCTCTCTCTCTCTCACTCGCGACCTCTCTCTCTCTCTCTCCCCGATCTCTCTCTCCCCTCGCCGCTGCATGTCGTCGCCGGGAGTGTGTGTGTGGTGGTTGGGGGCGCTGTCGTGGGGGCGGCGCCGTGCTTGGTGTTGCCGGCGATGCTCGCCGGCGAAGTGTTTGGTGTGTGTGTGTTGCGTTTTCTGTGCGTGTGTCTTGGGGCGGCACTTCCAGCGCCGCCGTGTGCTGAGGTGGCCGGCGCGAGGAGCGCCGGCGTGTGGTGGTGGTGTTGGGTGGTGGCCGGCGGCGTGGTGCCGCCGGCGGAGCTTCGTAGCGGCGGCGATGGAGGTTGGCAGCGGGGGGGAGAAGGTTGGAAGGGGAGGGTCCTTTTGCAATTTTCAAAACCCCATGGACCCCTCTGCAAATCCATGATTCTCACTTTGGTCCCCCAACTTTCCCTCTTTCCAGTTTAGTCCTCAAACTTTTGGAAATCCCAATTCCACCCCCAAAACTTTCCAACCTTTTGACTTTCACCCCCAAGACTTCTGGATATTTCATTTTGACCCCAGAATTTCCAGAAATCCTACTTTGACCCCAGAACTTCTCCATAATTACTTTTTCACCCCGGGTCAAAGTCAACCCTAGCCAGAAATTACGAAACTGCCCCTAGACCCTAAAACGCACCATTTTCACTCGTTTCTCGTCCGTTTAAGTCCATTCTTTCGCCTATAGAACCGTAATCAAACCCTCTTCGATACAAGATCAAGTTCAAGCCTTTTTGAATCGCTTTCCTTTCGATCATCGTTTTTCTTTCCGGGAGAGTACTTAATTTAATAAAGCGAAATGCTTTTAAAACGAAGCTAATAAATCACTTTTGCTTGTTGTAGGCTATCGCGAGTAGGGGCGTGCTTATTTATTTGAGAGCTTACTTTACACGAAGTCAAACACCACCAGTCAGGTGGGGGTAACTTCTGAATTTAACGGCTTTATGTTTCTGTTTTTAATTATGTTTTATATGCTATGATAAGTTAATACATTTCCAATGCTAGCCTGTCTGTAATTGCATGCTATGAACTGTTTGGATATATGTGCCTTGGGATTATGTGCTGTGATATTATGTGATCATCATGTTATGGTTAATATTATACGTGGACAAAAAGTCCACCCTCATCACGGAGGGACCCACGGTCCGTAACAAAACTCACGGAGGGTGTAGTGAGCCGTAAAATATACTAACGATATAGAAATCGTATCCGGCTAAGACGGGGATTACCCGCACCGAAGAGTTTATGAGTGCAATGCATTCTTAAGTGCTGTGAATTACGTGATGCGTTATTTATCGCTTGTATACTTATTCTGTTAATAATCTTGAAAACGGAAACTACTCTCACGAGTGTATTCAAAGGCACTCACCCCTATCTCTACTCACCCTACAGGGAACAATGAAAATTAAGATATGCTGCGAGAGGGGTGCCGTATCCTGTTTTCTGCTGTCTTTATGTATTTTGAACTTCGAACCAAGTTTCTAAACTTTTGTAATACGTTTTGTAAAACTGTTGTAATTCGTGTTGGATCCTGTTTAATTTCCGCTGTTAGTTTAAACTGCTTCCTTCCGGCAATGAGCCGATGTTTTGGAAAAACTGTAATGAATTTATATGTTCAAGCTACCTTTACGGATTTATTTTGAATGTTAGTTTTAAACGTCGTATACGTAATCTTTTCGTAATCTTTTAAAGGATGTCTTTTATTTAACTTAAAAAGCATACATCTTCCTCTCTTCTTTTATTTTCCCTTCTTTCTCTGCACGCCCAAAGGTAACTCTGATATATTTTTAATTAAAATGAAAACGGGGCGTGACAAATATGAAATGGAGGATCTTGTTTGTGATCATTTATGTTATCGCCTGCTTTAAATAATGCATCATACCTACAAGGACAACTAGAGTTTTGGTAATTTTGTGCAAGTTATGTCTATGTAATTTGACTTTTTTTTTTTTTGTACGAATCAAAAAAATTAGGGTAGTTCTATACACACACTACCTATCACTAATCATCCCATTAAAATTAAATTAAAAATAAATATATATTAAAATACATAAAAATATCCTTATTATTTATTTAGGATAACATCCATTTTTAGCACAATTAATATAGTGATTTACTTTTCTACCACACAATATAAATAACATACTTTTCTACCACAATCCAATATAACAATAATTTTACCTCAAACTTAAAGCATTGTTAAGAGTCAATTCAAGACATTTAATTTTGTGGTAGATAAATATTATGTAAAACATTTTATGGTAAAAAAAATTAAGAAAACTATATCATATCGTAGAATTTTTTTTAAAAAAACATTTTATGATTATTTAATTTTATATTGTATGAATTGTAAAGGTAAAATGATAATATTGTGATATGTGTTTAGAAATTTGATAATATTAAATATTTTAAAATGAGTGCAGTGCTTAGTGATGGGTGGGGTCATGGGGGTGTGTAACCCAAAAATTTATTCGACTTATTATTTATTGTATCCATAATGTTTTTATATCAGACAAAGTACCAAGAATGTACAAAGTTTAACCTCAAGTTGGAAATAAGTAAAGAACATTAACAAAAAAATAAACACAACCAAAATAGTTTTTTTTCTTTTCTTTCCCAAAACATGACAATTATGTAATTATTATTTTTATAATAATGTGAAGTCATCAACAATTAAATTGTAGACAAAAAACACACACACACTTTCTCTCTCCGCCTTCAATAGACATATGGGAGCGCTCTCTCTCTCTCCACCTTCAACGGTCATCTTTCATATTTGGGATCTCCAAGAAACAGCGTCTTTGTAATTGAGCCAAGGAAACGACCATAAATCCATGGCGAGGCTGTTATCAACAACCTTCAAATCACTCAAACCCCATTCTAATTCTCTTCTTACTAAATCATCGGAAACATCATCCCTAATTTCGCTCCAATCACCCTCGAAGAAATCTTCATCATCGGTTTCGAGATCTGTTACGAGAAATTCGTGGTCTGTGTATCTGATCCTCTCAACCAATTCTCCTATCAAGACTTATGTTGGTGTCACCAATAATTTCTCTCGCCGGTAATTTTTTTCCCCTATCTACACCCTAATTGTTGTTTAATTGTGCATATTCGCAGATTTTCTCAGTGTAAAAATGGAATTTTGGCATACTAAGATTGTCATGATGCTTAATTTGATTGGAATTTTATCTCAGCTGTGAGAGTGTTTGGAGAGAGCTAGAGAGAGATATTGTGTGTTTTGTATGTTCCTTGAGCGTTTTTGTATTTCAATCTTTATTTCATATTTCGTGTTGTTTAGAGAGAGAGAGAGAGAGAGATGGATGGATCATAAATTTTAGTGTTATACTTATGCCAAATGGAAAATTTAGCAAATATCTGTGTTTATATCTTGAATGTGCTCCTTGAGTATCCTCTTTGTATTTCAATTTGTATTGCCTATATAGTGTTTAAAAAGTACTGATCAGAATCCAAATTCTAATTCTAAAGAAAATTTCAGTTCATTGAAAAAGTTCTCTTATCTGCATACATTATTAATCTGCTCAGAGTTGAGGGCTGGTGTTATTGGGCTAAATCTGCAAGTAGTCTCCTTGTTTATACAACACTAATTGCTGTGATGCTTTCTTTTCTTGTTGTTCACTGAGAGAGATTGTTGGTATTGTTAGGTTGAAACAACACAATGGTGAACTAAAAGGTGGTGCGAAAGCATCCCGTGCAGGGAGACCATGGATTTGTGCATGTCTTATACAAGGATTTAACGATAAAAGTAAAGGTAACCAATTGTTGTTTAATGCTCTTGTAAGGTCAAAAGCATGTCATATCTTGGTGCTGTTTCTTTGTCTGGCTTTTCAAAGTGACTTCATACAATTGAATGCCAATCTAATGTGCTATTTCTACGTGCTCATGGTTTTTCCGTGATCTGTGACAGAACAAGATTTCACCTTTTTAACTTGGCAATATGTGTGTGTGTGTTTTCAGCAGCCCTTCAGACAATAATATTCCCTTCTTTTTATAATCAAATAAGTTTAGTAAGAGTAGGAATTAATTAAATGCTTCGACTAGTGTTTGATTCTTTTCCTGCCCCTTTGGCCTTCTGCTTGCTTCTACTGTAAACTGTTTGCAAATTGCAATTATGGCATTGACACCATGTTAAAGCATTTATAAGTTAGCTTCAATTTTCTGTTGAAAGGATACCAGCTGGTAAATTAAGTGGCCTACTAATCCTTGACACAGTTGTTTGTTTAATCTCTCAGAAATAACCTCCCGAATAGAGTTTCTTTTAGTACTTAGAGAGAGTTATTGCTTCACTATACTTTCTGCTCTTGACCTGGTAACCATGAGTTTTTACTATATTCTTTCAAGCCGACTATATGGTCTTTGCGTGTTTGTAGCTTACGAATTTGAATCAAAGTGGAAAATCATTTCAAGAAAATTGCC
This sequence comes from Scutellaria minor, assembly GCA_954870855.1. Lineage (NCBI taxonomy): Eukaryota > Viridiplantae > Streptophyta > Magnoliopsida > Lamiales > Lamiaceae > Scutellaria > Scutellaria minor. The sequence continues at coordinate 11,353,582 of OX940738.1, read as the reverse complement.
ACGCAAAAGAAGTTTCAAGAATCTTGAGCAGGCAGAGAATTCACAGCAGCTCTTGCTATTACAACACAGATATGCAGCTTTAAATCAAATCAAGGATTTGATTGATCTTAGTCATTTGGAAATCAATTGGCACTTGGATCCTATATAATTCATCAACTGTGAGTACCATTTTACACAATAAAAGTTAACTCTCGCTTAACATTTCCTTTCTTTTCCTTATACATCTTATGCTTGCTACTTTTTCTGGCTGAACTATTTGCGTTTGTTGAGTATAGAATACATTAGTTTACGTTAGGTATGAATTGGAGTCTTCTCTATCCGGTATGATCACATTGGCCATGTATATATATATGTGGGAATGGATTTTGGTGAGATAGCCATTCATTATCGATGTTGATGATGATCGATGGTGGTGGATTTGGCAACAAAAATGCTGGAGACTGATCTACTGACGACTAACAAGTCGATCACCGTCAACATCAGTAATTGAACATCTCACCAAAATCCATTTCTCACATATATGACCCACTACACCACTCGACTAAGTGATAGGGTCTCAAACCAACAAAAAATTTACTGACTCCGAAATAAATAAATGAGTATGACGGTTAGTAGGGTCGATCCTCAGGGATCAGGACTTAAAAAAATTTTGAGATTGAAAATGAATAAATGAATATAAGCTAATTAACCTAAAACTAAAATAAGCAAACAATCAAATAATAAAAATAATTAAGAATTACTAACAACAAGGTAATCAAAAAAGAAAGAAGATGAGTTCTTCTTTCTTTTATCACTTAGGAGCCGTGTGAGATGAAAATTTTACTAAACTAAAAAAGAAACTATTGATTCTTCATTATCTACTCCATCCGACCGGTTCCGGGTTCGAATCCCGGGCAACCCACTATCATATAGAAATGTTGTCCATAGATCAAATTATTTCGTGGATTGTATTTCACTTGACGAGGAAAATTTACGATTGAAAAAACAATAATCTTAACTTTCGATGCAATTGCATCATTGATCACATACTACAAATATAATCTTGCACATTCAAGACTAATCATGGAAGCCATTATATGTGTTTTCCTAATTTTAATTGATTAAACCCAACATTCAATTAAAACTAGTTATTAACAAATTGACATGCTTTCCAGATTGATTAACAACCGCCTCTTCTTAAAACAGCTAAATCTAAACTGGAACCTAGAACCAAATAATAGAGATAACTGCAATTAAATCTAATAAGCATATAGTTTCGTTAGTTCCATTAATTCGTTAGAGAGTTACACAATCCTAGTAAAAGTATAATCAGTCTATTGCTACTATGTATCAATACTTCAAAGAATTATATAATAATACTAGCAAAGTATAAAAGAGAATTCATGGATAGCTATAGTAGAAAATATAAATAAAACAGAATTGTCAGATCACTCCAAAATATATTTTATTTTGTGAAATAAAATCATGAATTAACATATCTTGAAATAAAACAGGATAAAAAAAACTTTGCCACTCATGTCTTGAAATAGAGAAGAAAATAAAAAGATTAAAAAAACTAAGAAGGCATGGAGTACATGTATTGGGAGGGGGGGATCATGTATTGGAAAATATGATGTATATACTATTTTTAAAACTATGCAACTCTAACCTTAAAACTAATAGAACTAAATCATAAGGATAAATAAAAATATTACAAAAATCCAGATTCCTTCAAAAACCTACCAAATTCTTATTCCTACAATTAAGAATAATAAAATCAATTAATTGATTAATCACAAATAGCTAGATTATTAATTAAGATGATAAAAATGTGTACTAATAACAACACATTAGAAACCTACCAAAGTCTCATTCCCACTGAACCATGTTTGTCGTCTTGAGCATGCATTAAACCCTGTAAATAAAAAATACTTCCCAAATATTTCAAAAATCATCATACAACAAAGTGATAAAGTTACAACCTTTAAAGAGTATTTAATCATGATTCCTTCAAATTTCAACAAAAAATCGTATCTCATCAATACTTAACCATTTCAATAAGATTCAATATGGCAAGACCCAAAATCTCACCAAAAGATAACTCTCTCAATTCCAATATAGCAATACTCTCAATTGTTTCAAACAAAGGCCACATTCCACTCAAAATCAAATCATACCGTGTCATTACCATAGACTTGCTAATAATATATCAAATCTCCACTACTAAAGTATGAATTCATGCAACAAAATCAAAAGGTCTTTTCCTTAGTTGTAATGGGGCTTCAGTCTTTGTAGGAGGATAAAAGGACTTCTTGCACAAAACACAATATAGTTTACCATCATTGGACTATTCAACACAAACCTCTTTCTACCCATTTTTCTTCCTTAGTAATCTTCCTATTCATCAAAATCAATTTCCAATTCAACTTAACAACACAATTGCATCAAATGAATAATATGAGAGAGTGTCAAACATATAAATCAACTTCTGACATCTTTTCACAATTTCTTCATTGTGGCAATATTTTTTATTTCTCTTTATTTTTTCGATATTTTTTTCATCATTTTTTCTTTCTCTAACATTTTTTTCCAACTTTTTTATTTATTTTTTTGTTGTCACAATGACTCTTCATCTACATTCTTCTTTTCACATCCCTTTTTTACATCTCACAACTAGTTTCAAGTGCAATTTCAACTTGAAATGCATGCAATCCCCAACTTGATTGTGTGATTACAAGTTCCACTAATTTTGCCAATTTTTTTTAGCTTTTTTATTTATTTATTTCAGGTATGTGTGTGTAAATCAATTATTTTTTGGGTGGAGTTCAACAAACGTACCGAAAACCCAGTTCAAATATGAACGCAAGCTCTAATGTTGAGAAATCACCTCTCATTTCGAGGCCTCACATTTCAAAGGGGAAGATCATTTTACCCCTCCCTCTCTCAGAATCGAGCTTGCAAGGTAACATTTCGTTTACAACAAAAGTTCGAACACAAAAGTATGTTAGTGTGTTTATAAACGTGAAATCACTCCCTACAAGTTCATTGATCATGCTATCTTAGAATAATTCAGTCTTAAGAATGTGTTTGATGATATGATTACTAGAATTGGTAGGAGTAGGTTTGCATGTTAACTATCATGCTTTTGTTGAATTGACGATAGAATTTTACACAACCTTTGAGTTTCACACACTCACAAGATTCAAATTGGATATTCTAATGTAGTACAATTTCGTTTAATTGGCAAAAAATTTAAGCATAACACTTGGATACTTGGTTTAATCTTGTTTTGGGTATTGTTGATGAATTTTTTTATACATACATACTATAGTTGATTTTGATGTGGCTTCGACCTGAAAAATTGAAAACAAGAAAATAATGCACATATTTTCACACTGGTTCAAGAAGATTAGTTCATTTGAACTCACTCAGGTCAAAAGGATATTATATCATCGGACATTGTTGATTAAATGACTTAAAAGCTACATGAAAATCAACTCTAAAAGTGTTTGTTTGTACAAAAATTATCATCAACACCACCCAAAGTAAGATTAAATTATGAGTTATGCTTAAACTCTTTGTCCATTAAACTATATTGCACTAATATTAGGAATATCCAAACTGAATCTCAAGAGCGTGTGAAACGTGACGTAAAATTCCTTAGTCAATTCAACAAAGGTCGGGCATTTAACATGAATATACAAACTTTCCAACCAATTTCAGTATTATCATCAAACACATTCTTGACCAAATTATGATTTCATGTTTACGAACCAATGCATATTGTTGCTTTCGATCTTTTATTGTAAACGAAATGTTACCTTATGGTAATTTATGTTACCCTTTGAAATACAAGCTCTTGGAGTGGGAGGTTATTTCTCGATGCTAGAGAAAAATTGTTGGTCATGGTGACTAACAAAATTTTGCAAGATTAGTGGAATTTGTGGTGCACTGTGGTTTTACCAAAAAAAAATATAATAAGTTCAATATTGTAGTTGTCATTAATTCGTATCTTACAATATTGCCCAACAAAAGTATAATCGGTCTATTGTTACTTAAGTATCCAATACTACCAGTGACTTGTATAAAAGAGAATTCATGTACAGTGATAGTAAAATCACGAATCAACTTTTATTAAAAAAAAGGTCTCGCAGTGTTACAATTGAATTTATAAACGACCTTGAATCAAAGATAAAAAAAATTAACCACTGATATTTTGATTAATAATCTCCACAAAAAATATCAAGCATTCATCTTGAACAGAGAAGAAAATGAAAAGAATAAAAAACCAAAAGAATACTTTTATGCACACATGCACTCGGGTCGAGTGTGGGTTGATCCAGATCCGCACACGTTTATTTATTTTTTATTTTTTGGTCTTGACCTCTATGTTATATTAGTCATATATTTATATTATATTTGTCATACATTTATGTTATATTAGTCATACTTTTATGTTCAGATATCATATCTTTATTTAATATTTTTAACTCTAAAAAAATCCTAATTTCCCCACAATTTGTACGTGTTTACCTTTATGTGATAATACATGAACTTTTATGTGATATTACTTATATCTTTATATCAATAGTCATACATTTATGTAAAACTAAAATGTACATCTAACATAACTAAAGTGTATGACTTTTATAATTAAAAGGAATGAAAGGATAATGTTTGTCTAAAAAAAATGCTAAGGTATAGCTAATCTTACAAAAAATGATTAACATAATTAAAAAGTATGATTAACACTACTAAAAGGTATAGATAACATAACATAAAGGTCTAACACCTGGGAGCATGTTTGGACGAATTTTGTCTGCGACCTGGTGGCGCGTACGGGCGCGTGGCGGACCGGGCCGATCTAGGGTCTGTGTGTTAAAAGCAATGCATATGCTGAATGTATTTTCCATTACTGTGATTAAAGAAGTACAGTAAATATATATAGATACAAGAGTCAACAACCAAGCTATCTACTTAACCATCTAACTACTTGGTGCTGATATGGTATGCTGACTGGGCAGCAACAGTTACAACAACAAAGTAACAACCTAACAACCCTAAGTTAGACTATGCAGCCATGCAACTGCATGCATGCATTTATACTCCAATATGCTCCACTGCGCGGCTAACCAGGGTCATGTAGGAGAGAGAGCTTAGTACTGAGAGTGTTGAATCGACCAGTTGATAAGGCTTTGGTAAGGATATCAGCAATCTGATGTTCTGAAGGGACAAACCTTATATCAAGATCACGGTTTTGTACTTTCTCTCGCAAGAAATGAACATCTACCTCGATATGCTTAGTATGCGCATGGAAAGCTAGATTGAAAGCCAATTTGATAGGACCCATATTGTCACACCATAGCAATGTTGGATGCTCAATATTAACTCCCAACTCAACGAAGAGACTCTTGAGCCAAAGAAGATCAGTGGTGGCCAAGGCAAGAGATCTATACTCAGCTTCAGTGCTGCTGCGAGCTACAACATGTTGTTTCTTGCTACTCCAAGTGAGAGGATTGGAGTCAAGAAAAATGCAGTAACCACTAGTGCTCCGTCGATCATCAATGTTGCCAGCAAAATCAGCATCGACATACCCTTCTAATACCATTCTGGAGACTGGTTTAAACATAATGCTAGTAGAATAGATCCTTGAAGATATCTGAGCACCCTTTTGCAAGCCAGCCAATGTTTAACTATTGGTTGATGAAGATATTGACTAAGCTTATTTACCATAAAAGCTATATCAGGCCGAGTTAAGGTAAGGTATTGTAAACATCCCACAATCCTTCTGTAGAGAGATGGTTGATCAAAGAGAGGTCCATCATGGAGAGATAACTTTTGTCCAGCAAGATATGGTGTAGGACTAGGTTTGCAGTGAGAGAGACCTGCATGATTAAGAACATCTCTGATGTATTTGGACTGAGATAGATGAATGCCATTGGAGCTCCTATGTGCCTCAGTGCCAAGAAAGTAGCTAACTTCACCAAGGTGTTTGAGAGAAAACTGAGCATGTAATTTCTGAATAAGAGTTGAGATCATACAAGAGTCATCTCCAATGATGAGTATGTCATCCACATAAACAAGAACAATAAGGAGTTTATCATCCACATGAGAATGAAATAGAGAGCTATCTGCAATAGATTTATGCAAGTCAAAAGATATAAGAAAACATGTAAACTTATCATACCAGGCCTTAGGTGCTTGTTTAAGACCATATAGAGCTTTGTCCAGCCTGCAAACATAAGATGGATGAGCACTATCAATAAAATCTTCAGGTTGATACATATGAACTATCTCCTTCAAGTCTCCATTTAAGAATGCATTGTTGATATCAACTTGCTGAATTTGCCAACCCCTTGTGACGGCCAATATGAACACAAGTCTGATAGTAAGAGGCTTAACCACAGGGCTAAATGTATCAAAGAAGTCAACCCCCGTATGTTGCTGAAATCCTCTTGCTACCAATCTAGCTTTGTACTTGCTAATACTGCCATCAGGATGTCTCTTGATTCTAAACACCCATTTGTAAACACGATATTTGATAGCCAATTCTAGCTTTTCTATAAAACGATGGGGCAAATTATCCTAACATCCGCAAACTTTTTCAGCTCTGAACAAAGCCTCTCCAAAAACTACCTGAAGAGACCACTATGATACATTTCACTCTGGTTTGCGTTGAACATTCCCCTACCTCTTACTTCAACTCAATCTTCCTCATCTTCAACTGGCCCTACATTCACATTCACTTCTTCAACACCCTCTTCTCCTACCCGGTAAGATAAGCCCTCCAAATGATGCTTCAAATACCGGTAGTACATCCAAACTGCTCCGTACTTCTTCTCCTATTGGTTGTAAGTCCTGCAGCTGTGTATCCCACCCAGGTTATATAGAAAATTATATCACATGAAGGGAATGAAAGCAAGAAGAGAAAGACTCACATTTCCAGATGAATATCCAATATGAGAACGTTTGCTGCTCCGATTTGGATCACGAGCAACCTCACCAGGATATGCAACCGCTTCTGGAAAAAGTACGCTGCCCATAGTGTATTCTTTTGGTAGATAATACTCTATATCAAGGATTATACATAATAAAGCTATTTCTCACAGATGCAATAATGAAAGTCAATTCTGATGACGAGTCTTGGGACAATGATGAGATGTTGCTCGTTGAGGGTGGATGCCCAGATGAGATTTTGGAACAAATACTAAGAGAAAGACCAAAGCTGACGAGGGAACGAGGGAACAGGCTTCAAAGTTTTCTAAATTTAGTTTGCTACAGTGTTCGAAGGAAAGCTCATGAGAGAATTAAGATCATCAGTCGAGGTCAACAAGACCGTGTCAGAAAACTTTGAAGCCTGTTCACTCATTTCCTCGTCAGCTCTGGTCTTCCTCTTAGTACCTCGTGAACATATATGCTCGATCTTCACCAATATTTGTTCCAAAATCTCATCTGGGCATCCACCCTCAACGAGCAACATCTCATTGTTGTCCCAAGACTCGTCATCAAGATTGACTTCCATTATTGCATCTGCGACAAATAGCTTTATTACGTATAATCCTTGATACAGAGTAATATCTCTCAAAAGAATTGAACAATAACGTGCAGAGAATCTGCAGTTTTTACGTCAAGGATACCACGTTGAATCTGCAGTTTTTACGTTAAGGATACCACGTTGATTGGCATATTATATCATAGGGTATTAAAACGAGATCCAATGGGACATAAACATTTGCAACTACGCAGTTTCAGAAAAGAATTAAAGATTAAGCAGACTTCACTCTTCACCTAATAAAAGATTCATAAATCTTAACAAAAAGTGACTTGATGAGCCTCATTCAGGGCTTATACAAATAACACGGCAATAATTTGTAAAAAAAAAGAAAAAAAGAATCACATTGTTGTGATTATAATGCATCAGTTTCTATAGAATGAGAGAACAGAAAGACACAAAACTTCAAATAAGTACATCCATATAAACATACAATGTATACATATTCACACATCATACAAAAAAGAGCAAAGCCCTTTATATTTTTCCAACTTAAATTGAACTAAGAAAACAAGAAACATAGAACCCCAAAAAATAAAAGAAAATTTCAATGTACCAACAATTCAAGAAATCACCAGTGGATAAAAGATTAATCAAATTCCAACCAAGAAAACCAAAGAGAGGGAGAGATGGGAGGACGAGAGAGCAAACTGAAATCTAAAAAAAGCAAGAAAAACACTATAATAAATGGACCTGTAAGATCTCCGTTAACTTCAGAGATTGCCGACGAATGGAGAGTCTATCGTATTACCTAACTGAATTGGAGTTCTGTCCACAAGTGACTTTCAAAATTCATATCGAGTTTAGAGTAAACCATTCAAAATTAACATTCCTTCTGTAGAAAAGTTATAGCCAAGCTTTGAGTCTAGAATAGTGTTGCATACAAGCGGAAGCAATAAAAGTCGAATGTCTAACACATAGAGATGCGAAAAACAATCGAGACAAGAAAAGAAGTGAGACACGAGATTTACGTGATTCGGAGAAATAGCTCCTACGTCCACGGTGATGCAGCCAAGTATTTATTCAAAAATACTCAAGAGGATTACAAAGTATTGCCCTCACAAATGTCTCTTTTTTTTTCTCTAGTATTCTGCTCACTCACAACAAAATAAAAATACAAGCCTATTTATAGGCACAAGTAGATGAATCTAGATACATTGAAGAATGTATCACACTTATGAGGATTAACTCTCTTTTTGACTAGAAGTTGGAAAGACATGCATAGATTCATGGATCACATTCACAAATTATCCAATTTCATGCATCACCATTAATTTGAGTCAATGTCCAAAGCTTGTTGGACAGTAATAGGTTCTTGCTCAGAGAGGTTAATATGGAAGACTTTTGGCTTGAAAATGTCATTCTTAGATCTGGTAGTCATGTAGTGTGTATTGGTAGAAGAATGAAGAGTTAAAGATCTTTCTAAGGATGGAGAATGAGAGCGAAAAACAGGAGATGAAGTGATAGAAGGTATATTAGATAAAGAAGGAGAATCAGGAGATGAGGTGGATGATGAACTATTGAGAGAAGAACTTGAGGATGGACTGAGAACCAGATAATGAAGAAGAGATCTAAGGAAAAGAAGAAGTAAGAGGAAGAATAGGAAGAGAAGAAGATGTATGAATAGAATGAGATGGAGAATCAGTAGAAGAAAAGAGAGTGTTATAAGGAAACTCATTTTCATGAAATGCAACAGTTCTAGTAATATATACTCTCCCACTAGGATGCAGACACTTATAACCCTTATGAGACATGCTATATCCAATGAAAACACATTTTTGACTTCGAAATTGCAATTTATGATTATTATATGGTCTCAAATATGGAAAACAAGCACATCCAAAAGTCTTAAGAAAGGCATAATCAGGGGCTTTGTGATACAGTTTGTAAAGAGGAAAGAAACCTTTAAGACAGGAGTGGGAAGCATGTTAATAAGAAAAACATCAGTTTGAAAAGCTTCCCACCAAAATGATAGAGAAATAGATGCATGATTTAGCATACACAAACCAATTTCAGTAACATGTTGATGTTTTCTTTCAACTAATCTATTTTGTTGATGTGTATGAGGATAAGAATGCCTAAGAGTATTGCCTAAGGTTTGCAAGAAAGAAAAAAAGAGCTCTGAATTCTTCTCCCATATCACATTGAATGGCTTTGAGCTTAGTATTAAAAAGTCTTTCAACAAGAGGTAAAAATTTCTCAAAAATAGATGCAACATCCGATTTGGCTTGTAATGGATAAATCCATGAGTACCTTGTGTAGTCATCCACAAAAAGAACATAGTATTTATAACCATCTTTAGAAACTTTGAATGAAAGACCCCAAACATCATAGTGAACAATCTCTAAAGGCTTAGTACTAACATGCAGAATAGAAGGAAAATGCATTTGATGGAGTTTGCCTATTTTGCCATCATCACAAAACATATTTGTAGAAGAGCAAGTAACATTTATTGACTTAAGAACTTGATTCAAAGTAGCATTACAAGGGTGTCCTAAACGATTGTGCCATAGAGAAGTCAAATAAAAAACATTGCAAGCATAACTTTGAGCAGAAACACTCTTATTGTTGCAACTAGATAGAGAAGTAGAAGATGATGATGGAGAAGATGATTGAATGTGAGAAAGGTCAAGCTGGTACAGTCGTTCCTTAAGCACTCCTTTCAATAGGATGTTGTGAGTTCTCAGATCCTTAACAAAACAACAAGAAGAATGGAATTCAATGAAGGCATCATTATCATGTAAAAATTGAGAAATACTCAGGAGATTCTTAGTTATATCAGGAACAAAAAGCACATTCTTAAGATGAAGAGAAAAAGATTTGAGAGAGGGAAATGATGTAGAACCTGTATGAGATATAGAAATAGAAAAACCATCACCAACAACAAGCCTTTTCTTACCCTGATATGGAGATTGCATATGAAGATTCTCCAAGGCTGAGGTAACATGATGAGTTGTTCCACTATCAATAATCCAATCTGGTGATGATTGACTAGAAAAACCATTCTCAAACATAAGTGAATGTCCAGAATCTTGAGCCTGATTTACAGTATTAGTAGTACTCAGAAGATTGGCTTGAACATGAGCAGCAGAATTTTCCAAATCTTGGAATGAAACATCAAAACGTTTGAAGCACTTGACTGCAACATGATTGTTTTTACCACAGATTTGATAAACAACTCTACCTCATCTATTAAACATGCCACAACCTCTACCTCATGGTGAGAATCCCCCTCTGGATCTATCAACATAACCTCGAGCATTACCATAGAAAGCACTCGGAGCAGTAGTAGTCAAATTAACATTCATAGAAGACTGTTGATTCAAACGTGTTTCATGAGTTTGAAGAATAAACTGAATTTCAAGTAAAGTAAGGGTATCACCTTGTGTAGTAAGACTGACAACAACACTCTCAAATTCTGATCCCAATCCACCAAGAATATAAAGAGCAAGATCATCATCATTAATCATCTGACCAGCAGCTTTCAACTGATCAGCAAGATTTTGCATCTGCATGACAAATTCAGTAATAGACATAGCTCATTTCTTCAATGTTTGTAACTGAAAACGAAGATTCATAGCTCTTGCTTTTGATTTGGATCGAAAAAGCTGATCCAAGGCACGCCAGATCTCAAAGGCATGAGTATATCGACTCACAAATCCAAGCATTGATTCTAAAATAGAACTCAAAATCCAACTCTTCAGAAACTGATCCTTTCGAATCCACTCAACAAATGCCACACTCCGACGACGAGTACCTTCTTCATCAAGAGTAAACTCCTCAGGTATGTTGTCTTCATCACCATGCAAAAATAGATCATATCCATGCGCAGTCACAATAGCAACAACTTGCGAACACCAGTAAGAATAATTCGTTCGATCCAAACAAAGAGAAAGAGTAGTAAAAATAGGAAGAGTAAACGGTGCCATTCAAAACCAGAAGAAACACAAAAATTAAATCAGAGAAGAAGAAGAACTCCGGTGAAAACTCCGGCGAAAAGTAAATCGGAGAAGAAGAAGAACTCCGGCAGAATTTCGGCTCATGATACCATGTTGAAAGCAATGCATATGCTGAATGTATTTTCCATTACTGTGATTAAAGAAGTACAACAAATATATATAGATACAAGAGTCAACAACCAAGCTACCTACTTAACCATCTAACTACTTGGTGCTGACATGGCATGCTGACTGGGCAGCAGTTACAACAGCAAAGTAACAACCTAACAACCCTAAGTTAGACTATGCAGCTATGCAACTGCATGCATGCATTTATACTCAAATACCGTGCACCAGATGCATAAAGGGTAAAACAAAAAAAAAAGTGTTGAGTGTACATGTGGGCGCTATGGAGGAAAAAAAAAAGCTAGAGAACACACATGTACGCGCTATGGAGAAAAAAAAAAGAGTAACACAAAAATATCACATATATACATATTATGGTCTCTTATTCCCAATAAAACTAATAAAACTAAATTCTAAGAATAAAAAGATCTGTTATAAAAATTAGAGTTCAATTGAAATTAAACTCTTTTTGGGCTCTTCCCAACAAGTCACATAAGTCCAATTAATATAATCTCCATCAAGCTCGTTTCACAGATAAAGTCCAAATTCCAGTTTTTAAGTTCACTTTTTTTAAAGTTCACCAAAGTGGTCAAAGGTCATAGTCAAGGTCCTCGCGTAAGTGCCTTGTTTTCCATCTTAAAATGTTAGGGGGTGTAAACGAACAAAGCCGAACCGAGCTTTATATTGTTTGTCTAATGTTTGTTTAATTTTAGGATTGTCCGAGCTCGACTCGAGCTCGATAAGATTGAAGTGTTTGGTTCGAGCTTGGTTAGTTTATTGAAGTGTTTTGTTCGTGAACATGTTCGTGAACACGTTTGCTAAACTGTTCGTGAACAAGTAATACCTTTGTTCATGAACAACTTTGTTTGTGAACATAACAAACAAACATTGTTAAAAATTCTAATAAACAAATCAAACTCATTAAGTAGCATGTTTGTGAACATAAATAAATCAACGTTTATTAGACAATCAAATAAACAAAAAAAAAATGATTGTTGTTGTTGTAATTTATTAAACGAGTCTCTGTTGAGCTTGTTCATGGACATGTTTTAAGCAAACACTAAACGAGCTTGTTCACGAACTATTAGCAAATGAGCTATCCGATGTTCAAGCTCTGTTCATTTACCAAGCAAGCTTTAAAATTGTGTTCGTTTATATTTGTTTAACTAAATAAACGAACATAAACCGAACTTGTTCGCGAGCTGTTCATCGAACACTCTGTTTGTTTACAACCCTATAAACCCTATAAAATGTTGGCTTGAAGATGTACGCCCTAGTGTTTCCTTTCCTCGACTGATAGCCTTGTAAAACTATATATATATATATATATATATAATATAATATAAGAATAACAATATAAAATTTGATTTAAGCAATTGAATTTAATCATTAGATGACACGATTGCATATTTGAGTGACGCATTTGTACCTTGTAAGTAATTTAGAATTGGTTTGGGCTAGTTTTTATTTAAATGGGTTGTAATATATTTTTTTAAGTGAATTTTACTTTATTTTTATATGGTCCAATTATTTATTTAATCTTTTTATTCATCTAATTATTGGACTTTTTTTATATAATGTATGAATTATATTCGTAATCATATTTATGTATCAACCAATGCTGTAAAAGTCTTAAAAGAATTTAGTTCTATTTTTAATTATTGTAAAAGTTTTTTTATTGACGTTGATTTTGGTTTTTAAATTTACCAAATATAAATGTTTTTAATCCCTTAACATAATATTTTTCAATTAGTATCTTAAATAATCAAATCAAAATACCAAAGATCCTCTAATTTCAATTAGGGATTCGTTGGCTTTTGGAACCTTCTAATTCTAATTGCAAATGTTTCTTCATTTTACCATTATATATCTCATACGTAGATCTAAGTGAATAACAATTTGCAACTTGACAATTTAAATTAGACATTTCAAGTAATTAAATTTAAATTTTATTTAATCGATGAAAATGAGAAAATTCATAATTTTATTTTCAATTTGAATTGGTATTTTCTGCATGTTCTCAACAATTTGTGTAGCCACAAATTGATATTGGGTTGGATCAATGGCTCAATATTTGTTGATCCTTCCCAAAAAAAAAAAAATAATAAAATAAAACCTCCATCGAAGCATCAACAGTTTTTTGGGTTAGGTATTCATTTGTTGGTTAATTGTGGAAGCATGCTTTTGTTGGTGGTTGTACGTAAGATTTTGAAATATATATATATATATATATATATATATATATATATATATATATATGTATATATGGGTGTTATTGTTAATGTCGAGTTTGTGAGACATGGCATAACAACATATTTCCCCATTAATGTTGTGGAGATAAGGATATAATTTTTAATTTTGATCTTTTTAGATGAGAGCGTAGATTAAAAAGTATTGGGAAGTGGTATGACAAAATATTAGGCGTGACACTTTTTTTATAAGAGAGGATAATTTGACACGAAAAATAATTGGATAGTATTTAATTGTCCAATGTAAATTAAGTGAAAGATCCAATCTATAATTTTTAGGATTTTTATCAATTTAGGACAGAAATATAATTAATCATCTATTTGAGGTCTAAAAGATTTATAACCATCATATTATCTAAAAGATAAACAATTAATTAAAGACCGACAAAATTAGAATTTGTTTGGCATTTTGTGATTCTAGATTATTTAAAAATATTTTAAAAATAATAATCCATAGTATGATTGATGAATTTCGAAAAAAAGAAAAGAAAAGAGGTAACTAAAATAATAATATATGATTATAATAAATTTAGAAATTGGAGATATTAAACCATTACCTTTTTTTAATTGTGTTTTTGTAACTTTCATCTTTTCATCTTTATATTAGAGAGGAAAAAAAAAAATCCCCACTCGATAGTTGACTCCTGTGATTCAAATCGAGGGATATGATCGAAAGGCAGATATTTAAGGAAGAGAGTTAACAATAATTAAATTCTAGAACAAACTTATTTCAATGAAAATATATCTCATCCAAACTTTGAACTTGTAATGTGGAAGAATTTCTTGATAGAAATCAAACCATAGCTAATTAAGATAATAAGATCAGCAAAATAGAAGGAAGCAAGCAGAGAAAGTATCTTTATTTTTATTCTCAAAAATCTGATACAATAGTGTTGAATACATGTATGGATAAATTTCATAACAAAAACCAATTTATAATTTATTTCTCAATTTTAAATTCAATTTTTAATGTTTTTCAATAAGGGGCTCAATTTAACTTTTTTTCTCAATTTAAGACTTGAAATTTAGATTGAGTTCTCAATTCAAGACAAAATTCTATTATTTTCTTTATTCTTTTTAATTAATTATATTCAAAATTTTATTTATATTTTAATATGTATTTATATTTTGGATAAATTAAGACAAGTTAGTACAATTTTGGAACGATCTTCATCCAAGTTGTATCAATTTATATATAAAAAAAAAAGAGAGAAAAATATAATTAGTTCAATTCATAAAATATAATTTATATAATTGATTATTATTAATTGGGTTTCTGTACTTTTATTCATAAAATTAAGAAAATAAAAAGAATTTTAATTTTATGAATTACATTAATTATATATATATATAAATTAATACAAGTCGGATGAAAATCGTTTAAAATTGCACTAACGTGTTATAATTTATTTTAAATATAAATACATATTGAAATATTAATAAAACTATTAATATAAATACAAGAAAAAAGAAAAAGAAAATAGAATTTTATCTTGATTTGAGAAGTCAATCTAAAATTCAAACCTTAAATTGAGAAAAAAAAAAAAGCCTCTTATTAAGAAATTTTAAAAATTAAATTTAGAATTAAGAACCAAATTATAAATTGATCATTGTTATGAAATTTATCCTAATATTTATGTTCTATCATATACTAGCTTGAAGTGCTAACATCTTTTTAACCATCCTAACAACCTATGACACGTATGCATACTTTTAACAACTTTTGCCACGTGTGTTTGTATGCACAATAACTATGCATGCTGAGTATTCCACCATTTCTCCCCATATTATAGGTATTACAACTCGGTTGTGCCCTTGAAGATCAAATCATGGGATTTATAACAACAATTTGTCAGAAATGTCGAAAGTATCCCCGGTCGGAACTGCGGGAAAGACGGCCAAAAGTTGCTTATAAAGCTGTCTCGAGTTGAAAAAACCCACTTTTCATTTTCCATACCAATTTCGCATCCCAATGCCCCAGATTATACAAACAATTGCATTAGAAAATACTCTCTATTACTTTTATTATTTATTTTATTTTATCAATATACATTAATTAATTAATTATGTATATGTAGTTATAATATTACTATTAAAGAAAGTATGTGATTATCTAAATATCTATACTAATATATGGCATGAAAGTTGGCAAAATTTACAAAAATATCACTTTTCCACTCAAAAATATCATATCATAAAAGAAAAGATATTAAGAAAATATAAAATAAAATATTCTTAACAAGCCATTTGTATAATATAAAAGTATGACCACAAGTGTCACAAACCAAACTTACAATATTTCACATTAATTTCTTTTTTTTTTTTACAAATTAAATCTATTATAAAATTGAATTTTAAAACTAATTAATATGACTATTTAATGATATCATATTAAATGTTATATTAAACATTAGTAAATAGTATAGACTTTTTAACTATATTTTTCAAACTAATACATGCTAGATTTGAAATGTAAAAAATCATTTACAAATTTGAAATTTGTTTAATTTAAAGAATTAGAGAAAATATAAGTAAATAAAAAGGAAAAAGCAAAAGTAAAGGTGAACTATTAAAAAGAATTAATTAATCTTTTCAAACTTATTGAATTAATGAAATTGAATATCTTTAACGAATATGTGTTTTAAAATCGGCTATGAAATTTATTTGAGAAATTTTCGTTTTCATTTTTATCATTTAATTGAAGAAATTTTGAGGTTTATTCTAAATTCTAACAATAACATAAGACTAAAAAAATGGTAGGAGTTTAGAATTAATAATATAATAGATATAACAATATATATCTTATCTAAATAATAAATAAAAATTTATTTATATTCCTTACAAATGCAACATATATTTCAACAATTAAATAATATATTAATCATGTCGTGTTATATTTAATGTTAAATTATACAATGTGTATTGTATAGAATTATAAATACTTTTTTTTATATAAATAACATTTATATTTTCTTTAATAAATTGATATTTAGTTTTTTTTATATTCGGTATTAGACGAGCCCTATATTAGTTGGTAAGATAGATGGGTCGTTGTTTTGTTTATATCCAAACTATAAATAATTCTTACTTTGCTTATGTTATAATGCATTCAATCTTGATATAATTGGTCATTTAATAATTATCGGAGTAAGTCTCTTGTGAAACCGTCTCATGGATTTTTATTGCATTGCGTGAGACGGGTCAACCCACAACCGAAACTCTACAATTCACGTGTTGTTTGTGGGTGATAGACTCCATCTCACAGTAACTATCCATGAGACCGTCTCACATGAGTTTTTATGTTAGTTATGTATTGTTTAATTAATGAGAATTGTTATTAATTGAGTTACTTATGTTATTTGCTATTAAATGTGGAGTAATTAATGGTGATATCTTTACTTAAGATATCTTACTGTTAACACACTTACCATATACGAACAAAACTATAGATTATATGATGTCATACTTTCCTATTAAGAAACTTTTCATTCCTTACATAAATTTTATCATATATACAAATACATATATTTTTTATCTTAATGAGAACCCTTCAACAGGTTTGTTGCACCAGTCAAAATCCGCCTGAAATTTGATAAGTAGCAGAATCAAAATAAAATCTAGGTCATTGGAAATTACATTTATGATTTGCATCATATAAATGTATAATATATAACTTTTTTGAGAATATATATATATATATAATATAATATTGATAATGAATATTATGATTGGTATAATTTATATATATAAGCGTGAGTGAACTCAGTGAAGACCAGGAATGTTGTTACAAACTCCTTTTTACATTGTCCATTTTAGACCCATGAAATGTGCCAAAGGAAAATCCACACTAATAGCATCAAATTAGACCACCTCCATAAATCTCTCTCTAGGCTACTTTCTTCATCTAATTTGTAATAAAGATTAATTTGTAAAAAATTATTTGAATTGTGAATAATAAGACCTGAAAATCATATCAATGAGATGATTTTATATAACTTTCATTCTTTTTTTTTAATCTTTTTTTATATGGTAGCTAAAATCATTTCCTCCAAGAAAAAATTTGAAAACTTACCAAAACTCTAATTAATTTCCATCTTAAAAATGGGGAATTTCTTTGAAAGGCATAATTTTGATAGAATCATTCTGCCAAAAAAGAAAAAAAAAGGCAGCATTTATGTGTCCCGGGACATGTACCCCCAACATTATCCATATCTTTTTTTTTTCTTTTTCTTTTTCTCATTGTGATCTCTTTTCTTTTTCTTTTTTTTTCTTCCCTTTTATTGCACTATTTTTCTTCTTCTTCTTCTTCTTTTTTTTCCTCTCTTCCTTCTCAATTTTTTCATATAATTACTACAAAGTGATACTTAAAAAGTATACAAAGTGATATCTAAAGAGTATACAAATGATATTTTTTTATTGAATGAACAACTAATACATTAAGAGTAAATATGTAATACTTTATACTATATACATTAATACCTTAAAGGTAAATATGTAATACATTCAAGGTAAATATGTAATACCTTAAATGGTCATATCTAATACCTTATACTATAAACATTAATATCTTAAAGGTAAATATGTAATACCTTAAAGGTGTATATCTAATACCTTATACTATAAACATTAATATCTTAAAGGTAAACACCTAATACCTTAAAAGGTGCATATGTAATACCTTATACTATAAGCATTAATACCTTAAAGGTAATATGTAATACCTAAGAGTATACAATTGATACCTTAAGAGTATACAACTGATATCTTAAAAATATACAATTGATACCTTAAGAGTTATCTCATACTATAAGCACTAATATCTTAAAAATAAATATGTAAATAAGAAGAATAAGAACAAGAAAATAGAGAAGAAGAAGAAGAAGAAGAAGAAGAAGAAGAAGAAGAAGAAGAAGAAGAAGAAGAATGTACAAAACAAATAAGAAGAATAACAAATCGATAAGAAAATAGATTAAGAAGAAGAAGAGAAAAAAAAAAGGAAAAAGAAGAAAGCAGCACTATTTCTGCACTAAATACCTTAAGAGTAAATATGTGATACCTTAAAAGTTAACAACTGATACCTTAAGAACATACAACTAATACTTTCACTGAAAATCTTAAGATTTCAAATGTTTCATTATCTTCTTCCTCAAAATTTTTGCAAATCACGATTTCATCATATTTTTCGTCAAATTTTCTACAAATCATGATTTCATATTGTTTGAAATAATTTATTTTCAATGTTTTAAAATTATTCATAAATAAGAAGGGGAAAAAACCTCATAAATGATTTCATGACAATTTGAATAAGAATAAGAATAAGAAGAAGAATGTACTAAACAAATAAGAAGAATAACAAATCAATAAAAAAAAAGATTAAGAAGAAAAAAAAAAGGAAAAAGAAGAAAACAACACTGTTTCTGCATAATATCTGATATGTGATACCTGAAGAGTAAATGTGTGATACCTGACGAGTATATAATCAGGTTTGTGCGCGGCCACACCATAGTACCGCACGTGGGGGCACGTGGGAGCGGCCCACGCTCCGGGTCATATAATTTTTTGCGAATATATATATATATATATATAATATTATAATAATAATGTTCACTATTCCAAGTTTTTTCCTTCAATTTGAAGTTAAATATTTATTTTATTGTCAAAAATTGTCATATGTCAAATTTTCCAATTAGCATTTACATTGAAATTTCTCCATTCTTAAAAAGCAATTTCATAATCAAATCATTAGAGCTGGAATTCCATTAACTCCATTAGTCAACTAACAAACTTCCCACTCTACCCCCTCTCTCTCTCTAGATTCTCTCTCTTGATCCTCCATGAATCCACCATTTACAATCTCGAGCTCCACACCACCCAACCTCAATTCCATCACTCCCAATCACATTCAGCTTCATAATTCCACAATCCGCGATGGGTTATCTCTCATGTAAAGCCGATTCATCCATCGCCATCGCCATCGCCGATTCAACCTCAACCACCTCTTCCTCCGCCAAATCCCCTCACCACTCCGAAAAGCCCTTCAAAATCCAGGAATTCAGCTACAAGGATCTCCAATTGGCCACCAGCAACTTCTCCGACGCCAAGCTCTTGGGCAGAGGCAGCCATGGCCTCGTCTACAAAGGCGTCCTCCGCGGCGGCCGCCTCGTCGCCGTCAAAAAACCGTCCAGAGCAGCTCACAGACTCTCAATTTCCGATAGCCCCAGCGAATTCGACAACGAAATCGACATTCTGTCGAAGCTCCAAAGCCCCAGGTTAGTCAATCTCGTAGGGTTTTGTAAAAACGATTCTCAGGATCATCTCCTTGTGGTTGAGTTTATGAGCAATGGAACTTTATACGATGTTTTGCATTCGAATTCACGGCCTCCAAATTGGGGGAGGAGGATAAAATTGGCTCTGCAAACTGCTAAGGCTGTTGATACACTCCATTGCTTGAACCCTCCTGTGATCCATAGGGATATTAAATCTGCTAATGTGTTGATTGATAGGAATTTCAATGCTAGATTAGGGGATTTTGGATTAGCATTGAAGTGCGTCGATGATTTTAGGTTAAGGTCGACTCCTCCTGCGGGGACGATGGGGTATTTGGATCCTTGTTATGTGACTCCTGATAATCTGAGTACTAAAACTGATGTGTTTAGTTTCGGGATATTGCTGTTGGAGATTATCAGTGGGAGGAAGGCCATTGATGTGGCGCATTCGCCTCCTTCGATTGTGGATTGGGCTATTCCATTGATTAGGAGAGGGAAACTGTTGTCTATATATGACCCTAGGATAGTGCCGCCTAAGGATGCATCGGTGAGGAAGATGTTAGCGGTGGTGGCCGCGAAATGTGTGAGGTCTTGTAGGGAGAGGAGGCCTTCCATGAAGGAGGTGGTGGAGTGTTTGAGTGAGTTAAGCAAATTTGTTCCAGTTCAT
Organism: Scutellaria minor; assembly: GCA_954870855.1. Classification (NCBI taxonomy): domain Eukaryota; kingdom Viridiplantae; phylum Streptophyta; class Magnoliopsida; order Lamiales; family Lamiaceae; genus Scutellaria; species Scutellaria minor. The sequence continues at coordinate 11,332,805 of OX940738.1, read as the reverse complement.
TCTTGGAACGGGATTGCTAATCCTTGTTTGATGGTCGAGACTGTGGGTCGACCAGTTCAATCAAGAAGTGTTCATGGAAATTCGAAGGGGATAGACGGGGATGGCAAAGGTGGAACTCCGTTGGCGAATCCAAGGAGAGTGCACTCGGATTTGGGGTTTCGTAGCAATTTGATGGACTTGATGTCTAGCTCTGATGGATTTGGTGCTGAGGATGAAGGTGGGTCTAAGATTGAGTCAAGAAAAAGGGTGTCGAGTTTTAGGTTTGAAAGCGGTACCTTTGTTGATAGGACTAATATTCGGTCTTTCGTTCTTGGTAAAAATGGTAAAGATAACCAAATAAAGAGAAATGAGTGAAAGGCGGGTGGTTAAGATTAAGCGAAAGCTCGGATATGTAAGCTTCTCTTACTTTGAGATCATTGACATTCAATTGAATAGCCTTTGTGTGTGACTAAGTATAGATTCATTCAAGTGTGTATATTGCGGTGTATTAGCTTTGTCTGGTCATCATTTGTTAAGGTTATGAATAATTGCCTATGCTTCCATTGTAATAAGCCTTGTCTTGTATCAAAGTTTGAATTTTGTGGGGTTGAGCTTTCTTTGTTCAATGTTTGTTAAGAGGGAAATTGGTGTTTCTCTCAATCTCCATCTTTGTTACAGTTGCAAAGTCACTGTTACACCAAACAGGGCCTATGACTTAGCACCAAATGATCCTAACAGAATTGGAGAAAGATTCTCTAGGTACATTTCCTTTTCTTGAACATAGCATTTACAAGGCATCCTTATCCAATAAGGTTATACACTCATATCTATCCAATGTGATTAGTGAATTTAATAGTGACTAGAGTTTGTCATTTTCCTCATGATTTGTGTTTGATGTTATTAAGACAGCTGTGAATCTTGTAGTTTCCTAATGTATGACTATGATTAACTGTGATTCCATAATTAATGTTACTTGGTTTATACTTTATTGTCTTTTTCTTGTTGGCTCCCTTGTTATCATATCTTGGCAGGATATCTTTGTGATCTAAGAAAGAAAAAATGGTATTTTAGGTCTTTTTATATGCCAAAATGATTATATATTTCATTTTGCCAATATATATTACATATTTTGAGTTCAGATATAAAGAACACCAGACAGAAAAATAGTGAAAGGGACAAATTCTTGTTACTGAACAACAATTTGCATGAAAGTATTTTTTCCATCCACCCAAAGATTAAGAGATGCTATTGAATTTCACTAGTTGATTTTGACATTTTTTGGAATAAATTTTATTAATTAATATGGAAAAAGGGTTAATTTTAAAATTCACTAATAAATTTGATTTTATTGATAAAAATATCACTTTATGTAAAATAATTATTGTAATTAACTCTTGATTGATTAATAATTATGGAAAAAATTTCAACTTGTACATTTCAAGAGAGTTTCCCCTAACAAGGCAAATTGAATAGCTTCAGTAAGAAAAGGTTGGCATTGAGTGCAGTATCTTAGAAAGTTTCAAGTTTGGTGGAAGAGTAGTTAGGAATGCAACTTTAAGAGTTGAATAAATTGTCATCATTATAAAGTTGATTTCAACATATTCTACAATAAATTGTCCAAGTATTGGGACATCAAAGTCTTGGAATCCACATTAAAACGATGTATATGTTTTTTATTCATTCACGTAAGGTAAAATGATAATTAACTTCCTTTTTTAGGGATGGTTGAATCATTGTTTATCCTAACTATTCCATGAATGAGATGAAAATTGACTTCCTTTCTTAGAGACGGTTGAATTGTTGTCTATTTAGTTCTCACCCATAAAAAGGTTAAAATTTTAAATTTGTATTCGCACAAGCGGAATTGCTACTATATCCATCATGCATATATATTAATATGATCATTGACCATTGCTAGTATGTCACAAATCCAACAAAATCATTAAATTCAAATCATAATATTTAAAAGAATGAGATATTTACATATAAATGGTGGACATATTATGATATGTCCACGATAAATAAGGAAATTTTATTACTCACAAGAGTATTATTTATTGAAAGTATATCATACCTTTATATACACTCACTTTTATAAGCTAATGATCACCTTAATTTTGGTACACTCAATAGTAAAAATTCATATATCTATATAAAAAGTCAAATTTATAATGTTCATTTAATAGATTTTTATGTTAAATTACATAAGTTTTATAGTTTTTATTTTCTCCACTTCCTCAAACTAATTAAAAAAAATTAAAAGATTTATATGTTAAATTAGAAAGTAAAAGTAAATAATTAAAAATCTCAATAAAATAATTTTATAACTGATTGAAGGATGATGATGAACTATTCTGGTGCATGTGTTCTATGATGTGTCAATATCATGTATCTAGATTTTATAAGGCAAAGTTTTGGGTGAGACCGTCTCATGAATTCTATTCCGTGAAATGGGTCGAATCGAGTCGAATATAAAAAAATATGTAATATTTTTGTGTGTATTAGGTAATAATTTTCTATATATTAGGAAATATTTTGTATTACTGGATGTGTTTTTTAGTTGAATTGGACTGTAATAAAATATGTAGTATTTTTATGTGTATCAGGTAATATTTTTCTATATATCAACTAATACTTTTATATTATAAGATACATGACCCGAAGTGGATCGGGTCGGGTCACTACAAAAACAAGTGGATCCCAGGTTGTCGAGGTGCTTTTTTTTCTCGTGCAACATGTAATACTTTTGCGTGTATTAGCCTATTAGGTAATACTTTTTTATATATCAGGTAATATTTTTGTATTACATCATATATTATATGTACATAATACAAAAATATCACTTGATATATAGAAAAAAATTATCTAATACACACAAAAATATTATATAATTTATTATGTCCGATCCGATCCAACCCGACCTATCTCATGAAATGAGATCCGTGGAAGTGTCTCATACAAGACCTACTCATTTTAGAAAAGAGAAAATATTAATATTCAATGAGATCTTCACATATCTTAGGAAGACTATTATCATGTACACTTAAATGGACATTTGATCATTTTCGAATATATACAAACAAATCTAACAAACACCATATTTGTATTTTAAAGAAAAAAAATATTTCCCAAGTAATTTGAAGCGATGTTTTTATTGTATTCGAAAAAAAGCTTAATATTCAATATTATTTAATTGTCTGATTACATTGATGGTTTCTCTATTTGAGTTTTAAATGCCTTTAACAAGACCTCAATAAAAATGTGAATTTTTTTAGTTTTTCCCCCATTGTACTCAATACTCATAAGTGAAGATGCAACAATAAAATAGTCCCAATGTCAAAGATAGGGATTAAGCCAAGAAGGGTTTCCAGATTCTCTGCATTCTCCAGCGTCAGAGATTAAATACTATCCATTCTCTTGGTAGGAAAGATGGGATAAATGAGGCTTTTTTAATGAAATATTGTGGGAAAAAAAAATTATTAATGACTTGTAGTTCTTCTGAAAGGTGTGACTAAAATAGGTGAAGAATTATTAATGACTTGTAGTGCTTCTGAAAGGTGTGACTAAAATAGGTGAAGTCGCCTATGTTTGAGGCGACTTTTACATTTTTCATTTTTTTATTATTTTTAATATCTCAATTTTGTGTCAATATGTGCAGGTGTGTGCAAATAGTGCAGTGTGTACATATTCTCTAGTTTTTTCTTCCACTCATGTGACTCAACAATTTCATCTTGAAATTCCACCGGTCACAATATATATACATATATATATATATATTATATTATTTTAATTATAATTTCTTGTAATGTTTAACAGAAAAGAAGTGTAGAAATAACAAACGATACAAGCATAATAATTATAAATTATAGTATTCATTAATTCATTAAAAATAACTTATATATTCTAAAAAAATATCTAATATATTATCTAAATTGTATACTTTAATTATAAAAATAACTATAAATTAGATATTTTTATATTTATTTGAGTCAAAGTATAAAAGAAATATATATCAAAATATCTAACATTAATATTATATTAGCTAATTCACTAGTCTTCAATGAACTTACTCACGAGTCAACAAGTCGAACAACGTAAAATTTACGAGTTTGTTTGATTATTATAACGAATCTTAATAAATGATTGTGAGGAAATTTTATCCAAATAACTCACTAATGATTTGATCATTTACATCCTTATCAACTGCGTAACCAATTTTATTACCACAAATTATCTTATATTTTGCAAACTTTAAAAAGATACCTACATTGATCCACAATAATATTATATAGTATACAATCACCTATATTTATAATCAACTAAATTATACTACAAAGAAACACTACACACCATACACATAAAAAATAAAATAAATATATATACAAGGTCACCTATATTATAAGTGACATACATCAAAATTAAAAAAAAAAAAAAAAAAAAGGGAATAATTTATACAAGGTCGCCTATAGCAATGGCGACCACCAAGAATTAAAAGATAAAAAATTTGGGAAACACACATGAGTTACCTCTAACATAGGCGACTTCACCACCTTCAAAAGCACTACAAATCATTAATAATTTTTTTTTCCACAATATTTCATTAAAAAAGCCGATAAATGATTGAGACAAGTTTAAAATATAGGTATGAAGTGTATCTTCATTAGTGTTCAATAGCTTATATTAAACTTATAGATATAAAATATTGTATTGTTTGGAAGCCAAGATTATCTTTCATGATAGATTGAGACAATACAAAATATCTTTAACATATATGAAAATTGAAATGTGTAAAGGAATAAATTAGTTATTTAGTAACAACTTCCTATGAAATCTTGAGAGAGTTTTGGTTCAGACGTGTATGAATTGAGTGATTTGAAATACAAAAATTTAAATAAATATATATTCTAGATCAATTCAATCTTCAATGCTTTTAAATTTCACTCAAATTGTTTAAAACTTAGTTGAAATAAAAATGATGATTGTAGAGGCATATAAAACATCACCAATGATTTATTGATATAAACTTCAAATCCTACAATACACTGACAACCTATATAATGATTCAAATGTTTAGGAGAGAAAAAAAAAAAAAAAAAAGACAAAGTTTTTTAATAATAATAAACATAAATATAGGGAAAAAAAATTAATGGGTAAATTAAAACCTAATAAAAATTCCAGCTTGTCAAATGGTGGTCCCTCGATCAAAACGGTTCACATGTTTGCAAATCATACTATTGGCTCTCACTTCTTCACGGCAGAAATTCAAAACCAGAAGAATAACATGTATTAAACATATCGACAATTTATTAATAATTTAAACTTTTCTTTCAAATTAGTTAATAATTTTTCTGGGTTTTTAAAGAAGCCAGATTCTGAAGCAACCCAGTTACCCCTATGATCTTCTTTCTTCTAGAGTGTCAATGTGTCATGGAATTTGAGAGTAGCCCTTTGGTTTCTCCTAGATTCTTGCAATGAAATTTGGGCTTTCCACTTAGAGGTAAATTATTGTTATTATGGTCTAGTTTGCTGGTAAAGTTTATTTCTTTTGCGAATCTCTGCTTTTTGCAAGAAATTTTGGTCTAATTTGCTTTTGTGGTGAGTTCTGTTTGTATTGAATTATTATAATGCATGAGAAATTGCCAAAGATGTGGAAATAGTTTGCAATTTTATCTATTGATTGATACTTAGAATTCTTAATGACCAAAACAAACGAGTTTTAATTCTTAGAACTAATTGATTGATCACAGTTAGTTAAAAAACAACAAGTGTTCTCTGTTAGCTCAGATTGCAAGAGATGTGTTATTGTAGCTCAAAGAGGGTGGAACTAATTGCTGTTGCAGAAAGCATGTTATTTACTTTGAACGTGCCATTGTAATCGTAGCCCTCGTTTTACATTGTCGAAAAAGAAAGAACAGATTTAGTCATGATTTAAGTGCCAATATAGTTGAATTTTAACATAGAACAATCAAAGAAGTGAAAATAAATGATTGTGGGATCATTTCTTGCCTAAGAGTAGAGCTTGATCTTTACATTTGGATGCTCGTTTCAGATAGCGGTTCCTAAGGATGGAGATTATTACTTGCCATGCTGCGCGTTATTGCTTCATTGCAAGCTTTAGAGGCGTAATTGAATCAGGTTCTGCATCTTCAAGATATTCTTGTCTAGATAGTTTAAGGTTGAAGAGATTCAATCAGCATCGAACTTTTACGAAAATTTGCTCACTTAATAACTATGAAAATGTTGATTCAAGTGTCATAAACGAAACTTTTAACACGTACATACTTGATGGTGAAGAGGGTAGGAGCAGTGTGACTGATAGTGGTCGGTCAATACCAAAGGTTTCGATTCCGAGTTTGCCAGATGAAGACAATGGTGAAAATGTAGCTTCGATTAGCAGCCGTTTCAGGGAATGGAAGCCTAAATTAACCATTCATTATGACACATCAGGATCCGAAAATATAGATGCCCCACCGGTTCTTTTTCTTCCTGGATTTGGAGTGGGATCGTTTCATTACGAAAAACAACTTAAAGATCTTGGCCGTGATTATAGAGCATGGGCTCTAGATTTCTTGGGCCAAGGCATGTCATTGCCTTTCGAAGATCCAACTTTGCGGTCTCGAGATGGAGAAAATAGTGTTTGGGGCTTTGGAGATGAAAGTAAGACATGGGCCAAAGACCTTGTTTTTTCGGTCGACTTGTGGAGGGACCAAGTTCGCTATTTTATCGAAGAGGTATGCTTGACTTTATGCTCTTATTGTTTGTGTCTGAAAATGTATGTACTTTGAGCACCCAATATATTGTGAGAGCTATAATTGATGCTTTCTAAGCTATTTTTAACGGTTTCTATTCAATGAACTTCATGCTAACCATCATCATTATCCATCTTTCTTGATAATTAGTTTGTGTCTCTAAATCGAAACATCATCTTTTGCATATCCTTTTGTCGTATCATAATTGAAATGGTTAAACAATGCAGGTGATTAAAGAACCTGTTTATCTAGTGGGCAATTCTCTCGGAGGTTATGTGGCACTGTATTTTGCAGCATGCCACCCTGAATTGGTAAAAGGTGTAACCTTGCTCAACGCAACTCCTTTTTGGGGATTTCTTCCTAATCCAGAAAGATCTCCAAGATTATCGAGATTATTTCCATGGGCTGGAGCATTCCCTCTCCCGTCTGGCCTCAGAAAGTTCGTCAAAATTCTGTAAGTTCTACAAACCTACTTAGTCATTGTCCATTCGTCTCGAAAACCCTTCTCAGTATCATTTTTTGTCAATCTAGATGGCAGAAAATAAGTGATCCAAGAAGTGTTGCAGAAATACTGAAGCAAGTTTATGCAGATCACTCCACAAAGGTCGATGGAGTGTTCTATCGTATCATCGAGACGACACAACATCCAGCCGCTGCTGCATCATTTGCTTCGATTATATTTGCTCCTCAGGGACAATTGTCCTTTAATGAAACATTGACGAGGTTGGTGGGTTAGAATAAGTAAGAAATTTCGTCAAAATAAGAAAAATATCGATAAATATTGTTATCGATTTCGATATCAGTGAATTCTTGGTACGAATTGTCGGAAATCGGAGAAATATTGGTATCAATATTTTCACCGATACTGATATTTTCGTAAAATTAAGAGAACCGAATTTTTTCATCCTTGTTTCCAAGTCAGCACTATCATATCCACTTACTTATTGTCACAGGTGTAAAATGACCAAAACACCCATCTGTCTCATGTACGGAAAAGACGATCCTTGGGTGAGGCCCATCTGGGGTTTGCAGGTGAAACGCCGAGTCCCAGACGCCCCGTATTATGAGATAAGCCCTGCTGGTCACTGCCCTCATGACGAAGTTCCTGAGGTAATCAATCTGTTTGGCCCTCATTATGAAAATCGTCTTTTCCCATCCATTCCTTTATTACTGTTTATGTTTCCAGGTGGTGAATTTTCTTCTACGTGGTTGGATCGAAAACTTGGAGTCAGACGGGTCGGTTACTCTGCCTTTGCTCAACGGCTCAGATAGCACCGATTTTGATGTCACCAAGGACTTGGAGTTTATGAGAGACGGTTCTAAAAAATCCGTTTGGGTGCAATTCCGTGGCTCAAAGACATCCGTTTGGAACTGGCTAAGCTCTCAGATCAGACCTTTGTTGAAAAAAAGACTCGATGAACCGCAAAGATAATGCAGATATGTTATGTCCTGTACATTCTTTTTCTTGTAGAAATTGTTGTATATTTATAGTCTTGGACTTTGGTTCTACAGAATAGAATTCACATATCTGTTTTGAATGGATATTATGTCTAGTTTGAAGGTGATGAGCTAGTTGGTTATATGTATTGGAACCGAGTCGAGGCGGACCTTCTCCATAAGACGAACTATGTTTTGGTTAAACTTATGATTTGATGTACGTTTCCAAAGATAAAACGGCTTATCCCTTTTTGGATTGCAGCATTGTAAAACCCATAAGTTACTAACGAACTTGAAGATGAAGAAATGGGAATTGAACTTCTATATGCAGAAAACTCGTATGCAGAATTTTGCAGAAACTATGTATACATGCAAAACATATGTTTATCCATTAAATAATATATTAATTGATAGACAAAATTATGTTTCATTATGCAGCATATATTTTATCAATTAAATAATATATTACTATAACTACATTATATTTTATATTTGTTTAATATAATAGTATTTTAAAATTGTATTCTATTAAATTTATTATAATTTTTAATATAATTATATTTTCTAAAATTTCTTTGTTTATGAATTTTCCTACCGGTCTGAATTATTTTCTTTTCACTCTATCTTTATTATATAATAAAGGAAAATTCAATCACTTTCATTTATCTTTAACATATTTAAGATTGGCACATGTTAATCTATGGTTCAATCTTTAATATATACTAAAAGAGAACACAAGTTCAACATATATCATGTGGTTCAATATATCCCTTTAAAATCAATTAATTCAAACTATACTTGTACCACTAATTTATTTATTTATGAATTTTTATAGTTAGACTAATTTAACTGTTAATTTAAATAAAACTTTTGTTGTCTAAATACTCTTTGTTTCTTACATTTTAGTAATGATAATAACTAGAAATATAACCTCATATCAATACGTTTTAATATATTTATTCATGAAATTTGTGTATCAACTATATAAATAAGTTTTTATTTTTCTTAAAATTATGTTGTTTTTACTTATTATTTTTTATTATTGTAGTTAATCATGAGACTTTTATTTTTTGTTATTCTATCTATATTTTATTTTATTTCCAATTTGTGTATCAATTATGTAAATTAGTCTTTATTTTTCTTAAAATTATATTTTTTGTACCTATTATTTTTTATTACTGAAGTTAATCATGAGACTTTTACTTCTTGTTATTCTATCTATATTTTATCTATATCTTATTTTATTTTCAATTTGTAAATTTATTCTTATTGAAAATTTTGTGTAATACACAAACACTGAACTTAGTTGTATACTGATCAAATTATATTATATTTAAATATTATATGAGATAATACTTTTTTTTGTCAACTATTATATTAATATTTATCTTAATGAATTCATTTTTAACTTTTTTTTAATAAAATTGATGTATTACACGTGGACTGATCTTAATTTACCTATGTTGTATATATATTTATAATTTCACTAACTTAACCCATGAGTAAGATAAAATTTGTGTTTATCTAAAATCATCTCTCTTATTTATATTTATAATTTCACTAACTTAACCCAGATAAATTTTGTGTTTACATAAATTTTGTGTTTACCTAAAATCATCTCCTTATTGTGTTTACCTAAAATCGTCTTTAGCTGATATCGTCTTTTATTCTCTTATTGTATTTTTAGATGTCAAGGAATTTCATCAGTGATAATATAATTAGAAATTATATATTTCGATAACTCGAAGAGAAAAGAAATCGTCTCTATTTTCAAATGTCAGGAATTTCATCAATGATAATATAATTAGAAATTATATATTCACAGGTCTAAAGTTTAATATTTGTTACACGTATATTTATATAGTAATAAAAGAACCGAAATGATCTAGAAAATAACTTTATATATTTTTGACAGATTTGCTCTTAGTTAATTGTTGCAAACTTAATAAAGTTTGATGTTAATTTTACGAAGATACTAAATTTATCTTTCCAACCAATTTATTTACCAAAGGGATGGTTTTGTAGACAATCTTATAATGGATGACTTGTCAATTTTCTACTTGATACAAAATGATTACAACCATTCTATTTATAGTTGTACTCAATGCAACAAATTCCTAAGGGCATCCACATTGATGTTTTTAAATGTGTTTTTAATTAAAACAAAAGGTGTGTTAATTAATGTAGTATATTTTTAAGTGTGTGTTTTTATATAATTAGTGTGTGTGTTCTTAGGGCACACAAACCAAGTCATTTTGAGGTGTTATTAATAAAAACATGTGTGGTGTTAATTAATGTGGGGATGTTTTTAAGTGTGTGTTTTTGTGTAAATATGAGTGTGTTAAGATGTTTGAACATCATTCTTGTCCCCCTTTTAATTATTAGCTAATGATTGGAAAGAGTGTGGGTGCTCTAATAGACTAATCTAGAGGCCATAATTTCACCTCAAGAGTTCTCCAGAAATATTTAAGGATTTTATCAAGGAACTTCTACAAAATATTTAAATATTTTTCCCACATTTATCTATATCATTTCTAGAACTCACCTAAATGATGATCCAAAATTATCTAGATTATTTTTAAAACATGGTCAGTTGATTTTATAACTTGGGCTTCTTAATTATTATTAGATTGTTTTCAGGCCCATTTAATTTTACACAAACTAAGTTTACTTTCAACAAAATTCAGAAAGAAACTCTAGTATAATGGATAAGATAATTGATTTTATATTTTGTTTGGATGAAGAGATCTGTGAAATGATTTGAAATTTATAGTTACAAATTTAGTGTCTATTTGGATAGGTGAATTTGAGAAAGAATTTGAAATTCATTGTTGCAAATTTATTGGTGGTGTATTAATAGATGTAGATTTGAAATTCATTACTTTCATTTTGAACTAATTTTTGAGTAGATTACAAATCCATTCAAACTTGAGTGAATTTGAAATCCATTCATTTTAAATTTTAGATTTCAAATCACTCTATCCAAACACAACTTGATGTTTTTTGGATAAATGTGGATTTGAAATTTACTGCTTTAAATCACCCTAACTTGAATGGATTTGAAATCTATTCATTTCAAATTTTAAAATTCAAACCACTTTATCCAAACACAACCTTTATGTTTTAGAGTCAAACTAGTATGGACTTCGTGTGATACACGAGATTTATCAAAATAAATATTTTTGAAGAATATAAATATATATATATATATATATAACAAATTAGTAATTTTGGAGAATAATTGTGATTTAGATAGATGAAATTTCTTATGATAACTGAAAATCCATTTTAGCAAATAATATTTTAATATTTTATTAAAGATTTTTAAGATTTTTTTTGCAGAATTTGTAATACATATATTTTAACTATATGCTATATTAAAATTAAATTAAAATCAAAATCCATATAACAATAATAAGATATAAATACAATATATTTAGAGTTTTTTAATAAATTTGTATTAACATAAAATTACATCACATTTTTTATTAGTATTTTATTTTATGTATTTATATTATCAACAATTTTTTTCTTGAATTTACTAATGTCCATTTTTTCTTTTAAAAAAATATGTTTATAATCACATGGCCTTAGAGGTATTTTTAATGTCAAATTATATACATGATTGTCTTATTCATGATATGTATGAATATATTTTTTCATCGTTTATGGTTATTATATACATGGAATTTCACTATACGCATTTAAAATTAATATTGTATTTATACACTTAAGAAAAAATCATGAGTGCAATTTGATCTTCCTTAATTTTATATGTTTCAAAAATTTAATTATATCTTTATATATAATTAAAGAGATAATATTAATGAATAAAATAATGAATAATATTATTTTTCTATTTCAACCTAAAGAAAGTAAGTTAATATTTAGTATGGATTGATTGAAAACGATAAATTTAATAGTTAATTTTTTTTATTTAGCATTATTTGATATAAAATAAACTTAAGCATATTTAAATTTATTAAATTATTTGATGTATGTATCTCTACATTTTAATTTCGAATTATTATCATTATTAAAATGTAATAAATAGGAGAGAGTGTTTAGGAAATTTGATGAGTTATCATTTTAATTAATAGTTAATTAGAATAATTATAAAAATTAATAAATACATAATTTAGAGACAAGTGTATGGTTGAGGTTAACTTAAATTTAGGAGAGAAGATTTAACCATAAGTTGACATATGTTCACTTATAATTTCTCATTTAGTATATATTAAAGATTAAAGATTAAAGATATAAAAAACGAGGATAGATGATGGGGTTAAGTTAATACATGGGAGTAGGGGTGTGCATGGTTCGGGTTGGTTTGAAGATTTGAAAATCTCCAAAATCAAACCAAATTTCGAAGAATTTCAAAACTGATTCTCCAAAACCAAACCAAAATAAAAAAATTTCAGAACCAAACCAAACCAAATTTCAGTTTAGTTTAGTTCAGAGCTTCGGGTTTACTGGTTTGGATTAGTTCGGGACAAATATTCGAAGATTTTTAAAGAAATTAAAATTTAAAAAAAAAAGTTGAAATGCACCAATTTAAATTAGAAAAATAAATAACAAAAAACTAATTTAACATGTATTAACAAAGTTTCATTGACAACAAAAAACTACATATATCATTTCAAAGGTTACAAAGTTTCATAATTTAGAAAGATACATGTTTTCTTGATAAGAGTCATTAGAATGTAGTTCATTATTATTAATTATTAAAAAAATAAAAAATGTAAATTATTATTAGCATTTATAAATTATTAATCAAAATATGTATTATGTAATTATATCAAGATATAGAAAAATAAATGATATATATATATATATAAATCGGTTATTTGGTTCGATCAATTCGGTTTGGTTCGGTTCTTGGTTCGGATAATTGAAAAGTCTCCAGAACCAAATTAAAAGGAAATTCGATTTAATTCGGTTCGAAAAAAGTTAAAAAGTCAATGGAGATTTCAGTTCGATTTCGATAATAGACCCATACACAGTCCTACATAGGAGAGTATAAGAGGCATAAAGTCATACAATGGGATTGGAATTTGACTCTTTTGTGAAATTACCATGCGATTCAAATTGCAAAAAGTGAAAAATAAAAGAAGTGTGTGCCTTTATTTGCCAAAATTGAAAAGTTTAAAAATACAAAAAAATATTAAAATTTTTGATTTCATTTGCAACTAGTCCTAATCGAAATTCTTGATTAAAAATATTTGTTTTCTATAATCTATACCGAGGATTGATCTTATTCTAAGCATTTTATCTTTGTGATTATTTAATTTAAATCTTATTCTAAGCATTTCCTTTGTGATTATTTAATTTTAATCTATTTGTAGAGTCTTATTTAAATTTAGTGTTGGTTTATAGTGCACCAAATAATGTCAATTACAATGGGAAAACAAAATAAAACTGTTACAGAATACAAATGTAGTCGAGGATGTTATAACACTACACACAACAGATTCTGAAAACAGGATGTTGTTGACGATGTCGCAACACTACAGACAACACTGCGGCAACAGAAACTTCGAGCGCCTTTGAACTTGTAGTAGGATCTTCGAGCTTTGGCTACGTACAAGATCCAAAGAGCAGCAACAACAACTTTCCTACAACGAAGAATTTTAAAATGCACCAAGAATGCAAATTGAAAAGTCGAGTCAAGAAGACCTTTCCCCTAAAAAACGAACACGTCCCGGCTAGTGCTCATGGTACGACATGACGTTTTCAAAGGTAAAACAACTTACGTCGTCTAATTAGTAGCACCACAAAACTAGAAGCACCAACGAACTAAAATGGGAAAAATTCAATTTTAGTCTATTTAAAACGCTACTGTCCAATTTTAGTCCACTTTAAAAACCTTGTCCAATTTTAGTCCACTTAATCAAAAAATCGTCACTATTTGGTCCTTTGGTCCCAATTTCAGCACTTTATCCGGCGAGTGTGCTTCAATCGCCCCCAATTTCAATTTTCGGTCCACTCACGCTTATGTGGCACATTTTATCCAAATTGGCGCTTATGTGTAAAGGTAAGTTAATATCCAAGGTGGATTAAATATTTAATAATTAAGAGAAAAACTTTAAATAAAAATCAATTAGAATGAATTGAGATTAAATTACAAAATATGTTCTCCCCCAAAATAAACGACGAGCCCTAGTTCTCCAGAATTGAATCTGTCAGTGAAATGTCTGATTGCTCCCAATCATCTGCAGCGCACGAGTGTCTGTGTGGACGATAAGCCATTTTACGAACGACCAAAACAGAAGCAAATTGAGGGAAGAGGTTTTGGGGTTGTCTCAGATATAATGTAAGTTCTTAAAATCGAGGGAAGCCATTTCGTGTCGTTGAAACAAGATTCAGTTTATAAAACAACATTCATCTGTGATTATGCATTTTGGAAAATATTTAGCTGGTTATAGAATTGTTCTTATTGAAGGAGAAATATTTAGCATTATAATTCATCTGTGATTCTGTATTATGCATTTTAGGAAATATTTAGCTGGCAAATATTGGCAAATAATTAAGTTTATTGGAAATATTTAGCTGGCAAATATTGGCAAATAATGTTCTTAATCGAAATCAATTCTCTGTGTTAATGCATTTTTATTTTTGGCAAATATTGGTTGTAATCAATATTTGTTCATTATTTTCATACGTGAGACATGTATTCTGCAGAAAAGTGGTGGGTGCGACTATTTCGAATGGGATGATAATGACGAGTACGAAAAATTGAGAGAAGCGTATGAGATGTTGAAAGCAGAAATGAAAGATCTCAAACGAGATATGAAGCTATTGAAAGAAGACGTTGAACGTATGGTTAACCAAAACAAAACTTTTAGAGATGAAAATAGGATGTGGAAGAATAAGTGTAGGGGGATGAGGATGAAATTCATAGCTCTTCAATTTGTGATTCTTGTATGTTGGTGGATTGTACATTGAATTGATTAGTTTATGGATGTTTGTTGTTAGTTTTGGATATGTAAGACCTATCTGAGGGCATTTTGAAGAAAACTTTGTATTATGATGTATCAATCTTGCAAGTAATTTTTATGGCTATTATTTTCTGTTTTTAATAGTAAGTTGCATTCTTCAATAACTTGAATCTTGCAAGTAATATTTATTTGCAAATATTGTCTTGTGACTGCAAATGATAACTAATAACAACCATAAACTAACATATATATTCCACAATTGTTAACATTTATGAGGACATATATGAGCACTGTACCAAATAGCCTTTCTGCATTTCAGAAACTTAATCACCAAACATTATCCAAAAAATACACAAAAGATCACATGTTGAATGAGGAACCAAAATATGAACTAAAAGCAAATCCCAACATGTCTATGAATTCTGAATTTGAAAGGCAATATATACATAATTAAAACTACTTTTCTGTCCCTGACATTGACAAGTCCAGGTACTTAACACCATTGTCCACCACCAGCCTTTTCTCTGTCTCAGACACCACATCATCTGGATTCACCCAAGATGATCTCACCCCACTCAAAGTCCATGGAGCAGGGGCTCTAATGTTTACTCTCCTTGGCACTGGAGGTGGTATGGAAGGCCCTACAGGTTGTTCTTGTGATGTGAATTGTTGTTGACTACACTGGGAAATGTTGATTTCTTCATGTGCATTGGACCTTTCACTGAGTGATTGAGAAAGCTGGTCATACATTGATGGCCCTTGAATGTTGGCTGCTTCATTCATCAGATATTCATCAATGTCTTCGTTAATGTCTGTCATCAATTCATCATCTACTTCTTGAGGTAAAAGATCTGTACTTGGGAGAACCTAACACAAAACAGAAATTATAAATTGATATGCTGACCTAACACAAACAAATATGATGTGCTTATCAGATACACAAACAAAGACTTACAACATTAGGCTGCATTATGGGTTCTTCATCATTTCCATCTTGGTGATTTCCATCTTCTCTGTGGGTCTCATTTGTATTGTCTTTGCCCTGTAAAGACCAAAAAATGGAGATAGTGTGATGTTAGAACACATACTTGGGTCAAATTAAATAAAAAAATACAGTTTGAACCAAGAATTTAAATAAGAGCACCTTATTCTCTTTTCTCTTCTTTATCCTACTCAACCTTGTCTGACTAACTTCATTTCCTTTCCTCTTTGTCTGAGTCTGAGATGGTTCATCTGCTTCCCTCCTCCTTAGCCTCACTGGTCTTCCCTTAGATGCCTTGGCAAAGTGTGGGGGCAGTGGTGGAATATAGTTTGAATGCCCCCACAACTTCTCATAACTCATCCTTAGGATTGCATTTTGATAAACCTTGATGTATGTGCCAACATAGTAGTATCTATCTACAAAGTCTTCCTCATTCTGTCCCTGGCTTATAATAGCACATATAGCATGCTTGCAAGGTATTCCAGTCAGTTGCCAAACCCTATAAGTACACTGTCACTTCTTCAAATCATCAGCATATTGTGTTCCATCATAACATGACACTTGATAATGCTTGTCATGTGACTTTATGTGTATGAAATCACTAACAAAGTCCTGCAGCCTATCCAAGATCCTCCTTATTTTGGGACAAAGTTTACCTCTCTATCTTTCAATTGCCCTTTCCCTACACTTCGCAGCCTCATCATAAGATAAACTCTTATCCACTCAAACAATGTAATTATTGGCTTATCTCTTGCCTCTAGTATGCTGCTGTTAAAAGACTCAGACACATTATTTAAAAACATGTCACATTTTGATGTCTCTCTGAAAAATGTCTTACTCCACTAGTTGGAGGTTTGTTTATGAACCACTCCCAGAGGGTCTCATTGTGTTCTTTCAGTTTCCTCATCCCATCTCTAAATTCTCCTGGTGTTGTGGCTTGAGCACAACTCCACAACAGATTCTTATTCATCATCCCACCAAACCCTGCAGATTTCATATTATTGTGCATATGTCTAACACAAACCCTATGTTCTACCCCAGAGAATACTTGTCCTACAGCCTTTATCAAACCTTTCTGCTTATCAGAAATTATTGTCACTGACTCTGCACAGTTTATCTCAAGATCCTTTTTCAAGCATGTCAAAAACCACTCCCATGTATGAAAGTTTTCTTGTTTTACCACTGCATATGCCACAGGATATAAATTGTTATTTGGGTCAACCCCAACCGCACATAGCAAGACACCCCCTGCACTTCCCTTTAACCAACATCCATCTATCCCCAACAAAGGCCTGCAGCCTCCTAGAAACCCCCTCCTCAAAACATCAAAACACATATAAAGATGAGAAAACCTGCACTTAGCATCTGTGCCTAAAAGAATTATTGAACCGGGATTGGTTCTCCTAAGTTCATCTATATAAGACCAAAGTTTTGAGTATTGATCATCAGGGTTCCCTTGTATCAGTTCAAAAGCCCTTTTCTTTGCCCTAAAGGACTGCTGCCTAGATACATTGCACCTCAAGTCCTTAATCACATCCATTCTAAAGGACTTGAGTTTCCTACTTGGGTCAGATTGAAATCTGTCTACAAACCTTTCACCTAGCCATTTTGCATTTAGATTTTTCACCTCATGAGTTGTTGCACACTAATGGTCAGGTTCATATAAATTGATTTGCCAAGTCTCTTGATTTTCAAGTTTGTTTAAATGTATTTTCCAACTACAATTAGGTCCATTGCACCTTACATACACCCTCCCCTTGTCATTCTCACTATTTTCAGGCTCATTTTTGTCATAATTGCATGAGATTGTATGGTTTTCCTAAACTCTTGCTTACAAGTAAATAGCATTCCTAATTGGAATGTGGGGTTCCATTCTGTTTTGGGGTTGTATATGGGATAAGTTCCAGGCATGTTCTCCTTATCACTCACTCTATTCTCATCAAAACGAACAACATCAACATCTACCACATCATCATCACTAGCCTCACTATCAGGGACAACATTTCTATCAACATAGGCTTCATGTTTTTTAGGTTCATAGTCATCAAACAACTCATGGTCAGATTCTCTATCATAAGCATTATTCCCAATTACAAATTCTTCATCTTCAAACAAATCATCAGAGTGTTCATTTTCAGCCACATCTTCTATAGGGTTTTGAGTTGAAAACATGTCCACAACATCTGCTTCTAAATATATATGCATTGTCCCATTTTCCAGATTTTCCTTCAACAAATTAACAAGCTCTTCATCACTAACTATCAATTTAAACCCATTGTTCAAGATAGTGTGAAACCTATAGTGCAATGATGAACCACAAGCTCTATTAATTATGTCATATTTAGTCAATGCAATCAAATTCAAAGAAGCGGGTTCCACATCCTCTAACACTAGTGTTTCACCCCCAACATACTCAGCCTTGGGTAAATTTTTAAATTCACCCCCAATGAAGTACCACAATTAATTTTTCACTTAATTCTTCAATGCCAACCGTTCAAAACCAATAAAAAAAGGAAAAACACACATATCATTATATTCCCTTTCACAATAGTCAATAAAAAAATATTCTATAGTCAAATGAGGCATATAAAGCATCCAAAATAGAATGGGACCACACAAAAAATAATTGAATAAAAAAGCAACAGTGTTCAATGCTTCACCATTCACCCAACAACCATAAATTAAAAACTAACACACTGCATATAAAAATGAAGAGAGAGTGTGTACTCACGTTTCATTGCCTTTCCTTTCCTTATTTCCTCCCGCAGTTTCTCAAGCTCCAATTTCTTCAATTTCTCAACCTCATCTCCATTTGGATGAGGGATTTCTTCCAAACTCGGACTTGAGCACCGAATGTCCTCTTCACCATCTACGGGTTTTGGGATTTTTCTGGATTTGGGGCTTCGACGGGTTTTGGAGATTTTTCTTGATTTAGGGCTTTCGCCCATTTTGATTTTCATCGGGGGTGGATCTTTGGGGGTAAGGGCTTTCGGTGTTCCCTTCTTCGATGCTTCCTTCGATGCTTCATTGCGCTTTTGGGGAGCTATTTTCAGGCAACGGTTAACCGGCGATTTAGGGATTGAGGGTTCCTACGTTTTCGATTTGGGGAATCTGATTCTGATTCTAATTTTAGGTTTAGGGCTTTCTAATTTTAAGTCAACGTATTTTAGTTTAGTATTTTACTTTTCACATTTTAAAAAAATATATATTTTAAATTGTATTTTAGTTTATGTAAAACAAAAAAATTGTATTTCAGTATATATATGACTCAGATAATTTTCATTGGTCAATAGCAATCGACGTGTCATCCAGGGGAAATTGGGGGCGATTGAAGCATACTCGTCGGATAAAGTGCTGAAATTGGGACCAAAGGACCAAATAGTGACGATTTTTTGATTAAGTGGACTAAAATTGGACAAGGTTTTTAAAGTGGACTAAAATTGGACAGTAGCGTTTTAAATGGACTAAAATTGAATTTTTCCCGAACTAAAATAGTGGAAGGACTAGATCGCACTCTATAAGCTCAAAGATGCAAGTTTGATTATCCAAAGATGTTATGAGATTTATGATATTTGCAAAGATAATTTTGTGCTTCCAATCATTTGCAAAGCTATGAAAAGCATGTTCTATTTATAGACACTCCCACATAGTGAAGGGACTCATTACATTAAAGTGTATTTAAGACATTTAAGCCCACTAAGTAAGTGGAACTCTCCACTACCTTACACCATCAATTACTGAGGATTGGAAGACCATTAGCCACAAGGACTTCGAAATGGGCCTCCCCAAATGGGCTTTTATGCTTTTATATTTTGGGCTTCGCAGACGAGCAATGTTGCCCGTAATGTTGCTAACATTGGGTGCAACATCTGGTCACCAGACAGGTTTCAGCCACCAACTTCGTGCATTAATTTCCACTCATTGAAAATCGGTTTTGAGAGCGGAAATGCACTTCGATCATCTACTCAAGATGTAAAACGACCTTTTGCCATTTACTTTCACATTTGCCTAACTTCGACTCCTCATAATAATGGTCAAATACATGTGGTCAAGACTTCCTACAAAAGTTAACAATTGACCTACACTTTATAATTGGCTCAAACCCAATTTTTCCAACATTTAGCACCTCAGGTTTTCTATCTTTTGTGTTTGGTGGTTCGTTAACTTATAATTGGTACATGAGTAATAGATGTTAATTTTGTGCAATTTCTTGATCATTTTTTTGCTTCTTCGCTATAACTTTGTTATTTATTTGATTCTTATTCATTAAAAAGCTATTATTTTGAATGATTCATTATTCGATTTTGTTTGAATTGTATTCTTTTGGTATATATTTTGGATATCTAATATTGTAATTATGACAGTTTCTAAGCATTTGCACCCTTATATCTATATATCGATTGATCTCTCATTTATTTAGGTTTTCTATAATAGAACTAAATATTGGTCACATTAAACTTAGTTTGTTGAGAGAATACTTTGAAAGCAAGGGAATCACAACAATTACAATACTTGTTGGCCACCGCTGCAAGCATGAATTGACACTAGCACGTAAAACTAAAATTTTGATTTTTACAACACACACACACACATATATATATATATTTGGTGAGGAACATGCAATTTACACCTTTTGTATGGTACGGCCATATTAGATGAAAATGAAAATGAAAATGAAAACTATAAGCCTTCAATTTATCGATACTTCTAATTTTGATGCTTCTATTAACAAATTTTTGCCTTAGTTATGTTATCCATTGACTCACATTCCACAAGTAATTTGTCCATATCTTTTTTTATTTTCCTAAAAGGATAGTTTTTCACTTTTTTAGGAGTCGGACAAGTGGCATTGGGTCCACTTGCGATTTTTTTAAAAATAAGGGTACTTTTGATCTTCAGAAATTTTAAATTTGGGATACGAACAAGTAAATAATAGATAATAGAAAAAAAAGTTACGCATAAACATTGTTTCATATATAAAGTCTTACAACCAAGATAATCAAATACATAAGATATTACAAAAGATTCAAGTTATAAGTTACAATTTGGTTCTTCGACTCTTCATTTTTTGGAAACGATCTATGACATCATCATCAGGAATTTACAAGAACACATCTTTCTCAATGAAAGTGACCAAACAATCATTTAATAATTGATCACCCATGCTATTCCTCAATTTATTTTTGACATAGCCCATTCCTGAAAACACTCTTTCAACACCTGTAGTAGCGACCGGGAGAATCAACACCAACTTGATAAGCAAAAAAATTATCAGATAAGTAACATGTTTGTTCGTTTCTATTAGCATCTTCGAAAAGGCACCAAGATCGTGCAAATCCCGAAACCTGTCATCTTTTTGCATATCTTCAATGAATATATCGAGTTGGCATTCAGGAGTCATCAAATCAATATTTGAAAATTCAGATGGATAAAATATGGCAAGTTTAATCACTTTTTCTTTGTCAAAAGAAGAGAAACCATCTTTAGGACTTAAACAAGCCATGCATGTAAGCAATTTCATATTCACCTCATCAAATCGATCATTGAGTTCAATCACTCCTAGAAAACCTTAAATCCAAAAATGTTGAAGATTCGTCTCTTGTTGTACAAAACATCTTGATCGTCCCCTTGCCTTATAAGGAACATCCATATTGGGAACCTCAATGTTATACTTGTCGCAAAATAAAATGACCTTATTCAAGAGAGTTACCCATCCACAATCTCTTGTTTTTTGCAATAATTACTTGTTAAATAAACAAGAGACATAACATTAACAATATCTTGATCTCTTCTTTGCAGAGCAAGACACAAATCATTAGTGTACCCAAAAATAGTCAACATCAAGTGTGTCATGAACACAAAATCAAACGACTCTAATGAGAATAAAATGTCTTGAGCTTTTACCTTATCTTCTGAACATGAGACATTCTTCCCAACCATGACGAGTACCTCAACAATTGTAGAAAACAAATGGATAACATTCAAAAGAGTTTTATAATGAGATCCCCAACGAGTATCCCCCGATCTTTTCAAACCAACCTCTTGATTCAAACTTGACCCACTCTCAAGTTCACCAATTTTCAAGGCTTGAGCAATTTTTTGAGTTTGAACTACTCGAATCATTTCTCTTCTCTTACAAGAAACTCCAACTATATTCAATAATTTCTCTTCTCTTACAAGAAACTCCAACTATATTCAACAAATTTGCAAGTGTTTCAAAAAGTCCCACAATCGTTGTTTTTTTTTTTTCTGCAACAACAACAAGTGTTAATTGAAGTTGATGAGCAAAATAATGAACATAGTAGGCACATGAAGTATCTTTCATAATCAAAGTCTTAAGACCATTAATCTCACACTTCATGTTGCTCGTCCCATCATACCCTTGCCCTCGAATCTTCGATGGACTTAATGAATGCTCCACAAGTAAAGATATAATTGCATTTTGAAGTGTCAAAGTAGTGGTATCACCAACATGTATTAGTCCAAGAAAACGCTCCACTACCACTCTTGTTTTACAATCAACATAACGCAAACAAAGAGCTAATTGTTCATTTTGAGACACATCACTTGACTCATCAGTCAATATAGCAAAGTATTCATCACCAATTTCTTCTATAATGCGCTTAGTTGTTTCTTTTGCACAACAATTGATGAGATCTTTTTGAATTAAGGAAGACGTCATTTGATTATTAGCTAGAGCATTTGTAAAAATAACATCTCTAACATTTTCATTATGTACTGCTAGTCATTTCAAAAGTTCCAAGGAAATGTCCCCTATTAATTGATTCTTCACTTTCATCATGCCCACAAAATGTCAACCCTTGGGCAAAAGATACCTCAAACAACTAAGTGAAGCTTTCAAACGAGTTTCATACTCACTTCGAATCGTATCACTTGCATTATCAAAAACATATACAATAGATTTTTTTTTTGACTCTCTTAAATTCACGTACTTTTCATAACAAGATTATGAGCACTTTTAACCCCACCAACATGCCTCTCAAACATATCCGGCTTATTCAATCATGAGCGGATCTTTTAATGGGCAGCATTGGGCTTCAGCCCAGTGCAAGCCCAAAATATTTTCTTTTATATGTATATAAGTCCAAAGTTACATTTTAAATGAGCTCAATTCTAAAATAACATTAACCCACTAAAAGGTAAAATCAACCCCAAAATTTAAAACTCTTATAAAATATGTCCAATTTTTCTTTTTATTCTTTTATTTTTCCAAACATGAAATATAAATATTGGAGAATCTTCATTAACGACAAATATCAATTTTCTTCAAATTTCAAATGTGAGTTTGTTGAAATCTTCCATCACATTATTAAAGGTAATGTCTTTTTTTTTTAATTCATTTAATATTTTTATGAAATATCTATGAATAATGTCTTATGATTCCCATATATTCATATCTTGAAATATGTATGGATAATATATTTTTATTTGTTATATCATTTGAATTCATTAGTAATTTAGTTAGTTATTCAATTAGTATTTTCAATTATATTAAGATTTGGTTTGAACTTTGAATTCAATTAAAAAATTATTTTAGTTAGTTAATTAATTATTAAATCAACATACAACTACCCGGACCACTTCATTTAATTTAAGGTGCACATAATTAAATTTGACATATTACTTCGAATTTGTAATTAATTATTAAAATTTTATTTTCATATGGTTATAATCTTGCAGAAACTTAAGTTTAAGCCTTCCAGCATATTTCTTGTAGGGCACAACTTAGGTGAACATCTAAAGTTTTTGTTATGTATAAATTTTAATGTATCAAAGCGCTTACTTTTCAGCCTACCTCATTATTAAATTCTGGACCTGCTCCTATATTCAATGATCTAGATCCTCCATTAACAAATACATCTCCCCCCCCCCACATTAAGAAATACTTCATTCTTGAACAAATAACAAACGAAACAAAATGATGCATCTTTCTCAATTCTATATTCAAGTCATACTTTTTGAACCAAGAGACGCTAAATCGGCATATACCTCCAAGTTCTTTTTTAGGGAAGTCATGATTTTTTGGTTGACATGGTTCTTTAAGAAAATATGTTCTTCTCATTGCATTTTATTGTTTTGGAGAATAATGCATTATATTTATTCTTTTCCCTGGATCGTGGGGAAGAAGTTCGACATCATATAACAATTCTTCATCTTCTAATGCTACTCTACTTTCCCTTGAACCACTTGATTCCATTTTGTTTTCTTGAATTTGGGGTGAATTAAGTGATTGAGAAGGAGACTCACCATCTTCTTGAGGAACTTCGATATCTCTTTGTAAAGAACAAGAAGTTCTTTGAAATTTTATTTTCTTAAACATAAATTGTCGAAGATCGGGTTGCTTTTCCATTATCTTTATTTTCTTTGATTTAGGAGTATTCTTCATCCTAATAGAATTGATAGGAAATAATAAGAATAAAATCAATTCTATAGTAAATTAACAATTACAATTACAACCCATAAAAAAATAACAACACATTTGTCACAAAATCAATAAATTTTATTCATAAACATGAAAAAACTCAAACCCTAAATTATAAATAAAAACAACATCAAATTCACTAAATAATAATCTAAATCATATAATAAAAAAAAATACATATAAAATATGAAGATAAAATAAGTAAATAAATTAAAAATAAAAATACCTCAAAAATGGCAAAATTTTGTGCCTCTGTTTCCTTGAGAGAGAGAGAGCAGCCAAAATGATCTACCTCTCTTTTAGTAATTATCATATCGACTAAGGTTATTTTAATAAATACTAAATATATATATATATATATAATTCAATTTGGGGTCCAGTTGTACCCCTGTCCCCTTCTGTATTCGCTGCTGCTTTTGATATTTTATATTTTGATGTACAAAAATAAATAGCATGTACGTTAATTAGCTTTAATTCCTTTTTCTTTCTTTTTTTATATAAATTAATATAAGTCGGATAAAGATCATTCCAAAATTGCATTAATTTATCTTAATTTATCTAAAATATAAATACATATTAAAATATAAATAAATTTATAAATATACTTAAAAATAAAAAGAAAATGGAGTTTTATCTTGAATTGAGAACGCAACCTAAATTTCAAACCTAAATTGAGAAAAAAATGTTAAATTGAGCTACTTATTGAGAAACTTTAAAAATTGGATTTAGAATTGAAAGATAAACTACAAATTGGATCTTGTTATGAAATTTATCATTTATTATTTATATTTAAATTCACTATTTGTTTTTCTTAATGGTTAGTATTTGCATATACACATAGATTTTCTTGTAAAAATTGGTGTAGATATATAGTCTTGAACTTCGGTTCTAACTCTCATATATATATATATATATATATATAAAATGTAGTACCACATTTTCTTTTCCCTTAAAAAAAATCTTAAACTATTATTAACTTTAATCTAATTATCCTAAGTAAATTCATTGCCTTTGGAGACCTCACACTTACATGAGATACATTTGGCAAGTTGGGGAGAAAAGGGTGTACACATAAGGGATTGCAATTGAGGGAAAAGAAAATAAATAAATAAATAAAAATTTAAGAAAAACACTCTCTTTCTCTTTCCTCACACATCTCTCTCTCGTCTCCCCATCCACACAGCTTCTCTTCTCTGTTTTCCTTCAATAGCCATCGGCGACGAGTTATCCGGCAAGGTAAATCGATTAATTGCTAGATTTGGTCGAGCTCATCATAAGTACGAGCTCGGTTTTTGACCCGGTCCTCGTCTCCGTCCCGAATGGCCGTCTCTCTCTCTTCCTCTCCCTATTTCCGTCGATGCTGTGTGTATGTATGCGTCTGTGTGTATATATATGTGTGCGTGTGGGCGCCGTCGTGTGTAGCGGCGTCGGGCTGGTAGTGTGCGTGGTCGGCGCTTGTTGCGCCGGCGTGAGGAAGAAGGAACCGCCGCTGCAAGCGGCGGCGGGTGTGTTGATGTGTGTGTGTGTGTGATGCTTGTGTGTTGTGTGTGAGTTTGTGTTGGATTGGTGGTCGCCGGCGACATGGTGTCGCCGACAGCGTGCGGCAGCGGCGGCAGCGGCAGGGAGAGGGCAGAGGAGCTAGCAGAGAAGGGGTTTGGGGGGTGGGGTCAATTTTGAGAATTTGACTAAGCCCAGGGATTAAATTGCAAACCCTAGATTTAGGATAAATAACACTTAAACCCCTCAACTTATGGAAATGACAAATTAGTCCCTGAACTTTATAAGATATGCAAAAAGACCCCTGGATTTATAAGCAATAGCAAACTGACCCCAGAACTTCTCTGAATTTACAGAATGACCTCTAGAACTTGCAGAAATTATATTATGACCTCGAAATTGGATAATTATTGTATTTTGGGTCCTACAATATTATAAAATAGCAGTTTGACCGCAGGTTGACTTTAAACATGACGATCTAACCTTTAAGCAAGAAAAACCTTAATTTTAGGGGTGTGACCCCAAACCTTAATTTTTAGTAGACCTTAAATTTAAAACCCCGTCTATC
Organism: Scutellaria minor; assembly: GCA_954870855.1. Lineage (NCBI taxonomy): Eukaryota > Viridiplantae > Streptophyta > Magnoliopsida > Lamiales > Lamiaceae > Scutellaria > Scutellaria minor. Next base: position 11,306,212 of record OX940738.1, on the reverse strand, counting down.
GACCTTCTCAAGAGTTAATTCTTTTATAGATTTTATTGGTTTTAAGCATTTAAATCAGATGATAATTCCCGTTTCTATACTCTGTAGGGAGTACACGCGAGGGACAGGAATAAGGATAAAATCGAGAGCTTTTGATCTGTACTATCGAGCATCTGAGGTGGGGGTAAAATCTTATTTATGTTTTAAATTGTACGGTTTTACGAAAAATAATATGACTATGTGATCTAAATTCTATTATTATGTGATGTCGATTTCAAGTGAAACGTTTTCACTACGTGAACTGTTTTCGAGTAAATTTATATGGTTTTGAAAGCTATTGATTTCAAGTGACACAAACGCGACATGATTCATATGATGAAAAGTCGGGTAATTTCCGCATCAAAGGGGTTTCAAATGGAAGCCAATATATGTCAAAAGCTTTCTGTACTTATGTGTTATGTGAATTATGTGGCCAACGTGAATGTGGCAATATGCACTGTGTGTTATGTGAGTTATTATGTGAACTGTGTACAGGTCAACCTTTTTGCACGCCAAGTGGGGTATTCCTTTTTGGAAACCCAACAAGGGGGTATTCTACGGAAACCCAACACGAAGGGGTGTAAAACCCAAATGGGGTTGGCTTGGGGCCCTGATAGGTATTATTCGGAAACCTATCCTGAGTAGCATTGGGACTACTTGGGAGTCCACACTGTGTATTATATGTATATTATGTAAGAAACATTATGTGTCCCCATTTCACTGTACAGGTCAACCTACTAAGTGTTCTTTGGCACTTACCCCCTTTTATGATTTATTTTATAGAAGAATTCTGGAGGCGAGGAGGAAAGAACATAAATGCCTGATGTTTTTGCATGTAATTAAGAATGTATATGTATGATCGGTGTTTCTGAATATCTAATTACATACGAAACAAGGTCTATATGTTTTTGGTCTAAACCAGAATGTTTTCTCCGCTGCAATGATATAAACCTGTTGTATTTCAAGGGTTATCTTCTAGATCTTTAATTGTTTTTAAAATCTCAACAATTTCGAAATTTTGCTGGACGTCCTATAAAAATGCTGCGCTTTCTCTCTGTCTTAATGAAAAAAAAAATCCGCGTATTAAACTTTAAATGAAAATGGGGCGTGACATATATTTCATCAATTAATTTAAACAATATATTAATCAAAATACATCAAATTAATTAGATAAATTGGAATATAAAGTACAATCAAACAATAAATAGATTCTTTTGGTATATGTCATATTTTAAAATTTTGTTTTATCAAAATCATTTTAATTTTTCGCATGCTTTTACTGCAGAACCCTTATAATGGTACAAAATCGTTATCCTACCCATCGTGGCTACATCTTAATGTGTCCACCGCTTACATGGCAATGTCATACAGGGGATCAAATTAGTTAAGTAACTTAAGTTTGACAATATTTTACATTATTTCATTCTCACCTATTTAATCTATCTTTTTTTCTTTTTAGCCCTTATATAATTAAGGAAACACCCCAAATTAACTTTTACACAAATTTGGAAAATGGTTTGCTCATCTTGCAAAGTGATTTTACTTTATTGAACATATACACAAAGTCCAAACAAAATATATGAGTCACCCAACGTTAATTCATAAAATTTAGTCATCCAAGAATTTGAGATTCAACAAAATTCCAAAACATTAAGTATTAACTTTCTGGTAAGTTATTGTTTTAAAGTTTAAAATCATACTATGCTATGTGTGATATTGAAGGTTAAATGGTTTGTTTAACTTTTTAATTTATGTTAGATCAAATATGTTTCTGGAAGTTTCCTTCATTTGTTTTCTTGGGATTATGTTTAATTAGGATTATATAAAATTACATGAGTTTGTGAAAGTTGTTTTCTTTTATTCTTGTTTTGTTATTAACCTATTGCATCTGTTGAAGAATTGTTTGTAAAATCCTTCTTCTTTTTTTCTTCCCTTTTTTTTAACATTTATTGCATACTAGGTTCTTGATTTATATTTTATAGTTTAATTGATAGCTTTAAATTAATTAAAGTCGAAAATTTTGACTTATCCTACAAACTTAGTATATTAAATATGAATTTTGGGTAAAATATGATATTACTGTTTAGTGCTTTTTTCTTAACTTCTATGTTATTATTTCTACACAATTGAATTGAAAAAAATATAGTTTGCACTTAGTTGTGAAAACAGTGACCTCTTTCATTTTCATTATTAAGTTGCAACAGTAATAATTATGTTCCACAAAAGGATGAAATGCTTAAGATATAGTTTTCGAAAGGTTAAAGTATTTATTTCTTCAAGTTTTGTTAGTGTATTTTCTTAGTCTTGCTTAATTGCATTTGTATAAACAAGTCTTGATTTTTTGGAAGTTGTTAATTTTTATTTCTATAGATATTTTAAATAGATCATATGATACAAGTTGGAATCATCTACTTGATTTGCACATTTTAATTGCAGGAATGACACACAAACTCATGTGAGACAGTTTCATGGATAGTTTCCGTAAGACGGAGCCCCATCATCTACAAATAACATGTGAATTGTATGGTTTGGGAGGTGGGCTAGTGGGTTGTGAGTTGACCCGCCTCACATAGTGTATTAGAATTTCGTGAGACGGTCTCACAAGAAACTTACTCCAGGAATGAAAGCAAAAGAAACGATATAATTTTTGTTCCCCAGGTCGCTAACTGATTATAATTCGAAAGTTGGTCAAGAATTTCAGTCGCATGAAAATGCACTTGAATTTTACAATAACTATGCCAGACAAGCAGGGTTCAGTACACGTATATCAAACAGTAAGAACAGGGCGGATCCAGGATTTTATAGTGAGGTAGGTTGAAAAGTAAACGAGTTCGGCACATTAAAATTTATACATAATAAAAATATTTCAAACTTTACATAAGTTGTGCCCCCTACGAGACTTCAAAACATAAAATTCAAATAAATAAATAAAAGTACTAGGAGTCAAATTAGTGTAGATTAAAATATTAGAGCCAATGAATATTTTTGAAAAAAAAAAAAGAATATAAAAATCAAATATTAATACTTTTTTCATACATATCTCATAAACATACTAAATGGATTAAAAAAAACATTACCTTGAATAATATGGTGAAAGATTTCAAGAAATTCACATCTAAATTTCAAGAGAGTTGATCTTTGTTGTTGATGAAAATTCTTCTTGAGTTGTCACTTTGTCCTTCAATATTTGTATTTATATTTAGGAAAGACAAAAGAAAAAAATTAAAAAAAAAAAAAGAAAAAAAACTCTCACCGACTGCGCAATATTACAAGTTACGGCTAATCTCTGTTTTCAAAAATTTGAGAAAAAGGGTTAACATTAGGCTGCAGTTAATGGGCTGATATTTTGGGCTGCAATTAAAAAAATAAAATGGACTTCTAATGGGCTATAAGAATAAGGAGACGAGAGAGATTATTTGGAAAATATTTGCATGCTCTAAGGAGGGAAAGACAAATGATAGATGGCAAATCAAACATAAAAATGAAGTGGAACGGTCTGGGGTAAAGAATCGTGGACATACTCAATGTGGGTGCCAAGCAAAAGTAAATATTTTGGTGATGCGATGGTATTTGATACGACGTACAACACAAACAAGTACGATATGATTTTTGTCCCTTTTGTAAGAGTTAATCACCATCGTCAAACTACTTTTTTGGGTGTGGATTATTAAGTGATGAGATGATAGAATCATTTATTTGGTTATTTTCAAAGTTGTTGGACTGCATGTCAACTCATGCACCCCAATGATTAATTATCACTGATCAGGATGCTGCCATTTCGAAAGCAATCTCAGAGGTGTTTCTCGAAGCATTGCATCGATTTTGTTTGTGGCATATACTTAATAAGTTTTCTGAGAAGTTAAATGTTTTATTATATAAAGAGCAATATCACAATTTGGTAGAAATCATTAAAGATTCAGAATCACCCAATGAGTTTGAATACCAATGGGCTGAGTTATTGAATTCGACATAGTTAAGGAAAAATGAGTGGTTGAACAGTATGTATGAAATACGACATTGGTGGGTGTCGGCATAAGAGTTGAGAGTAAACACTCATTTTTTAAACGGTATGTGAATCATAAAAACTCTTTAGTAGGTTTCATCACATGCTTCAATAGAGCACTTGTCCACCAAAGACATGAAGAGCTAGTTGCAGATCACATTGATCTTAATGAGAAGCCACGAATGGTTACGAGACTTTTAATGAAACAACAAATGGTCTCGATCTATACAAAGACAATATTTTTGTTTTTTTAGAAGGAGTTGCAACAAAGCATGGCCTATATTTGCACACTAACTTCAAGAACTGATACAACTCTTGTCCATTTAGTGAAACAATTTGACCTTGAGTAAAAATTATGAGATTCCACAATTTGTTCAAGATCTTTATCCTGTGCGAGCTAAAGGATGTGGTAAACGACTTAAATTATCAAAAGAGAAAACAATGTCTGAAAGTAGCAGAACTTTCAGAATTCTCTCATTACAATATACAAGATGATCGATATGATGATTAATTTGATAAACAATCGACTTCTTTTATGGACGCTGCACGGATATATCCCCGATATTGTTTAGTGTTGTGAATTATGAGAGGCTGCTATGTTAAAGATTTTGTAATTAAGTTAATAACAATCTATTGTTTTTGACACAATGAAAAAATGCTCTTGATTATGAATTAACATTTTTTTCCACGTTTAATTATTGAGGTTTCTCTAATCTGAGGATTTGTGTATGAGTCACTCTCCTGTGCTCAGGGCATGGATCCTAAGATTCGTGCCCCCAACCCGTCCCGGCCACCCGCCCGGCCCGAATACCCGCTTATATATACATTTTTTTTTCCTTCATTCCTTTCCCTCACCTTACCCTAATCGCGTTCTCAATCTCTCAGCTCCTCAATACTTCACAAAATCCTTCCCCTCATCACAACCATCCTCCACCATCGCACCACTACCGTCGCCGCCCTCACATCCTCCGCCACCGCACCACCACCGTCACCACCATCAGATCTCAACTCCACAGGCACCGGAATCTTCCTCTTCTTCCTGTAGAAAACCTTCCCCAAAACCCCAGGAAGCAAAGGAGCGACCTTCTTAGTCGCGAAAAACACATCGAACGAATCGTACAAATTCCTCTTCGATTCGAAGGACTTGTAATCAGACCAAGTTTTTATGTATATATTTCTGCATATTTGACATCATCTGTTTGGTATAAACTAATTCTTGAGATAAACTCATGTTTGCAGATAAGAGTGTCATCTGAAATTAGCAATGCACCAATCATTCTCAATGTGGACTGTGATATGTACTCTAATGATCCTGATTCAATAAAAGATGCGTTGTGCTTTTTTCTAGACGGAAAGCATGGTTCGCGGATATGCTATGTTCAATTTCCTCAGACATATGTCAATTATAACTATGTAATTACTCAGGTACTACTCCTTGATTTGAAGGTCTATGAATTGTGATTTAGTGGACTAATTAATCTTTCTTGCTTATGAAGATTGAGCTTTCAGGCTTAGATGGGTTTGGTGTAGCCCTGTATATTGGCATCGGATGTTTCCACTGGAGGGAAAGCTTGAGTGGAAAGAAGTACTCTGGTGATTCAGATATAATCGACAACTTCAACACTTTGATTTAATAATTGTTTTGTTGAATTTGGAGTTGCTTTGGTTTTCTTGAAAGAAATTCTTTTTTTAAGCAAAAGAATGAGTGTTTTTTTGGGTGGAGATGGTGTGTGGTTTATGAAGAAATAAAATTTGGGTTGAATTGCAGAGTGAAAATGTGAAATGAAGATTCCATCAAATGAATATTTATCTAATACCATAGAGTTACCTATAAAGTATTTATGTAATATCAGAAAGAAATATGTATGATATTATAAGTTATTTGTATAATACTTGAGAGATATTTTATATAAAATTTGAGAGTGACATATACAAAAACCTATAAGGTATTTATATAATATTTGAAAGTAATACGTGTGATACTTAAAAACTATTTTGTGTAATACCTAAAAGGTATTTATGTAATACATGAGAGTAACATATATAAAATACCTATAAGGTATTTATGTATTACCTGAAAGTAATATGTGTGACACTTAAAAAATACTTGTGTAATACTTGAAAGTAACATATACAAATACATATAAGGTGTTTATGTAATACTCGAAGGAAATATGTGTGATATACTTGTATAATACTTAAAAGTGTTTATGTAATACTCATAGAAAATATGTGTGATATACTTGTATAAATACCTAAAAGGTATTTATGTAATACCCCTGAGAGTAACATATACAAATACCTATTAGGTAATTATGTAATACCTTAAATGATTTCATAGCAATTTGAAGAAGAATAAGAAACAAGAAGATATACAAAAAAAAAAGAATATACTAAACAAATAAAAAGAATAACACATCAATAAGAAAAGAGATTAAAAAGAAGAAGGAGAAAGAAGAAAGAAAAAAAAGAGAAAAAAGAAGAAAAAAACACTGTTTTTGTATAATACCTTAAGGATAGATATGTGATATCTGAAGAGTAAATCAGGTGATACCTGAGTAAATCAGGTGCGTGTGCCAACTATAGTGTGGGTGGCGCAAGGGAGCGCGCTCCCACACGCTGGATCGGGTTGGGTATGTGATACCTGAAGAGTAAATCAGGTGTGCGCGCCAACTATAGTGTGGGCGAGCGCACGGGAGCAAGCCCCACACGCCGGATCGGGTTGAGGGCACGGATCTTGGGGCATACAATTTCTTGCCTTTATGTATATTGAGTTTGCTATCTATACAACTTTGATTTTTAATACTATATCATTGCAAAAACCAAAATTGTTATCTCATTTTAAATATATCGGGAATTGCATGGATAAACTCCTGGAAGTTCTAATTGCAATAGGTGATTGAAAGAAAATATGGCTAACTATACTCTCTGCTTTTGTGTTATCTTCCTGGTTTCATGATTTGGTGTTTGATCTCTTGTGTTGTGTTCATATCTTACAAGCTTGGGTTATTGTATACAAGGTGTTTGTGAAAATTTCCCTAAGAGTGATAATGTGATATTTCTTTCTGTTGCAGAACTAATATTAAGGTATTGGCCATCTCATTCTCGAGCCTTGCACCATAATATTAGCTCGTCGCTTAACAAAAAAGAAGGAATTTCAAAAATCTAATTGTAATACAATTATAATAGCATCATTCATAATTATATTTCAGAAAATGTGACCCTTGGCTATGGATATAGTCAAAAACAATTTTTTATTAAACAATGATGAATAATAATTTTTTTTTTCATAAATGTGATGTTTAGATTTTATATTTTAAATATAGAGGACGATTTGAGTTGAAAATTTAACATGATTTTATTGGATTTGGATTCTCTATTGTACACAAAATTTAACACATGTTACGAAAAATATCATTAAATAGTTGCTTGACAAACTCAGCTGGCTCAAACAATCGAGTCGGATAGCTCAACTTAATAGATTTATTTCATTTAAAAAAACTTAATAATTTTATTTATTGATTTTGCAAAAAAATGATAAATAGTTGTTGGTTCTGTGTTAATGCAATAAACACATAACATAATATTAGCTCCTGGATATATAGTACAAGTTCCTGGATAATAGTTCAAATTGTATATCAACAGATCAATAAAAGGTTAATGAAAAAATAAGAAATCACTTTGTAACTTTGTAGAATCCTAGTTAAACATAATTTCACGAAAAAAAAAAAAGAAAAAAAAAGGGAACTTCCAAAAAGTAAATTTTTATCAATTTAGGTTGGGTGACTCGTATAATTTGTTTGGATTTTGTTTATATGTTCAATAAAGTAAAATCACTTTGCAAGATGAACAAATCATTTTCTAAATTTGTGTAAAAGTTAATTTGGAGTGTTTCCTTAATTAAAATGGGGTTAAAAAGAAAAAAAAGATAGATTAAAAAAGTGAGAATGAAATAATATTAAATATTGTCAAACTTAACTAATTTGACCCATAAGTATATGTGATATTGTCATGTAAGCGGTGGACATATTAAGATATGCTTCACGGTGGGTGGGGTAATCGTTTTGTACAATGCTATGTTTATAAAATGTTTATCCGAAAACATCTTTTTTTATGAATTTTTGTACCCAATCTGAATTATTTCCTTTCATTCTAATTAGAAATATTAAACGGACTAGTCATAGTGGGTTTCAGGTTAAACAAACCCTAACGTTATGAATCTGACTCTAACTACAACGAACTTAAGACTAAATGGTTATTATCGGACTACTAATAAGAAAATATTTATATTTTAAATGTAAAATTTTGAAACAAAATGTATATAACATTAAATTTCACATATAAAACTAAATGATTCATAATAATTCAAATATACATAGTTTTTAATGTCACTGATGACAAAAGTTAAAAAAATTAAAATGTTTAAATTCCAGTTTTGAAATAATCATACAACACGATTATTTGATGATAAACTTTTATGCAAAAAAAATGGCACCAAATTAAGATTGACATTGAAATTTCATATTTGCTACTAGAAAATTTCATTGAGGAAACTGTAAAAAAACAGGAAAAACAAATTACAATACAATATAAATATACTTGTTATTTGTACGTATTTATCGATTGATTTTTGATATTTATAATTTATAAATACTGCACTATTATTTCATTTATATAATTTGTATAAACCAAATTTGAAGATATAACCATAGAATTGGAAGTTTATATTAAATTGTATATCCACATAAACTAACAGACTAAACCAATAGATATTTTATTTAAACTGGCCGGCCCATCAAGCCACGGCCCATTGATTATCTTTAATTCTAATACATACTTTTTATCATTCTTGAGTTTAGAAGATTTGCATCAGTATCTGCATTTAGGGTTTGGTATTTCTGCAACTTCTTCTTCAGCTACCTGTGAAGAGAGATGGGAAAGAGGTCAAAAAGCTCAAGGAAAGGTAAGAAGGAATGGAGGGCGAATATAAGCACCGAAGACATTGAGGATTACTACGAGAAATCCACAAAGGATGCTCTCTCCGGTGGTTCGTTGGCCGACGTTCCCAGTGATTCTCTTTTCTTCGTTGATAAGTCCAGAGGTATGAAAACCCTAATTCTATTCATGAATTCGAAGAAAAGAGATGGAATTGATCTTATGTTTATTCTAGTTGTTTTGTTGGCGGAAGTTTAAGATTCTACTTTGAATAATATTATTTGGGGGATTTCAGTTCGGTTAGATTATTGTAATTGTTGTTATTATGGTTTTGAAGTTGAATTCCTATTTATTTGGTAAAACCCTGAGTAAAAGACTTGAATTTTCAATTGATGGTTTGAATTTTCTTGAGTTTAGCTTATTTTTTTGAAACTGGTTTTGATGGAGATTTATGTTTGATGGAGGGGCTCGATTCATCTGGGTTTGGCTTATTTAATGGTCTATTTGGAAACAGAATGCATAACTAAATAACAATTTAAATGAAGTGGAGATTTTATATTCTCTTATATGCAATCGCAGATCTTTCTGTGAAACGAAAGATAGAGAAAAGCAGAGAAAAGGTGCTACGATGTGATAGTGTGCTGCAGAGAAATCCTTTTGTCAAAGTTGTTCCATCCTCTGTCCAAAGGAAGAAGAAATCCAAGAAAAATGATAAACCTGTTCTAACATCTATTGATAAAGATGTTGTGGAGAAGGTTGGATATTCTCTGGATATAGTTCAAAGTGATTGTGAGTTGACTTAGTGAGGCTGTTTTCTAATTATTTATTGTCCAATCATTTCAGGATGAAAGTGCACATGATTCTGGCATTGTTGATTTATGGGAAAAGAAAGGTATTTTCTTGTATATATACACTTTCCTTTCAGCTTTGATTACCTTATGTTTCTAAATTTCCATTTTACATTTTCAGGAGAAGCCAATGTCAAGATAAAAAAGGTAGCACATTATTTCACTTTTGGTTATGTTAGTTTTTCAGTTGGCTATATATATGCATAGACTTTTTTGATGTTAGTATAAATAAATATAGTTCAGTAGGACATGAATTTGCGGCCTCTGTTTGTTAACCAACTCCTATTATGACAGAAGTCCAAGACGACCATTATACCTGCTGTTGAGGTTGAACATCCTGGATGTTCATTCAATCCCCATCCTGAGAGCCATCAGGTTGTCTTTTATATCTAATTTTTGTGCGTTGCTCTTTTGTTATTCTAAGTAAGTGGATCAAAACTTATACTCTGGTATTTATAGGATGCATTAGCTCGTGCTGTTGCGGATGAAATGCAGAAAATCTATCAACAGGAATTGGGGCCGGAGCCCATTCCTTTATATGTCCCTGGGGAAGCTATTAATGAAGAAGATGTTAGTATCCCATCCTCAACTAGTTGCTTAAAATGAAACTCTGCTCTCCATGTCCATGTGCTTTGACTAATTTCTTTTGACGTGTGCATCCACTTTCCCCTTAAATATCAGAAATATTTCCTTGAGGCGGATGATGGAAGTGATGATGATAGTCAAAGTGAAGATCTGGCTGACGGTGGAGATGGAGATGCAGAAAACAGGTTAGATTCTTTCATGATGTTTGTTATTCCGTTTATCTTTCTTCAATTTTTCTTCCCATCTTTGCTAGAATAATTAGGCAAATAGCTTTGCTTTCTAAGTTTATCGGTTCTGGTTGTTGCAGAGTGTTATGTAAAATCATCCATCTAATTATTGTTTGCCAATCAAGGGAAGTATACCGAGTTTTTCAATCTGTCTAGGGTACAACCGCGCATGAAAGAAATTCAATATACTTGTTATATTTGGACTAGCATGTCTATTTTCCATCTCATGCATCTACCCTATTTATTTAGGGAATTATAAAGTGGCATTATGTAATATCTTTTACTTGCTATGGAAACTATACAGGCCACAGAAAACCAAAAGGGTAACACGAGTTGAGTTGAACCGAAGAGCTAGACGGAAAGAACGATTGAAAATTGAAGCAGAATCTAAAAAAGTGAAGGAAATCTCAAAAGAAATAGACAGGTAACAAATCAATTTCTTGAAACATCCTGCAGTACAATAATCATGCGACTTACATGAATTGCTAAAAAATGGTGCTTTTTCTACGAGTAGTGTAAAAGAGATAATGCAAGAAATAGAGAAAGAGGATAAAGAGAAACACAACAGACATCTTCGGCGGATTGTTGCTAAACAAGAAAGATTGAAGGTCCGTCCACCTCGCTTGGGAAAGTACAGGTAAGGTGTTATTCATAATTTTAATTCTTTCTTTTTATCTTCTGTGCATGGCTTAACGGTTAACACTACATGTAAGAGAGTTAATACGGTTATATTCCCTTTCTTAGATTTGAGGCTGCTCCTCTTCAAGTCCTCTTATCCGAAGAGAAAACCGGTTCACTTCGGCAGTTGAAGGTACATAACTAACTTTTACTTGGTTCTCTTCTTCCCCTGATCATAAGTTTATCTTTATTTATTTATTTATTTTGGGAAAGTAGGGCTGTTGTACCCTTGTGAGAGATCGCTTTAAGAGCCTCGAGAAAAGAGGACTAATTGTCCCATCAAAGAAGGGCACCAGGTTAGTTGAAAACACCTACTCTTCAGATCCTCAAGTGCAGGTTTAATATTGGGTCGTTTATTATTATTGGTGTATTATGTGTGTTTTATAGTAGCAATTATTATTATGTTCTGTCCATTTTATTTCTTTCTACATAACCACTCATTGTTTTCTCTCCATTTTCACTTTTGAAATATATCTCTTGCATGGACTTGTTTATGTGATTGATTGTTATGTCTAATAAAAGCTTCTTGTGGCATTAAATTAACCATAAGCCCTTATGTCTTATCCAACATAAATAAATTATTGGTACCAAGCAATGGTCAAAGAAATATCTAAAAATGGCTCTTTCTTTGGGATTTTCTGGTACAATTTGTTGCTCAGTGCATAGTTTCTAATAATTGTTGTGACATCAACTTGCTGGTGCAGGACGTAGAGCTTCTACTGATGAAGCTGAACCGGTTCGTTGCTCTTCTCATAGAGATGCAACATGAAGTTGAGAAAGCAAATAAGAAAGTGAAGGTTTCAGATTGCAATTCACTGTTCTTCGATTTTGAATTTTGCCTAATTTTGATAAGTAGGAAATATTATCAGATAAAATATAGAAATATGTTCAGTTTATTTGCTTTAATGCTTTGTGGAAGTTCCCTCCCTTTGTTGGACATTAAGCTGCAGAATCTGTGCAACTATGCAAGAATACTTCGTTATTTATTTCTAATTATACGAATTTTGATGTTCTCTAAATATTGTATGAGAAATATACTCACAGCATGTTCTTCATTACATTTTATATAATGACTCGTAGTGGTGAAAATTTGCTTCACCAAAATGATCAATTACTTCATTTAATAAGTTTTCTTTTACTTTTTTTTGTTAATCTTAAAAATAACTTGTGGATGATGGGGAAGTTCTTCTATTTGTTGATTTTCTTTGTTTTATATATTTAATTTGTGTCTGAGTTTCCTTCATAGTATGTGGGAGTCTTTACTCTAAAATATGGAGTTTTAATAAAAGATTTAAGTCAATATAGACCTATTCATTGGTATGAAGTGTCTCACAAGAACTCACATGAAATGGAATTTTACAACACAATGGGATTGCACATATAAGAAGCTAAGTGATTCTTATGTGTATAAACATGTTTTATGTACACATTTTCACACAATTTCATTCCTATGTGGTGTTTGATTTCCTAATCAATGGGATGTATGTGTTAATTAAGTCTGCAAAAATTTGTTTTTTTTAATAGAGACATGATTGTCTTAATATGTGTTAGTTATATATATGATTGTCTTAATATGTGTTAGTCATATATATGATTGTTGTTTAATATATTAATGATATATATGATTGTTGTGAGATTTATTAGAGCTTTGATTCTCAACTATAACAAATTTATAAGGATACATAGTAGTGTGTACAATTTTGTTGTAAGTTTTCTGGATTTAGAATTTCTTATTTCTGACATATATCAATCTCAAGCCCCACTTTTATTTCATTTCCATCATATTATAATTGAAATCATATTTTTTATTCTTATAATCTTTATTTAGAATTTCTAACGTATGGTTTTTTCCCTTATATTATATTTTTTTTGTTATAAGTTGTAACTCTTTAAAATTGTAACTTGTATTATAAATTTGTAATTTCTAAAATTATGTTGTAATTTATAATTTATATAAAAAAAAACATTCTAATTTTAACACTTCTTTTGATTTGTTAAGTCAAACAAATATTATTCATATTATTTAATCACTATATTATATAAATTTGAAGTAAAACATCGGAATCGATGGTTGAAACTGAAATCATCGGTTCGAAATCATAACAATAAACTATGTATAATAAAATTTACTAACAAATTGATAATTGGGAGTGCCTAAATTAGAACAAGTGTTGGCTGTAGAGAGTCAAATCTCAGTATTGGTTGACATTTTTTGCTCACAGAATCAAAGATTTAACATTTAAAGGAAAACCAAGAAAAGTGCGTTCTTCATGCTTCCTCTTTAGAGAGAGAGAGAGAGAGAGGTCAACTTAATAAGACCAAACAACAGTGGACACACACTTGTTCAGCTTCATACTATGGTAGTTAAGGATCATCTCTCCCTTGTTGAAGATTTTTCTTCTCTATCTTTCCTCAGTTAATATAGATATTTTGATGCCTCTTTTTTTGGCTTTTGCCCCACTTGAATTCTGATTCCCTTTACCACTTTGATTTAATCAATCAGTGATTAATTTTGTCTTTATACTCGAATTTTGTCTTCTCCTGCTGCTTTTCTATGTGGGTTTTTTCTTTAATTGCTAAAGATTTCATCTTTTTTATTTTTTTAATGATAACTAATATTAATTCTTATATTTTCGATTGATTTGGGGTTTTCTGCTATCTGTAGGTTATAAAACCTTGATGGGGCTGGTGGACCTGTTTGGAATTTATGCTGTGGAATATGAGCAAAGCTAAGATTCTGCTTTTCTCTCATAGTTTCTCATCATTATTTTCTTGAATGACAAAAATTTATGCCTTTTGTGAATGAAAAGTTTCTTGATTGCTGGATTTTTGTGAAACCTAGCAAGGAGTTGGTTTGCTAATTGTTCCTTTTCTTGAATGAAAGAAAATATGGATGATGGGGATATAGAGCTTTCATCAGACCATATAAAACCTCCGAATTCGGAAGCTTCTAGTAACATCCAAGCATCATCATTCTCATCATACTCATTTCTTGATGATCTTTTGAGAAATTCACAAACATGTAGTCACACTCACACTTGCAACCCTCCAGGGCCTGATGCCACACACACTCACACGTGCTACCACACGCACACGCACGTCTTCCCATCCGAAGAAGATGGCATTCTTCATGATGAACAAAGCCCGGTTTCAAAACCTCGCTTAGGGAATAGGGAGGCGGTTAGGAAGTATAGGGAGAAGAAGAAGGCTCATGCCAAATATTTAGAGGATGAAGTTAAGAAATTGAGGCTTGTGAATCAAGGGTTGATGAGGAAGTTACAGAGACAGGCTGTTCTTGAAAAGGAAGTCGTGAGGCTTAGAACCCTTTTGCTTGATCTACGAGGGAAAATAGACTACGAATTGGGAGATTTCCCCTTTGGAAAACAGTGTGATTCGATGAGTAGTTTCAGTGAAGGAGAATGTAGGGCTCAAATGACTAGTGTTAGTAACTTAGCTTGTAACTTTGATGGTTCATCTTTTCCATCCAACGTTATGAGCGGATGTGGAAAAACGGCAAGTCTTGATTGCGAAGCTAACATGAATTACATCCAAAGGGACTCAGTGGATAAGTAAAGGCAAGTTACACGATCATAACGTTTAATAATCTTGTACATAGGAAGAGTGATGTAGTTTTTAAGTTTGATATGTGTTGTTCTAGAAGAAAAGAGCTTGCTCGTAGAGAATGGAGATGTACACTTTAACCTTATATATGGCAGAGTTGGATTAACTATATATATATATATATATAGCTTTTATATTTCAAGTTCGTATCTTGAATCTGAAAGCATGATGTCACACACCTGAAAACGTAGGCTTGTAAGGGAACAAGTTTGTGACAACGAGTTGTGTTTTATGTTCTTAAACTGCTTAATGATCTGTTTCTATGGTTGTGATCTTTCAAATTGAAATCATCGGCTTGAATGCCAGAAATTGAATAAACGAATGCCCTTGGGACGAATGTAAGTGAGATGATCGATCCGCTATGACATTTGTTTTAGGGATGAAATATTTTGTCATCCAAATTATTGTATTCCTAGCACTTCTTTACCTCTTTTTTGTTGTGTGATAATCAAAAGCAATAAAGCTGAGATGGTAAAATATCACAAAGAAAAAAGTTGGGAGATAAAGTTAGAATGTATGAATTAGTGATTGTTTAAATGGTGATCTCAAAAAAATTGTTTTTATAAAGTGTTAATTAGTTGAGATTGGCGTTTGGCACAATGTTTTTTGGCTCTTTATTTTATGATTCTTATAAATGTTTTTAAAACTTACAAGATGTTAGATCTTATTTTAAAATAGATAGCTGACGTGTTTGCATATAATAAGATGTTGAAGCTTTTAAGATATAGGTAATGACAGTTATTTGTTTTAAGTGATATATGTTTTAGGAGTTTTCAAAATATGATTTTATTTTAAAAATTAGATAGATATAAGATACTTTAAATAAGATATTTTATTTTATATATGATTTTATTTCAAAATAAGGGTTTCTAAAAATTCTATTTTATGATGAAATAAGATATTTTTTTCAAGAATTTGCTGAAAATTTTAAAGTTCATAAATTCTTAGTCATCATATAAAATGTTGAACCAAATATTTTCCCTTTGTTTTTCTAGAACTTGGAGAACAAATTTGTAGTCCAAATTCCCAAAAAAAAAAAAAATTCCACTCTCTCAATTTTCTTTGGGCCGAGCAATCAACTACCCATTCGGAAATAACAATATTACTAATTTGTGTCATTCATTTAACATAATAATATAATACATTTATATTTGCAAATTAATGCAACCACATAAATTTTTCTAAATAATCATAAAATCACATCCATTTTTCCAGATATATGATTTGACAGCTACAATAAATTTCATCTTTTCTAATGCTACAACAAACAAAGGTTTTCTTATATAATCATGTCCAATTGTAAATGGTGATGTATCGCAATTAGTCAAGTTCGTTAATCCAAAATGTTTTCAATTTTCTATTTCAACATTTTCAATATGTTTCATGTGTACGATGATGTTTTATTGTATACATAATTTATGGCAAGATTGTAAAAATAAAAGATGAAACATTAATTAAAACTAAGATTCCAATACAAAATTAACTAAAATTGAGAATCTTGTATGGTGTTGGAATTAATTAAAGATAGAACAACAATACTTATAACATGGGAACTTGTAGAACAATCTCAATAGTAGATATAGATATAGAGAGATATTTGGGCCAACTGTCTTATTAATTATTGACTGTGATTTGACCCATTGGGCCCATCACTCCTATTGAATTTGGCCCATGATTGATTGGTTTCATTTAGAAATGGTATTTGTTCATAGTTTATTATTAGAGACTTTAAAGTGTATTTATTTTGGGGTAAAAAAAAATACTAATATATTTTACATTAAATTTATTCTCTTATTTTGCAATTTCTTGATTTAAATTTATTCTCTTACGTAGTTTGGGAGATACAACATCGATATGTTTTGAAATCAACGACATTACAAAAATCATCGCGTCAATTTCAAGATTCAAGTTTACTAGAAAAAATAATTAATTAACATGTAGGATTAATTTAATATTTTAAAATGTATTTGAAATTAAAGATACTAACTCCTTAACGAGTTGTTAATGTAAGTTGAATTATAAATAGGGTTAATTTCATTTTTCAATCTGTATTATGTATGTTTTTTCATTTTACATCCTAATTTTTTTTGTTTTCGATCACAACTTATACTTTACGTTTTGTTTAATTTTGCGACTTCCGAACAACATTTTTCGATGAAAAATGGCCCACATGATTTTCACATACCAACTGAGGGTTATTTTCATCATTTGTACTTCTAAGATATGGGTAAATTAGGTTTTTCAACTATATTTTTCAACGGTAAATAGATCTTGTTTTTATTTGAACCTCACCATCACCATCACCATCATTCTTCATTTACACAAACAATTTATAGAAGAAATGGGGGAAAATTAGGGCTAAATTCGATTTTCGAGTGGATTAGTTAATGGCCTAGAAAATGAAGAAAATAACCCTCAATTGGCTTGCGAAATTTACATAGACCTTTTCTCGTCGGAAAATGTTGTTCGGACATTGCAATAGTAAACAAAATGTGTAGTATATGTTGTGCTCAGAGAAAAAAAAAATAGGATGCAAAAAAAAAAAAAAACGTGCATAGTATAGGTTGGAAACTAAAATTAATTCTTATTTAAATAAGGGTAAATTACAAAAACCAAGTCATAATCATTTTGCACTAAGGTACTCAAATTTTGGATTGTTACTAAACAACTACCGACCTTTGCAAATTGTACAAAATGACTGTTAGATGCAATAGGTGGTGGAATATTTGTCGAAAATTCCTTCACGACAATGGGCTATTCGCCAAATATTCCACCACTAATTACATCTGATGTTCATTTTGTACCATTTACAAAGGTGGGCAATTATATAGTAACAACCCAAAGTTTGGATACTTTAATTTAATTTAACCTATAATTAGTATGCACTAAATGTGTATTTGTTTGATAATTCTTGTGGGAAAACATTAACAATACCAGACGTGGAATAGGTAACAACACTCAAATATGGACTAGGCAGCAACACTAATCACTAGTAAAGGTATTGACATCCAAAATTTTCAAATTTAATTTTTTTTATTGAT
Organism: Scutellaria minor; assembly: GCA_954870855.1. Lineage (NCBI taxonomy): Eukaryota > Viridiplantae > Streptophyta > Magnoliopsida > Lamiales > Lamiaceae > Scutellaria > Scutellaria minor. The sequence continues at coordinate 11,288,256 of OX940738.1, read as the reverse complement.
TCCCCAAATAATTTGTTTTGGTTTAAAGTCAAATTTGAGCAGTATTAAATGATGTAAAATTGTCGCCCTATATTCCCAGTAAGGGGTTCACAAATTAAGTCTTAATCAAATATGTGACACATAAATTATTTGAATTGTCAATTGTAATAATTAAATTTAGACTTGCTAGTTAGGTTCGTCAATTGTAATAACATTTTTATTTCTAGAGTTATTGTACTCGGACTGTTCATGTGTAAAGAATAAGATTTTATTACATATAATGTGTTATTATATAATAAAATACGAGATAAAATATTATTATAAAGCATGGCTCCATACAATTTCCAAATAGTTAGAAAAAAGTTCAATTGATTTTCTAGTAGCTGATACTTAAATAACAAAACAACTTTCTATCATATGGTTTTTTTGGTGTACAAATGTATGGTTGTTATATTGTAAATTTATTTAGTCAATTCATAATAAAAAATATATAATTAATTGATATTTGGGCAAATCAAATGTACGATACTTGAGTATTGACGCTGATAGTACGCTCTATAAAGTAATAAATAAATCAATACATTTAAGTAATAAACTTTATATTTTCTCAAAATCATTAGTTTATTAAAGTTTATTGTCTAGTATATTCATTTATACACTGTTCAAATAATTATGAATTTATCACTAACGCTTCAAGTGAGGTACAATTCTGGCAAAATAAGTGTCACTAACAATTACATCATATTCGTACAATGCACCTTGATATTACTCTTAAAAATAATACATAGGAAAAAATGTAATTGATGTAAATATTAATTTGGCAAAATCTGAGGAATTTTTTCTATATAATTCCAAAAGAAACCAATAGATATTTTAAATCCGTACTTATATTCATATGAAGTTGAAATCAGGACAGAAAAAATATCGATCTACCATATTTATCATATTAAAAATACAAAAATTTCAATACAATATGGTGTCATACTGAAATTTTTGATACGATATTAATAAAAAACGATATTTAGATATGTATCGAAATAATATTAACAGTATTAATATTAATTACAAAACAGATAAGTCGAAGAAAGGGTTTTATTTTATTTTATTTTATGTGCCAAAAAATAGATAAAGAAAAGTTAAAATATTAAATATGTGACTACATGAAAAAGTTTTGGTATTTGATCCGACAACAATATACGCAGAAAGATTCTGTGAGGCGAACCCACGTGGCTGTCGCAGCACGTGCACTACACGCGCACATTGGTAAATTGACCGGTCCAAAAAAAGTGCCCACACGCACCAATGTTAACAGAAAGTCAAATGACTGAAAAGCCCTCCACATTTTTTTTGGTTAAAAAGAAAAAGAGAAAAAACATTGAGTAAGTCTCTTGTGAGACCGTCTCACGAAATTTTAATGCATTGTGTGAGACGGGTCAACCCATAACCCAGTTACCCACCATCCAAACCCTACAATTTACATGTTGTTTGTGGGTGATGGAGCTCCGTCTCACGGAAACTATCCGTGAGACCGTCTCACATGAGTTTTTGTGAAAAACATTTATTTTGGTATCTCAGGGAAAGAACTTTCTTGTAGAGGTACATTTGCTTAAATATTTATGTGTGGTCTCTCATCCAACTCGTGATCATCACTTTTTCTTCTCTTCTCCAATCATCGTACAAATGTGCATGAAAAAGGAGATACAATTGATTCTACTATGTGCTCCAAATTATCATGATTTCTGCATAAATTATTAGTTTATGTTGCAAGTAAGATACTTTTTGATGATGTTATATTGGACATTATATATATTTTTAAATTATTTTATAAGTATGCAATGATAATTATTGATATAGAATTTAATATTGAATTTTGTATGAAATCGAGTTGGCGAGGCATTAAACTGTACCATTGCAACTTCATAAAACTTAATGTTGGGTTCTACGATTACGTGTACATATGTAAATTAAAGTAATGATTTACTTAGTTTATGGGTTTCTTTAAAATCTCATTATTGTATTTAATTTTGTTAACAACAACAACAATTGTGTATATAGACTTAATTGTACAAAAAAAATATTATGATTTTCCTATAACTGTAAAATTTAGCTAAAATTTTGGGATTCGGAGAAAAGGAAAAAGAAAAACGACTTTAGTTATATATTGCAAATCGAATTACCATTCAACTTTTTGGTAATCACATGTTGACATATTTGGCATTCATACTGTTCATCAAATTATATTAATACTGACAGTGTTACAAATGAGTTATAATTAGTTACAAACATGTTAAACACCGAAAAATTGATTGATGAATATGATTTGAATTGTAAGGTATAACTAAAATCGTTTTAAATTTAAAAAAAAAAAAAGTTAAAATTGTAAATAAATTGAAGGTCAAGATTTTATATTCATTAAGACTAATCCCATTTTATTAGTTATATACACAAAATACACCGAAAAATAAATAATAGAGGATGGATCTTAAAAGTAAATTGCCATCTCAAAAAGTATAACAAAATAGTAATAATTATTTTAAAAGGAATTATGAGATATCATGCACAAAGGACTAATAAGAGTACTTTATTCTAAAATGTGTAACTTTTGAAATAAAGTGAAGTGCTACTTGAAAATAACAATGGTAATGATAATAATTAGGGTCGTTTTATAAGAGAAAGATATTCAACAATCATTTATTTTAGTATGGCCCATGTGGGGGTATTTTAAAAAAGACATTGACAAGAGAGAAAAGAGTACCCTTCCCACTTTCATTTAAATCAACATACCTTTTTTTGAGTATTACATTCTCCTAAAACATACCAACTCTCTGTCTCTCCACTTTATTTGTTTTTTTTAGATTATACTAATCATCATTAATCATTATCATAATAATAGCAATTGTTTAATTAAGTATGGGTAGGGAGAGCCTACATATAGTTAGTTAGAATCATATATTCTCTATGCTTATCATGTTTTTATATTTCATTCCACTATATTTTCTGTATAGTATATATAATATAATTATTACGTAGGTACTTTACTGAGAGAGAGAGTATATAAATCAAATATCAGTTCTTTTCAATATTGTATTTTATTGAGTCATTATCTGCAACAAACATATAGTATGAAAACCGACAGTTTGCTCAATAAAACTAAAACTCTCTCAATGGTCTAGATTGCACAATTATAATAGAAAATTTTGAATGTAAGTGTAATTTTTTTTTTTTCTTAAAAAAAAAAATGGAATTCACTTAGTATGTGACATGTAAAATTTTAAATACAACTCCTATACTTGGTTCATTCTAGTCTTAGACTCTAGCATGTTATATTCAAGGAATTTGTCATCCATAAGTTTCTTTCAAGTCAGCATCCCCTGAGTTGTACATTTTTTATTTTTTATTTTTAGGGAAGTGTTGTACTTTATTTAGTCCTACTACTCTTTGAATGCTCGAGAAAAAAAAAAAAAAAATATATATATATATATATATACACACACACAAACACATTATATAATAATGCATCTCTAAATTAATAATCTTGGGATCAAGCAACTTCAATTACGCAAAAGAAATTATAATTAATCGATAAATCAGCACTTTTTTATTAGTAGAGTGGGTCATAAATATATTAAATTTTTTGGATGGTATGAACATTACAATCTCGGCCGACAACAAAAATTTTGAAAAGAACAATTTCAAATTAAATTGTTTTGAATACTGCAAACTTGTTCCATAGAAGATATGACTGAGATTGTTTATGAAGAAAACATTCATGAATTTAAGACAATATTAAACCTGATTTAGGACGTTCCAAAAAAAAAAAAAGGATGTAAATGATCTTTATGAAATAACCTAAATAAAATATTTGAAGTTTAGAATAAATTGTTGCTAATGTACATTGATATTGTTTCGGCGGAAGGACGCACTCAAAATATTGAAATACAAATACTTCATAGTTTTTTATTACAAATTGAAAATTTACTCTTGTTTCTTAATGCATTAAGAAAACTAGAGAAATATGAAAATTTAAAAATTTCAAGGTAAATCTAATTACAATAAGGTCATATTTTAATAAAATGTCATATTATATCATTATATTTGTAATTTCATTCAAAATCTTTAAATATATAGCGAGAATATAATTGTGACGCCTAGGATAAGACGATGCATAATTGACTAATTAAATAATTTAACCCCTAATTGTTTGATTTAATTACATGTGTTTCAGAAAATCAAAATAATGCATGTTTTATTTAATCGAATGTATGATTAATTTATCGAAAGCATAATTGAATTGAAAGCATATGTTATAATTAAATAAAAGCATTGTAGTCAAAAAAACTGAAAAAAACGGAAAGATGGATCGTTAAAAGGGCGGCCCAATCAGGGCCCAAGGCCCAAAACAAAGAAGTTGAGACTAGGTGTATAACACATGGGTAGTAAAACTTTTTTCACACACTTTGACAAAACTTACTAAGGGTAAAATCTCTCTCTCTCTAACTTTTCCGACAGGTTGACCGGAGTGCCGTCGTGTCGCCGGCAGCGCTGCCGCCGGCGCTGTCCATCCCTCGTCCATTTTCGCTCGACTTTACACCGAATCGTAGCCATCGCCGAGCTCATCTAGATCCGAGCTCGGATCGTCGAACTGATGTCTCCTTCACTGGAAAACGGCTAGTCAAACCCAACCAGACCCTCTCTTTCTCTCTCATCTCCTCTCTTCTCTCTCCTGCTCTCACTCCTCTCTCTGCTTCTTCTCTTTCTCTCTTCATCTACTCTCTCCCTCCATCTGCTGTGAACCGCCGTCGTTGTCGGAGGAATGGCTGGTGGTGGCATTCTCCTCCCTCTCTTCTTTCTCTCCTCTCTTCTCCCCCTCATCTGCTCTCTTCTCTCCCTCGCTCTCTTTTTCTCTCTCCCATCGTCTGTCTCTCTCTCTCTCTGATTTCTCTTCTCTTCTCTGGCCCCTTTTGTTCGTCGCCGCTGTGGGAGTTAGCCGGCACTTAGTGCGCCGGTGTATGGTATGTGAGCCGCCACCGTGAGCGTCGACAGCGCGTGTGTGTGTTTGGATCTGTGTGTATGTGCGTGAGTTGAGGGTGCCGCCGTACGTGGCGGCGCCGTGCTTGGGGAGTGGCCAGCGCAGAGGTCGTGCCGGCGTATGGGTGTGTGAGTTGTCGGTGACGCGGTGTTGTAGCAGGGGGATGACAGGTTGGTGGTTTGGTGGTTGGGGGTTGTTTTTTGTGAATTAGTTTAAGTCTAGGGACCTTTTTGCAAAGCCCCTATTTTAGTTTTATTATATTTTAGTCCCTGAACTCTTTGATATCTTATTTTCACCCCCAAAACTTTTGTATATCTCACTTTGACCCCAAAGGTTTTGGATATTTCACTTAGACCCCAAAACTTTTCTATTTTTTTTACATTTATACCCCTGATCAAAGTCAACTTTTTTCACATTTTACGTTATGCCCCTGCATCTTTAAAAGCTCCGCTTTAACTCGTTTCTCATTCGTTTTAGCTCGTTCTTTCGCCTATCGAACCCTTATAAATCCCTCTTCGACCACATGACCTCTAAAGCTTCTTTTCGATCCTTTTTCTCTGATATTTCTTTTCGAGAGAGTTTATATTAAGTTAAAATTTAAACGAACATAAGAAAGATACCAAGTTAAGTTGTTTGCTTTTGTAGGCATTCGCTTTTAGGGATAATTATAAACTTAGAGCTCACGTCATACAAGAAAAACACCACCGAACAAGGTGGGGATAAACTCTACTTTACGTCTATGTTATAATTATATGAGTAGAAATAATGATAAACGAATATTTGATTGTGAATTTGGCATGATGAAACGAACCATGTATGCTATGTTAAACAAACACATGATAATGATATGATCTTCAGATGTAATGTCTTGTGAACTATATGTTGTGTTTAATTGCCGTGATTACATGTACTCGTTGCATAATTCTGGTAGGATAGGTTAGGACTGGATCGTCCGTAAAGATACCGATATTTGTTTAAGGACTGGGTCGTTCGTATAGGTACCGGTGGGAAAAAATCCCGTATTGAAGGGGTAAGACGGACTGTACCCACACCTTCCGGATTTGGTCGTCCGTTAATGCACCGATTTACATGTCGTGCATTATATGTACTGTGTATAACTGTTGTTTTATTCTATGATTGATTAATTTGTTTGTTAAATAAATTTATGAACTTAAATTATACGAATTTATCCCCACGAGTGTATTTAATGCACTCACCCTTATCTGTATTCACACTACATAAAATGACGTGAATTGAGTTATGCAAAGAGGGAGGTGTCATATCAAGTTTTTCTTATGCTTTATTTAAAACTTGATGTTTCAAACGATATTTTAATATTTCACTTTTGTAAAGTTATACTATCTTTATTCGACGGATCCTGTTTGAATTCCGCTGCTATGCTTAAAATATTTTCTTCCGACGACATGCCAACAGATTTGAACATATACAAATTCGTATGTTTAACTAATTTCTAAGGCTTCTGATTTGTATATCGTTTTAAACTCTTACTTGTTTATTGTAACTATAAATTCAAAATGTATGTTTCTTTCCCTTTTTTCCTGCAATCCACAAGAAAACTATGATATTTTATAGTATGAAAACGGGACATGATAGTTTTGGTATTAGAGCAAGGTCCTACCATTTGTAGGGCCCTGCTCAAGCTCATTTTTATTTTTAAACATGTTTTAACGAGAAAAATCTTTTAAAAATGATGGATAAGCACCTCTCTCTATGCACTTCTCTCCTTAATCACAGAATGTAATAAAATGATGGATGATGATCTTATTGTTTATTGATGTCACTACAATCGACACACTGCTTTTGGCCGCAGCCACAGAGCTGCTGACTGCAACAACATGAGCTCGTGTGCGTAAATGACCGTTCGCAAGAGGTGGTGTTGTGTTACAGAGGGTTGAGACTACCATGGGCCCTTGTTTACAACAAGGTGAGCTAGTGGGTGTGATACGTAAAGCCATGTCTAATTTTTGAGGTCTATGGGGATCATGTGTGGATGTTTATAATATGTTTCATGATGTTTTGTTTATGATGTACTTTTATAGTTAGTATATGCAAGTTGGGTATACGCTATCCTACATGACAATATTATGCTATGATGATAAACGAATGACAGAGAAATCTATTGAGGTTATTAATTTATTTATGGAATAATATTTATCGGTGTCATGTTACATGTTGTTTGTTTATCTATTGTTATTTATATTGTTGGGTTACGTGGGGTTAACGCTAAGGGGTAGATTTTTGTACGTCATTTTTAGAAGAATATGCCACAAGGAGGACCACGCAGGGACCAACTACTAGTGGAAGACCAACCCGAACATGATGTGGATGCCACCATGGAAGACTTAGTGTCTGTACTGAGAGGTCTAGCCCGGCACTTTGAGACCGCACAGTCTGTGATATCCCTATTCTCATCTTGTTTGATACCGGAACAGCCCACTCTTTCGTCTTTGTCGGATTTTGTGATTTGTTGAAACATGAGAACGGTAGGGTAGTCGCTGAAATCCTAGAAGTTAGTATCCCATCGGGAAGGATAGTAAAAATGAAACATCTCTGTCAAGGTCTGAGGGTCGCATTCGGGAATAGAACTCTTCTAGCCGATCTGCACGCACTAGAGATGAAAGATTTTGACGTAATATTGGGAATAGACTGGCTTAAGACGAACCATGCAGTAATCAAGTGCCATGAAAGAGAGATCACCTTTTAGATACCTGGAGACGAGGAGTTCACATTTTACGGAACGTGAATCGGAGTTAACCCGAGGATCGTATCAGTTATGAAAACAACCAAAATGCTCAGTAAAGGAGATTGTCAGGCTTGGTTTGTAAACATGGTGGACTTCAAACAAGAAACGAGTCCTGTTGAGGAGGTGTCTGTCGTAAGGGAGTATGTGGATGTTTTTCCAAAAGACCTACCCGGTCCTTCGCCCAATCGGCAAATTGCTTTTGAGATTGATCTCATCCCAGGATTGACACCCGTATCGAAAGTGCCATATCGGATGACACCGAATGAGCTACAAGAATTGAAGGTCCAACTACAAGAGCTTCTGGATAAGGGATTTATTCATCCAAGTGTGTCACCTTGGGGAGCTCCAGTGCTCTTTATAAAGAAAAAAGATGGAAGCTTTCAGATGTGCATTGATTATCGGGAGCTAAATAAGAGAACCATCAAGAATAAGTATCCTCTGCATCGAATTGAAGATTTGTTCGATCAGCTAAGAGGAGCAAGTATGTTTTCAAAAATCGACTTAAGGTCCGGATACCATCAAGTGAAAGTTAAGGATACAGATATATCGAAGATAACCTTTAGGACAAGGTACGGCCACTACGAGTTTATAGTAAATGTCGTTTGGACTCAACAATACACCAGCTGTCTTTATGGATTTGATGAATCGAGTTTTCCACCCATACCTCGATCGCTTCATCATAGTGTTTATCGACGACATTCTGGTCTACTCGTACGATAAGACACACCACGAACAACATCTCAGGGTCGCGTTGGAGACTCTGTGAAATGAGAAATTTTTTACCAAGTTTAAGAAGTGTGAGTTTTGGCTCGACAAGGTATCCTTTCTCGGACACATTGTATCTTCAAAGGGGATTGAAGTGGATCCTGCCAAAGTAGAAGCTGTCAGCAATTGGAAAGCTCCAACGAATGTCAATGAAGTGTGGAGTTTTCTTAGATTAGCTGGATATTACAGGAGGTTCATCGAAGGGTTTTCAAAGATTGCCACTCCCATGACCCGTCTGGCCCGGAAGGATGCGAAGTTTCAGTGGACTGAACAGTGTGAACGTAGCTTCCAAGAGCTGAAGAAGAGATTGACAGAGGCTCCAATCCAAACAGTGTCGAATGTGATTAAAGAGTTCGTGATCTATAGTGACGCGTCCAAACTAAGCTTAAGGTGCATCCTGATGCAACAAAGGAAAATGGTGGCCTACGCGTCAAGGCAGCTGAAGACTCACGAGCAGAATAACCAACACATGATCTAGAGTTGGCCGCAGTTGTACACGCTCTCAAGATTTGGAGACACTATCTCTATGGCGGAAAGTGCGAGATCTACACCTATCACTAGAGTCTGAAGTACTTCTTCGAACAAAATGAGCTCAACATGAGACATAGATGATGGTTGGAATTGGTAAAGGACTACGATTGTACGATCCTCTATCACCCAGGGAAAGCGAACGTGGTTGTTGATGCTCTTAGTAGAAAAGAGAAATGGACCGCGACGTAAATGATCACAGGCCAGAACCAATTGATAGAAGAGATGTCGAAGTTGAATTTGGAAGTGGTAACGCCTCCGAGCAGCATCAAGGCTAAGGTTGCAGCTTTGTTCGTGAAGCCCACTCTCCATGAGCGTATAATTGAGGCATAAGCAAGGACCAAAATATCGCGATATTTCAGTGAAATATCGTCGAAATATCGTGGAAATGAAGGGGTCGACATAAAATAAGAGTGTAAAAAAATTCGACAAAATATCGCGATATTTCTGATATATCACGAATATATCATTTTTAACGAAAATATCGCGATATTTTCAGAAGCGTGCAAGACACGCACCTGATACTGTTCACGTTGATTTTTTTTTAATTTCTTTTTTCTTTTCCTTTTTTCCTGTTTTGTTTTTTCTTTTTTCCTTTTTTTTCTTTTTATGGTGTATTTGTTCACGCTCATTTCTTTTTTTTTCTTTTTTCTTTTCCTTTTTTCTTGTTTTACTTTTTCTTTTTTTCTTTTTTTTTCTTTTTATGGTGTATTTGAAGGATATCGTTTAAAATTAAGTTATTTATCCCTCTCTTTAATTTTTATATATCTATATTTTTATCTATGAGTGGAGTACACAATTACTTTATATAAATTTAATTAAATTATTTACAATAAATTAGTACACTAGTATTTAGGTTGCTCTCATAATTTAATTAAGTTTAATTAAATTATTTACAATAAATTAGTACACTAATATTTAGGTTTCTCTCATAATTTAATTAAGTTTAGTTAATTTTTTTGAAATTTAATAAATGGATTATGATGTATATAATATTAGTGTATCTTTATATTTATTGTAAATTTATCATTTTATTTGTAGTTTTAAGTTCAATATATGTATTAATGTTAGTTATAATATTTGTAAACTACTAGATATATTTTCCAATTTTTTCATAAATTTTCCATATTTTTTAAAAAAATGTCCGATATTTCCATCTAAATCGATATATCCGTCGATATTTCTGTAAAATCAAGGTACCAATATTTCTACCGATACCGATATTTTTGTCCTTGGGCATAAGGAAGAGACAAGTTTCTGACGAAGATGAGGACTCAGATGGAAAAAGGGAAATCGGAAGGGTTCGCGTTATCGACAGATGAAGCCCTAATCTTCAGGGGAAGGTTGTGTGTACCAAAAGACGAAGAACTGAGAAAGGAAATTCTAGAAGAAGCCCATTGTTCGCCGCCGTCTGCATACCCTGGTGGTATGAAGATGTATAAGGACTTGAAGGAGAGTTTCTGGTAGAGGAACATGAAAGGAAGCATTGGACTTTTCATAAAAAATTGTTTGATCTGCCAACAGGTGAAGACCGAACACCAATGGCTAGCTGGGATGTTAACTCCGTTAGAGATACCAGAGTGGAAATGGGAACACATTGCCATGGACTTCGTTGTGGGACTGCCGAGAACCAAGCAAGGAAATCATGTTGTATGGGTGATTGTGGACAGATTGACTAAGTCTACCAATTTCTTGCCAATCAAGATGACCTACAGTTTAGATAAGTTAGCTCGAATCTATCTAGAAGAGATTATCAGATTACACGACGTACCATTTTCCATCGTATCAGATAGAGATCCGCGTTTCACATTCAGATTCTGGCAGAGCTTACAGAAGGAGCTAGGGACCAAATTGGCTTTCAGCACCGCTTTCCACCCCCAAACAGATGGGCAATCAGAAAAGACAATTCAGATTCTGGAAGACATGTTAAGAGCATGCGTCCTAGACCTCCATGGAAGTTGGGAAGATCACATATGTCTGGTGGAGTTCGCTTATAACAACAGTTACCAGTCGACGATCGAAATGGCGCCATACGAGGCCTTATATGGAAGGAAGTGTCATTCACTTGGGACAAAGTGGGCGAGAAGAAAGTTTTGGGACCCAACTGGGTCGAACAAACAGTTGAAATGATCAAGAAGATTCAAGAGAAGATCAGAGTGGCTCAGGATAGACAGAAGTCATATGCGGATAAGAGACGCAGAGAGCTGAAATTCGATGTGGGAGATAAAGTTTTTCTGAAGGTGTCGCCCACTAAAGGAGTTTATCATTTTGGAGGAAGAGGAAAGTTGAGGTCGAGGTACGTGGGACCATTCGAGATCTTGGATCGAGTTGGGAAGGTCGTGTACCGTTTAGCTTTGCCGCCAGACTTCGCAGGAATACACAACGTTTTCCATGTATCCATGCTGAGGGGTACATCTTCGATCCGAACTACATAATCGACCAGGAAGGCATTGAGATTGAGAAAGATCCGAGCTACATAATCTTAGCTCGTTCTTTCGTCTATCGAACCCTTATCGATCATTCTTCGACCACATAACCTCTAAAGCTTCTTTTCGATCTCTTTTCTCTGGCGTTTCTTTTCGAGAGAGTTTATATTAAACTAAGGTTTAAACGAACATAAGAAAGACACTAAGTTAAGTTGTTTGCTTTTGTAGCCTTTTGGTTTTAGGAATGATCATAAACTTAGAGCTCACATCACACAAGAAAAACACCACCGAACAAGGTAGGAGTAAACTTTGTACTCTATTATAATTATATGAGTAGAAATAATGATAAATGAATACTTGATTGTGAACTTGGCATGATGAAGCGAACCATGTATGCTATGTTAAACGAACACATGATAATGATATGATCTTCAGATGTAATGTCTTGTGAACTATATGATGTGTTTAATTGTCGTGATTACATGTACTCGTTGCATAATTCTGATATGATGGGTTAGGACTAGGTCATTCGTAAAGGTACCGATATTTGTTTAAGGGTTGGGTAGTCCGTAAAGGTACCGATATTTGTTTAAGAATTGGGTCGTCTATAAAGGTATTGATATTTGTTTAAGGACTAGGTCGTCCGTATAGGTACCGGTGGGAGAAAATCCCGTATTGAAGGGGAAGGGGTAAGACAGGCTATACCCGCACCTTTCGGACTGGGTCGTCCGTTAATGCACCGATTTACATGACGTGCATTATATGTGTTGTGTATAACTGTTGTTCTATTTTATAATTGATTAATCTGTTTGTTAAATAAATTTATGAACTTAAATTATAAGAATTTATCCCCACGAGTGTATTCAACGCACCCACCCCTATCTGTATTCACACTACAGGAAATGACGAGAATTGAGTTATGTAGAGAGAGAAGTGTCATATCAAGTTTCTCTTTTGCTTTATTTAAAACTTGATGTTTCAAACGATATTTTAATATTTCACGTTTGTAAAGTTATACTATCTTTTATTCGACGGATCCTGTTTGAATTCCGCTGCTATGCTTAAAATATTTTCTTCCGGCGACATGCCGACAGATTTGAATATGTACAAATTCGTATGTTTAACTGATTCCCAAGGCTTCTGATTTGTATATCGTTTTAAACTCTTACTTGTTTATTGTAACTATAAATTCAAAATGTATGTTTCTTTCCCACGTCCACAAGAAAACTCTAATATTATAAAGTATGAAACGGGGCGTGACAATAATGACTCAATTATTTGGAAAAAAAAAAGGATCCTTAAAAATATGTCAGAAACTAGTCATGCGCCAAAATCTGGTGAAAAATAGCTGGAAAATTAGTTTGACGCAAAAACTCACGTGACACCGTCTCACGTAAAGCCTTACGTGAGATGAAGCCTTTTATAGTCTTATATGAAATCAAAATTGACCATATTGAATGAGTTGACCCGTCTTGTTGATTTATATGAATTCAATTTTACATAAGGTCTCACGTGAGACCGTCTCACATAAGACTCACCCTTAGGTTGATAGTTTACCTTTCAAATCTATATATATGCAAAATCACTCCCAATTTGGTAGGTTGCTGCAATTAACTTTTTAATAAAATATATATAGTACTAAAAAGTAAAATCCATAAATAATATCACATAGATAAAGGTATTAAGCACATCGAAATAAGTCATAAATCATAATATCAATATCTAAATTCTAAAGGGCAAACAACTCAGCAATAGATATAAATTAATTCATGTCCTCATCTAAAGCACCATCGATTGCATGATTATCCTCGTCATAGCCAAGAGATCATAATAAAATCAATTAACAAATCACTAGTAAATTTTTTTAATTTTTGGCAAAACTTGAAGTTATAATATTTTAATTTAAAAGTTGATCAAAGTTGGAATTAAATTGTAATATTAGTCGAATGACCCTTTTTGTGTCTATAGTTTATCTTAATTAGAATATAAAATCACAACTCTGAATTGGACAAGAACTTCTAGATTCAATATTTTATCATTTGTGGGATAAAATTACAACCAAAAAAAGACTAAGTTTATAAATTATTAAAATCACCCTTAAATTTTTAAAATTGTAAAATCAGATGAGTATACTCTAAGTATATCAACTTTCGATTTTTACATATGAACATGGACGAAGCCACGGTGGGGCCAAGGGGCATTTGGCCCCTCAAATTTTAAAACATAATAGTATATAGTAATAATTTTAAAATTCTTTATGGGAATATATATATATATATATATATATATATAAGAAATATTTTTTAATGTTAATGTGTAATTAAGTTACGATTGTCATTAGATTGTAATTTTGTTTTTGTAAAGAGTCAATATATATTATTTCTCTTAATTATACATAACATGAGTATATACCTGTAAATTCTCAATAAGTTATTCAACTTGATTTTTTTAAGAATTATTTTAGGTATCAGTTTCATAAAAATAGAACGTTGTGCAAGTTTTCTAGACCTGTGGCCTCCCTATCTTTGTATTTTTTTAAGTATCCAACATTTGAATTTTATCAATTTAGTCATTGAACCATTAAAATAAATTTGTTAACCATCAAATCAAATTTGTTAAAAAAATATTAAAATAATAAAGTATAATATGTGTTCACTGTAATATGAAAAGTTACCTAAATACATGTATAATTTATACATATTTCTAATTTTATATCATTGTTGGTTTGACCCTTTAAACAAAATTTATGATTTCGTCATTACATACGAGTCAACTTGTTTAGTAGAGATATAAACATAAAGTCTTATGAGTTAACTCATGATTTTATCAACAATGGCTCCAGCCATAACTTTTGATCAATTTAAAAAAAAAAAACAAACAAACAAACAAACTCACTCGCTTCCTCGACTCCTTGTAAGGGATATTGTGTGCAAATGAATTGCAAAGTGCACATTAAACACTCAAATTGCTTGTACTTAAGCTAGGCAAAACACCTTAATTATAAACTTCATCAATTTGCTCTACTTTTCCCAAGTTAGAGGTGTCTTTTCAAACTATATTCTCATTGAAATCATAAATCATAATTTCGTCTATTTAAGTGTCTTACTTTGTGCATTGATTCCTAGTTTGCTCAAAATTGATTTTGAGAAAATAAATACACTAATTAATTATGTACTAACAATGTGTATTACAATCGCAATACTTATTGATCAAATAGGATTCATTTTACATTTGGTCAAAGTTGAATCAAAGACCAAGTTTTTGTCACCAATCAACTGCACGCATCAAGTATATTAATGTTTGTCAATGGCTTTATAAAGTGTTGTTCGATGGGTTACTTTCCTTTTACATTTCATTAAAAAAAAGTGTATCCCACTTACTAGAAAAATAGTGCATTTATTTTTTTTCCATTTCTTAGAGCGCCCTTAGTCACTTTAATGCAAATATATATATATATATATATATATATATATATATATATATATATATATATATATATAAATCTAATGATAGTAATGCAATTGAAGTGGAGAATTTATGAATGTCGGGTGAAGATTTTAAATTTTCACTTTCATTGATTAGAATTCCTCAATCCACTTAGAAAAAAAAAATCATATTAATGAGACGGATGAATATAATATTTATCATCAAATTTGTACATATATACTTACATGATAGTTGTTGTGTCTTGACTCAAATATAAGTTATTTAGGCTTAAAACACATTTGATCACTGAAGAGTTAAGAAGATCAACGGGTTCACTTATCAACGAGAGCGGCCCATTAGCATATTTTGATGTACTAGAATTGACTTCTTTCCGATACTTGAGGGATAGACAACACTCCTGAGTCCCATAAATCAAAGCTGGGGTTGTTTTTTGGCAGAGGGGACAATAATTATGTGTTATCCCATTATGAAAAAGCATATCTACCCTGTTTGAGGTAAACTCAAGTGCTCAACTGATCATAATTAATGAATCTCTGGAATTAGAGGAGTCAATGGCGTCGCTTCTTGATACCTATAAATACTTGCATTCGGTGTTCTAAAAAGAATCCACCAATGTTTCTAGATTATTCCTCATAACACGACACATAAAATCATTAGAAAGTCAGCTCATCCTTGTTGGTTGAAGAGTTGAAGTTGTAGAAACCCTGAAAATTATTTCAACAGCCATCAAACATACACTTTTTCATTGATCATGTTGTTATATTCATAAAATTTCTCTTTTAACTCACGATCGTTATTTAATTGATTTAGATATTACCAACAACTATATATATATATATATACATATAACTTATTATGTTTCCTCTACATAATATATTCAAGATTACAACCTGAAAAACAAGGGCTAGGTTGTTGGCACATAAGATGATAAAAAATAAAGGTAAAATAGGTTGATGCTTTATATTGCTTAATCTGCAACATAGAGAGGGAACAAAATATTATTGATTGAAAATGGCGTTGACCAAACCCCTCTCCAAGTGTACAATTATTGAATCCGAACCACACAGTGCTATTGTCGCTGTCACATGTGGTGTAAATAAAATTATATCCACTGGAATAATATTTTATTATTTAACCTTTTTCTTTTGACTTCACTTGCCTATATATCTAATTCTAATTTAATTTTTCGGATGCTAGACAAGTCATGTGTGAATAATATTTTATTAAATTAAATATATATTTAACTTGCATAATCATATCCCTTAATTCAAACAAAACGTATTTTCTTCTATTTTCTTAAACATCGCAAATAATGCTTCACATGAGTTTAATTATACTCTCTTTTAAAACGAATCATCTCACATAAAATAAAATATTACGGTATAATGATGGATAATAATAATTTTAAAACATTATTTTATTGACATGTAAAAAGAATATAAGGATCATTAAATCCCTTTAAACACGTTTAGATGATAATATTAGGTGAAGATCCATCCATGTCGAACTAAATGAGCTTTGCCTCTCTCTCTCTCTCTAATAAAATTTATTATTAAGAATTTTACATACAAAGTTTAGTTATATATAACATCTCTCACCAAATAATGAGGAATTAAAAATTAAACAATGATAGATAGTGACATAAAAACTTAATAAAATATTATTATCTGAGTAGTGATGGATTACTAGTGATCGATAGTTAGGAATAGACATTATCCATATCTATACACATGTAATTCGATTTCTAATTTTACATTAGAAACAATTTTCGTTTCCTAAATTTTAACAACCAATATTTTAGTAACTAATGATTTCATATCAGACCCGTCTCTAACATAATTCAATGATGTATCATGCGATTAAATATGAATTTTATCGTTTCTATTGTCATATCCTCTTGTAGTCTAAAATAATTCTAATTAATATCATATTATAAACTTGATAATTACTTCTTGCAGTTAATTGGTATTTAAGCTCTTAGAGAGGTCAAATTAAATTCTTGAACCACATCCAATAAGTCAACTCAAAAAATAATATATACCCCATTAATTCCCCCAGTTGGATCTCAAACAATGTCAGCATCTTACAAATTTTATGATCTCACTCGGTATGAATTTGTCATTTGAAAAATTAGGATTATATACTAAAAGACATTTTAAATGATTTTTTTTTAGTTCTCTAATTTTATCTACTGGATTTTTAATCTTTTATCTATTTTTTTAATTATAATTTATTAGTTTGACGACTTTTAGTTTTGGTTGTCTATTAATATATTAGCTAAAAATAATTGTTGTTACTTACTTGATATCCAAATGTATGTGTTGACACTTTTTTAAATCTATGTGTGCTATTGAGAGAGTAGGAAAATATTTTTATTAAATTTCCAAGGGAAACTTTTTACAAAATCAACAAACATGAAAGGATCCCTTCATAAATGTATAAAATCTTGAACCTAATGTGATTTTCTGTTATATTGGTACTATTACATTTTATATTTTGAAACGTGTATCAAATGATATCATACTTCTATTACACTTAGTACTATTACATATCATATTCTAAAATAATAATCACATACCACGTATATCAAATGATATCACTAATTAACACATAATATGTATTAAATGTTAAATACAATACCAAATGAATAACTTTCATCCTACACCTAGTGAAGTACAGCGATTGTATTATATCATGACATGTGCAATAAAATATTCTCAGGATTTGGACCACTACATAAATCATACTATAATTTTTGTTTTGAGAAAAAGGTATTGTGAAAACCTTTCCTTCCAAAATTTAGCAACAATGTATTCACTTTTTCATCTAAATTCTTTACTGAATATTTCAACTTGTTATACAGATAATGGGATTAAAAAATCATTTTTTTTTACAAAAATTATGGGTATGAAATAAGAAACTGAGTGACGATCTAAGTAGAGAAATTAGAAGATTAAAAAATAAATTTGGCTATATTTAATAAGGTAGTGACTTTAATAGAGATAGTGGGTGTTATTAGAGTGGGTAAAAGATGCATTACTCGAAAAGAAGCGAACAAAAAATAAAAGAAAGAAATGAAAAGGGGGTTTTGTGTCAGAGAGGTTAGTGCAAAGAGAGAAACAAAGTTTGTGGATTTTACAAAATTGAAAAAACACATACAACAGATCTGGATCCACTCAAAATGACTCTACTATCCACACACCACTCACTCTCCATATATGTATTGTTAGAGAGAGAAAGTATGTATTGTTAGAGAGAGAAAGATATTGGTAGTAGCAAATTCTTGATTGAATAATTAGAGTCCCGACAAACAGTCCCAAGACACAACCTTGTGTTGTGCCTAACTTACTAACTTTCACTTTTTGCCCTTCTCTCTCTCTCTCTCTCTCTCTTTTTTTTTTTTGCATTTTAATCTGATTTACAATGTTAGCATCGAATATAATTTACAATCATCTCATTTTTAACAACTAAGTATAACATCTCCTTTCTCATTTTATGTTTGTGTTAAAGTGTGTTTTTGGTTATGTGTGTTGTGGAAATAATTGTTTCTGCCACTTTCACATAGTGATCTGTCTTTAGTAAATTTGTAGTCATTTTAAGTAAAAAAAATAAAAAAATAAAAACCAAAATGCCCTTGTCAAGTGAAGTGGCTAAAAAAATGTTTCTATATGTTTCTTTAAGTTAAATTGAAATGATACTTTTGTTCAAGAATTATGAAATGACTAAAAAGATGTTTGTTGTTTGTAGGTAGAATATATTTACTAATACTATATGTAAATGAGTATTTAATTTTTGATCTGAACTCTTTATTTTAACAAAATGACAACGATTAAGGTTGTTGTAGGAGTACTTGTAAGAAAAGGTAGGGTTCTATTTGAGATGAGAATGATTTTTTTTGTAAAAACCAGAAGTTAGATTGTTTGATCAGAAATCATTTTTACTCTTACTTTACTAACTTACCCCTAACTGTGGTGGTGGGAGTGGATTGATTGGAATTTCTCTTTTTTTTTTTTTTGTATAATAGCTATTTATACCACAAAGTCAAATATAATTAATTTTTCTATCACAGTATAAAGTTTGTAACTTTTCTATCACAATTTGAGTGAAAATTTTAAAATAACTCTTACATTCATTGCATAGTGTAAAATTGTTGATTGATGTGATGAAAATGTTATTTATATTTTATTAATAAGGATACAATTATCAATTGATTATGTTATATATTATACAATTATCAATCACAATTGATTGATGTGTATGAAAATGTTTTTTATCTTTTATTTATATATATATATATATATATATATATATATATATATATATTATGTTAGAAAGTGTTGCTATCACTTTTCTTCTTGTCACTTAGTTTTATGAGTTCTCGTAAAATATTTGAGGGTAGAGTTGTCAAAAATATATGTGGAGTTTTTTTTAGAAAAATAGCAGTAGCAGTTCAAAAATTTCTGGTTTTTTCGTTAAAGCCAGAAATGCAAAAGCTAATATAAATTGTTGACAAAATTTCCAAAGAGCATGTTTTCAACAGTTTCTATTGGGGTGGCGCAAATTAAGTGGGATTGATTTGATAAATATTGGTCACTAAAATATTTTTTTTTCCTCAATTTATACTATTAATATATACAATAGTACTCTATCCATTTCAAAAAGTGTCGTTCTAAAGTTTTTGTCATAAATTAAGAAACATAAAAATTCGACAAATATACCCTTAACTAATTAAGAAACTTATGATTCAAGATTGGAAATAGAATCAAATTAATTTCACAAAAGTTATCATATTAAATTTCTAAATTTTAACTAAAGAACATTAACAGAGATAATTTAGGAATACAATTGTACAAAATTTTAAAGAATTGGTCTTGTGTGCACTTGGTGTACATGCAATCCGGGTCGACCCAATTTTTGACCCGGATCCGCGTGCTTTTGAATTTTGCTTTTTTTTTTTTGCTTCAGGTTGTGACCTTTATGTTGTAAATGTGTGACTTTTATGTTATAAATGTGTGATTTTTATGTACAACTATCATGACTTTTATGTATTGTAACTTAGAAAAAAAATGAAGATTTTCAATATAATTTGAACTGTACACCTTTATGTGATATCAATGCAACTTTTATGTTATATTATGTCACCTTTATGTACAAATATTCTGACTTTTATATAATATATAAAGATGTATAAATGTCAGAATATTTGTACATAAAGGTGACATAATATAACATAAAAGTCACATTAATATCACATAAAGGTACATAGTACAAATTGTGTTGAAAATCTTCATTTTTTTCCTAAGTTACAGTGCATAAAGGTAGGGATAGTTATACATAAAGGTCATACATTTATAACGTAAATGTCACACATTTATAACATAAAGGTTAAGATAAAAATTTGGAAAAAAAAAATTAAAAACTCGCGGATCCGGGTCGGATCGACCCGGATTGTATGGATCTTAGATCCATACAACTGGTATACAGGAGTTTTTGTGAAATTTAAAATAACATTTAATTTGAAATAAAATTTAAAATTCAAGACAACAAACCGTGGAGTAACTAGTAGTAACATTTCATGAATAATCTTCATGTTGACAATATCTAGTTGACTTTGGCATTTGGGATATGGTTTTGGTGGTTCAAATTAAGGCTTTTCATTTAGATTTTGATAATTATTTGTGATGCAATAGAATAATTTTGCTTATGTAATTCATTTACTCAAAACTGCAAATCACAACACAAAAAGATTAGTTTCTTAAGTGTGAAAATCATCATTGTTACGTTGTTTCAGAAAAAAAAAATGAAATTTTACCCTTTGTTGATAATGATTGAATGCTATGCTTCTTTTTAAAATAATTTCCTTCTCAATTATTCCCTCTTAAATTATTATTTTATATTAGTACAATATGTTCAATAGATCACAAGATAACAGTTTTCCTAGATTTCTTTTTCCTAGCTAAAAATTTTCATTTCGCATTATTTTTCCTAAAAACAGTCAAATACTTTTATATTACTCAATGCATTTTTTTATTAAAACATTACATTTTATAATAAACCGTATCAAAACTTTTCTCGAAGATACCTCCATGGAAACCAAAAAAAAAAACCTAGCACACCTTTTATTATTCTTTGAAATGTTTGTTTATTTAATTTTGTATCATCATTGGAAAGACTCTCAAGTGTGTTAGAATTAGATTTTTATCTGTTAAAACTATGAATTTTAAGTTGCATTATATTTTATTTTTGTTGATTGTCGAAATTAAATTTTTCATGATATCATAATTTTTATATTCAAACGAGATCTTCTATTTTAATTTATGTTTCATTTAATATTATAAACTAACAATCGCATACCATGTCTATAAAGAATACACATGGATGGATTGGAGGGACTTTTAAAATATCATTTTTACATGTAATTTTCTTTGATTTTTCATCTATATCATTAATTTATGATACTTGTTCCTTGCATGCATAGTAAAAACTTACTATATAAGTTTTAGCTTCCAACTTGTTTTATATTATAATATGAAAGAAAAAAACTTATCTTTTGAAACAAAATTTTAGATCCGTTGTTTGTGTTGACATTTCCAACATGCAAAAAAATAAAAACTTTCGTAAAGACATCGGGTTCTCCGATGAAAAGGAGTGTGGATAATGAAAACTAAAATGTATTATAATTACAAAATCACATGCAAAATTATCTAAAACAATTCTAATGGAAGAGCTGAATTTTGTGGATGGTACATTTACAATCCAATATAAAGTGTAATATACACTATAAACTATTTATGTATCTAAGAATAAAATTATTCATATAAGCATATATATATAATATGGATACAAGTTGCAGCTTCAAATATAATTTTTTTCCTTTAAATATTATACTCATTTGAAAACATTACAATATCTAAGATATATGCACGTGAAATTACACATAAAACCGTTTAAAGTTGTAGAAAATGAAAAGTTAATATTACATTTGTGACTGGCAGTTAGGAAATTCCATATGGATTGATGTCGTTAGCTGTCTGGAGCAGTAAGCTGACAGAGTTGCAGGATACTGGATAGGAGCAGTAAGTTGGGAGCAGTAAGCTGCACGCCCAACAGGATTCTGTGCAACAGATATCTGTTACTGTAGCTGCGCAGAATCAGTTTCTTCTAGCGGATAATCGCGGGATTTCTACAACGGTTTCATCAAATTAGTTGAGGGCTTTTATTCCTTATATATAGGTGTATAACTAGTTCTATATCAGATTACAATTCACTTTGATTAGTTAGATTCAAGCAATTAGGGTTCTTATGATATACAGAAACTCTAATTTGCGTTTTCTCTCTGTGATCTTCGTTTTCTCCTCAGTTTAGTGAATTGGTCAATCCTATTGGCCCGTGGATATAGATCACAGTTAAAGTGATCGAACCATGTAAAATCTTACGTGTTCTTCTCGTTTTCTTACTTGCATTATTGTTTTCTTTCTCATATTCATAGTTAGGGATTTCTGAGTGTTCTTGGTGTTGAGTTGCTGAGTTTGCTGTCAAATTTCTATAATTGACACTATCTGTGGGAAACAAACACCACGATGATGAACAACATGAAACTCGACGTACACAAGTTCTCTGGTGTGGAAGAATTCAACTTATGGAGAGTGCATATGGAATCACTTATGATCCAACATGGGGTAGAAGATGTTCTTCTTGATGAGAGTGAGACTTCAACCTCTGGTAATGCAGAGAAAAGAAAAGCGATGGAAAAGAAAGCAAGAAGTGCAATTCTCCTATGTTTGTGTGGAAAGGCACTAAGAGATGTATGCAAAGAAGAAACGACAAGAGATATATGAAAGAAATTACATGCTCTATACATGACCAAGACTCTAGCTAACAAGTTATTTCTCAAACAAAAACTTTTTTCATTCAAGATTCAAGATGAGAAGAACTTGGTTGAAAAGCTAGATGAGTTCTGTAAGATTGTTGATAATTTGGAAAACATTGAGGTAGAGATGAAAGATGAAGACAAGGCTCTACTTCTTCTAAATGCACTGCCTAAATCGTATCAGACATTCATAGATGCATTAGTCTATGGGAGGGCTGCTACTTTAACTCTAAAAGAAGTTCTTGTTTCCATTAAAACAAGAGCAATCTTAGGGATTACAGAATCCAAGAGTCCAACTCTAGGAGAAGGGTTGAATGTAAAGTTCAAAAACTCCAAGAAATCGAATCATAGCATGAAGCAAAACAATCAGAGGCAAGAGACTGCTCAAAACAAACCAAATGCTGACTCCACTGATGCAAAAAAGTGCTTTAATTGTCATAAGGTAGGACACTTCAAAAGGAATTATCCGGAGAAAAAAAAGAAGGTGGCTAGCAACCAACAAGCTTCGATAGCTCAAGAACAATATGATATGCTGACATACTATGCATCAGTAATTGTGAAATCAAGAATGAGTGGGTGCTTGATTCAGGGTGCTTATTTCATATGTGTCCAGTTAAGTCATGGTTTACTGAACTGGAAATGGAGAGAGGTGGCCTGGTGTTACTAGGTGATGATCATTCTTGTAGTGTTATGGGAATTGGAACTATAAAACTGAAGCTACATGATAGAATGATCAAGACACTCACCAAGGTAAGGTACATTCCCAAACTTAAAAGAAATCTTATTTCACTAGGTTTGTTGAATGTTGTATGGTATGAATTCAAGACAGAGAATGATGAAATCCTGGTAACTAAAAATGACAAACTAATCTTGAAATGAAGAAAGTCAAATGGACTTTATACACTGCTTGGAACAACCATCACTGGAGAAACAACAACTGTGATGAGCGAGGAGTTAACCAACCTATGACACAAAAGATTGGGGCATATTGGAGATAAAAAGCTTCATGAACTCGCAAAACAATAACTCTTTGGTGGTGATCAAATAGCAAAGATGGAAAGATATGAACACTGCATCTTGGGAAAATCCACCAAGACAAGTTTCCCAACTGGTAAACATACTACACAAGGACCACTTGACTATGTACACTCTGACATTTGGAGTCCTGCTAGAATTGAAACTCATGGTGGAGGTAAGTATTTCATAACTTTTATTGATGACTATTCTAGAAAAATGTGGGTGTATATACTGAAACACAAGAATGAAGCTTTTGTTAAATTTAAAGAACGGTCGACTCTTATGGAAAATCAAACATAAAGGAAACTTAAACATCTAAGAACTGATAATGGCCTTGAGTACTTGTCAGAGTATTTTCAAGAGTTTTGCCGGTCAAAGGGCATCTCAAGACATAGGACCACAGTGGCTACACCTCAACAAAATGGTTTGGCAGAAAGGATGAATCGAACCTTGCTGGAAATGGTGAGGTATCTGCTCCTTGATACAAGCTTGCCAAAATCTTTTTGGGGTGAGGCATTAACTACTTCAACATTTCTGATCAACAGGAGTCCCTCATCTTCTATTGAGTACGAGTCTCCAAATGAAGTATGGTATGGAAAACCCCCTAACTATGCTTATCTTAAAGTTTTTGGTTGTCTTGCATATGCACACACAAAACAAGATAAGTTAGATGCCAGAACAATCAAGTGCATTTTCATTGGTTATCCAAATGGTATAAAAGGATACAAAATGTGGAGCTTAGAACTGGGTTTTCAGAGATGTTTTGTCAGTAGAAATGTGGTATTCAAAGAGTATATAATGGGCTACAAGCATCATTTGAGTCCTCAAATAATTACATCTCCTTCAGATCAGACCATTGAAGAAGATGAGTCATAAGAGGCTACTGAGATTTAGGTGGAGCCTAGGGATCAGTTGGAAGAAGAAGAGCAAGACAACTCTAATAATACAAAAACTGATCAGAATGATAAAATCAGTCATCAGTCCCCTCAAGATCTGACCAACTACAACCTAGCAAGGGATAGACAAATGAGGATTATTCAAGCACCAACAAGGTATGGAGAAGCTGATATTGTTCACTATGATTTAAGCATAGCACAAGACATAGAATTTGAAGAACCAAAGAACTTCAAATCTGCTATGATATCAAAGGATAGAGAAAAGTGGATTCATTCAATGAATGAAGAACTTCTATCTTTGGAGATGAACCATACTTGGGAATTGGTGAAGAAACCTGAAAATAAAAAGATAATTGGCTGTAAATGGATTTTCAAGAGGAAGATTGAGGTGGTTGAAACTGAACAAGTCAGATTCAAGGCAAGATTGGTAGCAAAAGGATACACACAAAGGGAAGACATTGACTACAATGAGATCTTCTCCCCTGTGGTAAAACATGTGTCAATCAGGATCTTATTTGCCTTGGTAGTTCAAAATAACATGGAATTACATCAGTTAGATATCAAAACTGCATTCCTTCATAGGAATTTGGACGAGGCTCTTTACATGCAGCAACCTGAGGGATTTGCTCAACCAGGAAATGAAGAGAAAGTTTGTTTACTGAAGAGATCTCCTTATGGATTAAAACAAAATCCTAGACAATGGTATAAGAGGTTTGATAACTATATGATAAGTATCGGACTGTCAAGATGCAACTATGACAGTTGTGTGTATTTTGAAAAAGAAGGAAAACTTATTCACACTTATCTACTTCTATATGTGGATGATATGCTTATAGCAAGTAGAAGCAAGTACTGAATAGATAACTTGAAGTACAAATTAAAGCTGCAATTTGAAATAAAGGATTTGGGAGAAGCAAAAAGGATTCTAGGGATGGATATACAAAGAGATAGAAATCTGGAAAAGTTATTCCTTCACCAAACAGGTTACATTCATAAAGTCCTTAAGAGGTTCTTCATGCATACTGCAAAGGGGGTATCTATACCTTTGGGAGCTCAATTCAAATTGTCTGCAAATCAAAAACCAAAAACAGATGAAGAGAGAAAGTATATGCTTGGAGTTCCCTATGCAAATGCAGTTGGAAGTATGATGTACACTATGGTATGTAGTAGACCTGATATTGCATATGGAATGAGTATGGTGAGCAGGTACATGGCTGATCCAGGAAGAATACACTAGGAAACAACTAAGTGGCTGCTTAGATACCTAAGTGGAACAGTTAACTTAGAGACCTAAGTGGAACAACTAACTTAGGATTAGTGTTTAAAAGACATGCTTAATATACTAACACTCTTGAAGGTTTTGTAAACTCTGATTTTGCAGGTAATACAGACACAAGAAAGTCTATAACCGGCTATGTGTTCAAGCTATATGGGATTGCAATCAGCTGGAAAGCCATACAACAACCAGTAGTTGCATTGTCCACCACAGAGGCTGAGTTCATTGCCATGACAGAGACAATGAAAGAATCAGCGTGGCTCAAGGGGATTCTAAAGGAGTTAGGAGTAAAACAAGACAGAGTCATTATCTTTTGTGACAATCAAAGTGCTTTACACTTAACAAAGTATCAAACCTTCCATGAAAGATGCAAACATATAGACATCAAACTCCATTTTGTAAGAAATATGATTGAAAAAGGTGAAGTGGAGGCTAGCAAAGTTGGAACTGAAGACAACCCTGCTGATATGCTTACCAAAGTATTACTAGAAGCAAAATTCAATCATTGCAGAAATCTAGTAAGCTTGGCAAGCTGAAAAGAAGACAACACTTAGAGCCTTAAAGTTTGCAAGCGACCTGGGATCGATCATTTCCGAGCTAAGGTGGAAAATTGTGACTGGCAGCTAGGAAATTCCATATGGATTAATGTTGTTAGCTGTCTGGAGCAGTAAGCTGACAGAGTTGCAGGATACTGGATGAGAACAGTAAGCTGAAACAGTAAGTTGGGAGCAGTAAGCTGCACGCCCAACAAGATACTGTGCAACAGATATCTGTTACTGTAGTTGCGCAGAATCAGTTTCTTCCAACAGACAATCGCAGGATTCCAATAACGGTTTCATCGAATTAGTTGAGGGCTTTTATTCCTTATATATAGGTATATAACTAGTTCTACATCAGATTACAATTCACTTTGATTAGTTAGATTCAAGCAATTAGGGTTCTTAAGATATACAGAAACTCTAATCTGTGTTTTCTCTTTGTGATCTTCGTTTTTTCCTCAGTTTAGTGAATTGGTCGATCCATATAAAATCTTGCGTATTCTTTTTGTTTTCTTGCTCGCATTATTGTTTTCTTTCTCATATTCATAGTTAGGGATTTCTAAGTATTCTTGGTGTTGAGTTGCTGAGTTTGCTGTTAAATTTCTATATTATTGGTACCTCAACGTCCAAGAATTCATGGACTTGGGACATTTCAAAATGTTAAAGTGTGTTTTTTAATCGTTAACCATCACAAAACAATGTTTTTACACATTTTATAAAAGAAAAATAAGGTTTTTATTAAAAAAAAAATTCAAACACCTTATATGCCCTAGAGCTCCAACATGAGCTTTATATTTTGATCTGAGTTCCGTGATCTAACATGAACTTTGTGATATATTCGAACTTTGTGATCTAATGCAATGTACCTTCATGATCTAATTATCGTTATCTGATCATCATAATCTAATTTGAGTTTCATTATTTAACCCGTAAGCTTTATAATCTAACTATCGCTACCTAACCATCATAATCTAACTTGAGTTTCAAGATCTAATATGAGTTTCATGATCTATGTCTGAGTTCATATACAATTTGTGATCGTGAATTATTACTCAAAATTGCACTTTTTTTTAATTCAATGCCCAAACTAACAAATTAAACGAACTCGTGGATGAGATTCCTAATTTAATCAAAAATTAAACTAAATTAAGCATCAAATCTGTAATTTAATAGCAAATAAAATTAACTCAAATCGTATGAATTCAAATCCCTAACTAAAATGTTCTTGTTGTTATATGTTGTCGCCGTCACTTGCTATTTTTGGAGGAAAACCTCGAATGATGGTAGTAGAGTCAAATCACGATGGGTGGTTTGTGAGTGTGTGGAGGTACTCTTTGAGATCTATTTATGTTAGTGAGATCACTTTTCCTTGGTCAAAATACACCAACTTAAGTTTAAGGCTAGTTAAGTAATTCAGTCTCAAATTTTGGCAAAAACTTGCGTTTTTTATAAAATGAGCATTTTTCACTTGAGTCTAGTGGATATTCTACCACAGTTCATATAACAACTCGCTTTTCTACCACAAAAGGTGAAAAACTTACATTTCTATCACATTTCAGAAAATTTTGATAATTTTGCCCCCTAAATACAATTCTGATAACAGTAAAAAAAAATTAATTTTTATCGGTCATGTTATGTAATGCTTGGTATAACTCTATATGAAGCAATCATGCAAACACTTATGGATCATATAGCGTAACCTTTATAAAAACACAATGGTTTACACAATAGTTTTTTTTTCCATATCTTGTAAGCTCTTATTTATCGTGTAATCCATATTGGGTTACTTGATATGATTAGATTTATACTATCTTCCGCGATATAATCCGAATCACATGACGATTTATATGATATGACGGTTTACACAATATGATTTGATTTAAATTATTTTACACAATATATTTGTATAGGGGTTACACAATATGAATTATATATGCGCTACACGACATGAACCATATAGTATTACACGATATGAAAAGAATATTGATCATTAGTGTCAACCACCGTATTTTTTTCATGATATCATAATTGTACTTAAAGACAAATTTGTCAATTTTTTTGAAATGTGGTAGAAAAGTATTTTATCCTTTGCGATAGAACAATAAGTTTCTTATATTTTGTGGTATAAATGAGTTGTTTTCCCTTTATCATTTTATGGTACATTAGAAGGTTATTGATTTTTCCCCAATAACCAAGTATTTTTATTTATATATATTAGGTAGAAACATCTCTACTCTTTTTTTTTTTTAAATGATTTACCTTTGTAAAACTGCCTCATAAATAAATGTGAGACGACCAATTCATTACCCATAATACATAAATTAATTTGTAAAAATAGGTTAGAATGTGGTTATTGAATTTGAGACACTGTCTCATAAATTATTTCTTTTTTAAAAATAGATTATGCATATGTACTTGAATAAACTACTAAACTATTTGGAATTTGAAACGATAATACATAACTAATTGTTGCTATTTATCTCATTTAGCTTCAACCTCTGGTTTGGAGAATTAACCCAAATCTTCATCATCAAAGCATTGTTCAACTTTCATTTATTTTTCTAAAGATTTGGAATTTGTAGAATCCTATTTCCAAAATTAGGATTCAAGAATGCTCAATTTTTATTAAATGTTTTCTTGTGTGATTTTATTTATTATTATTATTATTATTTTTTTTTTACGAACATGATGAAATACAACACATGTAACAATCATCATTAAAAGAAAGTGAAAAGAAAAAGAGTAGCAACTATTGGTAAATGACAAGCAAAAAAAGAGGCCAATAATTTAAGTATGACAGTAAAATATAAGTGGGATCAAGATGAGAGTTAGTGGAAGAGTGTCAGAATAGTAATCTCACAGACTTCTTCACTCACCTTTCATCAACTTCACTGCCTCACTTTTTACCATAACCAATATTTTCTTATAATTATTTTTTACCATAAAAATTAAAGGTAAAAATAAATAGAGCATTGAAATAAAAAGGCTTCACAGCAATTGAATTGAATTAATGGTCCTCTGCCATCTGCTGTTGCTGTCAATCTTCTGCTAAAAATTCTGCAGCTGCATACAAATTAAGAAGGTGGTGCTTTGGACTTTTGTAGTAACTTCCATTGCTAACAAACATAGGTTCAAACTTGAATCAAAGAGGAAAATGAAGTCCTAGAGAGAGAGAGAGAGAGAGAGAGAGTGAAGAGAGAGAAGGGTTGAGAGATCTTTCATGGGTAAGCATTGTTTTTGAAGAAGAGAGGAAAGTGGGTGTGTTTGAAGTAGTAAAATCTGAGGGAAAAGATTCCACCTTTCTTAAAAAAATTTAATCTTTTAATTTGGGTTGTTTCTTGGAAGTTTAAATATTGTGTGGGTTTCTTTCTTTCTTTCTTTACTTTGTGAAAATTTCATCATCTTTCTTTATAGAGAAATTCAACCACCCTGTTTTTTACTTAGCAAAGAGGGAACTTTCAACAAATCTTTTCCCTTTTGCTTCACCATCCTCTCACGGGAAATACTCCTTTTATTTTTCTCTATTCTCATCTTTTCTTCTTCTGGGTTTTCTGCAGGAACAAGAGAGAGATGAAGTGAGCCACTCTCTCTTCTATTACAGCTGGTCTTGTGTGTGTGTGTGGAAACAAGAAAAGGAGGAACAAAAAAAATTCCTTTTTGCTGTTTCTGCACTCTTCACTCAAAGAAAAAAGCACCCCATTTAGTAGTGA
Source organism: Scutellaria minor (assembly GCA_954870855.1). Lineage (NCBI taxonomy): Eukaryota > Viridiplantae > Streptophyta > Magnoliopsida > Lamiales > Lamiaceae > Scutellaria > Scutellaria minor. Next base: position 11,258,010 of record OX940738.1, on the reverse strand, counting down.
AGAGAAGAGAGAGAAGGTGTTTGGAGGGTTGGAGTGGAATCTACTACCAACCCCAAAGACACACAAACACAAAAGAAAAACCAAAACATGGATGCCTATGAAGCCACCAAGATTGTCTTCCAAAGGATCCAATCTTTGGACCCCCAAAACGCGTCAAAGATCATGGGAGTTCTCTTGATCCAAGACCATGGCGAGAAGGAAATGATCCGTTTGGCTTTTGGCCCTGAATCCCTTGTCCACTCTGTGATTCTCAAAGCCAAGAAAGAGCTCAATTTAGCCTCTTCAAACCCCCCCTCCACCCCCTCCTCCCCCTCCCCCTACCCCAACCCCTTCTCTCTCTCCAGACACAGCCTCCCTTCTCCACTCAGCATAACCACCTCCACTTTCTCCGACGACTACAATGCCTCTTCTCCTTCCACCATGAACTCTTCTGCCCCACCTTTCTATGCTCCTCAAGAAGTGGACTTGATAGACGAGCTTCATCTTCAAGATCAGCTCTCTTTTCTCAACGAAAGCACCCCCCCACTCGGCCCCAAAACCTCCGATTTTTACTACCAAGATTTGGCCTCCAGCCCCACCGGAACCGACCCTTTTCTCTGGGCCGCCGCCAACCACCGCCGGAGCTGCTCCGTTAGCGATATCTGCATGGGCTCCGATGACCTGAGTGGAGGGTTTGGGTGGAAGCCTTGTCTCTTCTACGCTAGAGGCTACTGCAAGAACGGCACCAGCTGCCGCTTCCTCCACGGCGGCGACGCCGCCGTGGGGTCTCCGACCAAGATGGAGATGATGGAGCAGTGCCAGGAGCTGCTCCGGTCAAAGTCAACTCAGCAGCAGCAGATGCCTTACTCTCCACTCCCAGCTAACAAGTGTGTGAATTTTCTTCTCCAACACCAGCTTTCTCCTGATAGCCCAAGGTTAGTTAGTAGCGATTAGTGATTAGTTGCCATTCTTGAATTTTTCATGTTTTTATCCACTCATGTTGTGGAATTTTGTAGGGGTTTGATGATGGGGGATGGGATGCCTAAGTTCAGCAGGGGCCGGGCCGAGTTCGGGCTGAACCCGGGTTCGAGGCAGATTTACTTGACATTTCCAGCTGATAGTACTTTTAAGGAAGAAGATGTGTCCAATTACTTTAGGTGCATTCTCTTTGTGCTAAGAAGATTGATTGAATTGCTTGATTGCATTTGTGTTTGCTAATTCGGGCTTGTAGTAATTTTGGTTTTGGTATTGAAGCATTTTCGGGCCGGTTCAAGATGTGAGGATTCCTTATCAGCAGAAGAGGATGTTTGGTTTTGTCACATTTGATTATCCTGAGACTGTGAAGCTCATTCTTGCTAAGGGCAATCCGCATTTCGTCTGCGATGCTCGTGTGCTCGTTAAGCCGTACAAGGAGAAGGGCAAAATCCCGGATAAGCATAGGTTTATCTCATTCTTGTTATGCTTTGTGGGAATCGAAGATTTTAGGTCGAATTTGTTCTGAGATTATGTCGTCGTTCTTTGCAGGAAACAGCAGCAACAGATGGAAAGAGGGGAATTCACTGGCTGTGGTAGCCCCACTGGGCTGGATTCAAGAGACCCTTATGATCTTCAGCTTGGTAAAGATTTATATGCATAAAAAAACTGTCTTTTTTACACTGAATAATCGAGGTTTGATAATTGAAGATGTGTTGCTGTGCTTGAACTGCATTAGGTCCAAGACTGTTCTACAACACTCAGGATATGTTATGGAGGAGAAAGCTAGAAGAGCAAGCTGATTTGCAACAGGCAATTGAGCTTCAGAATCGGAGACTAATGGGTCTACAGCTTCTCGATGTTAAACGGAATAATCACCACCGGACTCTCTCCACCGGTGCCGTTATTTCATCTCCGACGTTCTTCAACCAGAATGGCATACCGAGCAATCGCAGCAGTCCAGAGGCCAAAGGTCTCCGTTTTTCGCATTTGGAACTAATCCCATTTTATAAGACTGAAATACGTATATAAATCGTAATCAAGGTCGTGTTGTTAATGTTATTGCAGAAAATGGCTCAATTGGGACATTGGCAAATCCAGATGGTGCAAATGAGAAAGAATTTTCCACCAAGGATGAGAACAGCAATGGCAGGAACAGCCTCACAAAAGAAAGTAATTCACATGATGAAAGGTATGAACTTTTCATGTAAATTTTCTCCGAATTGAATAAACAAAAACGAAAGTAGAATTTACAAGCGTGTTGATTTCAATTCCAACATAGCTTGGAGCACAACCTCCCCGATAGTCCCTTTGCTTCTCCAAAGGCCACCGGAGACTACTTCACCGCCTTTAACGACACTTTCGAGGCAGAAAAAGGCGGCGGCGGCGTGGCTGCACCACCACCGCCGCCAACTAACAATAACTTGATCACCGGCCCATCGTTGTTTCCCGCCTCGTCGTCACTAGATATGGCTCCTTTCAAATCATGCTACTTCCAAGTGCCTAGGTATAACTCACCAATGATCATTACCTTCCAATGCTGATTATGTCCAAACATTATTGCTCCTAATTGCATGCATTAATTAAAACCCTAACAAATTCACATCCATGATTGTGATATAGGTTTGCCTCTGGTCATGAGACCATTGGAATGTAGGCCTTAGATAATTTGTCGGCCTTTCTAACCACCTTAATGAAGGTAATTCGTACGAGCAGATTACTAGTAATTTGCGATGTTGTTAGTTTTAACTACATTTTTCCAACGCTTTCCATTATTAAAGTTGTTGCTATCTCATTGAATAAGGGGTGGTTGTTCTTGTTCGTTGTTTCGAACAGGCCAAAGATGGATACATGTAGAAACAACCACCGCCACCATTATCGCCGCCACATCACCGCCACCACCACCGCCATTAATTCGACGAGCAAGTGAGGGCCAGCATTAGTACTCACCAAAACTATACTATTACTACCATACAAGTTGCATACATAAGAAAAAAAGGCAGTAAAGAAGGGTGGGCCAGCCATCCATTTTCCTCTGAATTGTTGTATGTTGTACTGTTATCTCCTTTCACATCTGTAGTTGAATTTGTTGGACCACAGGTAAAAAAGAAGAATAGTTAAATTAATTAATTAGTAAAAAAAAATATCAAAGAAAACTGTCATCAGGGGCTGTAATTTTCTCACTTTCCTCACCATTGATGGCTTTTCCTCTTAAAGTTAATATATTATTAGGTAGAAAAGTGCCAGAAAAAAAAGGCAGTTCTTTTTGCCTTTGTGATATGATTGTAATATTGTACTCTAATACAGTGTATATTATCAGAAGAAGAAAAGAAATCTCTTAAATTAGTAAAAAGTCTTATTTTATTTTTTTGTGTTTATGTTTTGGCTAGTGTTTAATATAAGGATATTTTATTCAATTTTTACTAATTTGGAAATACAAACAATATAATTTGAAAGATGATGAAGTAAGAGGTGGCGTATTTTAATTTAAAATTAGTAATAATCAGGATGGGGGTATTTTAGTCAACACGTGACTCGATTATTTTTATATTTAAATAATGTAGACATAGATTAATGTGTCTGATTGGTGTCCCTTTCTGAGTTTGATTAAAGACTGACAATATGGTTTTAAATTTGGGTATAAAATAATAAAAAATAAAAAAATGGTATGAATTTGTCAGTTAGCTGCAGCTGTTGATGGTTTTAGAGAGAGAAAGGGGGGAGGAGAGAGAAAGGGTGGGGTCTGTCTTTTTGCTGCCTTTGATGGAGTGGAAGGGGAAAGGGTCACAACAGGCAGAGCATCACATGGGGGGCTGACAATGCAAATGGACCCCACTTATTTATCTACTGTTGATAGGCTCTGTGGGTCCATACCACCAACACCCATGTGATTGATTCCCCTTTACTATCTTCATTACTATGTTTCCAGTTTCATGGTACTATGCTCTCCATCATTATTCATGGAACTATGTAACTTTGTTTTTTTTTTTTGTTGTTGAAAAATCATATATATATATATATATATATATATATGACTACATTTTTTAATTTGTTAAGCACCTTTAAAATGTCCATCCATTTCATTGATGAAAAGAATGAAATTTTGATCAACATGCATGAAAAACTAATACAAACAGTTGAAAAATGATAAATATCAAAGAAGCAAGCATTTGATCAAAAATATATATATATACTAGTTTTAGATCACGTGCGTTTACGTGGAGATAAATTCAAACTAATGAAAAAAATAATACAAATATTTTATATATATATATAACACTTTTCTATTAGAGTTCTAATTATAATAGGGTTATATGAGACTTTGAATTAGGATTATAATATATAATTATTTAAATATAAAAATCTTAAATTACTATTATAACCTTAAATAATAATCTTTGATAAGGATATATTTGACAATTCATATTTTATAAATAAAATAGATAATATATATATATATATATATATATAATTTGGGTACAAGCACTTTTTTTTTTTTCTGACAGATATTTGTTAAGTGGATTGGAGATTTTTTTTTTTTCTCAATTTGGGTTAAGTAAAATGTTTTTAATCCACTAATATAAAAAAAATATTATCTAAGTTGCTTTTTTTTTTAAAGACAAAAATATCTTTTCAAATTGACTTAAAAAATAAAAGTAACCATTTTTAGCTACTTTTTTAAGGGTATTTATGTCATTTAAATGTAAAATTGCTAAAAAGAAGATGATTTTTATGTTAATGATTTAATACTATTATTTCTATGATTTAGTTAGTTTCTGTGGATGGTGTTAGAAATAAACACTTTCTTTGTTCTAATTCTATTGTTAGCTAGGTAAATACAAAGTGATTAATAATTTATACTAGTATTTAAGGGATCATTATACATGCATTGATATTAAATGTTTGATGGATCTCATTATTTATCATTTCCAATATATAGTTAAATTATCAAACTAATACTCTCGTTGTCCCATAAAAATAGACCTACTTGTAACTAATGTGGAAATTAGGACCAAGGTTTGTAACTATGAGAAAATAAAAGAGAAAAAAATAAAAATTCCCCATTCTTTTGATCAGTGAATCTATATATAACTATGTATTTTTAAATATTTTTGTTCCGTAAAAGTCATGTTTCAAAAAGATCAAAGTTATATTAAATTGAAATTTTAATAATGTTCTAATGACATAGATGTTGGAGACAAGTTGTTTTAATTTTCCAATTATAAATTTAATGGGTGTATGAAGAGGTATTAGTGAAAATTTGATAGCTTATAAAAGACTGTTTTTGGAAGTCATGAAGTATATGTTGAATGTATGATGTATGTAACATCTTCAAGATATCTAATAATAGTATTCTATCTCATGAACACATCAATCTTAAAAGCTAGTAGAATATGTGATAAATTTTATTGCTGGCTATTTTGTACATGATTAAGTAATTTTCATGTTCCTACATAAATTGGGGGGGGGGGGGGGGGGAGAGAGAGAGAGAGAGAGAGAGAGAGAGAGAGAGAGAGGTCTTTGTCCAAGTTAGGGAAGAGACAAGGAAATAAACTAAGGTATTTATTTAAGTTTTGATCCAATCATGACTAGATTAATCACATAAATAACATACTCTACATGTTACCTGGTCCAAAAGGGTAGTTTCTTTAGAATTTTTGGACATTTTATGTCCTTCAACAATTCATTGATTTTGGTCCTAGCTTGTGAGGGACAAAAAAGAAACAAAAATTTATTTACGAGAGTTTTGGTTCTAAAATGATATGTTATCTCACGTTTCGGATAAAAATATAAATAAAACTCAGTATTTTTCAAAAAAAGAAAAAAAAAGTACTTTGTTATAAGAAGTCTTTTATAAAAGATTTGAGAGGATTTTTCGACAACTAGAAAGTTTTTTCTCTTCAAGAAATAACGAGAAAGGTAAAGTTTTACTATAAATGTACATTCATAAATATGTATATATACATTGAGAAAATGAAATGAGACATTATTGATATTATTTTATGCAATTGACTTACGTATTTTGATCAGTCATTTATAAGATTCATTTATAAATAATACTTTAACAAAATAACAATAAAGAGAAATAATTAAATGAAAGTATATCACACATAATAATGTGATTCCTAAAATGTTTTAGTGCCAAAATTGACATATATAGATTCGAAAATAGTGAAATTGTGGTGGTTTCTTTTTGAAATTGCATAGTGGGCTCCTGTTGTTGAGTAGTAAAAGAAAGGAGTGGTAAAGAAAGTAGACAGACTGGCAAAAGTAGATGTGAATGAGCCCACTTTGATTTTCTAATTCTATTGTTTTGAATTTTGAGATAGTGCTACTTAATTATTTCTTTGGATTTTCAATGTTGTACTTCATTTTTGGTAATATAGTTTCATCATAAAAATGTCAACCATGATATAATAAAACAAAGGGATTGTGGGCTCCCTAAATCATTTTTTGTTGGGTTTTGATATGGAACCCATCTTTCTGATTTTGGGTTTTATATATGTTAAAATTGAAAATTTTGGATTTGAGTTTGATAAGTAAAAAGATGGAACAAGTGTATAAATATTAAGCTATTTGAGTTTGACTTGTGTCCTGCCTAGTTTAAAGTTGTTATAAACTCAACTTTCTTGATGATTATACAATCTATAACATAATTCTTCAACCTTAATAACGATTTAGAAAACTATTCCACTTGATTCAGTTCTATTGAGAACATTAATGCTATTATAATATGTCTTGTGTATAAAATAATATTTTTAGTATATGTATAATATGTATTAGTTGTATTAAAGTAATAGATACAACATGATTTGCAATTGAGGATACCAACACATATGAAATGCTAAGTGTAAGAATTTTAAGAAATCTTAAGTTGAGTACGAATTGAGTGATTTGAAATTCGATATTGAAATAAATGTAATTCATATCCATCCTGATTAAAGTGTAACTAAAACTCATTTAAATGACTTACAATTAGTTTAAAATGAAAGTGATGAAATTTCAAAATCCATATTAATTCAAAAATTATAGATTTTAAGTCATTTCTCAAATTCAATCCAAAGAATTTAGAGTATATGATTTTTTTTTTTAAGCTGAGTAATTTGATACTGAAAAGTTGGATTTAATACCTCCAATTGAAATTATGTGAAAGTACTTGCAACATTTTAGGACATCAGTATAAAGCTAATTGGGCCTATTTTCACAAAATGGCACTGGCTATTACTTATTAGACATACTGATTGAGTTCTGTGGACTAGTGCTTCAGCCTAGTGGACTCATTTCTTTATTAAAGAACAGCTCTAATTATTATTGGATATTACAAATTCGCCAATATACTCCCAAAAAATTATACAGGACCATCTGATCTAGGGGTGGTAAAAAATACCCGAATATCGAACTTATCGTACCAAAAAAAATACTGAAAATACTGAATTTTTGATACGGTATCAATATGGTATTTTCAAAATTTTGGTATTTCGCTATATACCGAAATACCGAAGATATTATCATTAATTAAAAAACATATTAATTCCACATTAATAAATAAAAAATATTATATTTTTCATTTTGATATACTGGTATTTTTAGTATATTGAAGTTTTGATATACATTTTTCATTTCGGTATAACGGTATTGCCGATATATCGAAATTTTCTGTATAAAACGATATGACTACTTGTGATACTGAAATTTTCGGTATAGTAACAATGTGGGTTTTCACATATCAAAATTTTTAGTACCGTATACGGTATGAGATTTTTGGTTCGCTATACCATACCGACCCCTAATCTCATAAGTATAGTTTTGTGAGATTGAGTACTAGAACCTTAACCTCATTTCACAAGTCAATCTATGTTTTGTGCGATAAGAAACACAAAAATTTGAGTGAGTCTCTTGTGGGACCGTCTCACGGATAATTTATTGTATTGCGTGAGACATGTCAATGCACAACTCTATCACCCAAAATCCAAACCCTACAATTCATATGTTGTTTGTGGATGATGAAGTTCCATCTCACAGTAACTATCTGTGAGATCGTCTCACATGAGTTTTTGTGCAAAAAATTATACATGTCACGCCCCGTTTTCGTTTTAAATTAAAATATATCAGAGTTGTCTTTGGGCATGCAGAGGGGAAGAAAAGAAGAGAGGAAGAAGTATACTTTTTGAAACTTATAATTAAGATAGACAGATAACGTTTTAAATTAAATAAAAGACATCCTTTAAAAGTTTACGAAAAGATTACGTATACAACGTCTAAATCTAATACTCAAAATAAATCAGTAGAGATAGCTTAAGCATATAAATTCATTACAGTTTTTCCAAAACATCGGCTCATTACCGGAAGAAAGCAGTTTAAACTAACAGCGGAAATTAAACAGGATCCATCACGAATTACAGCAGTTTTACAAAACATATTACAAAAGCTTAGAAACTTGGTTCGAAGTTCAAAATATATAAAGACAACAGAAGTCTAGATACGGCACCCCTCTCGCAGCATATCTTAGTTTTCATTGTTTCCTGTAGGGTGAGTACAGATAGGGGTGAGTGCTTTTGAATACACTCGTGGGAGTAGTTTCCGTTTTCAAGATTATTTAACAGAATAAGTATACGAACGATAAATAACACATCACGTAATTCACAACACTTAAGAATGCATTGCACACATAAACTCTTCGGTGCGGGTAATCCCCATCTTAGCCGGATACGATTTCAATATCGTTAGTATATTTTACGGCTCACTACACCCTCCGTGAGTTTTTTACGGACCATGGGTCCCTCCGTGATGAGGGTGGACTTTTGTCCACGTATAACATTAACCATAACATGATGATCACATAATATCACAGCACGTAATCCCAAGGCACATATATCCAAGCAGTTCATAACATGCAATTATAGATAGGCTAGCATTGAAAATGTATCAGCATATCATAGCATATAAAACATAATTAATAACAGAAACATTAAAGCCGTTAAATTCAGAAGTTACCCCCACCTGACTGGTGGTGTTTGACTTCGTGTAAAGCAAGCTCTAAAATAAATATGCACGCTCCTACTCGCGATAGCCTACAACAAGCAAAAGTGATTTATTAGCTTCGTTTTAAAAGCGTTACGCTTTATTAATTAAAGTACTCTCTCGGAAGGAAAACGATGATCGAAAAGAAAGTGATTCAAAAGGCTTGAAACTTGATCTTATATCGAAGAGGGTTTGATTACGGTTCTATAGGCGAAAGAATGGACTTAAACGGATGAGAAACGAGTGAAAACGGTGCATTTTAGGGTTTAGGGGCAGTTTCGTAATTTCTGGCTAGGGTTGACTTTGACCCGGGGTGAAAAAGTAATTACGGAGAAGTTCTGGGGTCAAAGTGGGATTTCTGGAAATTTTGGGGTCGAAATGAAATATCCAGAAGTCTTGGGGGTGAAAACCAAAAGGTTGGAAAGTTTTGGGGGTGAAATTGGGATTTCCAAAAGTTTGAGGACTAAACTGGAAAGAGGGAAAGTTGGGGGACCAAAGTGAAATTTTTCCAGAATTGCAAAGGGGTCCCTGGGGTTTTGGATATTGCAAATCCACCCCTCCCCTTCCAAACCCCTCCCCCGCCACTGCCAACCTCCATTGTCGCCGCTTCGAAGCTCCGCCGGCGACGCCACGTCGCCGGCCACCACCCAACACCACCACCACACGCTGGCGCTCCTCTCGCCGGCCACCACAGCTCACGGCGGCGTTGGATGCGCCGCCCACAAACACAGCCAACCTAACTCACACACACAACACCTCGCCGGCGAGCATCGCCGGCGACACCAAGCACGGCGCCGCCCTCACGGCAGCGCCCCCAACCACCACACACACACACTCGGCGACGACATGCAGCGGCGAGGAGAGAGAGAGATCGGGGAGAGAGAGACAGACGCGAGAGAGTGGAGAGAGAGAAGAAGGAGCAACGATTTTCAGACGGCGATTGCCGGAGATCCAGCCGACCGATCAACGATCCGAGGCCGGATTCGTGAAGAGCTCGATGAGAGCTTCAAATGCATGTGTAGATCGGCTCGATCGGAGAAGAGACGGAGGAGATCGAAGAGAGAGAAAGAGGGGTGGAGAGAGAGGGTTTCGCCGGCTGTTTTTGGCCGATTCACGGCGGCTCCGGCGGAGGAGGGGAAATTCGAGCCCGGAAATGGAACGGGCTCAGCGAGGGCTTCGATTCGATGTATGGTTTGTACGAAACGGGAAGGAGACGCGGCGACGCCGGTGGTGGCGCCGCCTCCGGCACGGCGGCGACGCGGCGGCGCTCCGGCCACCGGCCGCCGGAAAACAGGGGAAGAGGGAGAGAGTAAAATCTTGTTTTTACCTTGTGTGAAATTGACCAAGTGTGGTAACTCTCCTCAACACTTGGGTGTTTTATCCTTTTTTTGGCAATTATTCAATTGGCCCTATCTTGGGCCTCGTAACTCCGATCGGCCCGATTCTCGTTTCATTTTCATCGTCTTTCGATCGCGATCGTTCTCATAACATAAATTATACGTTTTTGTTTCCTTTATGATTTCGATTAAATTACACAAGTTCTCTGAATTAATTACATTTTCGATAAATTAAATCGTGAAATTATATGATAATTATAGGCAATCATACGATAAATTATTTCGCGCATTAAATCGATTAATCTGAAACGCACAAAATTTAAATCACATAATTAAAGTTGAATTATTTAATCGTCAAGTTATGCGTCGTTTTTCCTGGGCGCTACAATACAACCATCTCACAAATATAATTTCTCGAGATAAAACTTACTATGATACTACCTGCAATTTCAAAATCATTTTCACAAGTCAATGTTTATTTTGTGTCTCGTAAATTGCGGAATGACCCATCTTATAAAATTAGATTCGTGAGATAATTTCATAATAATTTTACCCCACGATAAACTAGATTATTAAGTACCGAATAATAAATATTAACTTAATAAAACTATATTATCAAATAATGGATGATGAATGTCTGTTAATATATGTTGCCAAGATTATCATGACTTGGGCATATATACAAGTAAAATTATCTAAAATATAACCATCACATATTGATAATATTTGATTAAGAAATAAAACGCAATTAATTTTAGAATAAAAAGGAAGTACAGTTTTAATTAGAGAAAAAAATAGTCTTCTAACTTTGACTTATTATATTTCTAGTCTTTTATCCATCCATGTCCAAATTTTGATTTTATAATTTTAAAAACTCTTGATTTTTAGTCGGTGTAGTAGGTTAAGTGACACATTGTTATTTATTTAACATTCAAAGTTCAAACTATATATTGAAAAATAATTGAAAGTTCATTAAAAGTAAAAGTTCTATTTATTCACTAGTAGCAAATTAAAGAAAAACTAAAATGTTGTTTGAAATAATTGTTTAATTATTTTTTAAAATAAAAATAGATAACTTCATGTAAATAAAAACAATCATCAAGACATAATTTTGGATATTAAGTAAACAACAATGTTTTATTTGATAAACAACTAAATGTATATAAAATGAAGTAGTATAGTTTAAGAACTTAAAAACCAGTTAAAAAAAAAAAAGGAATTAAATCAAGTGCATATATGACTCTAAATTTCCCTCGTCACAAATTTTTTTGGAGGTAAAATTGGATTACAGTCCAAGTTATACCTGGAAAGGAATCCATTCAGCACAGTCGCTTATCAAAATGGAAATTGGGGAATAACTCGAATATTAGGGTTTCAATTGATCCCTAGGTGAGTGCAGATTCTATTTCCATTCTTAATGGAACAATAATCTAATTTTACTTAATTAGAATAATCTAAAAGTTGAGAATATTATTCATTTCAAGTTCTAAAATCTAGGATGTGGAGTTAATTAAGGAAATTTTCTCAAATACTCTTTTGCAATTGCAATGTATTTACTTGCTTTCAAAAAAATAAAAAAAATTCATATAACGACAATTTGCTCCCTTGAAGTTTCAACTACGTGTAGGAATGTGGTTGAACTTGTTTAATTTTCAATAGGCTCTAACATACCGTTATAACTTATGTGGTTTAATAAAGAATATCGATCCAGTTTTAAATCAAATAAAAAAATATATAAATAGAAGGGCATGTGTGTTCATGAAGTGTGGTTGAAAAGTCAGTTTTACTCAATCTTCCCGCCTATTTCGATGGGGTTTGAATCTTTCCTTCCTTCAACTCCATCCAGATCAATCCTGCAGAAATTTCACAATCATGCAAACCGATCTGTTTCTTATCTTCGATTCTTCTTGAATTAATCTTCAAGGCATACACTGTTCTATTGCTGCTGCTGTTATGGAGGATTATTTGAAGAAGAATTTCGAGGTCGATGCAAAGAGGCCATCTGAAGAAGCTCTGAGGCGATGGCGATCGGCGGTCTGGCTCGTCAAAAACCCTCGCCGCCGCTTCCGTATGGTCGCCGATCTCGCCAAGCGCGCCGAGGCTGAGCGCAAACGCCGCAAAATCCAGGTTCCCACTCTCTTGTGTGTGTATGTGTGTGCGATTTGTATGCATATGTATATGATAGTGGATAGTGGATAATTATCTGATTAAATTTCGTTTTTATATATTTATTTATAATCGGTAATAGTTGAATTCAAATTCTGAGTATCTCATTCAATTTTCCTGGGAGTAAATTTCAGGGGTATTCAATCTGATAGAGTTTGTAATGTCAATCGTCGTGAGTGGGCTTATTGAGGACTTGTATACCACTGCCAATTTTTTCAAGGCAGACAATTTCTGCAGACTTTTCTGCAATTCATACCCATACACGTTAAACGTATATTGTCAACTTGACCTTTAAACCCAATGTAAAAGAAAATCTAGGTCACATTTATTGGTCTACCCGCTGGCTAGCTTTGTGTTTCCACGATGCAGGTTAGCTGTATTTGCTTTATTGATTTTGAAATTTTAGCTGGCATAGTGTTTCTGCATGTAGCAGAGGACTTTTTTGTGATGGAAATGCTTTGTTTTGCATGGACGAAACCTAAGAACCATTTATATATGTTAAAGCATAAATTAAGTTATTTCGTTGTCAAAATTTTCTGCTAATCAAGAAAATCAATTCAAAAGTTGGTTATCCTTGCAATTTGTTAAGAATTTTTTGTGATGATTATAGGAATCAACCTCCTTTTCATAAGTTTTTCTGAGAATTCTTTGTATTTTAACATGAATTCTATCCAAATCTACTCATGCAAAGGCTTTTATCCATAGATGACCAGAAGACCAAAGTTATGCCAGCATGCAAAAATATTTAATTGATTTAAATGTTGAAATTATGCTATAAGAAGCAACTCAGGAATTCTTTAAATTAAAGTGTTAGGGACTATTGGTGTGGTTAGTTTGTTCTATGCCTCAGATCCTGGTTGTTATTAGATATTCAATGGTTGTCATTTTAATCTTTGATTTATTGATGTCAAGAGGTTTACCAAATTCCGTCCCTCAATTTTCTCAGAATTGTTGTTAATAAGTTGATTTCTGGAACCATTTGTGTAATTAATGAGCTTATTCCAGCGGAAATTTCTCTGATTTATTGTATATGTTCATCGTACTACATACTCAATCCTACGTATTCTTTACCGCAGCTTGCTACCAATGGAACTCAGGTGTCTTAGGTAGCTGATGTTTTTCTGCTTTGAGCTTGTAGGAGTCATTGATCCTTATAACAACTTAATTTGAGTGTGCCATCTTTCCTTTGAACAGTATGCAATGACAGTATGAAACAATCTTTATCTAGGTTCTGCATGTATATGGTTAATAGTCAAACATTGAAACTTGAGATGAAGGCCAATTTACTTGAACATCTCTTGTTTGCACAATGGAGAAGGCATAGCTAGTACAACCATATATTATTTTAGATTATGGAAGTTTTGTTTCTTAGAGCTTTCTGTTTGATAAAAATCAAATTCAATCTTGCATGAAAAGATTGTTGTTTTAAGACTGATTTCCTACCATGGGAGATAAGTCTGAAAGCGTAGTAGTTGCTCTTATTTTTCTTAGTGATTATTATTAAATGGCAATCTTTTTTTCCAGGAGAAGATTCGAATAGCTTTGTATGTGCAAAAAGCCGCATTGCATTTCATTGAAGGTACAATTAAGCACCATATATGTGCTGGATTGTCATTCAGTTTCAACTCACCTTCCTTCTCATTTTCTGTTTCTTGGGTATTATAGCTGCTGACCGAGCAGACAAGCACAAGACCCCGGACGAGGTTAAGCAAGCTGGATTCCATGTTGGTCCAGATGAACTTGCTACTATAGTACGTTCACATGATATGAAACACCTAGAATCCCATGGTGGAGTAGAAGGATTAGCGAAAAAGTTATCAGTCTCTCTCGAAAACGGGCTATCCTTGAGTGACATTTCAATGAGGCAGAAAATTTTCGGCCAAAACAAATTTGTTGAGAAACCTCCTAGGCCGTTCTGGATGTTTGTGTGGGATGCCATGCAGGATCTTACTCTGATAATGCTAATAGTATGTGCTGTAATCTCTCTAGGAGTAGGAATTGCAACAGAGGGGTGGCCAAAGGGTATGTATGATGGTATTGGAATAATCTTGTGCATTATCTTGGTTGTGGTGGTCACTGCCCTTAGTGATTACAAGCAGTCTTTGCAATTCAGGGACCTCGATAAGGAAAAGAGAAATGTAGCCGTTCATGTGACAAGAAATGGGAGCAGGCAGAAAGTTTCAATCTATGAGTTGGTAGTGGGGGACATTGTTAACCTGTCTATAGGAGATCAAGTTCCAGCCGATGGGTTTTATATATCAGGCTACAACTTGTCAATTGATGAATCAAGCTTATCGGGTGAGAGTGAACCGGTAAATATAAACAAAGAGAGACCTTTTCTCTTGGCTGGGACAAAAGTGCAAGATGGATCAGGAAAAATGTTAGTCACATCTGTCGGTATGAGGACTGAATGGGGAAGATTGATGGTCACTTTGAGTGAAGGGGGAGATGATGAGACGCCATTGCAAGTGAAGCTGAATGGAGTAGCAACCATTATTGGTAAAATAGGTTTAGTTTTTGCTGTTCTGACATTTGTGGTGCTCACTGCTCGCTTCTTAGCTATGAAAGCTATTCATGGTCATATCAAGAATTGGTCAATGAATGATGCTTTGGATCTTCTGAATTTCTTTGCTGTTGCTGTTACCATACTTGTAGTTGCTGTACCAGAAGGGCTTCCATTAGCAGTGACACTGAGTCTTGCTTTTGCTATGAAGAAACTGATGAATGATAGAGCACTCATTAGACATCTCTCTGCTTGTGAGACCATGGGTTCTGCTAGTACCATTTGCACGGATAAAACAGGAACATTGACCACAAACCACATGGTGGTGACAAAGATCTGGATATGTGGAGATGAGAAAAGAGTAGAAACTAACAAGCTTGCAAATATACTCAACTCTTCAATATCTGAGAAAGTAATAAAAACTCTTATGGATGCTTTATTTCTAAACACAGCAGCTGAAGTGGTAAAAGGTAAGGATGGGAAGAGTGAGATATTAGGTTCTCCAACAGAGACGGCTTTGTTGGAGTTCGGATTGCTATTTAAAAGGGATTTTGAAGCAGAACGACATAAGTCCAAAATATTAAAAGTAGAACCTTTCAATTCAGTCAAGAAAAAGATGTCGGTGCTTGTGGCGCTTCCAGATGGTAATTTAAGAGCATTTGTTAAAGGAGCATCAGAAATTATTGTTGGTATGTGCGACAAAATTGTGGGGAAGAATGGTAAATCAGTTCCTATATCAGAAGAACAGAGAAATAACATCACAAATGCCATTAATGGTTTTGCTTCTGAAGCTCTCAGAACACTTTGCTTGGCTTTTAAGGACATGCAGAAAACATCTGATGAATCTTTACCTGATGACAGCTTTACACTTATTGCAGTAGTTGGAATAAAGGATCCATTGCGTCCAGGTGTTAAAGAAGCAGTTAGGACATGTTTAGCTGCTGGGATCACTGTACGAATGGTTACTGGAGACAACATTAACACTGCCAAAGCCATTGCTAAAGAATGTGGCATCTTGACCGATGATGGTTTAGCCATTGAAGGGTCTGATTTTCGAGATAAAAGTGCTCAAGAAATGAAGGATATAATACCCAAACTGCAGGTTTAGTTGTGTTCAAGTTAACTAACATATGTTCAATCTATGCAATGAAAAAGATCAAACAATGTTATTCATTTGAGATCTCTTTTTTTCCAGGTTATGGCACGATCATTGCCTTTAGACAAGCACAAACTAGTGACGATGTTGAGAAAAGATTACAATGAAGTGGTTGCAGTGACTGGTGATGGGACTAATGATGCTCCAGCTCTCCATGAGGCAGATATTGGACTAGCCATGGGTATAGCAGGAACTGAGGTTCGTACATAAAGAATCTCATATCTCTATGTATGCTTTCTTCTGTTCTTTATTAACAATGATCACTTAATTATGCTCAGGTGGCCAAAGAAAGTGCGGATGTGGTGATAATGGACGACAATTTCGCAACCATATTGAATGTAGCAAAATGGGGTCGCTCTGTTTATATCAACATTCAAAAGTTTGTGCAATTCCAGCTCACTGTTAACATTGTTGCTCTCATGACAAACTTTGTATCTGCCTGTGTCTCAGGTAGCCTTAATTCAACAATCTTTGTCTAAATTGGTTGCAAGAATATTGGATGATTAATCGAGTTGGTTGCATGGTTACAGGGTCAGCACCACTGACTGCAGTGCAGTTGCTTTGGGTGAACATGATAATGGACACTCTTGGTGCATTAGCTCTTGCAACAGAACCACCACATGATGGATTGATGAAGCAACCGCCTGTTGGAAGAAATGTTAATATCATTACCAAAATTATGTGGAGGAATATTATTGGCCAAAGCTTGTACCAGTTGATTGTGCTTGGAGTACTCAAGTTTGATGGAATGAAGCTCTTCAACTTAAATGGTCTTGATTCTGATGCGACCCTTAGAACCTTGATATTCAACACATTTGTTTTCTGCCAGGTAATCTTTGAACTTTTCATGCCAAACCTGACAAATTTAAATTTTTCCTTTTTGAAATACAGAGAGAAAACCTGATGAATTATATGCTTGTTTGTGGCTTTTCCAATGGGGTAAAATGCAAAATTTCTCTAATAATTATAAGAATGTGGCAAAATTAGTCATTTTCTTTTACAAGTTGTAAAACATGTCCCTTCTTTTATATTATCGCGTCTTTGTCCCAAAAGTAGTCAAATTTTACATACTATAAATATTCTAGATGATATGATTGGTTCAAAATGACTTGTCATGATAAATTTGTGTAAAACTACAATTATCAATTGTCACATGCGTAGCGTCATGTCAAATTCATATAATTTGAAATCTGTAACATATTTAAATTAGTTGTAGTATATAAATTTCATCTAAATTAAGGATTTCAGATCAAAAAACACGATAATTAAAATGAAGGGACTAGTTTTTCCACTTTTAAAAGAAAAAATGACTAATTTAGCCACTTCTTTAGTTACTAGACTAATTTTGCATTATACTCCTCTCCTTATAGAGAAGAAGAAACGGTTTTTAACTTGTAAAACTGGCACTCTCTCTCATTTCATAACTCACAAAATCTCTCATTTGAATCTGCATTGTGTTATGACAAATTCTTGGCACAAAAACAACAGGTTTTCAACGAAATCAACAGCCGTGATATGGAGAAGATAAACATTTTCCGGGGCATATTCAGCAGCTGGATATTCATTTTCATCATGGTCTCCACCGTCATTTTCCAAGTTGTCATGGTGGAATTCTTGGGCAAATTTGCAGGTACTGTTCCATTAAACAAGAAGCTATGGGCCGTTAGCATTCTCGTTGGAGCCACAAGCTTGATCGTTGGAGCCATCCTCAAATGTATCCCGGTTTCCATGAAGAATGCTCGGATTATCCATCACCATGACGGCTATGAACCCTTACCTTCTGGACCGGACATGGTTTGAACACCTCCATATACTTGCAAAAAGAAGAGCCGCATTATATAAACAGGTGAAGAAGCTATGACTTAGTATATGCTTCTTTCTTTTTCTTTGGAGGTAATACTGTTGGGAGAAGGGGGAATTAGTGGATTATATTATACATTTGTTTTCTTAGAAGTTATATATGATTAGATCTTAGAAGCATATATATATATATATATATATATATATATATATATATATTGCTCTTTTGTTGAGTGATTGATTATAATGCATATTGGTATTTGAACATGCAGGGTATATTGGAGGGAGCAAAATGCTGCATATATTGGATGCAATATTGAATTCGGAATGACAACGGGTTCGGGTTGGACTTTTGGGATGATGCGGGCTTAATCGGGTTTTTGGTTCTCTATTTCGAATCTGTTTTGGCCTATATTTCTTTTTCATCTTATTTCAATTATTTTATAATTATACTTGAAATGTATTATTTTTACTAAAATTATAAACATATACATATTTAAAAAAATTAAGATTATAGGGATTGATATAACCTTATTATTTGTTGTACAAAATGATACCTTTGTTCTTTTATACATTCATTTATTGAAATTCAATATTCAACTCTTGAAGATTATGTGGAATGATCAAATCTATTAATGGTTGCACTCTTAGACAAAGTGTTGATCATCGATTTTTTTTTTATTCAATTTTTTTTTTCCTTTGCAATTCAAAGTTGGGTGTGACTATCCACACATCAATCTTGCTTCACTTTTTTTTATTTTTTAATTAAAAAAATAAAAAAATTCTGCAATCCCAATTTTGTCTTGTGAATAATTTTTTTTAATATTTTATATCCTACTATTTTTTTGGTCTTTCTCCCTCCCGTCTCTTCTTCTCTCTTCCCTTTTTTTTTTTTTTTTTCTCTTTTTGTTCTCTCTTAAATTTTTGCTTAATGAAGAAAACATGATCAGCATTTCACGAGTTAATTAAATATGTAAATCCTGTATAAATTGTGTAAAAAAATTATAAAAATAGATCAAATTCGACAACTCCGTTCGACCCTGAGGTGTGTTCAGCCACTTGGGGTTAGTAGTGCTCAAACGATTCCGAAATCGAACTAGAATCGAAGTGTGGTCAACGGTTCGAAAAAACGTTCACTCGATTTCGGTTGAAAATCGGAATCGTGAATTGTGGATATACGGTTCGGTTTCGGTTAACCACTAATTTATCTAATTTTTTTTAAATTTTATATTATATACAAATAATATTATGTATTTATGTTATTTTACTCTTTAATTTTAAGTTGTATTGATTATTATTTTTAACTTGTATTATAAATTATAATTTTTTTAAATTTATGGTTTGTATTTGGTTGTATTTTGTCACGACCACATTTCTAAAATAACTAGACTTGTAATAGATTTTCATATTAAAACACCTGTAAGCAAGGACAAAAATATCGGTATCGGTGATAATATCGGTACCTTGATTTTACGGATATATCGACGGATATATCGATATCGGTGGATATATCGGTTTTTTACCCAAAAAAATTTAAAAATTTGTAAAAAAAATAGAAAAAAATATCTAGTACTTTATATAATATTATAAGTAACATTAATACATATATTGAACTTAAATTTCAAATAAAAAGATATGTTGACAATAAATTTAGAGATAAACTATTATATAAATGTTGTCTCATATGATTAACATGACAAATTATTATAATATAGCATATCATATCATAAACGACCTAAACAACCTGTAAATCAATTTAAAATTAAAAAAAAATAAAAAATTTGCAGCTCACCTTACAAATTCAAATGGGGGACAAAAATATATGTATGTGCAATAATATCATCACACTTGGCATATCATATCCTAAACAACCTGTAAATCAATTTAAAATTAAAGAAAAAAAAAATTCATGCTCACCGAAACGATATTTGGCGATTTTTTGGCGATTTATCGCCGATAAATCCCGATAAAATGACAAATTTGTATACAACTCTACCGATAACGATATTTTGACGACATTTTCCGATAAATTACCGATAAATCGCCGATATTACAACAGATATATATGTAAGTGGTTTTTTGTATCGGGGGTCCCAAAAATCCGATATATCGCCGATTTTTCGGCGATAAATCGTGATTTTTTGGTCCTTGCCTGTAAGTGAGTGTGTGACCACTTTTTTTTTTCCTTAAATATAATAACATAAATAACTTTTCTTGCACATGAAAACCCGGTACGACTATAACACGTTTCGTAGTGTGCACCATAAAATCAAACCACACTCCTATATTCTACATTAGAGGATCAAACAAAAGAAGTCCAAGTACTTTATCAAGTTGTTTAAAGCAAAATAAGCCCATATCATAGCCCAACAAGTCGTCATCCATGTACACCATCTCCAAACACGTAGGAACTCAACAACACGGTCAGTAAGTCCATGAGCTTATACATCAGCAGGTTCACCTACAATGCATGAACTATATGAACTAAAAAGTTCAGTAAGTAGAAATTATACAAATAACATTAATGATATGGAATGATGTCAATGATGTATGCTAATGAATAAAAACATTTCTTTACAAAATCATTTTCCTTCATTGGGCCCTTGACCACCTAGCTACTAGGCACTGGATAGAGTTCAATATAACATCATTCATCATTAAAATAATAATAATGATAAAATGTGGATTCAAAACTTAAAATTGTAAATACATACCTCTGATTTCTTTTCGTCGTATATTTCTTCCTCTTTCATTTTTGTTTTGTTTTTGTTTTTGCTTTCTTTGTTTTTATTTTATTTTATTTTATTAGTCTCTTAATAATAGGGATTTTAGCATATGACTCAACGTTAGAAGTTGACACACGTCCTTTTCTTTTCCATCTCTTGTGACTCATCATGTTGTTATACAAAGCATAACTAATTCCTTTTTTTTTTTTTCCTTTTAGTATGTTATATAATATATATAGTTTTTTGTTATCATATTAGTAAGTACACATATATAATAACACGGTGATACATGCATATATATTACTAAAACTTATGAGGGACATCTATATATAATCTTTAGATTTCAACATGTAAAATTTTATTTTCCAACCAACAGATAATATATATAAAAATAATGTATACTTAATATCTCCATCTAATGTATTCTCTAGCAAATAATTTGGGACTTTCAATTACGAATTACAAACAAATCCAAGATATAACAAGTTTAGATAATAAATAAATAAAACAAGATATCAATGTAAAATCAAGTATCATTTAATAAACAACACGCAATTCATAAAATGCATGGATCCATGAACTATGTTAGTTAATGCGTCACGAGGGGCTCGGGTCTCATATATTTAAATAGTAACTTCTAATTTTTGAAATTGTAACTTGTAAGTTATAATGTTGTATTGTTGTAACTTATAAATTTAAGTTCTAAATTTTCATTTATATCAAATTATTAACTCAAACAAAATTTTTATGTAGTAATATACATATAATTGTATAATTATATGTAAATTTAATTTTTAAAAATTAAAATTTATATATATATTGAAACCGCCAAAACTAGCAAACAGTCGGTTTACAAACTAGAAACGAAATCGAAATCGAAATCCTCATGGTTCGATTCTAATTTGGCCTTCCACGGTTTTTCGAACCGACGGTTCGAATCATTTGAACACCACTATCTGGGGTCGAACATCTTATATTGTGTTCGACGCTCAATATTCGAACACACTATAAGATGTACGACCCTTGATGGCCAGGATCGAACGGGATATTCCGTTTTATCAAAAAAAATTGTTTTTTTACATGATTTTTATATAATATTTACATATTTAGTCAACCCATGAAATAATTTTCATTATATTGTTGTTTTATTTTTGAAAAAATGAAGAAGAAAAGAAAAAAAGAAAGAAGAGGCTGAAGGGAGGAAAAGAAGGTATGAGAAAGTTTTTCAACATTTTATTTTATTTTTAAGGGTAAAATTAGAAATTAATAATTTTTTTATTTTTGTTTATGAAAACATTAATATTTTGGGGTAAGTTTGGAAAATGATGGGAATGTGGACGGTGCCACGTGCGTTTGAACCGCAGCCTCGTGATAATCATACAACTTCAATAGTTAATTGTTGTGATATTTTTAGTTTATATGATTTGATGTTGGGATTCCAAGTAGGCTATTTAATGTTTGTTTATAAAATGATTCGTCTTCTCTCTCTTTTTAATTAATTTTTTTTAGTTTGTAAAAGTTTATATAAGACTGTCTCACTTAAGATGTCCTTATTTATAACGAAATTTTATACGAATCAGTTAAAGCACAATCAAAATGAGTAAACATGGATCAATACTAATCAACACGGTCAAATATTACTTTAAATATACGTATAACAATTATAAATCTTTGTTTTACTCTTAATAATTATGTTACTATATAAATAAACATATTATATAAGTATGTGTTTTACAGCTCTATAACTATGTGTTTCATTTTTAATAATTATGTTATTATGTAAAATAATTACTATAAATATGACATTTGATGACTTTGATTTACATTGGTTTATATAAACTAGTAGAAGGACCGTGTATTACAAGAATTTAAACAAATTGAATTTAGTAAAATTAAAAAACTTTAAATATTAAATTATTTGTATTTTGAAAAAAATATTCATGATTTTGTGGTACATAGCTAACATCTAGTTAATATTAAATATAATTTCTAATATGTGTGAATAAATAATGTTTTGCATATTAAAATATTTTTTAAAATTTTATTTTTTGGTTTTAAGAATATAGATTTAATATTGTAACCTTAATAATAATAATAATAATAATAATAATAATAATAATAATAATAATAATAATAATATTAAATTGTATATTTATTGTTGATTTTTAGAGAAAAATAAATCATATATTTTTTAAAACATTTTCATCATATATTTAGTTTATATTTTTATTAATACAATTTTTCAAAATTTATCTAAGATCTTAAAATATTTTATATTGAAAGTCAACTATTTTTTTGTTATATTGAAAGTCATTTATCTATTTTTAAATGTATGTTTGAAAATTTAAAAATAAAAGTAATAAAAATGACATGAAATGTGAAATAATTGTGGGTTTGTTACATGTTCCTAGTGGTCTTACTTTTATATAAATAAAGGTGCATTTTGCTGCCATAATTATTACATGCATAATCAAAAGTTATATAAATATGTGTTTTACAACTATAAATATGCACTTTATTTTTAATAGTTGTGTTGCAATAGTAAATTAATTTACTATAAATATGAATAACTCAATAGCAGACATAAGTATTACCTATATAAGTATGTGTTTTACAGCTAATATGCATTTTATAGTTGTGGGAGGAATGACATATCTCTTGACCTAAAATTCCAAATTGAGAGCTTCTTATTTTGTTGGAACGTTAAGAAGAAAAACTAAAAATTTCATGGATATCACTTTTCTCAACTTGCTCTCCAACAAAATAGAAAATTAAGATAATGGGGAAGTTGTGTAAAAACGTTTTGTTTTTCATGTATTTGGACATAATTTGTTGTAGAAAATTGTTATTGAGCTGAAATTTGTGGTATTGAAAAAGTAACTTACAGAGCTTATGATAAGTAGGAAATAGGTGCATTTTATCGAGGACATATTTGTGATTTTATAATCTTTTAGATGATTGAATGCACCGTTTTTGTACCAATATGTGTTTTGTGTCTCCATATACTTCATATATTTTTTTCTTGATTATTTTAGGAGTTTTGAAGTATTTTGGAGTCGAGGAAGATGATCATGGGACGAGGAAAAGTCAATTGGGCCTAACTTAATTTCTAAAGCCCAAGAGAACTAAAGAAGACTAAATTTGGCCTTAAGAGTAAAGGAAAGAAGGGCCATTACTCAAGAGAAAGAAAAGAAGAAAACTTTTCCTCCAAACCAAGGGAGAGGGGCGCTGTTCACACAAGGAGATCAGAGAAGGAAAGATTTTCTAAAAAAAAAAATCTTTTCTTATCCTGGGAGCATTATTCACGCGGGAGAAGGAAGGGAATGGAGAGAGAGAGAGAGAGAAACTTTGAGGGAGAGAAATTCTATTATTTTATTTTCTTGGAGATTTATTTTGATGGATCTCACAATTGTTTTGGTGGAATCAATTACAAGGATGATCGGCTAATCTTTCAATTCCGGTTAGTAGGGATGTTTGAACCTATATTTCTTTTATGTTTTAATTAATCTCGTTTCTCCTTCTCGATGTTTGAATGAAATTGATTGTGCTATCTGTGAATATCATTTTCAATTATTGATGCTTAATTTGGATTGACCACTTAGGTTAAGTAATTGATAATTGATTGCTAGAATTTTAGATCATGAATCCTAATTATTGTAATTTAATTTTCATAAGTGGTAAACTAGAGGTTGTGCATCTCTAGGGTAACATAATCCTAGATTATCAAATCGAGCTTGTGCATTCGGAGTTTAATTCATCCTACTGTCTTGGTAATTAATGCATTTAATGAATTAAATCTAGAGAGCTTGTTCTAGGTTATTCAATTAAATAGGGTTAATTAGTAATCTTATCCTAATTTAACTAATCTTAAGAGACGATTCGGTTTAATAGAGCTTGTTGTTAGACTAGGGGTGATAATTCCATGATGATCTGAGAGAGAGGGGTGTTACATTGATTAAGACATAATTGAAATTGGGGGATAACTAAACTGTTAACTGGAATGCTTTTTTTATATATTGATTTCTTGTTTAATTTGTTTTCTAGTTTCATAATTAGTTAGTGATTATCAATTTGAAAACCCCCACCTTTTCTGTCTCTTGAATTGAACATAGGTGGCATAGTTTAATCATCACTCCTCGTGGGATCAACTCCGACTTGCCCTAACTACTAGTTGGTTAGGTTAGGAAGGAAAATAATTAATTTTATTGCGTCGCAACAGCGCGATCAATCGTATGAAATCTTATGGGTGACAACATACTTTTTTAGCAAAGCCTCAATCGTACGATTGCAAAAGTACGTGCCTCGATCACTGATGATGGCTCTTGGAATCCCAAACCTGCAAAAGATATTAGATTTCACAAAAGAAGTCACAACTCTGGAATCGTTAGTACGCGAAGCTTTGACTTCAACCCATTTGGAGACTTAATCAACTGCAAGCAAAATATATGAGTTGCCAAAAAAAGAGGGAAAGGGTTCCATGAAATCCATTCCCCAAACATCAAAAATTTCACAAACCATTATGGGATATTGGGGCATTTGATTTCCACGAGAAATATTACCTGTTCGTTGGCAATTATCACATGACTTACAAAATTTGAATGCATCTCGAAAAAGGGTTGGCCAGAAAAATCCACACTCCAAGACTTTGTGAGCGGTACGTTTGGCTCTAAAATGTCCCCCACATGCATGAGTACGACAAAACTTAAGTATGGAGTAAAACTCAGAGTCTAGAACGCATCATCGTATGATTTGATCTGAACAATGCTTTCATACATATGGATCATCCCATATGTAGTATTTGGCATCACTCCTCAGTTTATCTCGTCGAGCTTTGGTCATGCCTGCAGGATAAACCTTAACAACAATAAAATTTACGATATCAGCATACCAAGGTTCAGAATCGGAATGTGACACCGTGGCATCCAGTGTCAATTGTGTCTGCCAGTGTGATGACGTAGCGAACAGTTGTTCGTCCGGAAAGCTCACGACGAGTGGTGGACCAATTCCAGAATGCACCAGACGACTAAAGTGGTCTGCAACAGAATTTTTAGATCCTTTTTTGTCCTTAATCTCTAGATCAAACTCTTGAAGGAGTAAAATCCATCGAATGAGCCTCGATTTAGCCTTTTTCTTCATAAGTAGAAATTTAAGAGCTGCATAGTCAGTAACCACAATAACTTTAGTTTTCAGCAAGTATGATCGAAATTTATCCAAAGCAAAGACTACAACTAAGAGTTCTTTTTCAGTGGTAGTGTAGTTTGCTTGTGCCGGAGTCAAAGTCTTTGAGGCATAATAAATCACATTTGCAGCTCTTCCAACTCGCTGACCCAGCTTACGGTAGACAAATTAAATTTATGTCCAATTTAATGATGTCACATGTAAAATGACATGTTAAAAATTAATTTTCTATTTATATTTTGGAAATTTATATTAAATTAATTTCTAGAGTAAATAGATAGCAATTGATATTTTAATATATTTTCTTGACCAATCAAATGTTGTCAAGTGTCCAAATCACATTACTTGACAATCAAGATTAAATCTTGCAAATATGGAAGTGATATACCAATAAATTTGGTAATAAAATCACATTTTTTGAGTTTTGATTAAGGAAAAGATATCATCAAATCATGGATGACCAATCAAATTGCATCATTCATCAACTATACATGTAAAGAATTCATATTCTAAAGATATCAAATCATGGATGGTCAATCAAACTACATCATTCATCAACTATACATGGAAATAATTCATATTCTACACCTATAAATAGGGGTCTATTGTCATAATCCAAAAGACACAAGACAAGAATCAGGATTTCAAGACTCAAGAATTTCTCTCCAGGATTCAAGGATTCTTCAAGGCGTTCTTTATAGAAAATCACTACAAACGATGTTCGATTAGAGATAAAGGTGCTAAACCCCTCTTGTCGACATTTTCAAATCAAGTTTAAGGCGTTCTCTGTGCATTCAAGGCATCCTTCGTGGAGGTTTCTGAAATCATTTTTGAAGATTTACTTTCAAGATTCGTATCAATTTGAAGAGAAGAATTAGAGAAATTCATAGAGATTTGCACGCACTCTATTTTTGATTCAAAAAATATTTAATTTGCATTGCTTTTGTGTTTAGATATTTCAAACACAAAATTTATTGTTACACTTACAACTTCACAAATAACATGAGTCCAACTTTGGACTAATCTCGATGCGACCGTATTCCAGGACATAACCTTACACCAATACTTTTGTTGTCATGCACGATTAGAATGTGTCCTAGGACACAACTGTGCTCCAAACATAGAGACTTTTTCAAGAGATGTGAATCAAATAGATCCATCTTACGTGAGACGGTCTCACATGAGACTAACTCTTTTTACTTTTACTATTAAATGAAGACACAACATTTTATCACTTATTAAGTTTTTATTTATGTTTTTCTATGTATTCATTAAATCCATAAAAATAAAAGAAATTGTTAGAAGAATATTACTAAATTTCACATAAAAATTTGGTAAATATTGGGTAAGAGTCTCTCACGGATCCCATTTTAAGTGACGGGATGACTTTGACCTAGTCAATGACTTCGTGAACGGTCAACACTTTGGTTAACGCCACAGTCAACGATCAATACTTTGTTCAATGTCAGGTTAACAAAGTCAAATGAAATATATATATATATATATATATATATATATATATGAGGTTATATTTTTGTATTATGTAATACTTTTATGTATATGAGATAATACTTTTGATAAATTATAATTTGACAAGTGATAATATGTATCATATAATACTTTTGCTTCCAAGATTTTAAATCCTTGATTAATTTGGGTTTCACATGTTATATGTTTATTGTCATCATGTTATTCTCTTGTGTGTATTATGAATACTTTTGAAAAATTACAATGTGATAAATATTACCATGTAATACATTTGTTTGTATAAGATAATACTTTTATATGTAACGAGTACTACTTTTGGTTCTATGACTTCAAATCAACAATATATTACTTTGAGAAATTGTAATTTGATAAGTAATACTTTTATTATCATAATGTTATACTTTTATTAATATTATTTGAAAGTATCACATGATACACATAAACGTATTATCTTATTAGAATAAAATATTACATTATGAAAAAAAGCACTATATAATACTTTTATATATATATCATGTAATATGTTTTGAAAGTATCAAATGATACACATAAAAGTATTAGGTATGTCTTTTTGGTCAACAACGTTAACTGATCGTTGACCATTGATTGTTGATTATTTATCGGGTTGGGTTAACCCGTCTAACGGAACAGTCTCACATAAGTGAGCTCACTCATAATTTAATGGTATGAATATTATATAATTGTAAAATATAATTGATGTTTAAAATATATAGATATATTCTCCATATTATAATTGATTTGAATTACTATTTGAAATTTATTGATACGCCCTTCATATTATTATTGATTTGTAATCAATGTATATTATTGATTTGTAATCAATGTTTGAAATATACAGATATATCCTCCATATTATTATTCACTTATAATCAATATTTAAAGTACATTGATTTATCCTCTATATTATTATTGATTTGCAATCAATATTTACATGCAACATATTTAATAAAATAAAATAAAATAAAAACTTTATACATGCAATTTAAGTTGAAGTTCTCCACTTAAATCATCAAATAATCTACATAAATTAAAAACAGAGTTTATAATTTAGACTAATTATTCATCAATACAACAACCTCCTCTATATTATTATTGATTTGTAATCAATATTTACAATCTATATCTACATGCAACATATTTAATAAAATAAAATAAAATAAAAAATGTATACATGCAATTTAAGTTGAACTTCTCCACTTAAATTATCAAATAATCTACATAAATTAAAAACATAGTTTATAATTGAAACTAATTATTCATCAATACAACAACCTTCAATGTATTGATTTTATAATTTGAACTAATTTATCAATACGAAAACGAAAACCCACAAATAATTATCGATATTTTCATGATATTTCACGAATTTTCATATAATTTATACCATGAAACCACCGATATCAAAATCAATACCGATATTTATCGATATTTCCCTGATATTTCACCTATTTTCCTACAAATTGTAGGATAAACTCACCGATATAGAAATCAATATTTCGCTGATATTTCCTCAATATTTCACCTATTTTTCTATAAATTGTAGGATGAAGTCACCAATATTGAAATCGATATTTTGCCAATATTTTAGTGATATTTTAACAAAATTTCTCGTTTTTTACCGGTTATGTGGAAAAATGAAAATAATGGAGATATATCGATTGCACCTGTTTTTGTATCGATCAAGTGAAAAAATTGTATCTATCACGTGAAAAAATGGAAATATCGAGGAAATGTCGAAGATATTTCCGGATATTTTCATTCATGTCTATTGTTCATTATTTAAGATGAATTCAAATATATACCCATCTTTTATTTTAATATACCAATCATGAGATTGAAATCAATTAAGGAATTACTATTACATTCCTTGTCAATACCAATCATAGGAATTATTATTCTTGTGCTATTCCATTCTCATCCTCATTTCATTCCTTAATTTATTCCATTCATCTTCAATTCCATCCAGTCATACCAACCATGTTGTTAGTGCACATGATAACATAACACCTGTCTGCATAACACTTGTCTGCAGTAGTGGAGGTGCAAAATTTTACAGGAAGCTGCTGCTTACATAGTGCTATTGAGTATACTCGGAAGATGACGAGAAACCAGTGGTTATTAAGCACTATTGAGTATACTCGGAAGATTACGAGAAACTAGTGGTTATTCATTATCTCGAGGCCGCTATTGAGTATACTCGGAAGACAACGAGAAACCAATGGTTATTCAGTATCTCGTGGCCACAAATCGAATACTTGTGGTTCTTCCAGCAACCTCAGACATGGTCGTCAAGATAGCCCTCGGTATTACAGACAACTTTCTCCTTCGGATTGTTAAGCATGGAAATGGAAGGTGCTGCCATCAGCACACACTTGAATCAATTGATCAACGAGCATTTGTAGCAGATCTTCGGAGGATGAAGCTGAAGCTCTTTGTCTTGCTATCTTGTTATTTCTTGTCTTGATATCTTGTTATTTCTTGTTTTAGTCTGAATCAGCTCTTTATCTTGCTATCTTGTTATTTCTTGCTTTAGTCT
The DNA here is from genome assembly GCA_954870855.1 of Scutellaria minor. NCBI lineage: Eukaryota > Viridiplantae > Streptophyta > Magnoliopsida > Lamiales > Lamiaceae > Scutellaria > Scutellaria minor. The sequence continues at coordinate 11,228,126 of OX940738.1, read as the reverse complement.
GGATCTGTGATTGGCAGCTAGGAAATTCCGTGTGGATTGATGATGTTGCAGTAAGCTGACAAATGAGCAGAATACTGGATGGGAGCAAGATACTAGATGGGAGCAGAAAACTGGAATAGTAAGCTGGAGCAGTAAGCTGGGAAACAGTAAGCTGGATGCCCAACAGGATACTGTCCAATAAATACCTGTTACTGTAGCTACACAGAATCAGTTTCTTCTAACGGTCAATCGCGGGATTTCAGCAACGGTTTTATGGAGTTAGTTGAGGGCTTTTATTCCTTATTTATATATAGGTGTAAAACTTGTTCTATATTAGATTAACAATTCACTTTGATTAGTTAGATTCAAGCAATTAGGATTCTTAGGATACAAAAACTCTAATCTGCGTTTTCTCTCTGTGATCTTTGTTCAAAACTCCTATTTTAGTGAATTGATCAATCCTATTGGCATGTGGATGTAGATCACAGTTAAAGTGATCGAACCACATAAAATCTCGTGTGTTCTTCTCGTTTACTTGCTTGCATTATTGTTTTCTTTCTCAAATTCATAGTTTGGGTTTTCTGAGTGTTCTTGGTGTTGAGTTGGTGAATTTGCTGTCAAATTTCTACAATTGGTGTCGTTTGTGGGAATCAAACGCCACGATGATAAATAACATGAAACTCGACGTACACAAGTTCTCTGGTGTGGAAGAATTCAACCTATAGAGAGTGCATATGGAATCACTTCTGATTCAACATGAGGTAGAAGATGTTCTTCTTGATGAGAGTGAGACTTCAAACTCTGGTAATGCAGAGAAAAGAAAAGCGATGGAAAAGAAAGCAAGAAGCGCGATTCTCCTATGTTTGTGTGGAAAGACACTAAGAGATGTATGCAAAGAAGAGATGACGAGAGATATATAGAAGAAATTACATGCTCTATACATGACCAAGACTCTAGCTAACATATTATTTCTCAAACAAAAACTTTTCTCATTCAAGATTCAAGATGAGAAGAAGTTAGTTGAGAAGCTAGATGAGTTCTGTAAGATTGTTGATGATTTGAAAAACATTGAGGTAGAGATGAAGGATGAGGATAAGGCTCTACGTCTTCTAAATACACTGTCTAAATCATATCAGTCATTCAAAGATGCATTGGTGTATGGGAGAGTTGTTAGTTTGACTCTAGAAGAAGTTCTTGTTTCCATTAAAACAAGAGCAATCTCAGGGATTATAGAATCCAAGGTCCAACTCTAGGAGAAGGGTTGAATGTGAAGTTCAAAAACTCCAAAAAATCGAATCAAGACATGAAGCAAAATAATTAGAGGCAAGAGACTGCTCAAAACAAACCAAATGCTGACTCCACTGATGCAAAGAAGTGCTTCAATTGTCATAAGATAGGACACTTCAAAAAGAATTATCCGGAGAAGAAGAAGAAGGTGGCTAACAACCAACAAGCTTCGATAGCTCAAGAACAATATGAGAGTGCTGACATGCTATGCATAAGTAATTGTGAAATCAAGAATGAGTGGGTGTTTGATTCAGGGTGCTTTTTTCATATGTGTCCAGTGAAGTCATGGTTTACTGAGCTGGAAATGGAGAGATATGGTCTGGTGTTACTTGGTGATGATCATTCTTGTAAGGTTATGGGAATTAGAACCATAAAACTGAAGTTACATGTTGGAAAGATCAAGACACTCACCAAGGTCAGGTACATTCCCAAACTTAAAAGAAATCTTATTTCACTGGGTTTGTTGAATACTGCAGGGTATGAATTCAAGATAGAGAAAGATGAAATCCTGGTAACTAAAAATGACAGACTGATCTTGAAAGGAAGAAAGTCAAATGGACTTTATACACTGCTTGGAACAACCATCACTGGATAAACAACAACTGTGATGAGCAAGGAGTTAACCAATCTATGGCACAAAAGATTAGGGCATATTGGAGATAAAAAGCTTCATGAATTGGCAAAGCAACAACTCCTTGGTGGTGATCAAATAGTAAAGATGGAAAGATGTGAACACTGCATCTTGGAAAAATCCACCAAGGCAAGTTTCCCAATTGGTAAACACACAACACAAGGACCTCTTGACTATGTACACTCTGAAATTTGGGGTCCTGCTAGAACTGAAACTCATGGTGGAGGTAAGTATTTCATAACCTTTATTGATAACTATTCTAGGAAAGTGTGGGTGTATATATTGAAACATAAGAATGAAGCTTTTATCAAATTTAAAGAATGACTGATTCTTATGGAAAATCAAACAAAAAGAAAACTTAAACATCTAAGAACTGATAATGGCCTTGAGTACTTGTCAGAAGATTTTCAAGAGTTTTGTTGGTCAAATGATAGCTCAAGACATAGGACCACAGTGGCTACACCTCAACAAAATGGTCTGGCAGAAAGGATGAATCGAACCTTGCTGGAAAGGGTGAGATATCTGCTCCTTGATGCAGGCTTGCCAAAATCTTTTTGGGGTGAGACACTAGCTACTTCAGCATTTCTGATCAACAGGAGTCCATCATCTCCTATTGAGTATAAGTCTCCAAATGAAGTATGGTATGAAAAACCCTCTAACTATACTTATCTTAAAGTTTTTGGTTGTCTTGCATATGCACACACAAAACAAGATAAGATAGATGCCAGAGCAATCAAGTGCATTTTCATTGGTTATCCAAATGGTATAAAGGGATACAAAATGTGGAGTTTAGAACCGGGTTTTTAGAGATGTTTTGTCAATAGAAATGTGGTATTCAAGGAGCATATAATGGGCTACAAACATCACTTGAATCCTTAAGTAATTACATCTCCTTCAAATCAAACCATTGAAGAAGATGAGTCACAAAATGCTGCTGAAATTCAGGTGGAGCCTAGGGATCAGTTGGAAAAAGAAGAGCAATATAACTTTGATAATATAGAAACTGATCGGAATGATGAAATCAGTCAACAACCCCCTCAAGATCTGACCAACTACAACCTAGCAAGGGATAGACAAAAGAGGATTATTCATGCACCAACAAGGTATGGAGAAGCTGATATTTTTCACTATGCTTTAAGCATAGCACAAGACATAGAATTTGAGGAACCAAATAACTTCAAATCTGCTATGATATCAAAGGATGGGGAAAAGTGGATTCATGCAATGAATGAAGAACTTTTATCTTTGGAGAAGAACCATACTTGGGAATTGGTGAAGAAACCTGAAAATCAAAAGATAATTGGCTGTAAATGGATCTTCAAGAAGAAGATTGAGGTGGCTGGAACTGAACAAGTCAGATTCAAGGCAAGATAGGTAGCAAAAGGGTACACACAAAGGGAAGACATTGACTACAATGAAATCTTCTCTTCTATGGTAAAACATGTGTCAATCAGGATCTTACTTGTCTTGGTAGTTCAAAATAACATGGAATTACATCAGTTAGATGTCAAAACTGCATTCTTTCATAGGAATTTGGATGAGACTTTTTACATGCAGCAACCTAAGGGATTTGTTCAACCAGGAAATGAAGAGAAGATTTGTTTACTGAAGAGATCTCTTTATGGATTAAAACAAAGCCCCAGGCAATGGTATAAAAGGTTTGATAACTATATGATAAGTATTGGACTGTCAAGATACAACTATGACAGTTGTGTGTATTTTGAAAAAAAAGGAAATCTTATTCACATCTATCTACTTCTATATGTGGATGATATGCTTATAGCAAGTAGAAGTAAGTACAGAATAAATAGCTTGAAGCACAAATTAAAGCTGCAATTTGAAATGAAGGATTTGGGAGAAGCAAGAAGGATTCTAGGGATGGATATGCAAAGAGATAGAAATCTGGGAAAGTTATTCCTTCACCAAACAAATTACATTCATAAGGTCCTTAAGAGATTCTTTATGCATACTGCAAAGGGGGTATCAACACCTTTGGGAGCCCAATTCAAACTGTCTGCAAATCAGAAACCAAACACAAATGAAGAGAGGAAGTATATGTTTGAAGTTCTCTATGCAAATGTTGTTGGAAGTATGATGTACACTATGGTATGTAGTAAACCTGATATTGCATATGGAATGAGTATGGTGAGCAGGTACATGGCTGATCCAGGGAGAATACAATGGGAAGCAACTAAGTGACTGCTTAGATACCTAAGTGGAACAGCTAACTTAGGATTAATATTTAAAAGACATGCTCAATATACTAACACTCTTGAAGGTTTTGTAGATTCTGATTTTGCAGGAAATAAAGACATAAGGAAGTTCATAACCGGCTATGTGTTCAAGCTATATGAGACTGCAATCAGTTGGAAAACCATACAACAACCAGTAGTTGCATTGTCTACCACAGAGACTGAGTTCATTGCCATGACAGAGGCAATGAAAGAATCAGTGTGGCTCAAAGGGATTCTAAAGGAGTGAGGAGTAAAACAAGGTAGAGTCACTATCTTCTGTGACAATCAAAGTGTTTTACACTTAACAAAGCATCAAACCTTTCATGAAAGATGCAGACATATAGCCGTCAAACTCCATTTTGTAAGAAATATGATTGAAAAATGTGAAGTGGAGGCTAGCAAAGTTAGAACTGAAGACAACCCTGCTGATATGCTTACCAAAGTATTACCAGGAGCAAAATTCAATCATTGCAGAAATCTAGTAAGCTTGGCAAGTTGGAAGGAAGACAACACTTAGAGCCTTAAAGTGTGCATGCAATCAGGGATCGATCATTTCCGAGCTGAGGTGGAGAATTGTAATTGACAGCTAGGAAATTCCATATGGATTGATGTTGTTGCAGTAAGCTGACAGAGGAGCAGAATACTGGAACAGTAAGCTGGAGCAGTAAGCTGGACGCCCAACAGGATATTGTCCAACAGATACTTGTTACTGTAGCTGAGTAGAATCAGTTTCTTCTAACGGTCAATCGCGGGATTTCAGCAACGGTTTTATGGAGTTAGTTGAGGGCTTTTATTCCTTATATATAGGTGTATAGCTTGTTCCATATTAGATTAACAATTCACTCTGATTAGTTAGATTCAAGCAATTAGGGTTCTTAGGATACAAAAACTCTAATCTACGTTTTCTCTCTGTGATCTTTGTTCTCTCCTCGGTTTAGTGAATTGGTCAATCCTATTGGCCCGTGGATGTAGATCACAGTTAAAGTGATCGAACCACGTAAAATCTTGTGTGTTCTTCTCGTTTACTTGCTTGCATTATTGTTTTCTTTCTCAGATTCATAGTTTGAGTTTTCTGAGTGTTCTTGATGTTGAGTTGGTGAATTTGCTGTCAAATTTCTACAGGATCACTATCAGCAGCTACTTAACAATTGACAATCAATACAACAACAAAAATCATTATTGTTGTTCCTATACAAACTATATAGAATATTATTGGTATTATTTTATTCTTTACTTATTTTTTCATTCTTTGGATTGTTCATTTAACATATCGTATATAATATTATTGGTGTTATTTTATTCTTTACTTGTTTTTTCATTATTTGGATTGTTCATTTAACATAATGTTGTATTGTTAATGTTTGGTGTTCTTTTTATATTACTCATTGATGTTGTTAGTTCTATGGGTTCTCAGATCCTATTAAAAATATAGGCCAAATAGCTAAAAAAATTCAAACATTTTCAAATTTTTATTATTTTGGTCAATTCTTTTATTTTTGTCAATTCATCGATAATTTTAAGAATTTGTTGTTATTTTGGTCAAATCAAGTTTTGAGTCAAAATTAAATTACATGACTTATATGTGGCTATCACATGAGCTTCCTTCTAGTACACATCATCAAAATATTAACTTTCTCTAATTAAACAAAAAAAACCCCTTCTTATATCTTCGATTAAAGAAAAATTTTACCAAACATCTCATTTTTCTTTTATCTAATAAAAATCTGCAAAGTGAGATCATAAAATGCAATATAGATAGCAAATTAATATCGATCAATTATTCATCATGATATCTCATGACATTAAATTGGGAAAACTGGAAAAGACAAAAATGGATAACATAAAACTCAGACTGGTAAACAAGGGGGGTTTTGGAAAAGGCGAAGCTTCAGAGAGATGAGTCTGTCTTTCTCCCCATTCTGCAACATCTATAATCCCTCTTCAAATCTCCCAATTCCATTTCATCTCAAAACTAGGGTTTTGTATCCTAAAATTGGTGTAACAGATGAGTGGAATCATCGTTCAATCATCAATCCATTCCCTGCTAAGTTTAGCCACCGAGTTCGTGCATCGGCAGCTGATCGAATTGATGCCTCCGCCGGATTTTGGAGGCTCCTGGCATTCACCTCGGCCCTGCTTGTTTCGACGCACTAAGTGCCAAGCTTGTCGAGAGAGCTGGTTTTTATTTCTGTTTTACTAGTGGTAACGTGCTATGCGCGTCTCTTTTGCTTTTTGCAGTGTTATTTAGTGGTTTAAAGTTGAAAGGAGTTGAAAAGAGTGTTGAATTTGCACTTAATGTCATGACTAATCTCACTTTACAGATTTTTGTTAGTAAAAGAAGAATGAGATGTCTGGTAAATTTTTTCTTCAATCCAAGATATAAAAGAGGGGTTTTTTGTTTTGGCGTTTAAGTTGCTCAAATTGTTTAAGAAATATAATGAAAAAAAAGACATTAATCATGGTTAATTAGAGATAGTTAATATTTTGATGATGTGGACTAGAATGAAGCTTATTTGGCAGTCACATATAAGCCATGTAATTTAGTTTTGACTCAAAACTTGATTTGACCAAAATAACAACAAATTCTTAAAATTATGGATGAATTGACAAAAATAAAAGGATTAGCCAAAATAACAAAAAATTGAAAAGATTTGGATTTTTATAGTTATTTGACCAAAAATATATTGTTGATTTTTGTTTTTTTTATTGTTGTACTCTGTATTTCTCAGACCTTAAAATTTCATTATAAAAGACTTACAAATGTTTATTTATGATAAACCCTAATGACAATAGAATTGACTATGAATCTAACAATAATTTCACAAATATAACAAGATATATTATTACACAATATCACAAAAATATTGATAAATAATATTGATATCCATATTTTAGTATAGAGTTTTGTCATATCTTATAATACAAAATATAAAACGAATTAATTTAAAATCCACTCAATTTGGGTGAATTTAAAATTCACTCATACAACTCAAAATTCAGTTCAAAATTAAAGCAATGAATTTTAAATTCATATCTATCCAGACACCATCAACAAATTTACTATTAGAAATTGCAAATCCCTTCATCTAAATGAACTCAAATTTATCTCAAATTTGTAAGATGGTCTTACTATAATTCTACTTAAAAAAATAAGGAAATTAGAAAAAATTTAAACATTTAAAACTATATTTCTTTTCGAACGAAATAAAGAAGTTAAGGTTATTTGCTTTTAGATTGAATTAGTTATGTTGCTAAACATAAAGTTAAACAACATTATTTTTATATGTTATGAACAAGTTAGACACATAATTCTCTCATATATAAGTGATGCATGGGCAATATTTTGGGTGATTACCTTATATTAATAACTATATAAATTAAATCGGACATTGTACGTTTATTCCTAGCAAAAATGTAAGATGTCCAAGTTCAAAGAGTTAATTGTAATCTAATTTGTACTGCTAACTATCAAATTAGAATAATCCTAACTTGAGACAAGATCAAACTGAAATACCAAAGTAAAAACTAAATGAGCTCCTAATAATTAATTTATTCAACGTCTATGCTAGAAAATATTATAGAGGTTTGATTTCACCTACTTTCCACTCTTGTTCCTTAATCCAATTTCATTTTAGACTGTCAATTTATATGTTACAAGATTCTAAAATAAGTAATATCAAGTTTAGATGATATATATATATATATATATATATATCAGATGAGTTTAAATATTTGTCCCACTCATAACTAATGTGGGATATCATAACCAGTCCGTTGGCAAGTACCTTATTAATTGTGTTAGTAACTAAACGAGAGATTATATAATCTTGAAGATTATGACCTTTTAAGTACACAAATATTATTGGAACTATTTATGGATCATGTACAACTAAAAAGAGTCCACGTGTTTGGACTTATATTATCATCACCAATCGTTATTAAGATTGAAGATATAATAATTTAATATGTATGACTATTTGTTGTGGAGGGGCCCTTATTTAGATAGTGACAAAATTTAAAGAAAAAAAAACTTCATAATTAGTTTAACTTATTTTTCTTCAACTAGACATCTTTACTTCTCATTGGAGAATATATTAGTAGGAAAAGCAAGAGAGACAGACACAATACTTTTCTTTTGCAAATGAGCCACTGCCTTTTTTCTGATTGGTTCTGTTACAACCAAATTATCTTTTTTGTAAGAATATTCTTAGATACTAAATATTTGTACTCTTTAGGCTTTAAATTTTACAATAATGAAGGATTATAGAAAATTCACAAAAACTCATTTGAGACGGTCTCACGGATAGTTTCCGTGAGACGGAGCCCCATCACCTATAAAAAACATATGAATTGTAGGGTTTGGATGGTGGGTAATTGGATTATGGGTTGACCCGTCTCACGCAATGTATTAAAATTTCGTGAGACGGTCTCACAAGAGACTTACTCTAGAAAATTTAGTTCATTTACAATGTCTAAATGAATATCATAAACGGGTGATTAGACTATTTCCTCTAAATTATTCATGCTTCTACATTATGCCCCCTTTTTTTTTGTTACACATAATCTACTGGACTACTTATAAAATTGTTGCACCTTACCTTTTCAAAATAACCTTATGAAAGTAATATATTTTATTTAAATTTAAATTAGAATTATAAGGTTATATTTGAAAAAAAAAATTATTTTATTTGAAATATCAAAATTATAAAAATGTTTTTTAAAATACATATGTTATTCGGAATATAAAACTAAAACTATAAATAATGTTTAGATAACATACTTTATTAGAAATAATAAAATGAAATTAATAAAATTATGTTAAAAATTCTCAATAGTTTCTAAGAGACTTAAATATTGGAGTTTTTTTTCTAAATATTAAATTATTATATTTGAAATAAAATAGATATTTTAAAAAATATATTTTTAAGTAAACGATTTTAGAATATCTTTAAAATTATAACTTTAATATTTCAAATAAATTTTAATTTTCTAAAAAAATTATAATTTAATTTTAATATTTAAAATAAAAAATTGTTTAGTAAAATAGATTTTTAAAAGGGTATTTTTGGAAATTTAATATATATAAGTCTACAAGAGAAGAATGAGAGACGCATAATATAAAATAAGGTATATTGCTGGAAAAATCACAACTTTTACTTGAATTGTCATTCTAACCAAAATTTTCATGATTGGTCAAAATAACACAACCTTATATATAATAAGGTAATTTTTTTTTCTTTTTTCTTTTTTTTTTGACTGAAATCAATTTTGGAAAAGTTGTATATTTTTTTAATAGCTTGTAGAGAGAGAATTGGGGAAGGGAGAGAGAGAGAAAAAAAAAAACTAGAAAACTTGGGAGAAAAGTTGTATATTGATTGATAATATATTTTTTTTACTATCTTAGTCAAAAAAATATTCATTTAAGGTTGTGTTATTTTAACCAATAATGAAAATGTTGGTTAAAATGACAATTCTAATAAATGTTAGTGATTTTTCTAACAATTAATCCTATAAAATATAAATTATTATCGAGTTCAATAAGAAAGATAAGATCAGATATCAATTCTTATTTATTGAATAAATTATTAGAACATTTTTTAATTTTTAATTATATGGCTCCGAAATAGGGTTAATTACATAAAAAGGTACGAACTTAGGGTCTAATTTTAATTGCAATATGAACTTTTAACTGTAATACAAAAAACATTCAATTTAACACGTGTTTCAATTCGGGACATGTTTTGTGTTTTTCATATTCTAATTGCTAACTTGGAGCTCAAATTGTATAAGTTAATTACTTACATGTAAATTTACATGTGGATGATGACTGTATTTAAAATTGCACGTACCAATTAACTTATACAACTTGGACTCTATATCAACAATTGAAACCCGAAAAACTTAAATATATCTCGAATTGAAACAATTGTTAAATTGAAACTTTTTTTATAATATAGTTAAAAGAAGATAAACAATTAATTATGGTAAGCCGTCATTTTATTCATATCCCCACACATAGTTTGCGTTGTTAGGCAATATTTGCTTTAATTTTTGCAAATGAAAGTAAAAATTTTGTGAGATCTTTTATGAAATTGGTCAAACCAAAATTTATAACTCATAATATAATAATTATTTTTTCAAAATGAGTTTGAACTGATGAGAAGATCGTCTTTGTGCTCTTATTACTACTACATATATTATAATTCGAAAATATTGCCACAAATATACATGCCTTAGCTCAAATTTACAGTCAAATTTTGATGTTTATAAACCTCTATCAACTGATGAGACAAAGTTATATGATCAGCAAAGAATTATATAGTTGAGTTTATCTTAATTTAGTTAAATAGAGAAGTTGAAAAATTATTATTATTTATACTGACAAAGCGCACAAAAGTCATGTAACATAAAGCATTCACATATTTCAAGATTGATTTAAAGAGATAATTGCACTAAATAAATATATATTAAAAAAAATTGTGACAATTTCTAGTGCTCCAAAGAAAAGGTAAAACATTTAGCAGTAAACCAGGTCACTGTTTTCATATCAATTTGTGCAAATTACAAATCAAAAAGGTCTCCTCATATCCAGTCCCTTTTCCTTTTATTTTTTATTTATTTTATTTCTTCGTATCTTTTTGGTCAATCTTATGAATGTGGGTGAGGCCTTTCTTTACACAATGCATAGAAGATATTTTGACACTAAACTACCTATTTCTGGCTAATTCTCCTTTAGTCACATGAATGATATCTTAATTTTATGATGATATATTTTATAAGTCATAAAAAATGAATTTGTTCAGATATATCACATGTTGATAGAGTTTCTCATTTTCCCTTTGAATAAGAAAAATAATGGGTATGTCCAAAACTACATATCCAAGTCAATCCATCTTTCCTAAATGGCCTTCGTCCTACAAAATAGTCATATTTCATATTTTACATAGATTAATAAAATATATTTAATTTATTTTAAAAAAAAACAATTTTACCCCCATAAATTTCATTTTGTTCCTTAATTATATATATATCAATGACTCAATAAAAAGTCACCAATATTTATATAGCCTTGCACAAAAGTTTCAAACACTAATTAAAAAGATTTTAGAAAAATTATACGTATTTTACAAATAAAAAATCTAACTATAATTTTAAATGGATTAAAAAAAAAAAAAAAGAATATTGAACTATCATTATAGAACGAATGGAATGGAGTATGAATTAAAAACCCCTTCATTGGAGCATACGTTGAGTTAGAGTACCAATGACATTTAGGATTAACGTGTACCCTAGGGTATGCTATTATTATTTCTAGAAAAAGAAAAGGATTGTGATATTAAAGAAGAGAGGGACAGAATAGTAATTATGAAAGGAGGAGGAGCCGTGGGGTTTTGCTGTGTACATGCGCTCCACTGTGGCCCACCGTGCGCCCACTTTTCTGCCGACCATTTTCCCCATTCTTTTTCAAGTAAAGCAAATCCAACCGCCCACACTTTTCTAGTCAGAATAATATGGCCTCAATTTATATAAATAAATCTTTCATTTGACCACCCATTAATATTTCCATATTTTGTTTTATATTTAATTAACATTAGATTTATTAATTTATGTCAAATATGCTAACTACAATATTAGGTTACATCATGTAATTATGAAAAGTGTGGTATGCATTGATACCAAAAGTTTTATATATATTAATAGGTTAGAGGGTGTAGAAGTGAGAGGATAAATACTTGAAAAACTTGTATGATCCAGTGTTCGAACCCTAATTATCAAAATCTATATCTTTTATAAAAATGTAATACCACTAAAGTTATATTAGTTCTTAGAAACAGGATATTTCATTTACATGAAAGAATATTAAGTACAACTCAAAGATTATAATATAAAATCAAAGATCAATTGTGAAAATGAGTTTGAATTATAATAGTGGGACTTATCCTCATAGAAATATCATATCTTTTATGTAAGTTTTGTGAGATATTTTTATCAAATTGATAAATCATTTTATCCAAATCTCTTCTTTTTTTTTATTAAAAATGTGCATTGATTATTAAATGGGGTATTAATCATTTTAAAAGAAATAATGGTGATGCTATTAATTAATTAATTAACACATATCTTCTACTTTTCCTTGATATGTTTGGCAGGTGGTGGGGGCTATTAGTTCAAATTTGAATATAAGAAAATAGCCCAAAATACCCAAAAGCATAAAACCCTACTAATAATGTAACTATATTCATGACATATATGTATCTCTTCTTCTATTTGCATGCCAAAGTTTGATTTTAAGCCCTACCATCTACTGATTTCATGAAAATTCAATTTTTTTTGAAACAAAATTCAATTTTTTTTAACAATTAAAAAGTAAAATGTAATTTATATTAACATTTACAATAGAAACATCCAGATTACAGTGAATGTCTAAAATAAAATATTAATTTTTGATAATCCAGATATTTAAATCTCTTCAACTAATTTTAAAAGATCGTCACTCTCATTCATATAAGGTCAAAGGTGGTTCTTACATTACCAAAATGTCACACCTGAAAATTTAAAGATATTGAAAGTCTAATGCAGCATATAATAATTTAAATTTTCAACCAAAATAAAAAAATAAAAAGTTCCAAATCACCAAACCCAAATCCTAATCCAGAGCATGCGGGATGCTTCCATTAACCACTCCTTCCCAATTTTATTGATAGTTGATACACTTTCAGATTATTTAAAAAAAAAAAAAATCATTCTATAATGTAAATGGTTAATTACATGACAAATTATAATATTTTTTTTCAATTATAATTTGATACTATTTATTACCACCTTTAATTTTGTAATAATTGGATATATGATCGAACCTTCTGAGTTCTAATTATTGATGTGGAGTACAAAATTCAGAGAAATATGCTTGTTGACGGTTCATGTCGTTTCAAATTTTTGCCCGAAAGATAACCATGTGTTGATTTATCATGTAAAATCGTAACTTAATTTATTTTTTTTAAAGAGTTGAGGAAAAAAAAAATCATGTGATCCAGGTTTTGAACTATAATCATATCACTTAAACTACAAAAGTGGTGGTTAACCCTAACCAAGGATGAAAATATCGCGAAATATCGCGGATATATCGCGGATACGGATATTGCGATATGGATATTGGGTGTTAATGTATTTCTTCCTGGGTATCGCGGATGTATCGCAAATTATCGTTATCGATATCGATATCAATTCAGTGTAGTATAAAATTGGATGGAAATCGGGAAATATAGCGGATATATCGCAAATTATCGCATATATATCAAAATTCGCGATTTTGATTTAAAAAATTGAAAAATGTGATTTTTTTTTACTTTGTATTGTGTATTTTGTTTGATAGTAGAAGGAATATATTAATATGTTCCTGACACCTTTGAAAGTTCACAATTTGGTTGGAGTACTCAAAATGTTTTTCATCACCTACTCCCTCAAGAAATGTCGTATGGAGATTAAAATGAGTATCAACAATATGATTGGATTAGTATACACTATCCAATTCATGGTGAAACAGTTGGCCGAGATAGAGAAACTTATGAATGACATGTGCATAACTATATCCATGAGTACTCTAATGTGATGAGTTGATATCAGTACTGTCTGGACAAATATGACATTCCATCTACTATATTTGAACCTCATAGGTCATCTTTTTGATTCTAGTGTATTGTATCATGTAATTTTAGTAATTTTGTATTGTATTATGTAATATATTGTCAGTTTTTTTTTTATTAAGTACAATATTTATAAAGCTTATTATCTATATGTTAGTTTTAAATATATTATTTTATTGTGATTTTGGGTGGAATATATGTGTAATGATGTGTTAAAATAATCCCTAAAATTTCATATTAAATTTCCAAAATTTTAATAAGATGTCCGTCATTTTTTCAAATTTTTTGCGATATCAATATATCCATCGATATATCCGTAAAATTAAGATTGCGATATCACTTGCGATATCGATATTTTCATCCTACCCTAACTCACATTAATCGTCCTAACCTTACACAGATACTACACCAAAATATTTATCTACCCATCATGCCACGTGTCAATGTTCTGACTGAAAAAATCACAAAAAAAAAAAAAACTTTTAACACATGATCATATATATCATATATGAATGTATGTAGGGCAGGGTAGGTTAGTGCAGGGTCAGCATCCAATACCCATCTCAACCTTATTCAAATTCCATACGCCAAATGGAAAACATATAAAACTCTTTAACAAAAGAAAAGATAGCCACCAAAACTTGGAATCTCCATCTCCATTTTCAACATTACATCAAATTCTTCTCCATGTTTCTTCAATAGCCATTTCTTCAACCATGGTACAAAGAAAAGTACCTCCCATCCCCCAACCCCATCACCACCTCAATACAGACAGCCATGAAACCAAACCCAACAAAGGGCCTGCCTTGAAGAAGATGATGAAGAAATCTGGATCCATCAAGCGCCCCAAAACGACGCCGAATTACATGAAGCCCACCACCAGCTCCGATGCAAGAAAAGAGCAGTCACAGGTGAGTCCTAGAAATAATAGCTCATCATCTGGTAAGAAAGGGGCAAAAACATTGCTGTCTAGGACTCTGACTAAGAGCCCTAGCTTCAAACCAGCAAGAGCCTCTGCAAGAAAGTGCTCTCCATCTGTTTTGTGTGAGAGTTTTGATGCTCAAAGAGCCACATGTTCATCCACTTTGAAGGACTCTAAGTTCCCTGCTTATCTTAGTCTTAACCATGGTGGGAATGAATCTGATGGGACTTCTAGTGTTAGAGTGTGTCCTTATACTTATTGTTCTTTGAATGGTCATCATCATCCCCCTCTGCCACCATTGAAGTGCTTCTTAAGAACTCGGAGAAGCATGATCAAGAATCAGAGGAGTATTAAGATGGGGTGTTTAGTAAAGCCTGTTGTTGAAGATGGTGATGTTATTGATGAGGAGAAGAGGGATTTCTTTGTTCAAATCTACACCAAGAAAGATGAAGATTCTAACATCATTGATGAGGGTTTTGATGCTGATGAAGCTGCTTTAATGGAGGCTATATCAGAACAGAATGAAGAGGTTAAAGCTGATGAAGAAATAGAACAGAATGAAGAGGTTAAAGCAGATGAAGAAGAAGAAGTTGAAGATTCTGATATGGAGTGGGAGATAGGTTATGACTCATCTATGAATCTTGATTATGATTGTGATTATGATTATGAATACTCATCTGGAAAAGACATGGAACTTGACCCTGATGAAAATGAGATCATCAACGACGAATTCATAGTCGAATCAGCCATCAAAGATTGCAGTTATAATGAGTTCTTGGTGGAAGAAGTGGCTCAAGAATCGTATGCAGAGAGTTTGAACTCTGATGCATATTCTAGCAGTGATGATGGTGACAATTTGGAGAATAATATCTTGCTTGATTCAACTCATCAATCTCTTACAAGCAAGGATGTAATAGAGCCAGCAATGGAAGACAGTGGTGTTGTCCTAATCACAGCCAATTCGAAGAATCCTGTCGAAGATGGGGAAGATCTTAGATCATTCAATCCACGAGGGCCGAATTTCCTGCCATTGGAGCCGGATAAAGAAGCAGAGAAGGTTGATCTAAAGCATCAAGATTTGGATGAGAGGCGAAACTCGGAGGAGTGGATGGTGGACTATGCACTGAGACAGGTGGTGACGAAACTTGGCCCTGATCGAAAGAGGAAGGTTTCGTTGCTGGTTGAAGCGTTCGAGAAAGTGATGCCGATTACCAAATGTGATATCCATATGAGGCAGCATGGTTCAGGGTTTGATCAGGCTAGGCCAATGCAGGCATGCAGCTGATATGGTAAGTTCTAAAATGAACAAGTTTTAGGACAAGAATATGGGATGATGTTGAATGATAAGGGTGTTTTTGTCATTTGTAATGCAGGGGATTGTCATGTGATGATGGTGAACAAAATCAAGTGGTTTGGGTACTAGTGTGATGCTTTAATATTTGTGTGTTGTATTATCAGATAATGTTTGTTGGTTTGAGAATATTAATGTTTATCTGTGTGTCCTTAATTTAGAGGAATCTTTGCAAGATTCATGATCAAATGAATAGCTAACTCATAATGCAGATGTTTTGATAGCAAGTCGGGTTAAAGTTATTTTTGTCTCGTAACTACTTTGTCTTCCGATTTTGGTCTCATAATTATTACGATTTTCAATTTAGTCCCACGGTTTAAAACCTATTCGATTTCAATCTAATTCTGTTCAGAAAATTTGAATTTTGCTGGAAAATGTCAAGTGTCAAATTCTTATTAGGATTTTGACTGTGGCATTCCACCAATAAGAATTTTACCGTTATATTTTCTGGCAAAATTTGTTAAAATTAGATTGAAATCAAACAGACTCTTAAAATCAAACAGAATAATATCTTGGGGGATTAAAATGAAAATCGTGATCATTATAGACCAAAAATCGGAAAACAACATAATTATAGGACCAAAAATGATTTTAAAACCTCTAAATCAGCAAGTTTTTCAATGTTTTATGGACATGATAAGGAAAACAACATAATTATAGGACCAAAAATGATTTTAAAACCTCTAAATCAGCAAGTTTTTCAATGTTTTATGGACATGATAAGTAAAGATACTCACAGAATATGATAAAAAATTAGGGGTGAGTATTTTTCGGTTAAAACCGAACTGAACCGAACCGAAAATACAATTCAGTTCGGTTATAAAAAGTTCGGTTCGATTTTCGGTTTTGAATTCCATAAATTTCGGTTATTTCGGTTCGGTTCGATTTTGAGGGGAAAAAATCGAAATAACCGAATTAAAAAAGAAAAAATATTAATTATATATTTTATATTTATATTAATGATAATATTGTGGGTCTTTAGTAGCCCAACTATCTTAGCCCAATTATTTTAGCCCAACTAACACATTATTATTTATTTATTCACGTAATGTTTCATTGGACTATGTTTCATTTAAGGTTACAATTGAACAAAAAAAAAAATTGCACAGAAAATTCGGTTATTTCGGTTCGGTTTTAATTCGGTTTTGAAGCCCTATTCGGTTCGGTTCGGTTTTTAAAAAAAATGCAATTTGGTTTTCGGTTCGGTTCAGTTACCAAACCGACCGATGCTCTCCCCTATAAAAAAACAGTAAAGATACTTAGAGATAACAAATTGGTAAAAAAAAATATTTAATCTTAGCTAACAACTTGAAGCATATGATGGAGTTTCAACCACAAAATATGTCTGAAGCAAGATTCTAATTCACTTCTTTCTCCCATTTGCAAATCTCATTACCAAATCTGTGTTTGCTATAACTCAATCTCTCTTCTTTCTATTAGCATTTTCTTATTCCAAGCCTTGAAAAATACACAAAAATGATTGAAACGAGGCATCTTTACTCAAAGTTATAAAGGGTGCAAAGTGCTATTCCAAGAACAAAGCTAAAGGGTGCAAAGTGCTATTCCAAGAACAAAGCTAGACATGTTAACTTTGATGCATAAATATCTGATCAAAATGCAACATTGAAGTGTAAATCTTGGTCTGAAAATGATATGAAGCCACTACACTTGCTTTTGATGCTTTTCCTTACAAAAGTGAAAAGCCCACTGAGGTTATAATGGTTTCATTTCATTCATCATATAGTCTTGACATCTATTCCAACTCTATCACTTTCTCATCAACTTTCCTCCACTATCTCACACAAGAAGTCCAGCAGAAGCAACATAGAACAAGCATGTAAGAAAAACGAGTGTCGAATAAGCACTAATACGCGTTATTTAATCCACTCTCCACCAACAAAGCCGAAAATGGCATCGTTCTTCACCTTTTCCTTCATTTTCCTCTCACTATTCTTGATACCAAGCCATGGAAAATTCGCCCAACAATTCCATGAAGCTCACCATGTAGAGAAGGCTAGCCATCTGCACTTCTACTTCCACGATGTCGTGAGTGGAAAAAACCCGACTGCTCTCAGAGTAGCCGGGCCTAAGAATGGATTTGGCACCACTGCAATCATAGATGACCCCTTGACAGAAGGGCCCGGGCCCGGATCCAGAGTCGTTGGAAGAGCTCAAGGAGTGTACACCATGTCTTCTCAAGATAGTTCGGCTCTGCTCATGGCTATGAATTTTGTGTTCAAGATTGGGAGGTACAATGGGAGTTCACTTAGCATTCTTGGGAGCAATCGGTTTCTTGAATCCGTGAGAGAAATGCCGGTTCTTGGAGGAAGTGGGGCCTTCCGGTTTGCTCGTGGCTATGCTTTGGCAAAGACAATGAAGTACAACGCACAAACAGGAGATGCTGTAGTTGAATACAATGTCTATGTAATGCACCATTGAACTCTTCAATTGTGATGTGAAAATTTCTCTTAGTAGCTTATTATATAAACTTTCTTTTGAATCAGAAAGATAAAAGTACAGATTGTGATGACCAGTGTTCGAACTTGGATCACGCAAGTTTTATAGCTCATTAAAAAAACAAAAGATATGCAGATCATTATGTGTTGAGAATGAAGGGAAAAGGTTACTTAACATCCTTTGTACAAATAATGAAAAATGAATGAAAAAAACTAAGTGATGGACTTCAACTATACTGTCTAAACCTCCAAGCAGAAACAGAGAAAAGTGGCTGATCTTGCCAACATATAATAAAGCAACCATTTTGATCTCTCACTTTATACCCATCATAGTTATAGCTCTGCAATAGCCTCCTTGCTTGAAGCATAACATGGTAGCTTAATGGTAGTCTACCAAAACCAGCTAACTCAAGCCTTGGAATCCACTTCTCAAGCTTCTCATGTCTCTTCTTTCTATCAACACCCTCACAAGCTATGATATTCTTGATCTCTTGGCCATAAAGCATCTTCTCGATCTTGTAACGCTCCATGGATGCTATCGGGACAGTGGACTCCAAGCAATCAAACAATGCCGCATAGAAGTTCAAAGCCTCCATGATCCTCTCCATCAATGTGACCCCATTGTGGTTCGATTCTTGCTCTGTTACAACCATGAGCTTCGGTGAAAGGCTCCACAACGAGTTCAAAAAGCTCGACATTGACAATGACGATGAAGAAGAAGAATCCGGGCTATGAAGCATTTCATCATCAAATGCTAGAAGAGTATGAAGCTCAAGAACCGAACTTATAGCCACAGCCTCTCCCGTCTTGACACGTAAGCACTCAACATCAAGATTCTCCAATCTGCTAACAATAGGATTAAACTGGAAAGGTATATCCAACTTCTCAGCCTCTTGGTTCAATCTTTGAGCCATCTGATCCAACACCTCTTTCTGCTCATGCACGCCGCTGATCCTCAAGTGGGGCGGGCCCTCGGGCCGGGCACTGAGGGCCTGAATAAGGCTGATCCACTGAGCAGGCTCAGATGAACTCAGATCAACAATGTGAACCACTTTCTCACCTTCCATGGCTTCCAAAATGGCCTGGTTAGTGATCACATAAGACAGCTTGAGAAAGGGGCAGAAGTCGAAGAAGAGCTTTCGAACGAGGACTTGATCAGCCACACAAGTGATGCTAGTGGAGTTCAAGGCCTTGTGCAATCCGGGCCAGGCCTTGAGCATTCGATCAGCAAGAGCTTCCATGAAATAGGCTGCTATTCGCTGCATTGTATCACCATGGGGAGACGCAAGGTGGGAGATGTATTCGAGGCCTATGTTCGCGTTGTCGAGGCTTCTAGAAGCAACATGGTTGGCACAGGCAACAAGTAGATGGATCAGACACAAACCCCTCTCCTCGGATTTCATGTCTCTCAGCCATGGATATGGAGAGCCGAGACCAGGCGAAAGCGACATCAGAGAGAACATCTGCAATGGGGATGAACTAACAGAGGATGATCCCTCTTCTGGAACCATTCCTGAATAACACCAATCAATCAACACTGATCAGAAATGTGGCAAAATAAGTTTTTGAACAAATATTGAAATCTATGTATGATCATGTTGTTGGAGAACAAATTCTATCAAAAGGGCAGATCAGGAACTAGTTGATGATGGATTAATTGTTGGTTCTTGTGAATACAAATGGAAAAAAAATTGAATCTTGAAATAGCTATTTATACCTCAAGATTTCACAGTTTAACTTTAAGTTTGGTTTTAGCAGATGAATGAACAAAAAAGATGAAACATTATCAGTTTATCACTACAGCATTTGATCAGATATTCACTGCTACAAAATCATCATTTCATCTTGTGATAATTTTACTATGATCAGGAAAATCAATAACACAAATGCACATAACATTTCAAGATTTTCTATTAAATATCTTAAAACCAAAACGACAGAAACTCAAACAAGTTTGTAAGTAGAAAATTCAAGAAACTCACCAGTAGCAGCAAAAAAAGCAATCTTTCTTGAAGAATCAGCAACAAGAAATCAAACAGCAAAAAGGGTTTTGATGCAACAAAAAAATAAAAAAAAAATCAACTTTAAGGGAAAAAAATAAAACCCCAAAAGTGAATTTCCACAACTGTCCAAAGGCTTTTCCACAAACCCTCAAGATTTGGTAGTGATCCAAATGGAATTAGAGCATTTGTTGTGCTAGAGAGACTTTTCCATTCCATGGCTGCTTTTTGTGTGCATGTATGACAAATGAAAGGGGTAGATTTTGTCCTTTTCTGCTTTGTTATCCCTTGGAGAATTCAGAGCAATAGGGAATTTTGTGAAAATCAAGATTCTTAAAATCCCAAATAAAACTGAATTTCCCTCCATTAAAATTAGCTCTTTGTCACTATGCATAGTGGATGGGAATAAGAGGTGGCCAAACTTTGGCCTTATTATTCATTACAATACAAATCCAAACAGGTAATGTATGACCAAAACAAAACAAACACTTTGGATTGTTGCTTTGTGGTGGGCATTAGTGGGAGATTGCAATGTAAACTTCACTTATTGCAAATGCCTCCAAACCAAAGTACATTGTCCAAGATTAAGGAAAAAGTACTTGATAATAGTACTTAGTATTTTTACTGCACCTTCTTAGTACAAAAGATTATTGCTTGATTGAAATGGGATTGGTTTATATACATTTTATGAAACTATAAAGATTAATAAATATTCTGTCAATGTTAACCAATAGCTTGATTCAAATTCATTTGTACACCAAATCTTGGATGAAATCAATGGATACACTATTTTCTTTTTTTAATAGTTAATCATTTTAATGGTGGGGCATCATATCTTGAATATATTTGAATTCCCTGTTAGTCTTGATTATAGATGCGGAAATGCTCTCAATCCAAACAAAAAGGCACTGTTTTTTGTTTGGTTGTGGGAAGGAGTAGACCATCCACTTGTTACTATCTTCTTGCAATTAAGGACAAAAAGACAAAGGAGTTGTGCAATATGCCAAAAAGTTCATGGGTGAAACCATTTAACTTTTGGTTTGGAAGCTTGGATGCTAGTCCTTGGATTCTTCTATTAATTCCATGTCTTTCATCTTTTTAATATGACTCTCATTATATTCATTTACATATTGTTCCTTCAACCTCAGTAGTCAGTACCTAAACCATACTTCAGAGATTGTTTAAGAGTTAATATAAAAATCTTACCTGAAGTATGGTCCTTTTAGAATTTGCAGTCTAATTTTTTTCTTTTCATTGCATGTCAAAGTTCAAAAAAAAAAAATATTCAAATTGCAACCTAATACTATTCAGGGTAATTTTTTCAATTAAAATTGAAATTTTCATTTGATTTTACCCGAATAGAAATCAAAAAATTGATTTGGGCATTTCGTTTGATTTGAAATGTGAAGTGTTTTGATGTAGGTTTCATGTACTTTGGTTAAAAAAATCGGGACATCAAATTTGGTTCGGTCGGTAAAGTGATCAGAAAATGACCATGGTGAACTTTGAGGTGCAATTGGGAAAAAGGAAAAAAAAAATTGCAAATTTAAAAAAACATCATACTTGAGCTTTATTTTTTTTAATATTAACCCTTATTATAGAAATAACCTTAATTATGTCAAGTTTACAAGTCATAGATAATTTAATCTTATTATTAGGTTAGGGAACAATAGAATATGCAGTTATATTTGAGATTATGGAGAATATGTTGATTAATGTTATACTCACATATATGTCCATATTTTAATTCACCAATGGTTAGATATACTTAATAAAAGTAAATTATCTCATTGAGTATATGGTTGAAGTGAAAATAGTACATGACTTTATTAAATAAGGCAAGACATATATAAGTTCATATATTACTTGCAAGTCAATTTCGAATGTCGATATTTTGCAAGACACACTAAAGTTTTTAATGGGATTAAAAGTGGAGAGTTCCTAATCATGATATGAAAATGAAAGTTGGAAGTCTAGTTACATTATTGAGGAACATAGAACTTTTTTTTTCTTTTTTCTTTTTTGTTGAGATTATGCCATGGGACAAGATTAGTTATAAAGCTGATAATGTTAATTGAAGTAACGATTCCACTCAGAAGTAGTTCAAGTCATAAGATATTAACTCCCAAAATTGAAATAAATTGTCTAAGAGGATCCACACTCCTTCAACCTAAAATCCAATCTATTTAATCACCTAACCATACTCTTTCTCCTCACATTAATATTTCATCAATTTAATTCTATATTCACACTCCATCAAACTCAAAGTCAACTATTTAAGGTTCTCACTATCCACTTGATCTTCTCTCCTAAGTTTAACTTGAATTTAATTTGGATTTAATAATTTTGAAAACACTAATCTTATCATTTACAACAACAACAACAAAAATTAACAAAATTATTTATATATGAACATACCATTATAATCGTATCATGAACTATAGAAAATTGAAATTATAATTTATTTTGGTAATATTTACACTATCTTTTAAATTTTATTTTATTTTTATTTTTTGAGATAATTTACCCTATTTAATTGGATTCTTAAAATTATACAATTTTGCGGTTGAATCTAATTATACAAATTTTGATGTTGAATCCAATTTAATTTTGCAGTCATAAAAAGAAAAAAAAAATATATATATATATATAAAGCAAAAAAATAGCAAAAAATGGCAAGAAAAAAGGGCCAAAGTAATGGCAAATATCAGTTAAAGAAAAAGCATATAAAAATTAAATACAAAATGAATCAATGAGGACAACACCCACAACACATGACATCCATTTAATATGGATTTAAATCCAATAAATGGAGACAATTGTGGGCAGGGACGGATTTAAGGCGCGGGGCATTCATTTCTTAAACTTTCAAAATTAAGAAACTTTCAAAATTGTTTATTTTATATGTAATTTTTTCGATATTTTTTTTTTTATTATTGATTTATAAAGTTTTGTTTTTATATATTATAAAAAAAATTACTATATAAGTTTTAACCTTTCCGTCTATTTTCTATTTCGATTCAAAAAAAGTTTACCTCACTTAAAATAAAATTCTAAATCCATCCCTAATTGTAGGTGCTCCAACGTCTAATACCTCCAATACAAAGGCCCACTTAAAATAAAAGATATATGAGGTACATTTTTGTAAATTTGAAAATGGAGTACTATTCTTTCAAGTATTTCAGTATATTTCTCAAAGCCATATAAAGGCATCCCAAAAACGAATATAATATTTATTTTCGGCTAAAAATCAGAAAAGAAAAAAAAAACTGAATATAATTTTGTTTTGTTCTTTGCAACGAAAATTCAATTAATAATTGAACAAACTCAACAGTCTTACAAATTTGATAACAACTGAACAAACTCAACACAATTTTAAAAAAGTTGGATAACATTTCAAACAGCCCAATAGAAGTTGAGAAAAAAAGGATTAAATTCAATTGCAGGAGGAAAGAATATTATACAAGAAGTTAGAAAATTGGTACTTGAAGCTTACATGTAAGTAAGGCTTCTCTTCCAACAACCTACACAAAATTATTCACAGTGATATTTATTATAGCAGCAAAATATGCAATGCCCCAATACATACAAATACATACATATATATAACTTCAGCTGCCCCAAACTAGTTGGAAAATATTTTTGCTAGCAGACCCATTGATCAAGTTGTTACTCTGCCTCTTAAGCATTTCCTCTTGAGCACTAGCATCCCCATCCTACATATTAAAGCATAATTAAAAAAGCCGAAATACAAATCAAATCAATACTAGACATGCTTGCTTTGAAATGTACATGTCAGATTCAGCCAAGCAATCTCTTAGTAACCACTATGACTTTTATATGCAAGTTTCATATTTGAGCTTTATGACTAGAGGATTGTCTGCTTCTAGATATACAGGAAAAGAAATGGGCACGAATGAGGGCAAACACGTTAAATGATGTGTCGTCAAATAATCTGGAAGTGCAGAAATACAAGTAAAAAAATATGAAAAATTGAGGATAATTACAAAGTGGCTTAAGGAAGCAAATCAATTGAAGAGGACAAATGGCTAGAATCTGCAAAGAGGGAACACGGTTGAATTATACTTGGTTGATAACTCTATTACAATAAATTAACCAGATGTCTTAAAGTAAGAATCAATTCCTGAGATGGAAGTTTTCTCCTCATAATTACTCTCAATGAAAAATGACCTTGCCAAAACTAAGTTTTCACCACCATCATAATCTCATTTCTGCAACCTATAATAAAATGCCATCTTATTTTTACTTTTGCCTTTGAGGATATAAGTTAAACCAGGTTATTTACACTAAAGATGATTTCAACATAATGAATTTCTCCATCTAGTTGAAAACTGTAGATTTCAAAAGAGAGCTCTTCCGGTACAGGCCACTGGCAAGATATATAGTACAGATGAAAGTGCCAAGGCAACAAATCAGCAACCAGGAAAAAAAAAAAAAAAAAAAAACAAAATTGTGCTGCCATTAATAAATTAGAAGCAGACATTAAAAAAGCTGTGTTCTACAAGCTACATTAAAATGATATGGTATTTCGTGGTGAGAGAAAACTTACAAGAAGAGAGTAGGCACGAGCAAGAGACAGCAATGTTGGATACATATCCAAAACAGCAAGAGCAATGTCCTCTGTTACTTGTGGAACCTGCATTCAAAAATTACCAAAAGTTTATCAACTTTGTCTTATAGTAATAACGAAACAAGCAAGAGCTAATATCAAGCATCCCTTCCAAACTTCCTTAAATGAAACTTTTTAGCTTATAGTGTGAATTGTAAGAGAAAAAAAAAATAGAATAGCAGTAATTTCCCCCTCATGAAACTTTCAAAAGTATGCAAAAGACGAAAAAAGACCGAAAAAAAAAAAACAAAAAACAAAAGCAATGGATCATAAGCATAAAAAGAGTAGAATGAAAAGGCAATGCCCAATGAATATATATATAAAGAGCCAAGAGTCCCTTGCATACATTTTTCTACTATCACTACCAACAGAGTAATTGAAAAGGTAAGTTTTTCATGATGGCAATCATAAATCCCTACAGGCTTCGAGAATATACAATTATGTTGCCTATTGGTTTTAACTATGACTTATACCTGCATGAGTTGGATTGCAAATACATCACTAACTGTCATTTTATCCAACTCTTCACACATCTTGATAAATTCATCAAATGGTGGGCATCCCCCAGTGCACTTTAGCTCAGGATCCAGAGATCCGTAGTATTGGTTTATTGATTGAGTAAGATAACCATACTTTTTCAGTGTATCTGCTAAGCCACTTGTTCGTTGCACATCAAACCCCTCCAAGATCTCAGTGGTGAAGCAACTGCCACAAGAAAATTAAATAAGACCTAACAAAGCACTGTAACCACAACATGATGCTTTTCCATTTTAAGCAGACCACAAAATGAGGCTTACAAATCCATAAAACAAGATCAAAGAAGGAAAGAGGAAGTATTCTTAGCAACCAGGAGCATTCCCCTCCATACATAATAATGAAACCACATCTTGCCGTTAAATAATTCCAGTACGAACAGAAAATTATTTATACTGACCAAAAAGTTGATACAGTAACATCATAAAACTAGAGAATACGAAGAACTGCTTACGCCGTTTTGATACTTTCAGCTGCCTCTGAAGAATTTGGATCACCTTCTACCAGGTATATCATCTTCTTAAGCCCACATCGCTTTCAAAGATCATTAAGTTGTAAAAGAAAGGTAAGATACTCCATAAACAGGTAGATCCCTTTCAAAGCACGTAAGTAAAAGAACTTTTGAAAATATTTTCTGTATTTATAACACATTTTAATATGAAGCTTTGAACTGAATTGGTTTTGCAGGGCACTTGGTTTTTATTAAACAAGAAAAAAGAAAATGAAGTCGCCTTTCAAACCCTTTTCTAAGGAGTAACTACCTATTCAGGAGTTCTTCAAAGGGGAAGGGAAGGCCAAGGGGCTAAAAAATGTCATTTTGTATGTAAAGAATACACCAAGTAATTGATCAGGGTACAAATATTGCATACTGCTTTGCATAAACAGTTAATACCAAGTACACTGCTCCCATAACTTCAAACACACTATTTATTGATTTTAATGAGAAAATATTACATTAAACTTTCCAGATATTATTCCAGGGGGGGAATGTGGACCACATTCTGATGATGTGATTGTAACATGTTTCACAAAACCATCAACCAAAAGAAAAGGTGTAATTGTTAACAACCACCATCAGAAGCTATCAAGAGAAGTAGAGAACAATACATTTGAAATTTTAAGAATAAAACATTACCACAAGTCGCATTTTTTGATCTCGATATCTGTTGTCCCTGATTGAGTGGCGTAAATCATCAACCTTCTTCCTCTCAACGATAAAATCAAGAACATATTCATTACCAAGATATTTATGACGAGCTATCCAAATGGCATCACCCACAGGCAATCTTCTAACCTGTCAATGGTCAAAAGGTAAACTCGTCAGTAACCAGTATTATGTAGGCATATATCTGTCTTCAAAACAAGGCTGACAGCCTGAGTGATAAATGATACCACCTCAGTTAAGGTGGCAATGCAGAAACATTACATATTTTTAGAGAAAAAAATTAGTGCATCTGTCATAAGACATTCATGAAATTATATTAACAAAACCAGGTTGCAAAGAAAAGATATTAAGCAGAGTTAATGACATCTAAGGAGCAAAACACAACTTATGCAGACCTCTATCTGGATATGAAACTGTGAGCATATGCTGTCTATAATTTTCCTGGAACGTGACCTGTAAATAGCACGAGTGAGAGGGTAAAAATTACAAATCTGTCAGAAGGAACTGAAAAAATGTCTATGACTGTCAGATATTACAGCTAAGCAATCTCAAAAGAAAATTAGGAATACCACGTATGAATGTTCACTTTAATAGTCTTGCTCTGGCCAGACAACTACAAGATGAAAAATAAAAAGGTTTCATGACAAATATTTCTGTACATCTTGATGATTCAAACATGGTTGTCAACAAACAAGATTATAGTAGCCTTTTTGAGGTCATGACTGATTCAAAGTGCAGCAGCATCCCAGAACCAATACAACCAAAATGAACTTGAGCATTTAAGAAAGAAAAATTTAATGAAAACTTAAAGCACCATAAAGAATGCCACATAAAAAATAGACTTGGACAGAAAATCACAGAGAAATTCAAGACTCATGATTTGGGATTGAGAAGTCCTGAGATTTTTGTTTCCTTTATCTTTTTTTTTTTTTTTTTTACGGAGGGGCGGGGGGGGGGGGGTGTTGGCCTGGGTGGGTAGGAGAAGGAAGAAGGTGAAGAGGCAGAAAAAGTGCTTCAATACGGTGGTCTAGTAGGGATGCAATCATTTTACAATATAAAACACAAGCATGATCATCTGACGAAAAATAAATGCAAGGGAAGATACTGCATATTAGGAATAAGCTAGTAGAATACACCACAGTTATATTATGAGGCTGATATAATAAATGAACACAACCAATTACACAACAACCTAGTAGTATATGTTAACATTGATCTATCAGAAACACAGCAACTTATAGACAGATAATTATATAGCTTTATACAATGTGATTACATTATACATACTCAAAATTGAGTAATCTACACAAGCATCAGTCATCCAGACTGTACACTTTCAGATGTCATACTTCTCTAGATTAGTTTCCAATAGGTCATTAACATAGGATCAGACATAGTTTCCATAGAAGGATATCTAATTTTAGACTGAATTCAAGGCCATGCGTTGACTATACTGGCATAAATTTATTCGTAATGAGCCCTTTTTATCCAAAGAAAGATGACTCCAACATGCATGCAACTCCACACAAAGACTATTACATCAAAAGTTATAAAGAATGTTTACTACCCACAGGAGAAAGAATTCAACATCTATCGCTA
Source organism: Scutellaria minor (assembly GCA_954870855.1). NCBI lineage: Eukaryota > Viridiplantae > Streptophyta > Magnoliopsida > Lamiales > Lamiaceae > Scutellaria > Scutellaria minor. Next base: position 11,199,694 of record OX940738.1, on the reverse strand, counting down.
CAATAAATCTCAGAAAATCTTTCCAAGCCTTAAAAAGTGATCTGTAAATATTCATTGATAAAGATGCATATTTTTCCATTATCTGATTTCAAATGAGATGTTACATGATACATTAACATCATCAAAAAAGTTTTAAAAAAAAAAAAAACGTATGTTTTAATTTCACAAATGTGATATACAAGACTCAAGGTTTGTATAAATAGTCTAATAGGAGTATTGTCCCAGTCTATATATCTTCGCTTTACTTGTCCTTCGAAGATGAGCTAAAACTATACACCTCTTTTGTTTCTAAAAAAATCAGCATGAGCTAAAATTATCGAACTGTAGTTGTATAAGATAATAAACATAAGCAAATTAATGCACATATGCTAAGGAATCCAGCAGTTATGCTCAAACTAAGCTCATCACTAGCATAAAAATAGTTCAAAACTAAACATCTTGTGGCTGATCTCACCCTTGAGTAGCAAAATGCTCCCGATTGTCTAATATTAAAACTACTTCATACACATCCCCAAACTTCTCTCCAAGGGCCAATGGTGGCACTGCTAAAGAGTTGGGTTTAGATTCTGATCTTCGAGTACCAAACTTGCTCGCAGCATTATCTTGAAATTTCTGTACACATAATTGAAGATAAGATTTGAACTTCCACAAATTTCTTGCAATACATATAAACAGCATTGGCGTGTCCCATTTACAAAACTTTGCAACCCCAAACAATAATAGTCCATGTCGCCATCACCATAACCAACCTAAAATGAAACTTACAGTTGATGAGCACGCTTTTAAACTACAAGAACTTTGTCCAAAATCATGAAGAACGGATGACTTTTGCATTCTAGAAACATCGTTTGCAGGTGGTTGTATTTCACTAGAGTACAGCCCCACTTGACCTGGCATCAAAGACATGGAAGATGAGCTAATGATGACAGATCCAGTAGCACCATTAGAGAGAGAGAGAGATTACCATCTGAATCTTGGTTTGAAGATGGAGCAGCATAACGACCATCTTTTGTAGATTTAGGTACAGATGTGGAACCATAAATCTCGTCTTCTCGAAGGCGACAAAGAACAGTTGGCCAAAGTGAAGATGTCTCCTTTCCCGTGGATGTTTTCGTAACCTCAGAAAAAGCACAAACAATTTGCTGCCGAGAAAACCCCATACTAGTAAACTACCAAAAACAAGAACTTTAGTCAAATGAAAGAACTAACTTAAGGAAAGAAATAAATTGCAAAAAGATTGAAAAAGTTTATTATGCCGCTAGGTATAACTTAGCAGTAGTAGACTCCAGCATATATCAAATACCAAAAACGATAAAGTGTCAAGTGATTAAAATGAATCAGTCATCCTTAATAACTAGCTAAACTACCAAATATCTGACCCATTCACCAACATGAATGAACCATATAAGTGGCGAGATTCTAATAGATAACCAGAGTTGTAAAAATCCTCACCTACCCCACCTTAGCGATGTCATTGCCCAATCAGCCCTACCTAACCTTGCCTAACACCTAGTGTCTTTTACAACAATGTAGATAATGAAATATAAAAGAACAAGGACCAAAGAGTGTGACTACTGTGGAGAGCTTGCAACACGAATTGAACTAAAAATAGACCTTCTCGAGATAATCAGGTGGAACATCTACTGATATCTTTGGCTTTTTCAATTTATGTGGTGCTGCTTTTTCAACTGGAATGCCCATGACACACTCTAAATCTGGCGAGCCTTCTTGCATATCACCTCTCAACTTGTCTCTTTGGGCAAAAGAACATCCTTCCAAACCATCCAAACTCTTATTTGGACAGACCATTCCAGATCTCAAAAGGCATTCACGCGCTACTTCCTTCCCTTCGTCTGTCAGCATATACCTGCATACATAGTCATAAGCACATAAAGTGAATAATTACAGCTACTTCAACATCCAAAAAAGACACTGAGTTCATAGTGCATCATTTCAATTCATGAACAATTTGTTTGCAAAATAATCCCTCAGAAAACTGCTACAGAATCTTGTTCATAATACTATTGGTACTGTCAACATAAACTATTTCATGTGAGAAAATCATGTGAACATTCAAGATCATTTCATTATTTACAATACTCAATGAAGCTGTAAATCAACGTGAACTACATAGAAAAGTTAGACATACAATAGCATTAAATTGTACAATAGATGTTCTTCACGCAAAACTCATACAGCATTTCCTATTGCCAAGACGTACATAGAGTTACAGGTTTAACTTTTATACAATTCCTATATACTGACATAGAAAGTCTAAAACTGAATCCGGGTAAATTGTCTACATTCAATGCTGGATGAGAAAGCATACTTAGCTGGGCAGCTAGACTTCACAACAAGGCCTCTAGTTACCAATGTTTTCATGCAGTTCCATCCACTATACCAGTCCCTTGGTGAGCTTCCAAATTGTCCACCTTTCCCTTTTGCCTTTTCTGGCCTAGATCCCACGTCAAAAAAAAAAAAAAAAAAAAAAACAAGAACAAGAAAGGAACTTTATCAGAACTTAATCGAGTAGGCAGAAAAACTGGGTCATTCCTTAATTAAAACATCAAAATTACGCAATTGGCACACGAGACAATCCACTTGTTTCAGCTGCATCAATGAGTTCCTTTTTTCGCATAAATTCATTCCCATTTTCTGTCTCCCTAAACCAAATGACACAAAGAAGTAATAATTATGATGGTGTTAATTCTAGTGATGAGATTAAATAAAAGCATAAAGGTAACATTACTGCAGTAAAAGATACAATAAAAGGGAAGGAATACTACAAACGGCTTCTAACCATTTACCTGAAGAGTGTAACTAGTAGAGCATAAGCAACAGAATTCTTTTGTGGCACATAGTGCTTTGGTCCCTTATTATTTTTCCCTATCAATGTGCACTAGTTAAGTACAGAGTCAAGAAGAAAAGAATACGTTTGAATAACTGAAAAAATCATGATCATTATATCTCTCAGCTTGAATGTTGGTGAAATTACCCTTTTTCGGCAAGTCATCATTCTCAGAAGGACCAGAATCCATCTGAAAAAACCCTTGCATCTGCTTTAAAATCCACTTACCCACGCCCCTGTAATCACACAGGCAATTTCCTGTCAAAAATAACCACATTTACAATTCCCATCACAAGAAAGATATCTTCTTTTTCTTTCTCCATTGCCACGCAGCTTGCCATGTACTAAAGCACCCAATGGACAACGAAATATTCTGAATTCATAAAGCCGTGAAATAGAATTTGCTATAACTCCATCATCCCTTAATGGGAACACAGATAAAGCAAACACCAAATCTTTAGGATAAAATAACATCCAATTAATGCAACAAAAAGTGTTACCAAAACACATTACATTACTGAAGTATACAAGACTTGATCAAAATATATCCTCAAACAAAAAACATTCACTGAATTCTCCATTTCCAAAGAGAATTAAACTAAAGAGGGGAGGGAAACTAATAAAATTTGAATAGCACGATTTCAAAGGCAAATCACTCACTTAATTTGGGACAAGTCTTTAAGGGTTCTGATTGGGGTTTTGTGATTGCAAATGTTGGAATGAGCCTTGGAAAACGTCATGTCCATATTGTCGGAAATTCCCTTGGCGCTCTGCGCCAATTCTTGACGCTTGTTGAACAAATACGCCGCCACCTCTTCGTTTTCCGAGCACACCACCTTCTTTCCATTCTCCATTTCCCCAATCTTGCAACGATTCTAGGGTTTAGGAAGTGAATTAGGGATTGAATTGGTTAGGGTTTGAACTTTGAAGTGTGAAAATAGTTACGGTTTGCCCTGGAGAAAAATGGCGCCAGGGTTGAGTAATTTCAAGTTGTGGATTGTGCAGAGTAGAGGATTTTATTTTTCAAATTTTGCCCCTTAAATTGTGCTTTATTATAAATGGACCCACTGCCATTAAAGGCCAAGTTATGATATCGTTTTTACTGAATTTCTAATCAAAGTAATTAAATGAATTAACCAAAATCAAATGTTCATATATGATTTAGTTATGATCTTAGATTGAAATCCCACTGCATCAAACTCTAATTATATATATAAACATGTAGTATTATAATTTGTATTTAGAATTACATTTCTATTGTATATTTAACTATTTTTTTCATCTAATTTTTTATTTGTCTGCTCATCAACTTTGTTAGAAATACTTTTTGTTTTCTATCAACTTCAAAGTGAGAAAATGTATTTTTAGTTTTAGATTACCATTTTTTTAATGAATATAGTAGTTATAAGTGTTTGTTGTTAGTTGCTAGTTCTAAGGAACACGAGTGACGAGGCTTATTTATACAATTTGAGTAGCATTCTTGTGCACCTAATGCACACATACACGCGGGTCGGATCCGGGTGCGGGTTGACCAGGGTCCGCGCATTTTACTTTTTTTTTTTGCACTGACTTCTATGTTATGTTAGTCATACATTTATATTAAATTAGTCATACAGTTATGTTATATTATTCATACTTTTATGTTCAGATATCATATCTTTATTTAATACTTTAAACTCTAAAAAAACCCTAATTTCGCCACAATTTGTACATGTTTACCTTTATGTGATTTTACTCATACATTTATGTGATATTACTTATACATTTACATCAACATAGTCATACTTTTATGTAATATTATTTGTACATTTATATCAATATAGTCATACATTTATGTAATATATAAAGGTACAACTAACATAACTAAAATGTCTGTTTACACTAAAGGCTAATTTTGGTCTTGTAATGGTAGTGTACTGCAAAGCCCCAACTATACTTCTGTAAAATGATCCATTTTCAACAGGATCTCCATCATATTTGGATAAGTGTTGTGAAGAGACCATGGGTGTAGGGTTGGCCTTGGCATTGTGCATTTCAGCTCTTTACAACAAATCCTTAATATATTGTCGTTGACTAAGGTGCAGCCCTTCTGAAGTGCGAGTCACTTCAATTCCCAAGAAATGACTAATGGAACCAAGATCTTTAAGGGAAAACTCCTTGTCCAGACAAGTGGTAATTCCGTGAAGTTCTGTAATGCTATTTCCTATCAAGAGAATATCATCAACATAGATTAGAATGTAAGTAGTAGTGGTGTGAGTAAATTTGTAGAATAGAGAGGTGTAGCTCGGGAAGCATGAAAGCCAAGAGCCAAGGGAACGGTCTTCACTTTAATGTACTAAGCCCTTGAGGCTTGTTTTAAGCCATAGATTATTTTCTTAAGCTTGCAGACTAAATGAGGAGTTCTGGAAACTTCGAAACCTCGTGGTTGCTTCATGTAAATGTTCTCTACCAAGTCTCAGTTAAGAAAAGCATTATTAATGTCAAGATGTTTCACAGGCCAAGAATTACTGACCCCAATAGTAAGAACAATATGAATGGTCGTTGGCTATACAACAGGGCTAAATATTTCAGTGAAATCCAAACCGGCTGCCTGAGAATACCCTTGAGCAACAAGCTAAGCTTTAAATCTGCTCACACTACCATCAGCATGTCGTTTTAGTTTATATGTCCACTTGCAACCAACGAGAGTTTACCTTTCTGGGAGAGTGCTTAATTCCCAAGTATTATTAGCTAGAAGAGCCTTATACTCCGACTGCATAGTTGTAAGCCAATTACTGTTAACCATAGCCTCATCCAAAGATTTAGGTTCAGTATAAGAATGAATAACATCGGTAGTATAGAGCTTTGGCTTGAAGATACCTGCCTTAGACCTTGTGATCATATGGTGGTGAGGCATAAGACCCGAACTCATAGAGGTATCAGAATTATCACCAATAATAGAATCGGTGTGTGTATCACAAGGAATAGGTGGTGGAGGAATTAGTGAGTGCATGGGGTGGATGAGTTGGTAGATATGTCATGTAACACCCCCTTCTTATAGGGTAGTTACTTCTACTAAAAAACGTTGAACTCTTCAGTTTATAAAAGGTCATAAAAACTTATAGAAATATCTTTTATTTATAACACAGCGGAATAGGTTTTACTAAGAAATAAATCATCTAGTTAAACGATCCAAAACTTCTAGTGAGAATTAAAACATTTACTCAAAACTTTACTTTCTTAAAATCTCAAAATGAAATTCACTTCACGTTCAATTTAGAAAACCTTTAAGAAACTCAACCAATTCCAGGGCCGTCACCACCAATCACGCTTCAGTGTTGCTGCCTATTTGCATCACATCTTACCCTTGTCTTTATCTGCAGTATGAGGTAAGACTATAAGCAAAATTGCTTAGCAAGCACATCATCTATCTCACAAAAACATTTTCTTTGCATCTTTTGAAACTCAAGCACATCACTCACCTAAAACAATAAAATACTCTTATACTTGAAAATAATATACTATGGGCCCAAACATGGTACCAATATGCGCAACTCCGAAGAATCCGGGGTAGCTAGCCACCGAATCCAAACAGAGCAACTCAAAACTCATAGGGCGGTCTCAGGGCCCTTAACTCATCTCGTGGGCGACCTCAGTGCTCAGTACCAATTTCTTAAAATATAAAAAAAGTCTCGTGTATACTTAAATATGTATATATATATATCTCAACATATATCTTTACACTCTTCATAACAAGATCATCCAATATTTAATACTCTGTAAAGTAAAACAAGTTATACAACAGAATGCCACTTCACATCCACAGAAAAGCATGAAAACATCTGATATGTGTAATCTATAACCAAGAAACGAACCACATAACATGAGAAAAGACAGAGATTAAAATCCAAGATTTCATATGAGGGTGGATGGCGCACGGTCTGGTCGTGCTATACAACACGACCGTGTGCCATCATACAGTAAGGGGGGTCGGTGGCGCGCGGTCGGTCATGCTACCTAGCACAACTGTGCGCCATTATACAGTGGTTACCGAACGATGGACACGACCGTGCCCCATAGCGCAGTCTGTCCGCGCTCCAACAACACACGTTGAGTCAGGGCACGGCCGACCGTGTCGTACAGCACGATCGTGCCCCGGAGGTCGGCTCTGTCCCTGTTCTCCGAAAAACCCTTTTTATCACCTTTCATTAACCCAACCCTTGCATCATGTATCAGATCACAACGGAGGGAATTCATCCACATAACAATTCATCTCCGTACATTCGAAGAATACGCTAATTGAACTCTTGAAACATTCAACTCAATGAATCATTTAGGCATACTCACATACACATAAACAATCACTCAAGTAAATCTCGTATCCACACTAAACAATAAATTTGAATTACTCATACCATAGGTGAGAGATGTACTTACTTGATGCTTCCAACGAATTTACTCTACTTCACACAAGGCTTCAATCTCACTTCTCTCTTTTTTCTGTTCTCGTTTCTCTCCTGGTGTTTTTCTTTTGCGGCTGAGATAATCCGTAACCCTTACGTGAGATCACTTTTGGTTTCTTTATCTCTCTCTCTTAAGAAACGTGGACTCCTTATTTTCCTCAACAACCTTATTTCTCTTCTTTATCTTAGTTTAGATTAATTTAATTTCCAGCGATTTACTTCCAATCTATTAGTTATTAGAGTCCTAACCACATTAGACATACTTATATATATCATCACATTACTTACTTCACTATAGATTATTATGAGACCATAATAAGAAATAAAAGAAAATCTATTATCCATAAAAGAGATTTAATTAGAAATTTGGGGTATTACATGTCATGTGGAGAAAAAAGTTGATGCGGATCAGAAGAAGAGTTGTGTGAAGTGGAATTGGAGTGAGAGAGAGAGAGGGCAAGGCTGGTGGAGTGGGCAGAATAATTTCAGGTGCATACATAGATTGGTGAGAAGAAATAGTGGTGGAAGATGTGTGTGAATTTCTGATTAAGATATGGAAAATTTCTCTCACCAAACAAAACATGTCTTGTTATGATAATCTTTCCACTTTGGAGTAACACCTTGTACCCTTAATATTGGTTACTATATCCCAAGAAAACACTGGGTGAGGATCTATACTCACCAAAAAAAAAAGTCATACTATCCAAAATATTGTCGTGGGAGTATCATTGAAGGCCACCCTTGCAAGTCCAAAATATCAAGTTTTTATCTTGCAATCAGCGTTTGCCAAGATGTTTTTTGACTTCAAGATCTTCATGTGTTTGGTTTGATGAGTTCCTATTAGAGACTCAGTTTTTGAATTGCAAATTGCACTTTGGCTTTTGAAAATGCAAAAAGCTTTGAGTACTATATAACCACTTATCTGTTTTTGGTGTTCATTGATTTATTTTGGTAAACACAATTATACTTTAAGAGTATAAAATTGATACTTTAAGAGTATGCAATACTTATAATGTAAGTATATAATACCACAAAGGTACGTGATACCTTAAAGGTATTTATGTAATACATTGAAGGTAAAAATGCAATACCTTAAACATATATATAAAATACTTTAAATGTATTTATGTAATGCTTTAAAGATAAATATGTAATACGTTAATCTATAAGAATTAATATCTTAAAGGTAAATATGTAATACCTTAAAGGTGCATATGGAATACCTTATACTATAAGCATTAATACCTTAAAGGTAAATATGTAATACATTAAATGTGCGCATATGTAATACCTTATACTATTAGCATTAATACATTGAAGGTAAATATGTAATACCTTAAAGGTGTATATGTAATACCTTATATTATAAGATTAATATTTTAAAGGTAAATATGTAATATCTTAAATGCGAGCTTATGTAATATCTTATACCATAAACATTAATACCTTAAAAGTAAATGTGTAATACATTAAAGGTGTAAATATAATACATTATACTATAAACATTAATGTCTTAAAGGTAAATATGTAATACCTTAAAGGTAAATATGTAATACCTTATACTATAAGCATTAACACCTTAAAGGTGGTAAATATGTAATATCTTAAAGGTGCATATGTAATACTTTATACTATAAGTATTAATATTTTAAAGATGTTCGATAAAAATGGTACTCAACAATGGACAATGAGTCTGTCAAACAGAAGCAAAACAAACAAATAAGAAACAAAATAATGTTACTTATAATCACCCTACACTATTACAATGAAAACAGCAACAATAGCGGCAAGTCGAGTCAAGAAAAGACCTTCTTTCCTTAAGATGAGATATGCCCAGGGTAGTGCTCACTGGTTCATGCGTATCGTCTCCCAAATATAAAATGACTTTGTCTCTAGAGAAGTAGTACCACAATCTCGAGAGCTCCGGTGAATTTCTGGTGCTTGAGAATTGAGTTTGATGCAAGGATGGAAAATAATGCAAGGATTTGAATTTTTCGTGTCTAAAAAAATGATGTATGATGACCCCTATATATAAGTCTCCAACATGGGGGGTTACATCTGAAATTGATAAGAATTTACTGCCCAAAAATAGGTCTTTCAATGCAAGTTAATGGCCCGTTCAAAAATAAGAAATGGTTAAAAAACACTACGGCGCTGTAGCACGGCATGCGTTGCAACACCCGGCGCTTGCTGCATTCTGGGCCGGGTTGTGCCGAGTCGTGCGCACTCGCATGTATGTTTCACAAGCATACTGCTCCAATAGTATACTAATTACTAAACTTCTTCTCATGACTTAACTTATACTAGCATTTTCAAGGTCCATTTCCTATGTGGGATAGTTAAGCACTCCTCCCACACTCAAGACATTTCATTCTCATTTTAAGTGGCCAACTTTGATGCTTAATTTCTCACTCACCAAAAATTGGTTTTGAGCGATTCAAACGGCATTGATTATCTACTTCAAACGTAGATTAATATTTTGGCATTCAATCCTTAAAAGGATTAACTCTTAGTCACTTAACAAGGATTAACTTCTTAGTCACTTAACAATTGGTCAAAGTGGTGTCACCCACCACTTTTAAAAACCAATTTTTCAACAAAAGGTAAATATGTAATATCTTAAATGTACATATGTAATATCTTATATATCTAAAAAGTAATATTTTGTTTATTCATAATTTATATTAGTTGCATAAGGTATCTTCTATACTTTCTTTTCACAATACTTATAACTAAACAAAGAATAATTTCATAGGTCCGGCTATCCGCACCCCATCAAGTACTAAACACACCCCTTTTTTTTTAAAAAAAAATTCAAAAATGATAAAATTACAATTTTACCCTTATGAATTAAAAAAAACTGAATTTTTTTTTATTATTTCTTCCCTGCCCGTCTGTTTCTCTTCTCTCTCTCTCTCTCTCTTTCTTTCTTTCAATCTTCAAACCTATTATAACAACATATATAATGTATGAAAAACTATTTTATGAGTTAACTAAATAAATAATAATCGTGTGAAATCGTGTAAAAAGAACGAAAAAATAACAACAAATCTGGGACTCGTTCGACCCTGGTTTGTCAAACACAAAGAGGTGTGTTCGACCCTGGTTTGTCGAACACAGGGTCTAATACACCTCTCTGTGTTCGACCAACCAGGGTCGAACACACCTCTTTGCGTTCGACAAACCAAGGTCGAACGGGTCCCAAATTTGTTGTTATTTTTTCATTCTTTTTACACAATTTCACACAATTATTATATAGTTTGTTAACTCACAGAATGATATTTCATACGTTATCCCCTTATAAATTTAAGGTTTGATGAATGAAAGAAAGAAAAAGAAAAAAAAAAAAAAGGCAGACGGGCAGGAGAAGAAATTTAGAGCAATTTTCAATTTTTTTTATTTATTTAATTCATAAGGGTAAAATTGAAATTCTACTATTTTTTGTATTTTTTAAATCATTTTAAAAAAAAATGGGGTGTGTTTAGAAATTTTTGGGATGCGGAAAGTTGGGCCCTAATTTCATTCCATCTCTTCACAACATCCACACATCTCACTTTTCCAAATTTTGAACAATAAACTCTGCAATCTTCATTTTTTGAGCATTTGGGCTCTTGCTGCCACCTTCAACCTAGTGGAAATGAGCAAAAGGATAATAAGAACAAGTAGTGTTGTAGAGATGGACTTCATTTTGCAACAAATTATAATGTATATGAGAAAGAAAATAAAATGTTATTTCAGATCCTAGTTAAGTTAGTTAGAACACCCATGAAAATAAAATGATATAAAAAATGAAGCACCTAGTATCTATCTTGTCCTTTTTCGTTTCAAAAAACTTTCAAAATTTTACACTTTCAACGGATCATCAATGTAGCCCACCAGGTGTTTGACAAAATGCCCAGAAAATAAAGGGAATTAGATGATAAAGGAGCAATGATGAACAGACCTTGTTGAAGAAGATCTGAACAATGGAAAGTGCAAAATAGGAGATGAAGATCATATGAAGAAGAAGGGAAGAGTATAGTGTGAAGAAGAGAATGAAAAGAAAAAAGGGATAACACGTTGAGGTACAGAAAGAAAAAGGAAAAAAAAAAAAAAAAGAAGGAATTGCGCAGAACACAGGTTGAGAAAAGAACTTTAGAAAATGTATTAAATATAATGCATATGGGTGGGTCTAATGCGGGTTGGGGGCACGAATCTTAGATCCGTGAGGGGTACATAAGTTTTTGCCAATAATCATAAATATCTAAACTTATTTATGATGTTAACATGTTATTCCAATACAAGGTAAAGAAAACATATATTTTTCCTCGAACTCTCCTTTAGATTTGTAAGATCCTTGTGAATTTTGTATATGCTCGATCATGTCAGAATCAAAAGATTATACAAGATCTTTGTAGCATGACTTAATACACAAACACCTTAGAATTTGGATGTCACTTTGGTCTTTTGGTCATAATGTTTATCACGGATTGTCGATCTAATCAATCAACTTATCTACTTATTCCTAATTGGCGCAAGATCTAGTTTGATATTCTTGTGACATCTAAGTGGATGAAAGAATGTGGCATTCCACATATAATAGGCACATGACAATAACTGACTTGACACATATCAATAGTATGTAAATGATCAAACTATTAAACTGTCGTACATAATAACTTATATAATATATTTAATTTTTTACATTACATGAAACAAACGTCCTAATTGATATCATATTTCAATCCTTATATGTCATGTTTTATCTACAAGATTCAAATTTCCAATATATATTATGAAGATATCATTGATTAAAAAACATAAAGCTCATATGTGACCTCACAAAGAATATCAAAATTATTGCATATGACCCGCGAATGCCCAACATATTGATCAATCTAGAAGTAAACTTAATATAATGTTTGGGATTTGTTCAAATGATGTGAGTGTGTTAATATTATTATGTTAGGTAGAAATTGTAATGTGATTGATGTTTAAATTTGAAATAAATTTGTGATTTGTTTGTTGGTTAAGAGTTGTATTAAATCTTATACTTTATTTGGATTGATGATTTAATTATGGAATAAAAAATAATGTTGTTGTTTGGATTGACTGTTATGATAAGAAAATAAAGCAAATTACCTTACTACCCTTTACGATAAGCAAATAAAATCAATTCAAAGGATAATATAGGAATTTTATTATCAAAATTAGGGGTATTACTGTAAGTGCACCAAAGAAACAATAGATGTTGTGGTTTAAATGAACCAAAAAAAAAAAAAAAGGTGGTTAATTTATTTAACCCACATCAAGACATTCAATTTCATCCAACAATGTGGATCGTGCTCGGATTCACATGTACGATAAGCAAATAAAATCAATTCAAAGGATAATATAGGAATTTTATTATCAAAATTAGGGGTATTACTGTAAGTGCACCAAAGAAACAATAGATGTTGTGGTTTAAATGAACCAAAAAAAAAAAAAAAGGTGGTTAATTTATTTAACCCACATCAAGACATTCAATTTCATCCAACAATGTGGATCGTGCTCGGATTCACATGTACGAGTCTCAACCTTCCCTAAACACAACCAATCTCATGAACCATGGTGGATTCAACCAATGAAGTGTAGGCAAATATTTTATCATTATGAGGTAAATTGAGTAAAGCCAAACTAGTATAAGTCCCGTACGAATATATAAATTTTACTAACACAAAAAGTTGAACATGAAAATAATAAAATTCTTGGGAGAATCTCGATTTAATTTATTACCTGTGTGATGCACGACTATAAAATTTAAATATTTCACGTTTGATGTGAAAATATTAATTTACGGAAAAAAAAAATCAAGTTTTCGATAATATCTCAATTTCATTTGGTACCTATGTGATGTATGTGCAAATAAATTTCAAGTGTCGGTAATTTTTTGATGTTGATCATGAAAAAATATATAGTTCTTCAAAGTTATTTCAATTTAATTTACTGCCCATATAATTTATGGATTTTTAATATTTCTTATTATCATCATACATTATCTGATTATTTTAGAACTAACTGATTTTTGTTGCAATTAGTATGGAAAAAACTTATGCAAATATATGCTCATAACTTATTTATTATAATGAGTGTAAAGTGATGAAATTATTGTATATTGTAGTCAATAATATTTCAACCTACCCGTGTGATGTAACAAATAAATTTCAAGTGTTAGTAATTTTTTGATATAAAAATATTGATCATAAAAAACGGTATAGTTCTTTTAAGTTATTGTAATTTAATCTAATACCATATAATTAACCAATTTTGAATATTTCTTATTTTCATCATACGTTGTTTGACTACTTTACTAATAGTTTTTGTCACAATTGATCGGAAAAAAAAAAAGTCTTATGCAAATATATATTAAATAACTTATTCATATGAACGTAAAAACAATGATATTATTATATACTACTCCAAAATAAAATTTCTATTTAAGATACCATTAAAAAAATTTATATAATTTTTTTTCCAAATGCCTTAAAATCAAAATTTATCTCTTAGAAAAATTATATTGGATGATAAACATTTTAAAATTTGATAAATCTAAAACCATGAAATTATATAACAACAGAAAGTAAAATATTTTATCATTGTTCATATAATGATGACCTTCATGCTACCACAATAATGAAATTTCAGATTTATATTTATTTTTTAATCATGGAGGAAACATAATTTTATTCTTACATAAAAAAAATGATATATATATATATATATATTTGCTAATTTTTTTATGGATATATAAAATGGTTTAGTTTAAGGTACAAATTGTTATTCACAACTTTCATGAACTTTTAGCATGATATTATTATCATATATACACAAATCATGCTAAATTTATAACCTTTCAAATATAATCATGTTTTTTTTTCCTCAATTTTCATTTATATACAAAATGATTTTCATACCATGGATGTATACATAAATTATGTAAAATCCAATATTTATAATTTATAAATTATAAATTATAAAAAATATTTATATTTCAACTTTAGAAAGTGGAAATAAGATTAGTATAGTTACATGGAAGATATATTAGATTGGAGTAATATAAATGATATACTTCTCAAATAAAAAAAATATGTGATATTTATTATAGTATTTTAATACTTATTTCGAATATAGTAAATAGAAATAGTTAATTTATGTTCTAATATTTATGCTAAGTAACTTGATTATTATATATTTAGTGAGGTGATATATTTTTATTCAATAAATATATTATATTGTTAATCTTGATTATAGCAATAATTAAACATATATTAGATGAGATCATATTAACATTCATATATCATATATAGATTATAATCTCCAAAATTTTGTCAATATTATAGGTGATATTATTACCATATATATATATATATAAATCATGTTTAATACAATAAATTTTTAATTTATAAACTGAAATAATAAATATTGTCTTTCTATTTTTGGGAGATGGAATTGAGTGGGAAAATTTTATCAATTCTATTTTAAGGGGTAATTGTTATTATATGTATAGATATATATAGATTAGTTTTAATGCTATGATATATATAGATTGTAAGTTTGGAATACAATGAATGAATGAATAATATGGGTAAAACAATTAATAAATCGTACGTCTTTGGGGTACAATGCAAGTGGGAGGAGGAATGGGTAGTGTGTACATATTAGTAGACTCTTTTATTTTGTGAAAATGGCACCAAATCTCCATATGATCTCGAGATTCTCTTATTTTGGGGTTTCTATGTTAGCTTTCACGAAGTATAGAGAGGTTCAAATTAATCTTTTAGACATGAAAAATTATACAAAATTTTCAAAATCATGTAAGAGTTAGTGTAATGAACTCCTATATATAATTTAAATATGATTCTTATGAAACTGTTTCACAAATCTAATTTCATGAGATGTGTCAATTCCACAATCCACATATACAAAATAGATAAACTTGTGAAAATGAGTTTGAGTTGTGGAGAACAGATTCTTTCTTAAAGAATTAAATATATTTGAAGAATTCTTGTGCTGCTATTTTTCTAATTTACCAGGCTAGTAAGTTCGATGTTTCCAACACTTCTAAATTATTATATGGCACCGACCTAAATTATTATAATGGATGTAAGTTTATTTCAATGTTGAGATTTTGAAAAACTCCAAAGTTTTACAGTTTACGAAATAATTAGGGACTACTAGTGGCAGATCATTTGATTTCTTGTTATACACTTTCTTATATAGTTAATTAATACCAATTTATAACAATATTGTATATAAAGAGTCGATTTGGCAAACAACTTTTTACAGGGTCTAGAAATAAATACACAGAACAAATCATGTTATGTGTTATGTAGCCTTCTAGGCCAAACTAAACCTAATTAATCACCAAATTCTACCTAATTATTTAATTATATAATTTGGTTTTGTATCAAATTGAACAATATTGTATCAAACCCGAGTCTTCATAACTCAATTAAAATAAAAAAATAAAATGAAACTAAATTATACCTAAAAGGCTAAAAATATATTCTCCTCATATATGACTTATTGGAAATTGATTTTGAGTAATTGGCTGTGACACCACTTTGACCAATTATTTGGTGGCTATTAAATTCAATTATTAGAGAATTAAGTGTCTAAATATTAATTTAGGTTTGGAGTAGATAATCAAGACATGTTGAATTACTCAAAATCGAATTTCAATAAATGAAAAATTAAGTGTTGAAGTTAGTCACTCGAAATGAGAATAGTCAATGAATGGGGGAGAATGAAGAGATATTCATTCCACATTGAAAAATGGTGTACAATTAAAGTTAGTTTAAATATGGTTTTGCCCTATGAAACTACTAGTTGGTCTACTCATGGAGTAAAGAGTTTGTGTAACATACACGCACTCGGCTTGGTCTTGGACGTGGACCTTGGTCCTTGGCAATAACGAGTCTCTACTAGCAGAGTGTGTGTTGAGTTGTTAGCCCTTAGTCTACTGATTTTTGAAATTCAAAGTAGACGTTACATATGGCTTGATGAGGCCATTACAATGTCTAGTATGGATGTCTATAAATGGGTTCATAAAGTTTTAATCTTACAAAAACTCTTGTTTTCCATTTACATCATTGCATTTGTGGTTTAGTTCTCAGTCGATGGAGTTCATCGGAACTTGTGAGTTTGTGGTGCTACTACTCATAAGACGTAAGTTGTTTTATTTTTTAAGGCAACACGTAGTTTCAATGCGCACTACCTGGACGTGATTTGTCTTAAGGAGAGAGTGCTCTTCGGCTCGATTTTCTTCTTTTCAGTTTGAGTAGACATTTTGCCTAGTAGATTTTCAGTTAGTAGACGTGTTGTTAGTAGACTTGTGCTGCAAATTGAGTAGATGTGTTGTTAGTAAACTTCTGTTACAGATTGAATAGACGTCCTGATTGTTGACTTCTGTTGCAGGGAGTAAACGTTCTGATATTAGACATCAGTTGTTGTTTCTGACCTTCTGCTCATCAAACTTCCATTCAGCAGACCTCAACTTGCCGACCTCAACTAGTTGACCTCCGAGAGCTGACTTCAAATTTTATAATAATTTAGAATATTTTATAAATCACATTTTGTTTCTCTTTTAAATAGACATTGCAGAATTATCTCTATTGAAATCATTGTGTGGGATACATACACCAACAATGACACGTATGTTGTGGATATCGACCAAAACTATCTAGTTGCAAAAATAAACTTAATGTTTATGCTGAGGTATAAAGATGATCTTAAACAAATTTTTGTAATAAAAATAATAAATTCAAATTTTATTGTTATCGGTTTAAAATCATTTTTTTTTTGTCTCATAACTTTGACAACCTACGTATATAGTCTTATAACAATAACATTTTCTAATTTAAACTCAATTTTAAAACATTGCTCAGATTATGATCAAGTTTTAATCAAATGGCTATATGTAAAAATCAATCGAAAGTATGATTATTTTTTAATTTGTAACCTAAACTTTTTTTATTCGATTGCAATCTGAAGTTTAAGAGTTTCTTAAAGTGCAACCTAAACATTTTTTTTTTCGACAAAATGCACATCACATAACTTACATGTAATTTTCAGAAAGATAAAAACAACTTGAAGTATTACCATTTTTCAATTTGCAACCTGAAGAATTTTTTTTTTTGTTTTTCAGATTGAAACCTAAATTTTTTTGAAATGACAAATTTCTCGTTATGAAAATCACGTGTTGTGCATTTTTCTGGAAAAAAAAATAGCCGTAAAAAAAAATTTAGATTACACTTTAAAAAAAATTTGAAACTTCAAATTACAATCAAATAAAACAACATTTAGATTACAAATTGATAAAAAAAAGTTTACTTTAAATTAATTTTTACATTTTACCGTTAATCAAAATATTCAAAATTCGTCCGAAAAGTATCATTGAATTGGACGTGACATCAAATTTGAAAATTTCAATCGATCATAAATGATGTGACTCTGCATGACATTTTCCAAGTAATTTATAGTTAAAATAATATTAAAAAAATGAAACTAAAATTACTTTTCACAAGTTTTGGTACCACATCATTAGTCAACTTTAACTTTGAGTTAATTTAGTGTATACACGTGGCGAAATAAGGTGAAGGGTGTATGTTATTAAGATGGAGCCTCGAAGCAGTGTAAAAGTTCTCATTATGTCGGCAAAATTATCTGGAAGATTAATGAATATGGTCGGTAATGTGCCCACGTCTTCTATACTTCGAAATTCAACCCATGACCATGTGTCTATGCCTTAATAGGCTTTCATATTTCTGACTATAACTAATTGTCTGCCTTATTCTTTCACGATGAGATATTTTTTATATACAAAAATCTCTTTTACAATATAAATTCTTGATACCATTTTTTACCATGCATATATCACATTAATTTTCACAAACTTTAATATCCATCATGAGTTTTGAATTGTGGATTTACTCGATTAAGTAATTAGATTTTTGACATAATTTCACAAGAATTCTATTTTTCTTTGAATATGATTAAAGAAATGATTAATGGTCGGAAAAATCTCAAATTTTATTTTATTTGTAATTTTAGTCAAAATTTTAAATATTAGTAAATATAATATGAACTTTCATATTCTTTTCAATTTTAACTAACATGCAGTTTTCGCATATAATTACGTTTAAGGATGTAATTTTTCATTTTAACTATTTCAATTATTTTCAACTCCAACCAATCTGATAATAGTTTCTTCATGACAACTTTACATTCTAGCGTTAGTACAACATTTTTCAAAAATTGTCTACGTGTTAAACTTATTTAAAAAAAAAAAAAAATTCATGTTATATTTATTAAAATTAAAATTTTTGATTGAAATTACAAATTAAGTCAAATTTATTATTTTTTTCGACAATTTAACCCTCAGAGATAATTGTGAATTCTTGATCAAATATGATCAAATTCCATCCATATAAATCACCATAATACAAACATGGTAAAAAAATGAACGTAAAGATAGAAAGAGAAGTAAAAATAATAAAAGTCTCTTTTCACAAAATGTAAAAATATCAAACTAATATATCATTAAAATATTGTTAATTTTTGATTGAATCTCATAAGATCTCATCTTTGTCAACACGATATCGACAATATTAGAGATAAAGAAGACAGAGAGATAATCTTCTTATTTAATTGCTATTGTTGGTATAAATTAGATAATACATATAAAGTCCAATTTATGTATCCACGACAGATATAGTATATTTTTCCTTACCTATATGCTAATATAATGCCACGTGTCACGTTCATGTGGAGCCCCACCACCATGAGTATTGATTCGATGCATTAGTTCCTTTCTTATCGGCTTATTTGATGGTACTCTGTCTTTTTCAACCATTATTTAATGAGTAAGTCTCTTGTGAGATCGTCTCACGAAATTTTAATAGATTGTGTGAGACGGGTCAATCCACAACCACCCAAATCCTACAATTCATATGTTTTTTGGTGGGTGATGGGACTCCATCTCACGAAAACTATCCGTAAGACCGTCTCACATGAGTTTTTGTATTATTTAATATGTCTACATTTATGATCAAGCTAAGGTCGTGTTTGACCTCACAAATTTGGAAACGAATTTGAAATTATTATATCGATCATGATTTTAATGTTTTATTTGGATGGATCAATTATAATAAATTTAAAAAAAAAATTGTCATTTTGAATGATTTTTAGAGTAGGTTGTATTTAGAATATAATTTGTGTCGAGTCATTTGAATTTTTTTTCTAATTTTTTTAAATAAATTATATCATTCCATTTAAATGCAATGTATGTTGATCGTGGAATAATAAGTCGATTTCATTAGTAACCTTTAATTAATATGTGTTATTTGTTATCATCATGATTTAGTTTATCATATCTCTTCTCCTTAATTTATTTTGGTGGTGGTTGTTTCTAATGGATTTTGAGAAGCCGTTACTTTTTGATGAGAATTTGAGTGTGTGAATTTTTTCACTTAAATTTGAATAATATATCTGGATGGATATGTGAAATATGTAAGTTGAAGTGTTTTTCTAAGGTTAAAAATTTAGTAAATTAATTACATTTACTTTTAAATTTCGGGATGATTTTGTTATAAAATATGAATCACAGTTAAAACATTTATTTCACATAAAAAAATGATTCCAAAAAATAAAAAGTGTTGTAAACCTTCAACTATAGTCAACGTTTCAACATATAAATTATCAACTTCACCAATAAAATTATTGTGACAAAAAACAAACATTTAAGTATGATTTTTATTAATACCATCGATCCCAACAACCATCTCATTTCCTTTGAATCTCTGTTAGTGTAAATTTTGAACCAACCATCATTGGGAGACAACGAAAGAATATAAGAGTAACTGTTAGACTTGGAACATATAATCGGAAAATTCCACAATTTAGCAACATGCCAATAATCATTCCTAAAATCAGTAAAAATTAAATGTATCATTTGAGCAGTAAGGGGATGTTTGGACTGGACTTGGTACATCCGGATTTTGGATGGACTCAGTCCAGTCCATGTTTGGACAAGGATTTGCAAAATCCTACTTTTTCTACAATTCCCAATAAAAACATCCACTTTTTACAATTCTCAATAAAAACATCTACTTTTTCTTCAACTCCCAACAAAAAACATCTACTTTTTCTACAATTCCCTATGTGAAAATGACATATTAACTATAATTCTACTCAAAATTCAAACTCACAAAATCCTTCTCAAGCCAAAATCCAGATTTGCTCAAGCCACCTTAAGTCCAGTCCAAACATCCCCTAAACGACTTACCATTTACCTAATTCTGAATGTGAGAGACATCGAAATTTTTACCTTAATATTTATATAAATTTCTAATAAACTGGATCTACCATTAATACAATCAAATTTAAAATAGTCCTTATATGGTCATGATGTCTGGCTTTGAAGAACCAAAAAGATAAAAATCGACCAATATCATGATGTAAAAAAATGTTAAGTTAAAGATGGGGGAAAAAAAGATAAAAATTGACCAATGTCATGATGTAAAAGTTAAAGATAGGGGGAAAAATTATACATACTTCGCTTAGCTTATTCATAGTTTATGAAGAGATGTACATCATTTTCAAATTTTGAGAATATTAACAACATAGGGACACAACCTCAAATCATTTTCTAATGAAATTATTATATAGAGGCAAAATAGAGAAGGGGGATCCGTGCCTCCAATCTGACCCATCTGTCCACCCACTCATATATATATATATATATTTTTTACCCTAATTTTCAGCCTTTTTTTTTTCTTTCCATTTTCACAGTCGCTCATCACATCCGAATTGTTCTTCTCTTCTTCTCAAATGCAAAGTAAAGATTAAGCTTGAGAATTGTTTATGATTTATTCTTTTTCATCTTCTCCATGACTTCATTTTTTCTCGCATTGTTCTCCTCAAAATCAATTCTGCGGATTTGAATTTATGATTCTTGGTCAAAATGTGGAGAATGAAGGAAATCATATCAAGGGTGTTCGATTCAGAGTTCTTGAGATTAACCCACTTGAAAAACTCGAGAGAAAGCACATAATCTTTTTGGATTTTGAGCAGGATGTGCTTGATTCTATATGGTGTTAAACCAGATGTTAACTTATTTGGATAATGATGATTGAGATTCATCTTTTGATGATTTGCAGAGATTTTCTGAAGAAGTGAAGAATTTTTCTAGAAAAAAATGTATTTTATTAGTTGTTCTTTAATTCATGTCAAGGAGCAAGGTTTGGAATTTCAAGATCAAATGAACTAATGCAACAACTAATGCAACAACTTCAATTGATAGACAAAATAGTTTTGTATAGGAATTTGGAGTACCCCATTTTTCCATAATGTTTATGTGGAAACTTAGTTTTTGTTAAGTTTCTGTTTTGAGATGAAGTTTGAAGATATGTGGAGAACAGAAAGATGGAGGTTTCTGATAGCAGCAGGATTCTGCAAAAGTAAGTTATCGGATACTGATACTCAGTAAGCAGAATCAGTAAGCAACATATAATAAGCAGTAAGGAGGACTAAGAGACTTTCTGTTGATTCAGAATCAGTAAGCAATTCAAAATCAGTAAGTAGTGCAGAACAGTAAGCAGATTCAGAATAGAAAGCTGGCACAGAACAGGAAGTAGTTACTGCATATTAATTGCAGTACGAGGATTGATCCTTATCAAAGTAACTGATAGATGAAAGTTAGCAAACGACCAATGATGCGCTGCCATCTGGACCGAGAAACTACAAAGGACCTGTTGTCGAGGAGTGACACCATTAATGCCCTACAGAGTAGGCCATGCCCTTTTTCCCAATTTTCCAGAAACATTTAATGTGAAGATCAAATGAGATCAAGGATTTCAAATTCAAGATGGAGTGTGTTTCTCTTCAACGGACATATTTTTCTATAAGTACATAAGAAGATAGAGTTGACTCGAGAAAACTACTGAAACTATTATCTATCAATCTCTATTAAGCAAACATAAGTTTTCTCTCAAGTTTCAGTCACTCAACCTTACTGAAGCAGCCAAGCCGAAGATTTCCAGAACCTCAAAGATCTTAAGGCTGTCTTCGAAGCACCAGTTAAAGAACCATATACTTTTAATCATTTGTGTTGTGTGCTAGGTTGTTTATTTGGTGTCCTCAGTTTAGATCCTCATTGAGTGGTAGTCTTAAGTGTTTTTAAGGTTTTTAACTCTGTGTGAGTTTGTAGACCTTGTGTGGGATTGGCCTAGGAATATTTCTGATTCTAGTAGGTGTAAACTTGTTAAGAGTTGGTTTGTAAAGTTGAGATTTGTAAAACGAATCTTTCCTGATTGAAGTTCCTCTTTAGTGAAAGAGAAGAGAGGACGTAGAATAATTACACCACCTTTGAACCTCTATAAACCCTTGTGTGTTTATTGATTTGTATCTACTTGCTACATCTTATATATATCCTGCTCATACTGCATAAAACAAACTTTGAGAAAAGCATTTTTGAAAAGAAAACGTTTTTATAAAAGAAACTCTATCTAAGTATTTCCGCTGCATACTGTAATCTCTGAAACAGTAAGCTGAAACAACATTTTGCCAGCTTACTGATTTGGCCAAGTTGTGTATTCTATTCTAGAATTCAGTAACTTCTTACAGAAAGTTTAAAAAGTAAAAATTTGATAGAGGTTCATTCACCCCCTCTGAACCTCTGGCCACTTGGGACCAACAAATATCTTAAAGGTAAATATGTAATATCTTAAAGGTGCATATATAATACCTTATATATTTAAAAGATATCATTTTGTTTATTCATAATGTGTATTAGTTGCATAAGGTATCTTCTATACTTTTTTTCACAACATACTCATCACTATATCAAAATAAATTAAAACCTCATGCTTCTTAAATTCCGATATTAAATTAATTTATACTACATTAAGATAAAAAAATACATTTTTGGAAGCTTTGTTTTCTTCAAATCCAAACACAACCTAAGCTTGTTCGGAGAAGCTAACAATACAATCATTTTTAGTTGTACTTCCTCTCTTTAGAACTTACACCACACTGTACCCATCTCTCTCAAACAATCAGATACCAGAGATTCAACAATGGCGGATGAAAACCACCAAACACCCTCTCCTAAAATAGTGGTCGCCGCCGTCCACGGTGGAGCCAACAAAACCACCACCGTCGGAGCCTATCTCCGAATCACTGCTAGCTTCAGTAGCATTAGAGAAGAAGAAGACGAAGAAGAAGAAGAAGAAGAAGTAGAAGAAGAAGAAATTACACATAAAATTATGATTCGAAAAAGAAAAAAAAACGAAATAATTAGTTGAATAAGAGGAAAAAAGAAAATGATAATGTCATTTGAAGAAGAAGGGAAAAAAAAGAAAAGGAGGAGGAGAAAAACTAAAGAAGGTGTGCATAGGAGGAAGGAATAGAGAGAAGAAAAAGAAAACGAAAAAAAAAATAGCATGTGAGTGGGTGGATGAGTTGACCGGATCGGGTTGGGGTACGGATCTAGGATCCGTACCTCAAGAGCACATAAATTTTTACCGATAAAATATTAGTGATGAATCTTCAAATGAATGAAGCATGAGAAGATATAAAGATTTATGCCACGTCATGGACGTTCAAACCATTGGATAAACGAGACATATCAAATCTACTAGAATGACATGAGAAGAGAGGGAGCATACAAGTAACAAAGGATCAATCCCACGCATTATGTGTCCAAAAATCGTAATTTTAAAAGAACAATCAAACACATCAACAAAACGATAAAGAAGTTCACACTTCAATTTGTGAGGCCAAAAGAAATATCACAATCACCTAATCTCCATAAAATAAGAAATTCAATAAAGTCAGTTCATTTAACAATTCTTCTCATATATGAGTATGTTTCTGCTTGAGTCCAAAGTTTAAAAGAATATATTCTTTAAAGTATTTTTCCTTTAAAAAGAACATCACAATAAAATAAAATAAAAATCAATTCCCACTTTTTTTTTTAACTAGTGATTTTTGTTTGAGACCGTCTCATGGATCTCATTTTGTGAGACGGGTCGGGTGGGTCGAATATAAAAAATTATGTAATACTTTTGTTTGTATTAGGTAATATTTTTATATATATCAGATAATACTTTTGTATTATATTATCTAGTATGTGTATTACCTGATCTAAAGAAAATTATTATATAATATATATAAAAATATTATATGTGACGCAAGAGAGAAGAGGAATAGGATCCGCGCATTTTTTGATAAACCCGACCTAACTTAATTCGGATCATGAATCCTATAATACAAAAATATTATCTGATACATATAAAAATATTACATTATATACATAAAAGTATTACATATTTTCTTGTAGTATGACTCGACATCATATAATACAAAGTATTACATAAAACAAACAACAATATTACATAATCTCTTATGTTTGACCCGATCTGATTCATCTCACGAAATGAGATCCGTGAGACACTCTCACCTAAGACTTTACCTTTTTTTAACACCAAAAATTGAGTTGGTCATGTGTACACTTGGTACACATGCAATCCGAGTTGACCTAGTTTTGACCCGAATCCGCGTGTTTTCAATTTTGACTTTTTTTTTTTTTTTTTTTGCTTTAGGTTGTTACCTTTATGTTGTATTAGTGTGACCTTTATGTATAAATGTGTGACATTTATGTACAAATATCATGACCTTTATGTACTTTACTTAGAAAAAAAATGAAAATTTTCAACACAATTTGTATTGTATATCTTTATGTGATATCAATATGACCTTTATGTTATATTATGTCACATTTATGTACAAATATTCTGAACTTTATGTAATATATAAATATGCATAAATGTCAAAATATTTATACATAAATGTGACATAATATAACATAAATGTCACATTCATATCACATAAAGGTAAAGACGCCCAAACGGTTCGCCGGTTACGATTCCGGTACGAACCGCCGGTTTGGCGGTTTCGGATTGGTAGAACCGAAACCAAACCGTGTGATGGCCGGTTTCGGTTTCGGTTCCAAACTACCGGTTGAACCCAAACCGGGCGGTTCGGCCGGTTCGAACCGGCGGTTTTGTCGGTTTTTTTTTTTTATTTTTTTATAATTATAAAATCACAATTCCAAATTTGATTTTTAATGTTTGTTTTGAAGTATATCATTTCATAATTTATACCATGAGAAATTGAAATATTTAAGTGAACAAACATTTTTCATTATCATTATAACTTGGAAAATTATTACAAGTTAGAACTCTATATAATCTATGATCTAATATATTACAAAAGTTCATATATATTACAATTACAAAAGTCCATATCTATCTAAAAGAAATAAAAGTCTATCTTGAATTACAATTACAATTACAATTATCTATCTATCTTGAATTATATAATACAATTCTAAGATCTAAGTATCTAACTAAGTAACATATGAAACAACATTAGCCAAAAGGAGGGGGAAAAAAATTGAAAGAACTTGAGTTTCATTCTAAGTTTGGAATTGAAATTCAAATTCCAAACTTAAAATGAAATTGTCTACGTATCCTTAATTCAAATCAAATTAAGGAATCAAAGCTCACGTAGTTCTCTTACCTCAACTTACCTTCTTCAATCGTCGGGGTTGTTGATGCCACTACCACCGGAGGATGTTGTGTTTGAGTCGTAACCATACAAATCCGGTTCACCTTCCTCAAAGTATGTGCAATCGAGGTTTTGTTGACGTTTGGATGCCTTGACCCAATCCTCAAGGAGCATAAGGTTTTGGACATTCTCGGCGGTCAAGTTTGCTCGTCTCGCACTCAAAGTGTGGCCCGATATGCTAAAGGCATGTTCAACTGAGACCGTGGAGGCGGGACATGCAAAGATCTCCTTGGCAATAATTGTTAGTATAAGATATATGGTGGTCCTCCGTGACCACCACTTTAATAGATCCAAATTGTTCTCGAAAGCAATAGATTCAAAAGTAGCACTTAAATAAGAATCTAATTCTTGTGATGGGTTGGTACCTCTAGCTCTTTTTTGCGTTCTTATGTCATAGAAGTTGTAAAATTGACTAAGAGTCGGTCCAAAACTAGATGAAGAAGAAGAATAACTACTAGATCCTACATTTTGATCTCCTACTTTATCACTACTACTTGCATCACCATGAATTGTTTTATATTGTCTAAATAAATCATACAAATAATATTTTGCCCGTTTTACTACTTCCCTAGGATAGACACATATTCTACTAGATCATATTCACTAATCAAACCACATGGGAACAATGCATTATAGTACATATTTAAGAGTTCTTCTAATCCATCTTCTCTAATCCTAGGATCTAATAATTTAGCACATAAATATGGGGGGGGTAGCTCATGATAATATTTTAACCATTTTGCTTTCATCATAATAATTGCATCACATAAAATAAGATCATCTTTGTAAGAGTTAATTACAAAAACAATTTTAACACATTGATCTAAAGCTAAAGGAGATGTAGGATAATAACATCCACTGACTTCCCTAATGGCTTCTTAAAATTTTTTTAACAAACCCATCATGTTTATACAAGAATCCCAAGAATGGGCAACTAACATAACATTATTATCACCAAATTCCATAAAAAAAGCACATAAAAGTTCTCTATAATTATACGAATCTTGAAGCATGTAAAAAGTAGAATTTCATCTATGTGGCACATCTTTCACAAATTTTTTTACTTCTAATCCATTCAATTTACAAAACGTGCCCCATCTTTTCCGCATTTGTACAGTATGACAAATTAAATTAATTGCATCTCTAATTTTATCTATTTCTTCTTCTAAAGTTTTTAATCCATCTTGAACACATAAATTAAAAACATGACACATGCATCTAGTATGAAAAAGATCACCATTTAATGAAGGTTTACAAAAATCAATTATTGTAGGCAAGCTAGCTTTATTATTAGTTGCATTATCTAAAACTATAGCAAATACTTTTGTTAATATACCATAATCATTTAACACATGTATTATTTTTTGTGAAATATGCAAACCGGTATGTTTTTTATTAAAATCAATAAAAGCAATTAAACGTTTTTGAACATCCCATGCATCATCAATCCAATGGCAAGTAATGCTCATATAATCATTTTTATTATAATGATCTTTCCAACAATCACAACATATTGCAACTTTTTGTTTAAGGTTAGCTAAATCAGATACTAATTTATGTTTTCTTTCACGTACTCTTTTATCTTTTATCAATATCCCTAGTGGTCGTGTTCCTACTTATCATTCTAGCGGGTGGTTGTAAATACGTGCTCACATAATCTTCATAAAGGTCATCGGAAGCAAATGAAAAAGGTAGATGTTTTGAAGCAATAAAATCGGCGGTGCCTTTCCTAAGTTCTAATTGACTAAATTTAAAAGTTAAAGAATCCATACCTTGTGAAGACCCGGTGAATCCTCGTAGTTGTGTTTGAGAGCGCTCCAATCCAATCTTGTCGGGATGCTTCTTCGTGATGTGGTTGTTAAATGTTCCATAGCCCCCTCCGTGCTTGAACTTGTATTGCTTCCCACAATGGTTGCACGTTACTACGTAGTCGACATCACTATTGGGCACGACTTCCTTCTTGAAGTGAATGGAGAAAATATCACTTCGAAGTGAAGAAGGTGCTCTATTTGAAGTGGTTTGAGTGACATTCAAACTCTCTTGTGTCAGATGCACCTCTTCTTCATCTTCATCGGCTAAGGCTTGAGCGATTTGTTCCCCCAAATCGACATTTGGATCAAGGTCGTCACACCATTGATCAATGAGTTCATCTTCGTACGATGGTGGAGGTGGCATGAGATTCTTTCCCTTCCCACGAGATGATGAAGAAGAAGAACCTTTTCTAGACATGATGAATTTACAATAGAAATAGTAGAAGTAGAAATCGAACTAGAAGTTGATGATGAAGAACTAGAAATCGAAATATAACAAGAATTTGAAAGATTTTGAACTTGAAATAATTTAAAGTGAGCTAGAATGCAAGAATTGAGACTTGAGAGAGAGATAGAGAGCAAGAGAATTGGTGTGAGCAAATACACAATTTGAACCCCCATTTATAGATCTCAAAAATTCCAAAAAAAAAAAAAAAAGGAAATTACTACGCTCTGGTTTGAACTGCCGGTTCCGGTTCGGTTCGAACCGGCGGTTCGACAAATCTTAGCCGTCAATCTCCAACGGCCACTTGATCTCGGCCATTGGATTGAAAATGCATCCAAACTGCCGGTTCGAACCGGCGGTTCCGGTTCCGGTTCGGTTCGGTTCAGTTCGCTTTCAACGGCCATTTAATCCTGGCCGTTCATCCTCAACGGCTATATTTGATTCAAACAAAGTCGTATACGTGGCATGCTCCATAAAAAAAAAATTACAAAAAACCGGCGGTTCTTCGATTTTTAATAATGCGAACCGAAATCGAACTGGTTCCCGGCGGTTCCCGGTTCCGGTTTGGAACCGAAACCGGGTCAACGGTTCCCGAAACCGTTGACCGCCGGTTCGAACCGGCCCGGTTCCGGTTTTCCGAACCGTTTGGGCGTGTTTACATAAAGGTATACAATATAAAATATGTTGAAAATTTTCATTTTTTTTTCCAAGTAACAATACTTAAAGATAGAGATATTTGTATATAAATGTCACACATTTATACATAAAGATCATACATCTATAACATAAAGATTAAGACAAAAATCTGAAAATAAAAATAAAAATTCAAGGATCCGGATCGGATCGATGCGAATTGCATGAATCTTAAATCCATACACCAGGTGTGTAGGAGAATTTGTGCCAAAATTTATACACTTCCACTTAAACTAAAAATAGTGAAGTAAAATATGGTTTGCGATTTGTGAATCCATTCCAATAAATAAATAGTTTAGTTTCTTTTTTTATAATAATATATTAGTTTTAACTTAAGTAGAAGCGTTGGACGTATTCATCACGATAAAGAAAGGAAGGAACGTGGCATCACACGCGAATCATGATGCCGCGTATAGGTGGGCCCCGCCCCCATGAATAATTAAACCCTAATCCTAATTTTCCATTAAAAAAACAAAATAAATAAATCGGGCAAATCGCCTATAAATAGGCGACCCTTCCCCCTTCTCTCTCCACATCCAATCTATTCTAGCTAATCAAAACAAGAGAGAGAAAAAATGGCAGGAATAATCCACAAGATCGAAGAGAAATTGGGCATGGGTGGCAACAAGGAAGCAGAGAAAGCCCACGCCAAGCCCGGACAAGGCTACGGCGAGCACAGCAAGCCCGAACACGGCTACGGCGAGCTGCACAAGCAGCCCGAGCACGGCTACGGCGAGCACAAGCAGCCCGAACACGGCTACGGAAAGCCCGAACAAAAGGAAGGGCTGATGGATAAGGTCAAGGACAAGATCCATGGCGGGGGTGGGGCCGACGGTGAGAAGGGCGAGAAGAAGAAGAAGAAGAAGGACAAGAAGAAGCACGAGAAAGGCGAGGGTCACGGTCACAGCAGCAGCAGTGACAGTGACAGTGATTAGTTTCTGAATCTCATCCTCTCTCATTTCTGTATTACTGCCTTGCAAATAAGGGACATGAGAGAGTGTGTACTGGTTTAAGGACTTTTGTGGTCTTATTGTGCTTTGATTATTGTAATTATCATATTAATTAATGTTTTAATTGCAATATTTACTCTCTTCGTATATATATTATAATAATAAATATCTTGTTTTGCTACTGAAATTTAATTTACCTGCAAAATATCTCATTGCTTTTCAGTTTTCTTTCACATCCTCTGTATGTGAGAATATTTTTGCTTTATTTTATTTTTGGATACCTTTTTCTATGGAGTTTGTGAAAGAAATAACTTATATATATGGCAAAATTACGAAGTATAAATTTTGTATATAAGTTCTTGAGGTAAAAAGATAAAATAAATATGTAATATTAGCTCTGGATGGTATAATTATTTTAAATGAGTAAGTATTATATTTGAGAGACGACAATTAAGGTAATAATGAGTGTGAGGTAATTTAATTATTTTAAGAAACATAGTAGTATTAAAATTATTTATTTATTTATTTAATTTTTTTTGTTTTTGTTTCTTTTTGGTGAAGTTGAAGGATCCCGTTGATGTCTTAATAAGTTTGGTTGAATGAATTTACTCAAAAGAGCAAGTAGACTAAACACACCCCATCAATTTCTAACTCCACTCCAATTATATAAATTCAAATTCTTGATTCTAAGTCCATCCCAATTATATAAATTCAAATTAAAAAAATATATATCAATTTTATCATTAAAAAAAATTAAATTCATCCTCTTTCTTTTCCATTTTCTCTCTTTTTCATCTTTTATTTTTATTTTTATTGATGAATAAAATGTCAACATAAAAATGAATATTTCATGAGTTAATTAAATATATGAAAATCGCTAGAAAATTGAAAAAAAAAAGGTAAAAAAATCGATCAAAAGTCGACTTGTTCCATTCCATCCTGGTTGACCGAACACATAGAAGAGTATTATGCCACTCGGGCCGAACACGTAGAAGTATTTCGGGCGAATATACTTCTACGTGTTCGGTTGCCGTGACCGAACGAAACTAGTAGGGTTTTTTCTTCTCTCTCTTTTTCATCTTTCTTGATTTTTGTAGGCTCTTTATTTGAATTTAATGATGAATAAAATGCTAACATAATGATGAATATTTCATGGGTTAGTTAAAAATATGAAACTCATGAGAAAATATCGTAAGAAAAAACGTAAAAAAATCGATCAAAAGTCGACTTGTTTTGTTCCGTCTTGGTTGGCCAAACACGTAGAAAAGTGTTCGGCCACTCGGATCGAATACGTAAAAGAGTACGTTCGGCCACCCTGGCTGAACACTCTTCTACGTGTTCAACCGCCGTGACCGAACGAAGCCATTATGATTTTTTCTTAATTTTCGAAAGAATAAAATTAATATTTTTTATTTATTATATTTTTTTAATTAAAAATTTTATAAATTGGGGTGAGTTTAGAAGTTGATGGGTTGCTTTCAGTTCCACTCGAAAAAGTATGGAGGTAATAAAGTTTTGAGGAAAAAGCAACCAAATGAGTCGAATGACTACAATATAGTCATGTTGTTATGAGGAAAAAGCAACCAAAAGGTATTATGGGTTATTCTTTTTTCCCATTTTCAGATAAGGAAAATGTTATTTAAAATTATGAAACATATATTTACTCAATTTCTACTTTAAGATAAAAATACATTTTAAATAATTAAAAAATGGGTTAGGTTGTAAATTGAAAAACAGTTGTACAATAGTTGTTTTTTTAACTTACCTTTTTATTTATTTTTATAAAAGCTACATGTTGTGCTTTTTATCTAAAAAATTATCGAAAAAAAATTTAGATTGTATTTTGTAGAACTCCAATACTTCAAGTTGCAATTCGATAAGAAACAAAATTGAAGTTACAATTAATAACAATCATACTTTAGCTTAATTTTTACATTTTATCCTAATTTAATACATAACACAATGTGACACGTAAATTAATTATCATTGCATTGTGTGAAATAGATAGAATTCTTCAAATATTGTAGGATAAATTTCATAACAAGACTCAATTTATATATTAGTTCTCAATTCAAGACCCAAATTTTGAAATTGCTCAATAAAGGAACTTAATTTAACATTTTTTTTTTCAATTTAACCCTTCAAATTTCATTGAGTTCTCAATTCAAGACACAATTCAATTTCTTTTTCTTTTTTTTCATTTTATTTTTTTTATATTTATATTTATAGATTTATTTATATTTTGGATAAATTAAGACTAGTTAGTGCACTTTTGAAACATTCTTCATCCGACATGTCTTAATTTATATTTAAAAAAGAAAGAAAGAAAAAATATATTTAATTCAATTTATAAAATATAATTTATATTAAAGTGATTAACATTAAAATTAGTTTTCAATACTTTTATTCATAAAATTAAGAAAGTAAATGAATCTTAATTTTATGAATTAAACTACAATTTTTAAAATTTCTTTCTTTATTTTTTATACAAATTAAGATATGTTAGATGAAGATTGTTTAAAAATTATACTAATTTGTCTTAATTTATCCAAATTACAAATAAAAAGAAAAAGAAAAAAGAAAAGAAAAGGAATTTTGGTCTAGAATTGATAATTCAATCTAATTTGAAGCCTTAAATTGAAAAAAAAAATGTTAAATTGAGCCCCTTATTAAGAAATTTCAAAATTTGGGTTTAAAATTGAGAACTAATATATACATTAGATTTTGTTATAAAATTTATCCATTGTATTATACACATATAATTTGAAATTATGTAATTATTATATATTGCAAGATTATGCATGTGACATAGTATTGCAATCTGTACATCACATAGACGGATAGTGAGAAACATTGTTTGATCCCTCTTATCCTACTTATATATAATAATTATTTATAAAAATATTCTTAAAAGTAGAATATTATAGATTATCAATATTTTATACATAATTATATGTGTATATATTAAAATTCAGATCTGTAACTAAACCACTTCTGTAATTATTCTTTCTCTTCATAAAAAATTGGCTTACAAAATGTTATCAACATATGTAATCCATACAAGTTGAAGAGAAAAATATAATAAGGATGATCCCAAAGTTGAAATATTGAGATAAATCTTGACTGATAAATAGTCACTTCTTTTAGTTTTACAAATATATATTTTCCTTTGTGTAGTAATTAATTTCAGATTTATACTGTATGTCAAATTACAAAATTAATGCCATTCATTGACTTCAAAATGCGAGTTGTTAGGGCACCCACATTGATTCATTTTGAGTGTTTTTAGCACACCATTTTAGTGTGGGACCCACATGCCACTAAATTTTATCAATTTTAAAACACATCTCTACATCAATTTATCACAAATTTACACATTTTTTTAACACAAATGCAATCATTACATGTGGGTCCCATTATCAACTACATTTTATTCTATTATTTTTATCCACTAAAATACACACTCTTTCCAATCATTAGCAAATAATTACAAAGGGGACAAGAATGCTATTCAAACATCTTAACACACCCATACTTACACAAAAACACACACTTAAAAACATCCCCACATTAATTAACACCACACATGTTTTTATTAATAACACCTCAAAATGAATTGGTTTGTGTGCCCTATTAACACACACACTAATTATATAAAAACACACACTTAAAAACATACTACATTAATTAACACACACACTAATTATATAAAAACACACACTTAAAAACATCAACGTGGATGCCCTTATGACTGGTAAAATAAAATTGGGCCCCACCTATTCCTAAATTTTAGAGGCCAAACAGAAATTATTCATTTTCAACAAATACAAACCCAATCCACCTAATGGTATCACAATTTGATCTCTGTAACTGGCTGCCATGGCTGCTCCTACTACGACACTCTAAAATTCCAGTATCTTTAGCTAAACCCAAATGGCCACCTCTCTAACTCTTCATCTCATTAGGTTTGGTGCTCAATTCCCTCATTGTTCGCGCTTTACTCCTCGGTTCTTTGCTAAGCAGTGCCTTCTGTCCCTCTCTTGTCGCGTCAAGCCGCGCTTTCTCTTTTCCAGTGCTTCATTCAACTCTGTTCACCGCAGCCCACTTCGTCGTTTTTGTGTTTCAGCCTCTGCTCTTCAAGGTACAATCTACTTTTCCACCATGTTTTATGATTCACCTCGAATTGGCATTTCATCAAGCAGATTGTGGGCGCTTTTCTGTTGTTTTTTTGAAGTGTTGTACAATCCTCTTTATACCATGTTTAGTGGTTTGTTGCAATTGGAAGTTCATCGAGCAGATATCTGGCGCATGTTATGTTGTCTTTGTGGAGTGTTTTGCTGTCATCTTTATACCATGTTTCGTGGTTCGCTCAAATTGGGAATATATCGAGCAGGTGTTTTGCAGTTTCGGATATATCAAAAGGAGTGTGAATTAGAAACCTGCGGAGTTGTCGTTCTGTATAATTTATGAAAAATTGAGCTGAGTTTGAATGATAGTTAGTATATCATTTTATGGAAGCTTTAGGATTTGTTGGTTATGGATTTTGCTCATAAAGCAAATCTGTGTTAAGTTTAAAACTTGAGTGATACTATTCTGGTTTGTGCTGACAGTATATTATATTGAATTAACAGCAAATAAGTTTAACCTTATGGTCAAGCTATAGTTTTAATCAAGCTTCTTTGCTACGTTTTGTACTCTGCATTCGGATTGATATTGATAACTTATTCTTACATCTACTTTTAGCATTGTTTTTCCAAAGTGCCAGAATTCATTAACAAGCTGGGGTGTTTAAGATTTTTCATTTTCAGACTTGTTTTTGTTAGATTTCTGCTCGTCTGAAATATTTTATCTAATTTGAGTTGAGAAGTTGCTAAAAGAAGTATATACTTTGGATGTATACGCAGAGTTGAATAATCACAGTGACATAGCAGATGAAAAGTATGATGTGATTGTTGTTGGCGGTGGGCATGCAGGATGTGAAGCTGCCCTTGCATCTGCTCGTTTAGGAGCTAAAACACTTCTTCTCACAATTAACATTGACCGCATTGCATGGCAGGTTAGTTTTACAAGTTCTGACAGTTTTCTTAGTGATGCATTTGACAGTAAATATTTTATTTCCCATTACCTATTCTGAACTATTGTTTTCTATTGTGTGCTCTTCTGCCGTTCATTTTTTACAATACTGACTCAAGTATTCTCCTTAATAAACATTCCATTTGAGTCCATGCTATTGATTAGCATTTTGTCTTAACCTTTTCCCAAATTCCTGAAAAGAGTGCACCTATAGAGATTATTGTTAAATTGCACTTTGGTGTCCTTGAAAAGCTATAAGGGAAATAGTTGCTCAGTATCTTTTTAATTACAAGCTATGATTTATGGCCTAGATGAAGAATTTTGCTTGGCTTCCTTAATCCTTTTGATGCTATTGATGTTAAAATAACATTGATTGTTTAAAGTTGCAATTTTGCAAGCCCATTGCCAGCAATTGTGAACCTGCCCAAAAAATTCTGGAACAACAACTTTTGAAATAAATTCAATTGATTGATCGGTGATTGAATTTATAGTTAATTAATTGTGTTATTATTTAGTTGAATGGTTTACTTACTCAAGTGAAACCAATTTGATTGAAATTAGTTGCATTGATTTAATTAGTCCTATGCAGTAATTGAAATGATATGCTTAGTTTAATTGGACTGTCACTAGATCAAAGCCTAGACCTAAGTTTGCAAACCAGCCCATTTGATGCAGTCCATGAAATAGGAGGTAATTAAGTAAATATTGTTCATTTAATTAATAATCTATAATGTACATATGTATATATTGTTGAAAATACAATGAAAAATGATTTGTTTAGTTACTTATACAATGGAAGTATATTTGTTTAGTTACTTTACTACTAAGTTTTAGAAGAAAGTTGTATACGAAGTGATTAATGCTGTCTGGCCACCTCGATCAATTTATTAAAAAGATTTGATTTGACATGTTAAGTAGCTGAGTGGGTAAGGCGGTGGACAGAATTAGGAGTCCTCACTTATTCTATCTCATGGAACACTATACAATCACTTATTTTGTCTCATGAACCAATACAAGCACTTATTATGTCTCACGAACCACTTCACCAGGAGTTTAGGACTCTCTCTTGTTCTATTTCATCATGTTTTTTGTTTGTGCAATATAGAGAACTATACAGTGCAGAATACAATGGATAATATTGAACGAAACAATTTATACCTCAATTTTGCACATAATGTCAAGATATTATGGTATGGTAGTGAATCATTTGAGATCTAGTCGAAACAATTTGTGGTTTCTCGTCAATGGAATTTGCTCTTAGATTTGTTTTAAAATCGCAGTAGCTTTCTTTTCTAAGTAGAAATGAATGCAGCCCTGCAATCCAGCTGTTGGTGGGCCTGCAAAGTCTCAACTTGTGCATGAAGTGGATGCTCTTGGTGGTGAAATTGGAAAGGTAGCAGACAGGTAAAAGAGTGCAGAATTCTTATAATATTGCTATACATTTAATATCAATTGACTATGTTAATTGCATTTTGTCTCCTCTGCTTTGCATAATGCTGTTGCATCTGACATTTATAAAGTTCAAACAAGACATCCGATTGAAAAGGCATATTCACTTTACTGTAATGACATTCATCCAGTCTCCTTTGGCTATTCCATCCTGTTTTGATTTGTGAAGGTTACTGTAAACTTAAGTTTTCTGATTGGTTTGTAAGGGGAATTATGACTTCCCAATTACTGTTTCTTGTTTTCTAATCCTTTAGTATTCAATTACTGTTAAATCCACTTCGAGAGAACCTGTAATTATTTGTAAATTTTTGGAACATAAAATTTTCTATAGGACATAAATGGATGTTTGAAATTGATTGAGGAACAGAAAAGTCAGGATTTAGACTGTCGTGATTGAGAAGAAACTATAGAAAGTATTGTTCCAGTATAGCAGATAACATGAGTAATGCCTCTGGTGTTTGATTGAAGAGGCATGTTTTTATGAAGCATTTAGTGCTGCTTGTGGAACATAATGCTTATGTATTGACATCATGAACAGTAAAGTTAGCCATATACGTGATTTGTAAAGCATCAATTTGTATATGAGCAGCATGAGTCGACATAAAAAAAAGAAGATTGAAAATAAGTTTTTAACTTTGTTTCAGATGTTTTAGAAATAAGAAGATTGAAATACATTTTTGACTTTGTTTAAGATGTTTTAATCTTGTATTTTCTTTGGGGTTGGACATCTCCGTAATTGTTCCTATACTCAATATGTGTTTCTGTTTGATAACAATATTACTTTTTTCATCTTCTTCTATGAATGAATGGAAACAATTTTTTATTTCAGATGTTACTTGCAAAAGCGAGTTCTAAATGTCTCAAGGGGCCCTGCTGTTAGGGCACTGCGTGCTCAAACTGATAAGAGGGAATACGCTTTGGAAATGAGGAAGATTGTGGAAAGGCAAGTTCATCCATTCATCTATGGAAATATTATTAAAGCTTTTGCATTTTCTTTAGTACTCTATGAATAGCTCCAATTTGTGAGTAATATTATCTGCTTCTATCTATTTTTTGCAACTAAAAAAATTCATATTATTAATAATTCAATAACTTTTGCTTGCCATAGAACTGCCATTCCTTCCTAGGCTCTGCATTACATGTAGCCCATTATGGTGAAATTTTGCTAGAAGCAATTTTGAAAGATGAGTTTATATAGCACTTGCAATACTTGGACTCAGGAGTAGACCTACATGTTATCGTTTTGTATTTGAGCTGGGATGTTACTGCCATTTACTGCTGTTGTTGTCTAACTAAAGATTCCTGTTTCCAGTACTCCTCACCTTTCTATTAGAGAAGCTATGGTAACAGATATTTTGGTGGGAACGAATGACAATGTGGAAGGTGTTCAGACATTCTTTGGCATGAAATTCTATGCACCTTCTGTAGTTCTGACTACTGGCACCTTCATGAGTGGGAAAATCTGGGTCGGCAGAACTTCTATGCCTGCAGGAAGAGCTGGCGAATCAGCTTCACATGGCCTCACAGAGAATTTACAGCAGTTTGGATTTGAGACAGACCGGTTAAAAACTGGAACACCTGCACGTGTAGATTGTCGCACGGTCGATTTCTCTGGATTGGAGCCTCAACATGGAGATGAAGAGGTCATCTCACTTAATTTAATATGTAGGTTCAGTAGCAATTCAATGGGACATAGTTTTCCGCTGGTTATCTATTAACTATTTTTATCTGATTGACAATTGGATGTGGAATTCTTACATCAATCTCCTTCCTTTATTAGACTGCTGATGGCTTAATAAAAGGAAACAACTGTCACAAACATGAGTAGGCACTTGAATTTATTCAAAGACTTTAAGTTTCATGTACTGCTAAATTCTAGCCTTCAAGCCATACTCAGTTGTTCAGACTTGTCAGATATTTTCCATTAACAATATTTTATTTCAATTGAATATTTTACATTGCAATGGATGAATTTGCACATGTCGGGCAGTCTAAGCTCCCAAGTCAATTAAGTGAGGGCTTAATCACCTTATCTTATCCCGATTTAGTCTTGTTTACTTGATTTTGATTTCTTGGATTGCTTCCTACAGTTTATAGTTGTTCGCTTACTTTTTGTTTAGTAGTATGTTTATGAACTTTGCCCTCTTATATTCTGCATCGGAGCAACTCTATCATGTAGAAATACATGGTAATCCAGTCAGGATAACTAAGCAGTTGAATTCATTTGAAAAATCTCTCTAAAGCTACGTAATAACTGTTTATTATATTCTTTATGTGTTGCTGATCTGAGTATAATTATCGTACCGTATTTTATGGTCCTTCATGATTGCATAGTTATATTTTAAAGGGGTGTATAAAATTTCTTATGATCAACAGGTAAGCTGGTTTAGCTTTGATCCTAATTACCATATTGAAAGAGAACAAATGTGCTGCTATCTCACTCGTACTACAAAGAAGACTCATCAATTAATCAAAGAGAACTTGCATGAGACGCCTACTTATGGAGGATGGGTAGAAGCTAAGGGACCTCGATACTGCCCCTCCATTGAGGACAAGGTGTGGTTGATGTAACCTCAATCTCTCTCTCTCTCTCTCTCCCCCCCCCCCCCCCCCCCTCGTTTCCTCTCACATGTAGAAAATGTGCAAATGGCCTTTGATAAATAGCAAGCTATGTAAATGTATGAATTTGGAGATTCTGTACGTCCTCATGAAACTTCTTCCATTCAATTATCTGTATAGTTTCTCTTATGTGGTCACTGTTGTTCTCCAGATTGTCAGATTTCAGGATAAGGAATCGCATCAAATCTTTCTAGAACCAGAAGGTCGGACGGTGCCTGATCTCTACGTGCAGGTTCTTAATCACTTACAGTTTGTCTGTCAAGTCACCGTCTTTTTTTAGCTTTCACCAAGAGTAAATGTTTGGAAAAAAACTATGCTTTACTATGGTATGTGTAAGTTTTTGTGCATTCTACTTGGTAACGTGCTTCTTAAAATCCTTGAGCATGTAGTATAAGGCTGAGTTCCTGGACAAAAGTAAATTTTTATTAGAAATAATCTCCTTTCAGATAATATTGAAAAATATTATTTTTGAGAAGTTCATTACAATCTTAAATTTTATCGCCACTCACATCCTTGCCTTTTTTGGAAAGGAAATAGAAGATTCATATAAGAGTAGAGAATCTAATGAGTCTGATATTTCTCTCATGAACTTCAGTTATTTAAAAAAGAAATAAATAATTTGACTGTTACCAAGTTACTCTTGGTCTTAGCATACACAACCATAAGTTTGCCCTATTGAGAAAGCCAATATGGTCTGCTTATCTCACAGGGATTCTCAACGGGTTTACCAGAGAGACTACAGCTGCCACTGTTGAGAACTTTACCTGGACTTGAGAATTGTTCGATGCTGAGGCCTGCTTATGCTGTGGAGTACGATTACTTACCAGCACATCAGTGTTTTAGATCCCTCATGACAAAGAAAATTGAAGGACTTTTTTTCTCTGGTCAAATAAATGGAACAACTGGCTATGAAGAAGCTGCTGCTCAGGTATTTTGCAAGAGTATAATTTTATTTGATTATAATGTGCTTGTTTGTCATTGGAAGGATCATATTCTTCCCAATATCTCTATGTGACAGGGTATTATCTCTGGAATAAATGCTGCAAGACATTCAGATGGTAAATCTTTAATTGTTCTGGAGAGGGAAAGCAGTTATATAGGAACTTTGATTGATGATCTGGTAACGAAGGACCTCCGAGAGCCTTATCGGATGTTAACAAGGTAAATAAAGATATATACATCCTCCATCCTTGCACTCCATAATTAGTACTGTCTATCATAGAAGATTCAAATGTTAGCATCAAACACCTGATTCTTCAACAAGGTTAAGTATGTGGAAGCCTCTGTTCTGTTAAGCATGAGACAATATTCTTAAGGCCATTATGCTCTGGCATATCCAAAATTTTAAATTTTCATTGTTAAAGTCCAGGGTCCCAGCTGCTAGTATAATAATGTGATCTAGTTATCCTTTTCCGTTTGTTGGAACTTGGAAGCCTTAACAAACTGAAAAAGTGCTTTTTCCGGGTGACAAATGTGTGATGCCCAACTTAGAATGTGCTTTTACATAGTTTATGGTTCTTGACTGGCCTTTGTTTATCAAGATGGGGCTTCCTGTTCTTGATAATTACATAGTATAATGTATCGTATATTTTTCCTTAATCTGTTAAATCACTTCTTATAGTTGTGCTTTTTCAGTCACTCGGAACATCGCCTGCTGTTGCGTTCTGATAATGCTGATAGCCGCCTTACACCTCTGGGACGAGAAATTGGTTTGATAGATGATACACGTTGGGAGTTCTACCAGGACAAACAGACTCGAATTTCTGAAGAGAAAAAGAGACTCAAGACAGTCAGGGTTCCAGGTTGGTCTTTTAAAGAACTTAAGCTTGTTTTTCATTCCATCTATATCTCAAGTATAAGAGTTCAGCTTTTAATTCGGGGTAAATTTATTAAGAACTCATACAATTTGAAACTTTGATGCTCAGTGTGCACTTGAAGTAGGATAATAACAATCAAATAATTCCCTAGTTGCCTTTTAAAAAAAATTTAAAAGTTGAATCAAGTTAAGACATGCATCCCATGAAGTTTTAAATAAAATAATGTCATCATGTTGATTTTCCATATAAAATTGACAAAACATTTTTCTATAATTATAAGAATCTTGAAGCATGTAATATGATGTTGCACATCGATTACAAATTTTTTAACTTTCATTCCGTTTTTCTTACGAAACTTAGCCCATTTTTTATGATATGTCATAGATCTAACAATTTCATAAATTGTCTCTTTAATAGGTTTAATATTATCGTCTAATGATTCGAAGCCATCTTGAACACATAAATTTAAACAATGACACATACAATGAATATGAAAAAATTTACTTTGGAGGTTTACAAATTTCAATAAGTGAAGGTAACTAAACGTATTATCAAATCCAATAGAAAATATTTTTCGTAATATACCATAATCATTTAAAACATGAATAATTTTTTGTGCAATGTGTATAGCTGAATGTCTTTCATCAAAATCAATATATGCAATTAAACGTTTTTGTATGTTTCATGCATCATCTATCCAATGACAAGTGATACCCATATAATCATGCAACTTATAAGGATCTTTCCAAATATCACTACATATAAAAAAAAAAAAATTGTTTTAAAATTTTAAATTCTTCAATTAATTTATATTTATATTCTCCTACTATTTTTTCTATATCCCGTGTAAAAGTGTTTCTAAATATTTTTGTACTACTAGGTTGTAAGTAAATGCTAGTATATTTTTCAAAACTATCATCACAAAGAAATTGAAATGGAAGATGTTTTTCGGCAATTAATTCGACTACATCTCTCCTATGGTTCAATTGACTAAATTTAAAAATAAGAGAATTCATACCTCCACCTTGAGAAGAATCGATATATCTCCGAAGTTGTGTTTGAGATCGATCAAAGCCTATCTTGTCGGGATGCTTTTTCAACACATGATTGTTGATTGTTCCATAGCCCCTCCATGCTTGAATTTGTATATTTTTGTACAGCACGTGACTATGTAATCAACGTTGCTATTTGTTACTTTCTCCTTAAAATGAAAAACCTCTTCTAAACATTTTTTTTTTTTTTTTGAATGTTGATCAAAGATGGAAAGTGTGAGCTTGAGAGAGTTGAGTTGAGAGAGATTGAATCAAGAATGATGAAATTGGTATGCAAATCACAAATTATAGATTTCAATCAAAATTAAAAAATAAAAAATAATAAAAAAATTCGGGACAGCGGTTTGAACGATCACAGTCGTCCATCATCAACAGTCGTTTAATCACGACCATTGATGAAATTTAATCATTGAACTGGCGGTTCGAACCGCCGATTTCTCAACGGCTAGTAAATCAGAGCCGTTGATCATCAACGACTCTATCATCTCGTTCGTACACGTGGCATAATGCATTTAAAAAAAAAAAAAAAGGCAAACCGTCGGTTCGC
This sequence comes from Scutellaria minor, assembly GCA_954870855.1. NCBI lineage: Eukaryota > Viridiplantae > Streptophyta > Magnoliopsida > Lamiales > Lamiaceae > Scutellaria > Scutellaria minor. The sequence goes on along the minus strand of OX940738.1, from coordinate 11,157,300 downwards.
CAGTTCGTATATATGCCGAACCGAACCGAACCGTTGAACCTCGATTCACGGTTTTGGTTCGAATCGAAACCGGGTCAACTGTTCACCGAACCGTTGACCACCGGTTTGGAATGGGGCTGGTTCTGGTTTTTGGAACCGGTTGATCACCTCTAACCCCACATAGTGGGATTCTTTTTGTTGTTGTGTCACAAAATGCCACAAAATGTGTGATAAATGTAAAGTTGGATATCTATGAACGAAAAAGAGGAAAAAGAAGTTAAAAGTCCTGTATCTCTTGAAAAAGGTATACACCTGCGGACATTGGTGACATTTGGTGGGGATATCACAAATCTAAAGTCCTTTAAAGGTTGTTTTCCCTGAAAAATAGTGGCTTTGTGTTTGGTTCCAGGAGGAGATTTAGCTACTGAAGTTGGTGAGGTTTCTAAGCAGCCGGTGAAGGAATCATCTACACTGGAAAGCCTCCTTAAGAAGCCACACGTGCAGTACAAATTATTTGACAAGCATGGATTTGGGAATCCCTTACTATCTAGGATGGACAAGGAATGCGTTGAGATAGATATCAAGTATGAGGGCTTCATTATACGGCAACAGAGCCAACTGCGGCAGGTAAATATATGACCTGCTCGATAATATTTGTACTTCAATATTTTCCATCTGTGTCATTTCTCTGCTTGCATAAATAAACTGAATATCTGATCTAAACTTCGTAGAATATATATTTCAATTGGTTTTCCTGATTGGAAGAACCTCATTTTAATAACCTTTTATTTGTTAAATTTGTAGCTGGCTCATCAACAGCACAGACGACTTCCTGAGGACCTCGATTATTATGCTATGACAACTTTGTCGCATGAAGCACGTGAGAAACTGTCCAAGGTAGTTTACTAATTTATATCATCAAATATCATTTACCCCTTAGCTTGCATACTTTGAATCACAAAGCCATTGACAATGGATTGTGTATCGGAATCCCCTCCCAACACGTTCAATCATTCCTTATCATCTCCAAGACACGACTTTTGCTGGAATTGATTGCTAAACTGTTATTAGCTTTTAAGAGTTTCTCATCACTCAGCACTGAGCATGCAAAATCTAGCTAGTGGCATGTTTCTTCCATCCAAATAACTAAGTCATGAATCAGTTGCTAAACTTTCAAACAGAACTGAACTCGATTTTGATAATGACACCGTTTCTAATCCAACAGGTGAGGCCACAAACACTGGGGCAAGCAGGCAGAGTAGGCGGCGTTAGCCCTGCTGATATTACAGCGCTACTCATCATCCTAGAATCGAACAAGAGAAAAGCCCAGCAACAAATACGGGATCAAATGCGCCCCTCAAATGTGTTTGATGAAGGACAACAAGTGTCCCAGGCAATCAACATTTGACATTCTTGAAACTGCTTCTTCTGGGCTTTAGGTTTCACATTTCTTTTTGGTCATGATATTATTGTTTGTATAATGAAAAAGATGATACTGGTTTATATATATTATGCATACTCGTAATATTTCCTTGTATCTATTTATATCTTAAAATGTGAGCATGTTGAAGCCTTATCATGAAGGACCAAGTCTTACCAAAAGTAGTAGGATTTCTTTTATATATATATATATATATATATATATATATATATATATATATATATATATATATCTCATTAAAAATCTGTTTGGTTTGGCGTATTCGATTATTTTACTCCCAAAAACCATAAACCAGAATTAAACCAAAATTCCAAAACATGAAATTGGAATCCAATCCAAATTGCAATTCGGTTCAATTTAGTCTTTTTGTTTTTTTTTTTCTTTTTCTTTTTCAACTGAACGGTGCACACCAGGGACTTGGCTATCTTATGCCCCGTCAAATTTTAAATATTTTAGTGAGATTATTTATGTAAGAAAATTAAATAGAAGAAAAATATTACGTTGTAATTAGTTATTTATTTTTAATGTAAATGTGTAAGTGAGTTAAATTGTCTATAATGTTGCTTTTTTCTTAAGTCAATATATATATATATATATATATATATATATATATATATACATGAGTCACCTACCTAACCTTTACATTTTGCAATACGTTAATATTCAATCTTTATTATTATTATTATTATTATTATTATTATTATTATTATTATTATTATTATTATATTAATCATTTTAGGTACTGAATTCAAAATATACAATGTATGTGTGATTTTAAAAAAAACTAAAATTGGTAAACTATACTTGTAATCATCTATACATGTGTTGTCTAAGTGTTCACATTTGAGTTTTATCAATTTTGTCGTCGAATAATTAATAACAATTTGTAAAAAACGCATTGATAGATTATCACAAGTATAATTTACTTTATTTTAAAAGTTGTAAAACAAACAATGATCTATATTATAAAGCTTGTGAAAACAGGAATATTAGAAATCAAAGCTTGACATATGTTTATTGTATAATGAATACATGTATGATAATATAAATTAAAACGTTGATATTTATTCTACTGTCAGTTGGATGTGACAAAATTTCTGGCATCGTCATACTACACACTCCTAACAATAAGGAAGGTGCAAAGTTGTTGACGAAGAAGAAGGTTCGACAAAGAGGAGTTCCATCTCGCACCAGATACTATCAAATGGAGGGGACTACTTGAGCCCGAGTCCACATTATTAATTTGTCCAACTTCTTGATTGAATCTATTTAGCTATTTGTACATATAATCCTCTAGAGAGTCTTTAAAAGTGTGTACCAAGTATGTATGTAAGTTAGCATATTTAAAAATATCTTGTGATGTAGAAATATATGAAATGTTCTATTAAACATCTCCTAATCAGTAGATCAAATTGATTTTCATTGTCTATTGAAAAAGTGGACTTGTATATATAGATGTATGATTCATTTATAAAACACTCATAAATCAAAGTAAAATTAATATATAAGGATAAGAAAGATAAGTAGATAATATGGCTCAACCTTATAAAAGGACAACTAATGTATTTAATGCAATTCACCCCTTAAACAATGTTCTATCTTTGTCAACATATTGAAATGCAAACATAAAACTAGACTTAATTTTGAAAATGAAAGTTTGCTAACCTTACAGTTTTTGATACTTGCTCAAAATGAAAGTTACCTTAATCATGTTTTTGATAATTGATCAATTTTTGTGCCAAAAACAAAAACAAAAGAACAAAAAACAAAATGAGGCAAAAAGTTATGTGGTTGTGTCCTACAAATACATGTTTCTGATATCTAGTAATTTATTTTAAGAAAAAAAAGAGAAAAAAGTAACAGATAAAAAACACAAAATAAAAAATGAATGAGAAATGAAAATTAAGAAATGAAAAAAAAAATTGTGATACCAACCCTTCGTTGAAAATGTACATGGCTGAATATTTTAGATCATCATGAAAATCTAAATCGAAAAAGTGGAAAAATTCTTCGTTGAAATACACATGGCTTAATATTTAGATCATCATGAAAACCTAAATCGAAAAATTCTATAAGATTGAAAATGTACACGACTGAATATTTACATCATCATGAAAATCTAAATCGAAAATTTCTAATGAAGCACCCCTATGAGATCACAACCTTCATTGAAAATACACAACAAACACTGAATATTTAGATTATTATGAAAACCTAAATCGAAAAATTACATTTGATAATATTCATTGAAAATACACAACAAACATGACTGCATATTTAGATTATTATGAAAACCTAAATCGAAAAATTACATTTGATATTATTCATTGAAAATACACAACAAACATGACTGAATATTTAAATCATTATGAAAACCTAAATCGAAAAATTATATTTTATATTTTCACAATGTTCAATATGCATGCAAAAATCACAATCCTAATTAACCAAAAAAATAAATAAAATGTTAAAAAATCGCTCTGATCAAAGCAGAATTTATTTTTAAAAAAAAATGAAAACCTAAATCAAAATATTATATTTGATATTCATTGAAAATACACAACAAACATGACTGAATATTTTGATTATTATGAAAACCTAAATCGAAAAATTATATTTGATATTTTCACAGTGTTCAATATGCATGCGAAAATCACCATCCTAATTAACTTTTAAAAAATGAGAACACTAAAAAATCATAAATTGCTCTAATCAAAGTAGAATTTATTTCAAAAAAATAGAACCGAATCAAAAAAAGGAAAAGGAATAGTTGAAATTTTGATGCTGATGAATGGTTTCCTCGACCCTACACCAAGAGTACTGCACTGGACGGATATTCTTATGACAGCTGTCCCTCTCTATTTATTTACTCATTTTTTGTTTTTTGTTTTTTTTCCTTTTTTTTTTGTTTCATGTGTATTGTATGATATAATACAAATTATGAAATACGAAAATAATGTAATTTGAAAGTTTTTTTTTTTTTCAATATACGATTATATTTCTTTACATAACATAAATAATTTACACGAAATAAACTACTTTACACGACATGGATGAACTAATATTAATATTGTATATCTCATTGCACATGAAATATTATGCCTTTTGCATGAAAAGTGGCTATGACTTCTTATCGACAAACTTTTGGGTAAGAGTCATAAAATCATGAGATTCCACTCCATAAGAGGTGTGGATTTGATCTGGTTAATGTGAGTCAAGCAACAGTCAATTATTAATGTCTCGATCAATGAGGTAAACGTAATACTTTTATGTATATTAAGTAAAAATTTTATATCATGTAATATTTTTATGTGTATAAAGTAATACCTTTATGAAATAAAAATGTGAGAAGTAATATTATTATGAAATATTTTGTGTATCAGATAATACGTATCATGTAGTACATTTGCTTCGTTTCTAAAATTCTAAATTCATGATTAATTTGGGAAGTTATAATTTCAATACTTTCGCGTGAATCATGTGATACTTTTGAATAATTATAATTTAATAAATGTTACTATGTACTTTTGTTTGTATAAGATAATACTTTTATGCATGTAATATTTGTGGTTCAATGACTTCAAATCAATGATTAATTTGAGAAATTGTAATTTGAAAAGTAATATTTTTATTCTCATAATATTATACTTTTATATATATCATATAATATTTTTATGTATATTATGTAATTTTTTGAAAGTATCACATGATGCACATAAAAATGTTGTGTAATAATTTGTGTATTATGTAATGCATTTTGAAAGCATGAACAAATATAATACTTTTGTGTATCATTTGATACTTTTGGTTACCAACATTGACCGATTGTTGATTTATGTTGATCCGTGTTGATTGGGTCCAATCGACTCAATCTAAAAAAATGAGATTCGTGAGATGTCTCATGCAAGACCTACAATTTCTTATTTTAGTGGGTGGAAAAGATGGTTTGTTATATGACAATAATAAAAACTATCTTTCCCCAATAGATTGATCCTAATTCCAAATTTCTCTTATTTTAAAGAGTGACACTTCTATGCACTTGATGCATACATACACACGGGTCGGATCCGAATATCCGAATCCGAATACGCGTACTTTTTTTTTTTGGTACTGACCTTTATTTAGTCATACCTTTATGTTATATTAGTTATACATTTATGTTATATTAGACATACTTTTATGTTCAAATATCATACATTTATTTAATACTTTAATTCTAAAAAAATCCTAATTTCGCCACAATTTGTACATGTTTATCTTTATATGATATTACTCACACCTTTATGTGATATTACTATACCTTTATATTAACATAGTCATACCTTTATATAATACATAAATGTACAACTAACATAACTAAAAGGTATATCTAACATAATTAAAAGGTATGACTAACATAACTAAAATGTATGAAAAATTAATATGTCTGTCTAAAAAAATGTTAAGGTACAACTAACATTACTAAAGGTATAACTAACATAACTAAAATGTATGACTAACACTATTAAAAGGTATGTTTAACATAACATAAATGTACAACACCTGGGAGCGAGTTTGGGTGAGTTTGGATGCACCCACCAATATGCGTGGACGTGCATGGCGGGTCGGGTTGACCCGGGTGCATGGACCTAAGGTCCATACACCAGTTGCATAAAAGTTTTTGTGTATTTCAAATTAGCATTAAATCTCAAATTTTAGTCGATTGAGCTAAAACCCTAACTTTGATCTAATTCTAAATTGATCCAAGCCTTATTTATTGTTTATTTTAATTATTAATTTATTTCATCATCAATGATACCATGTACAGTTATTTTTAAGGATTAATTACAAATAATCATCAAAATTATATTTGTTTTTGCACTTAACTATCTACACTTTTTCTGGTTACAACTAACCTCTCACATTTGTCCCAGTTGCAAATGACGATCGAAGATTATTGGAACACCATTTTCTAGCCAAATCGAATCACGTGTGAGGCACATCCTATACTTATGAGGGTATTTCTGTCATTTTAGGTTTAATTTTAGGGAAAATAAATAGGATTCAAACTTTTAAACCATAACTCTCAGAATTCTTCCCCAACTTTGTTGAGTATAGACGAGTTGGACAATAGGAAAAAATAATTATGGATGAGATTTTGTTTTTTATAGCCGAACAGTTAAAAGAAACACATCTTGGATTGATTTGAACCCCAACTCTCAATATTCTTCCTCAACTTTGTTGAGTATAGACGAGTTGGACAGCAGGAAGAAATAATCATAGATGAGATTTTGTTTTTTGTAGCCGAACAACTAAAAGAAACACATCTTGGACTGATTGAATCCTCACACTCAGACGGGATTTGATTTCACAGGAAAATGGTGTTTAGATGGTTTTAGATGGTCATTTGCAACTTGCAAAACTGAGATGGTGAGTTGCAACAGAAAAAAAAAATTTAGTTAAGTGCAAAAACAGGATGGTTAGTTGCAATAGAAAAAAAAATTAAGTAGTTAAGTGCAAAAATGGGTATAATTTGGATTGTTATTTTTAATTGGCAAAAAATTATATGCCCCCAACCTGACCCAGCGCATGGGGGTGCACCCCCGCGCACGCCCACACAGTAGTTGGTGTTTGCTGCGCGCACACTTGATTTACTCTTCAGGTATCACATATGATTTACTCTTCAGTTATTACCTCATTTACTCTGCAGGTATCACCTGATTTACTTTTCAGGTATCACATATGATTTACTCTTCAAGTATCACTTGATTTATTCTTCAGGTATCACATATGATGATTTACTCTTCAAGTATTACATATGATTTACTCTTCAGGTATTACCTGATTTATTCTTTAGGTATCACATATGATTTACTCTTCAGGTATTATATATCTACCCTTAAGGTATTGAATACTTACGATTTACTCTTCAGGTATCACATATTTACCCTTAAGGTGTTGAATACTTACGATTTACTCTTTAGGTATCACATATCAACCCTTAAGGTATTGAACCCTTAAGGTATTGAATACTTACTTTTCAGGTATTACATATTTAGTTTAAAGATACTACATATATTTAAGGTATTGAATATTTACTTTTCAGGTATTATATATTTAGTTTAAAGATACTACATTTATTTAAGGTATTACAGTGTAATTCTTAAGGTGCTAGTTTTATCCTCTTAAGGTAACTTTAAGATCTTACAATTTTAAATGCGATTTTCATCATCTTTTTCTCTAATATCGTTTACATCCATTGTAAATTATTTCATATTTTGAAATAATTGATTTTGGGTGGGACTATCCACACACCAAACTTTCTAACCACACCTCAATATTCACACCCCAATTTTAATATCTACATCTTAAACTATTTATATACACACCCCAAACATTTTCAATTTTACCCTTTGACCTAAAAAAAAAAAACCAAAGTTAAAAAAAAAAACTAACCCTAAATTGCAGTTCGAACAAGAACGAAAGGGAGAAGAAATTTTCGACAAATTTGGCCAAATTTGACTTGAGAAATCGAACAACTGCAATGCACACTCGAAGAGATTGTGATACTTCATTGCCATGTTCGTTTTTGAAGCCAAACCACAAATTTTTTGAGTTATTTTGAATCTTGAAGAGAAGTTATAATTATTAGATTGATTTATGGGTAAAAAATCAAACCAATTAGTATGTCTTATGGTGTGAGCATGTAATTGTAGTCTATTGTTGGAAAATTTTATATATTGGATGCTGAAAAATGTCAAAATTTCAAACAAAAACTCGACACTGGTTCGACTCTGGTTCTTCACGCGATGTGTTGTGTGTTCGACTTGGGAAGTCAAACAAATCACAGTCGTTCGACTGGAGAATTTGAACACGGTGTATGGCATTTGACTCTGATAATTGAACATTGTCTTAGAATACTCTTCATACCGTTCGATTTTTTAAGTTGAACACTCTTCATACCATTCGATTTTTTGAGTTGAACACTCTTCATACCGTTTGTTCGATTTTTTAGGTTGAACACTCTTCATACCGTTCATTTTTTGAGTTGAACACTGTTCATACCGTTCGATTTTTTAGGTTGAACACTCTTCATACCGTTCGACCTGGAGTAGTAGAATGGTATTGTTTCAACGGGATTTTCTACTTTTCGAACCAAAACTCGATTTTTTGAACTACACTATTAAAAATGTAGTAGAAATCTTACATTGCTCGCTTCAAATGTATCTTCCCGTTCCATAGACATTTTTGTAGAGAATATTGGTTGGATGATATTTTTAGGGTTTATTAAAGGAGAAAAAAAAATTGTGGTATGGAGAAGAGTTTATGCAATGAAGGAGAAGAAGAGTGGGAATGAGGTGTGTTTAGAAATTATGGAGTATCATTAGTATTTCAAATTATACGTGGGGTGTGGTTAAGGGGTATTATTGATATTTAATATATAATTACTTTTGATTTATTTAATTATGAGTTGTGGTTAGAAAAGTTTGGAGTGCGGATAGTCCCACCCTTGATTTTTCTATGTCTTAAGATCATTGAAAAAAAAAATTATACGAGACAAAATTTAGTAAATCAAATTAAACCTTACTGAAACTCTAGTAGCTTAAAATTTTGTAACACTAGAGAACTTATGGTTGGTTTTGTTTCCAGAAAAACAGCGATTTGTCGATTTCTTAGTACAATAGCGGACACACTCTTCATGTTGAGATGGGATTTGGAATTCTCTTTCCAGGTTTAGGAAAAGACTTGGTATTTCTGTGTAATTGTTTGTTTGTTTTTTCTTTTTGTTGGAATTCAAATGAAGAAAAAGAAGAAAAAAGAGAAAGGAGGAGGAAGATGAATGCAGATGCAAAGAGGAAGAAGAGAGGCGCAGAGAAGTAAGAAAGAGAAAATTAGGGCAAAATTTATATATATATATACGAATTTTAGGAGGAAGATGAATGCAGATGCAAAGAGGAAGAAGAGAGGCGCAGAGAAGTAAGAAAGAGAAAATTAGGGCAAAAAAAAATTATATATATATATATATATATGTATGAATTTTAGATCACATGCGTTGCACGTGAAGATCAAATCAAATTAAGAAAAATAATAATAATACAAATATCTTATATATAACACTTTTATATTAGAATTCTAATTATAGTAGAATTTTATAAGATTTTGAATTAGTTAGGATTTTAATATAAAATTATTTAAATATGAAAACTTAAATAATAATTTTTGATAGAGATATATTCGGCAATCCATATTTTGTAAGAGAAAATTAGGGCAAAAAAAATTATATATATATATATACGAGTTTTAGATCACATGCGTTGCACGTGAAGATCAAATCAAATTAAGAAAAATAATAATAATACAAATATCTTATATATAACACTTTTATATTAGAATCCTAATTATAGTAGAATTCTATAAGATTTTGAATTAGTTAGGATTTTAATATAAAATTATTTAAATATGAAAACTTAAATAATAATTTTTGATAGGGATATATTCGACAATCCATATTGTGTAAGAGAAAATTAGGGCAAAAAAAGATTATATATATATATATATACGGGTTTTAGATCACATGCGTTGCACGTGAAGATCAAATCAAATTAAGAAAAATAATAATAATACAAATATCTTATATATAACACTTTTATATTAGAATTCTAATTATAGTAAAATTCTATAAGATTTTGAATTAGTTAGGATTTTAATATAAAATTATTTAAATATGAAAACTTAAATAATTTTTGATAGAGATATATTCGGCAATCTATATTTTGTAAGAAACATCCACACTTTTATATAGGTAATAGATATATGAATTCGGGTCATACGGTCGGGTTGGGGGCACGGATCCTAAATCCGTGCCCCAAGGGCACAAGAGTGTTGCTCTTTGTATATAATTAAATATTGGAGAGCGAGAGTAGCGATTGAGTATTTTTAAGTTATTGATTTTTATGAGATGATATTCAATCTATATTTTGTAAGAAACATCCACACTTTTATATAGGTAATAGGTAATAGATATATGAATTCGGGTCATACAGTCGGGTTGGGGGCACGGATCCTAAATCCGTGCCCCAAGGGCACAAGAGTGTTGCTCTTTGTATATAATTAAATATTGGAGAGCGAGAGTAGCGATTGGGTATTTTTAAGTTATTGATTTTTATGAGATGATATTTAAAATTTTCTTATTTAAAATTTAAGCGAATAGCAGCGCAACACTTCTTTAAAAGAAAGAAAAAATTCAATTATATAGAAGCAATCTAAAAAGCGCAGCATTTTTTTTATATAATTATATCTAAAACCACGTTGTGTTTCAGATTATTCTTTTATACAAGTAATATAAAAAGTAGAGTAAATTACAAAATTTAAGTTAAATTATCAGTACTTTTGCATTATCAAAATGTTTGAATTACTACTAAATGGTTGTTGAACTTTAAGAATGAAACATGTTGGCAGCTTAGTTGCTTTTCATGGTGGAATATCCCAACGAGACAGTGGTCAATCTGAGAGCATCATTAGTGGAATATTTTCCTGCAGAGGAACACTTTTTTGACAACTTCTTTCCTTCATAAAATTCAACAACCATTTAGCAACAACTCAAAGTTTGTGTACCTTACTGAAAAAAGGGTGATTATTTTGACTTGGAACTTATAACTACCCTAAAATATAATAGCAATATCAGGCAATCTTATAAAAATTCAATTCCCTTGCAACAGAACAACAATAATAAGAAGAAGATGTGTGCATTAGTTAACATTTACGAGTTGTAACAGATAATTACAGTGGCCAATTCAGTAGCAACTTTTTGCTACATCATCAAAGAATCCCAAGAGAATAGAGATGTAACCCGACGACCAAATTCAGGTCCAAATTTCACATGAACCGTTGCAAAAATTGGGTCGAGGAGGAGGAGATCAAAAGATCATGATCCTCTCATCCAAGACCTGGTAATAAATATATGGACATTATAAGCTTTTGTAAATGGATGTATGTACTCTATCAAGCCTCAGAACAAAAATTTGTTTGCTTCTCCGAGAATGACATTTTATTGAAGCTTGAGCTTCGACTCCATCTATCCCCCAGGTAGTCTTCCACTGAGATGATGTTGTTCTGCTCAGTGCTGCTTATAGAACTGGTATCATCTTCCAAATCAAGCAACGCAAGATTAATGAATGATTGGATGTTTGTTGGAGATTGTTCATCATTCATAGCATTAATATCTTCTGCACGCTTGGTTTCCCTCCTCGCCCACTCAATAACTTCTGGATCTCCTTGAAGGAGTTTAAGAACCTGTATTCAGTAGCAAAAGGCCAAGTATAAAAAAACTGAGCGTGTTTGTATCGTTTTTACATTACTTCAAGTCATAAGATTTGCTTACGAGGCTAATTTCAGGACGGGATTGAGGTGCATATCTAATACATAGGGTTGAAGCTAATGACAGTTTCTCAAATTGATCATCACAAGCCTCGACCAAATTGGGATCTCGTAGTTCTGAAAAATTTCCTTCCTTGAAAATGTGTTTTGCCTGGAATTATAGTTGAATGGAAAATGTTAAGAATCAAACGTGCAGTATGCGGACATGAAAACAAAATCAGTTCAGCTAAAACAAGTAAGTCTAACAACAGAAAAACCATTTTAGGATATAAGCTTCCACCAACAATACGTCCTAAAAATATTTCAACATATTGATTTTACAAATAAACGTTTCAACTTACAACCGTGATAATTTGATACTTACCCACATTACCAAGCTTTCCTGACCCTTTGGTAGTCCATTATCAATTGTCTTTCTGCCTGACAAAAGCTCAAGGAGTACGACACCAAATGCGTAGACGTCAATTTTTTCATTCAGTTTCCCATGCATAAAATACTCAGGAGCTAAGTACCTGCAGTAAAAAGAGAGTGTTACTTATTGATTTGGCAATGACTGGTTATTTAACTGAATGTATAGAAACTCACCCAAATGTTCCAGCAATATCAGAGGTATCCATATCGTGTGAACAGCTGGATGCCCACGTAGCGAGCCCAAAATCTGACAGCTGTAGGGCCAAATAATGATTTCCAGGATCAACAGCACACAGAAATTAAGTCAATCACAAAAAAATAGCAAGGATCAAAATCAAAGAAACTGTAGATCGTGTGGTACCTGTGGCTCAAAATCATCCGAAAGAAGGATATTTGAAGATTTCACATCTCTATGGATGATTGGTTGAGGTGAATTATGCAACTTGTCCAATGCCTCAGCAACTTGCAAGGCAACCTTATATCTCTCCTCCCAACCAAATAAATTTCCAGATATTGAAGTACCTAATTCAAAGCACAGCGATTAGTGGCATATTCCACTGATACAATGCTAGTTTATCTGAATAAAAAGCAGGAAGAAGTATATATACATATTACATACTGTGGAGATTCTCTTCCAAGCATCCTCTGGATAAAAGATTATAAACCAAAAGCAGCCGGTCTTCCTCATAACAGAAGCCAACTAAAGATATTATGTTTTTGTGACGCAAAGACGTAATAATTTCAATTTCTGAAACAAAATGTTTCAATGCATCCTCTGATGGTTTCAGATTTTTCACAGCTATCTCCCTGCCTCCTGGTAGACAGCCTCTATACACCCAGCTGCTTCCCCCTTTTCCAATCAAGTGTTCTGAAAATATGTTCCATGTGTAAATAATAAGATTTCCAAAAGTGATTAAGAACTAGTATAATAAAAAACAGTTAAGAGAACAAACCAGGTGTGAAGTTATTTGTTGCTAACAAGAGTTCTTGGTAGCTAAATAACTGGCATTTTGTTGAGTACTTCTCTCCAAGAACTTTAAGTTCTTCCAAGAAAATCTTATTGAAATAAACAGTGGAGTTAGTGTCAGGTGAATACTGTACAATATCAACCATTTTTTCCTCCAAACATGTAGAAGAGTCATCCCTCTTGGATGCACTAAACTGTTTTTCATCAGGATAAATAGCTGAAACAGACTGCCAGCTTGGTAGCTTATATATCCATTGCATCACTGACGACTTCTTAGTAAAGGCATCTACAGATCCTCTGCTTCCACGTAAAAACACCCTTCGAATTTGTGTCCATCCCGATCTAGGTATGGGTATTTCATGAGTTTTACTGGGTACCAGAGCCATCGAGATGCTGTTGCTTTCACTGCTTGATGTTGAGATGCTCTCACTTCCACTACTTGATGATGATAAAACTCTCTGGGGTGGTAGGCTCAGCGGGCTTTTGGGCAAAGTCTTCCTCTTTTTCAATCTTGATTCTGATGCATCAATGCTTCCAATTTCCAGATCAATGGAAGCAGTTGATTCTCTTTGGAACAAAATCTTACCATTCTCAACACATAAAACTGATACATTTTTTTGGAGACTTTTGGCGCAATATTTGGCAACAGAGATCCTGGATCGAATGGTGTGGTGAACTCCTAAAGCACCAACTATTACAGTTGATGCACCACAAGACTTTACCTCCTGGGATAGTATTTTACGAACTGGTGATCCTCTAGAGACCTTTAGCTTTAGATCCACCTAACATCATTTCGTATATTGTCAGAAAATCCATTTCTTCCAAAATAAAAAGAATATCACAAAAACTTGGGTGAGACAGTCTCACAGATTATATTCCATGAGACGGAACCCCAAACCCATTGAGAAGAATTTGTGCATTACAGTATTTGGCTTGACCCGTCTTACATAATTAAGTTAATTAAGTTTATGAGACGGTCTCCCAAGAGACTCACTCAAGAATACAAGGCTAGAATAGTGAAATTGTGGTGCCCTTATGCTTTTATACTAATATATCACAGAGTAAGGCAAAAATAGAAATCTAAACTCAACATCTAGATAGAAAATGGAAACATAGACCTCCTGAAAAATAAGGAATTTCGATTAACTAGGAACTACTCCTCACCCCCTAAAACTCGCAAAAGAAAACGTAAACAGTCAAAGAAGAAATGAAATCAAAACTAACGGTAACTTCTATAACTGAGACAGAGAGGAGGGCTAATTGAAAATAAACCTTGTAATTCATAAAGTTCATCCACCTCTAGAATCCAAACGTTCATTTATCCAACGGAAAACAAGAGAAGTCAAAGACAATCTTGTTATAACTTACAACTATACGAGAAAATCAGAAATACCTGTTTTAGGTTACAGAAACCTTCATAAGCAGCTAGCACGGAGTCGAAAGTCTTCACCAGAGAAAGCAGAGTAGTTTTATCTTCAATTAAAAGCAAAATAGGAAAGGAAAACTAATCAGAAACAAAATTGAACAACAGAAAGTTCGCATTTCTACAAGAGTGAAATTCAATTCATACTAAACATTTCTCCAGCATTAAATAACCCCACACACAAATGCACAATCCTCCATGAAAATCTATGCAGAGAAGAGATGAAAAACGTCGCGGTTACCAACACTGCTAAAAATACACAGCGCGAAAATCCTCACCAGCATTGGGATCGATGATGTGGAGAGCAATGACGCGATCGCCGGAACGCGCCGCCTTGACCAACGCCCAAGTCAGGAGCTCTTTGCTCCGGGAGTCCAGCTTCACTCCTACCACCACCACGGCACCGCCACTACATTCCGGCGCTACAGGAGTCCCCGCCACCAGTGTCGTGTTTGACGATGGACGCATCATGCGCAGAACGACGGCGTTCCGTTCTTCTCTCTCTCCCCACAGAGGTTTAGCTCTGGTTTCTCTCTCTCTCTCTCTCTCTCTCTCTCTCTCTCTCAAAGCAAGCAGTTTCTACAACAGCATTATTCTGCTTTGTGTCTGTGTCTGCATAGAAGTTTGGAAGACAAAATAGTCCTCTTTTTTCGGGATTGCTTATTAATTTATGTAACGAATCTTTTCTTTTTCAACGGTTGGAATAGTCTCTTATTTTCAGTGTTTTATTATTGAGTTAATATCAATGTCAATTTCATATCTAAATTATTATATTTTTTTTAGTGGGTCTAAAACCACACAATTATTTATATACATTTGGTGGTGATGTGGTGTACTAATCATATATTCATGTAATCGGGTGGATTCAATTTGAAAGTAATTTTTAAGCATTTCAATCTTGTCTCAGGCGTCCTTACGTGCTCCCACTCACCTAGATCTTCGTGCCCACATTCTTTCACACGTGTGTAACTAACTTTCACATTATATTACACACATATAATACCTTTTAAAACTTTATATTATATTAATGTAATATTTTTGTTATAATATTATAACATTTATGTTGATATAAAAATATAGTAATTTCATTTTCCAACCTATACTATGCACGTTTTTTTAATTTTACATCCTAAATTTTTTTTTTCCAATCACAACCTATACTATACTTTTTATTTACTTTTGCAACCTCCGACAAAAAAATTCGGCAAGAAAAAAGGTCCAACTGAGGGTTATTTTCATCATTTTCTAGGTCATTAACTAATTCCTCCTCCAAAATCTTCATTTCTTTGGCAAATTATTTGAGTAACTGAAGAATGATGGTAATGGTGAGGTTCAAACAAAAATAAGATCTTTTTACAATTGAAAATAGTTGAAAAATCGAATTTATCCATGTCTCAAAAGTGCAAATAATGAAAATAACTCTTAAATAGCACGTGGATATCACGTGGGCCTTTTTTCCGCAGAAAAATGTTGGTCAGAGGTTGCAAAAGTAAACAAAATATATAGTATATGTTGTGTGAAGAAAAAAAATAGTTTAGGATGTAAAATTAAAAAACGTGTATAATACAGGTAGGAAAATGAAATTAACCCAAAAGTATAAGTAAGATTACATAAATGTATTGGTAATACCACATAATAGTATGATCAAATTGTGTCAAATTTATTCCTTTTTTTTTAAGTTAAAGTATTATATAAATGTAATACTAATATAACATATATGTATGATATTGCTGAAGTAAAGGTAGCTATATTACATGAATTTTTATATTGATAGAAAAGTATAAGTAATATTACTAAAATGTTATTATATTTGTATATAAAAGTTATACTAATATAATATAAATGTTACCGAATGAAATTAATTCTACTGTGGATTCGAGTCGCGACAAGTTGCACCATGCAACTGGTGCACGCAAACAGTACTTCTAAAAAATCAAAATATTTTTCGATCATTAGTCATTCTCTTAGAGAATTTTCAATTGTTATTCAAATTTAATTTTCGATACATTTTTCGTCCAAAAAACAGTCACCGAAAAACTCGAATACACAATCTACCTCCAAATATCAATCAAAATACATGAGTCATACACCAAAATGACTCCCTTTCAAAATCGAATTATAACCCTAAACCAATTCAATGATATTCATTCAATTCAAACTTGAATTGAACAAAAATTATTCATAACCCTATAATGACTTTTGTTGGATTTGTGGTCGGATCAAGTGAGAATCATGAAATCGATTCATGGTTATAATTGGGCTACTCATTTTGACATATGACTCATGCACCTTTTACTAATATTTGGAAGTGAACTGCATTTTCAAATTTTTCGATAAGTTTTTCACCATAAAATGTCGTAATTTGAGTTCAAATAGCTATAGAATGACTAGTGATTGGAAAATGTTTGGAGTATAGACATTCAATTGAAAATTGTGCAATAGTTATAATATATTGGTATTAACTCTATGATTTTATATTTATTTTGAAATAAGAAATAAAATATAAACTTTCACGTACTTTCTAAATCCATAAGATAAATATAAGTAATCTATAAGACTCGATTTAATTTAACGAATGGAGAGTTTTAAAATTGATATTAAGAAGTTAAACCAACTAATAAAATGTCTTTTTTTAGCTATATAACTCTCATTTATATGAATCAAAACAAACTAAAATTAATCAATCAAATCAATATCAAGAACACCAAAATTTATATTAATTAATAAAATTTAATATAGCTATTATAAATAATTAATGGCTTTAAAATTAAAGTTGATGACAAATATTACTAAATAATATAGGAATTTTGACTAAGTTTGTCAAAATAACATATGTTAGACTTCCAATATACAAATAATTTATTTATGTGAAATTTGTTTGATTTAAAAATTTAGATAAAAATATTTAAAATAAAGGTGAGTTGATCAAAAGAGCTATTCAAACCGATTCATTAGTATGAACGTTGATAGTTTTGTGAATACATGTATTAAAAAAACTATGAAGCTTATTTGAGAAATTTTGACTTTCATCTTTATATCATATAATTGAAAACAAAAGTTTGAGGGTCATTCTAAATTTTATTAATAAAAATGAAATTAAAAAGTGGTGAGAGAGTTGAACGATATAATAAACATAGCAACATATAATTTATGAAAATTAATAAATAAAAATTTATTTAAAATTTTTTAAAAGTAAAATATATTTTAACAATTAAATAATATATTAATCGAAATACATTATATTTAATGTTAAATTAGGCGATATGCATTCCACACAATCATATACATATTCCTATATACATAAAATTCAAATTTTCTATTTTTACCAAATTTTTTAAATTCCATATATTACACAGATCTCATAGTATATATTTGTGAGACGAATCTACTATTTACAAACCAAAATTATACATATTTGTACATTGTGAGTAATGGTGAGACAGCTTCATAAGACTTGTATACCGTTAAGAAAAAGACAAAATTAATTTATACAGGAAACAACATGAATAAACTAAAATTTGAAGAACAAATTAGAATTAACTTTAGATTATAATTTCTTAGTCAACTATTTATGCAAATCAATTGTTGGTCTCAAGTGGTTAGAAGTTTAAAGGGGTGAATGAACCTCTATCAAATTTTTACTTTTGAAAATTTTCTGTAAGAAGTTACTGAATTCTAGATAAAATACAACAACTCTGCCAAGTCAGTAAGCTGGCATAATGTTGATTCAGCTTACTGTTTCAGATATTACAGTATGCAGCGGAAATATTTAGATAGAGTATCTTTTGTAAAAAAACGTTTTCTTTCCAAAGTATGATATTATCAAAATCGTTTTATGCAGTATGAATAGGATATATAAGATATGCAGCAAGTAAATATAAAACAATAAACACACAAGGGTTTATAAAGGTTTGAATGTGGTGTAATCCTTCTACGTCCTCTCTTCTCCTTCACTAAGGAGGAATTTCAATCAGGAAATGTTTGTTTTACAAGTCTCAACTTTACAAACCGACTTCTAACAAGTTAAATCTATGAGAATTAGAAAGATTCCTAGGCTAATCTCATACAGGGTCAACAAACTCACATAGAGTTAAAAGCTTTAACAACTTAAGACTAAGGGGCCGCTTGGTATGATGGTAAAGAATGAGAAAAATAATGGTAATGACAGTAGTGAGGAATAGAATGAATAGTCTCTTTAAATTTGTGTTGTTTGGTTTACCAAAATTCTTTAGGAATGGAATCAACTTAATAATAATAATAACACTAATAATAATAATTATTATTATTATTATTATATTACTAATAATAATAATAATAATTATTATTATTATTATTATTATATTACTAATAATAATAATAATAACTAATAATAACTAATAATAATAATAATACTAATAATAATAATAATATTAATTATTATTATTATAATAATACTAATAATAATAATAATACTAATAACAATAATAATAATAATACTAATAATAATAATAATAATAATAATATTATTATAATAGTAGTAGTATTATTATTATTAGTATTATTATTATTTAGTATTATTATTATTAGTATTATTATTATTATTATTAGTATTAGTATAATAATAATAATAATAATACTAATTATTATTAGTATTATTATTAGTTATTATTATTATTAGTAATACTACTACTAATAATAATAATAATAATTATTATTATTATTATTATTATAATAATAATAATTATTATAATTATTATTATTATTATTGTTGTTTTAGAAAATAGAGTTGAGTAATGAAAGTCATAGCTTAGGAAAACCTGAGTAATCGTGATTCCTTAGTATTAGGATTTCAAATCACTATAGCAGCAATCAAAGGTGCGTACCAAACACTCTAAATCCATTTCATTTCCATTGCTTAGTTCCAAAGGTGCCTACCAAACGGCCCCTAACACTCAATGAAGATCTAAATCCTTCCCACTAAGGACACAAAAAATAAACAACCTAGTACACAATACAAACGGTTAAACGTATATGGTTCTTCAATTGGTGCTTTGAAGACAACCTTAAGATCTTTGAAAGTCTTGAAATCTTTGGCTTGACTACTTCAGGAAGGTTGAGTGACTGAAACTTGAGAGAAAACTTGTGTTTGCTTGAGAGAGATTGAGAGCTAAAATGTTTTAGTAGTTTTCTCGAGTCAACTTCACCTTCTTATATACTTGTAGGGAAATGTGTCTGTTGAAAAGAGACACACTCCTTGTTGAATTTCAAATCTTGATCTCATTTGATCTTTGCATTAGTTGCATCTGGGAAAACTGGAAAAATAGGACATGCCCTACAGAGGATTTTATTTTGTTGATTAACTTTGAACTCCAAAATGGTATGAAGAAATTTGAGTCCAATTTATTAATCACAAGTAACATTCTATATATGTACTATTTGATCGACCTTGTTTATTGTCACGTGGATTACATATTATTACATGGGAGTAGAGTTTTATGAGTACACATATTCAAATAGTGATTGTTTTTCTCTTTCTTTTTTCTTTTAATGAAATTATTATTATTATTTTTCATAAAATCGTCATATTTACTAGAAAAACTTATATGATGAACTCACGGATAGTTACTATGATACGAAACTGCATTATCTATAAATCAAATATAATTAGTATACGAAATTCAATTATCCATAAATCAAATGTAATTCGTAGGAGATGGGCTGTGAGTAGACCATTCTCACATAATTATGTAAATCAATCTCGCAAGAGACCTACCCAATTGACTTATTATTTTTTTCTTCTAAACTCAAAAAAACAATAGATGATCCGTTTATATATTAATTTATTCTAATTAAGACTTTGAATGCATACACTTTTATATAGTCATGCTTAAAACGGCCTGTAATTTTTGAATTAATTAATTTATTGCATTTATTTGCATCTAAATATTGTGGCCAGTATTTTAGTCAGTCCAACTTATTTATTTTGGGTCAAAAGCAAATAAATCATATAAATGTGGTGGGTCTGATGTGATACTACTTTTTGGTCAAAAACAGAATATTTTTCTTTAAGCGATCTTGTTTTTTTTTTTTCCTTATCTGTTTTCCAATTGAAACCCAAGTCAATGCCACCGCTCATAATTTACATTTATATAATACTAATTTATATATATTCATATGTTATTTTTTTTGTATTAATTATGTGGATTATACTGCAAATTGATTTATTTTGTAATATAATTCAATTCACTTCTAAGTTCTAATTAGATAATTTAATCAATCAATTCCTTGTGTCTTTATTTTTAACCTACATTTTTTTTATGTCTGATTTTCTACTATATATTTAGTTCTATCATATTCATTTTTATCTTCCCAAAATCACAAAATTATATGAGACAGTTTCATCAATATAATTATATGAATATGAGTTAACTGTCCACAATTCAAACCCCACTTTCACAAATCAACTACATTTTATGACTTATGAGTTGTGAGTTGATCTATCTTACAAAATAGATATGTGAGATGATATCGTAATTGTTTTACTTGAAAAAAAAAAGTGTAAGGTTTAATTTGCTTTAACTGTTAGTATAAGTCTTAGTTCAAGTAACATTCCAAATTTTTAAATGTGCCGATTGTATTAATAGAGTTTCAAAGCTTTGATCACCCAAAATTAATAATCTTTATTTACTTTAAGTAATTCAACAATAAAATTTTGAAATAAGTTAGCTCTACTTACATCGTCCAATTATAAAATACTATGTCATAGTCTTAGAATAGCCCCATCATTTCAACAAACATGTTAACTACAATCAAACACAATGTTGCAACACTTGAAATGTTGTTCATAATGTGTTAATTAGTGCTATTACATGTCATGCAACTCAAGTTCACTAATATTTTTTTTTTAAAAATTAAACTGAACAATAATATCTTCAATTACCCTTTTTTGCTTAAAATAGAAATAAAAGTACATAACTAAAACATGTGAATCAGACCAAATTATAGCTATGAGCATGGACAGAACCAGGGATGGCGTCACCTACCCTCAACTTTAACGGATAATTTATTTTAGCACATAAACTTATATATGTAAGAAAATAAAAAAACAATGCTATTTAATATTATTAATTTATCTCATTACTAAATCAATTACCCATACTCAAATTTTAACTTTTTTTTTTTTTTGAGAATAAAATTTAACAATTCATTCCAATATGATAATTCATCACCTTTTAATAATTTCCTTATTTTAAATAACAAAATAGTCTTTTTTGTCAAGGTAAAATATCTAAATTTTATCCCTAAAAAAGGTATATAATTTTCTATATTTTAAATTCATTTTTCCAACTACGTTCTTTATGTTCGGACAAGTTCTAAAATTATTTTTATCGAATATCTCATCTCCTAAAACAAAATCTTATGTCTATCATAATTATAAGCATAAAAACTTAAATTATAGTGTTTCACACGTATCATTCAATGAGATTGAGTCTCATTATCCACACCTTTAACCATATTTCGTAAATTGATTTCCATTTTATGAGTTGTGGATTATAAATTGATATGTTTTGTAAAATTAAATTCGTTAAACAATTTTACAAGAATCATAGACTACTATAAGAAACCTACGTACAACACAAAAGGAAGTAAAGAATTAACTATGGTTAAGTATGGTAGGAGATGGGAATTATGCAAATGGAAGAAATAAGGTATAATTGTTGGACAAGACTATGGCCCCTTTAAGACATGTATGCTATATTATTATATATCTATGCAAACATTGAAGAAATTCTCATTATTGAACTGTTTCTTTCTCTTTCTACTAATTCTTTTTGCCTTCTTTTTAAGTGACTTTATTCTTTTGATGGATGAATGGGAGACCTCATCAACTCACAAAGTATGAGTAAAATTAAAGTAAGGTATCTATTGAATGTGTTAGAGATTCACAATAAAAGCTTCCCCACATTCACTAATTTATACATTGGAGGGGATTCTTTATTATTTTTGTCTTATTATAATTTATTTAAAATTTCACTTGTGTATGTATAATAGTAATGTTGTAGAAGTACACATATTAATGAAATAAAATTGAGATTGGAACAATCGAAAGAAAGAAATAATGTTTAGTGCTATTGAATAATTTGAATTAGTTAATGGAAAGTCGGTCACACTCATGGTAGAAATCCTATATGAGTGTTTAATTTTAAGGAAAATTTAAATGATTAGGCCATATTTCTTAGGTTATGTTTGGATTCAGAATTTGAAGCAAAATTTAAAATGAATGAATTTCAAATCCACTCGAATTAGAGTGGTTTGAAAATACACTCATATTGTTATAAACATAATTCAAAATGAAAAAATGGATTTCAAATATCCATATTAATCTAAATACCATGAGTAGATTTATCATTATATATATGGATCTGAAATCGTTCCTCAAAAAAATTGACTTTATTGTTGTCTCATAAGTACATGAAAATTGATTTGGTCTTGATTTCTGAAATTGATTTGGTGTTTGTCTCAGCTCGTGTTAATGGGCCTATAATTCTCGCTGGGCCAATGAGTTTGTATGCTAACTGAGCCCAACTTTCTGTACTAAACTTTGGACTGAAGCCCATTAATTTTTTAAAATCTACAATTCGACCCATATAAATATGAAAAGCAAAATAAAAACAAATGATATTTCCCGCGCCCGCGCCTGCGCCTAACCCCTCAAGCAAATGCAAAACCTCTGAATCCCCAATTTGAAAACCTAATCAGGAAATCTTCACCGCATACACACACCATCATGCACAGAAATTAAGCAGTGGCTTACAGATGGCAACGAAAGTGTTTAAAGGAGCGAATGTATTTATGTCGCGGAATTTG
Organism: Scutellaria minor; assembly: GCA_954870855.1. NCBI lineage: Eukaryota > Viridiplantae > Streptophyta > Magnoliopsida > Lamiales > Lamiaceae > Scutellaria > Scutellaria minor. Next base: position 11,133,876 of record OX940738.1, on the reverse strand, counting down.
GTTCCGCCTGAGCTATTTGATGCGCTCCACGATGCGTTGAAGCTCAATGGCGCGCAGGTTTTCCTTTGCTGCGACCCCTCGCGCAATGGGCCGAACGATTATCATGTTATTCCTTCGTCGGAGCATGTACAATACGTTACCTACCAACTCATTGGGGTTTTGGGTTTAAGGAAAATTTTAATTGGAGTTGCATTTGAATTGAATTGGGTTTGTTTTGGTTGGAGTCTTAATGCTGGGTTGAATTTTGCAGGAAAAGTTTGAGGATCTTCGATCAAAGGGCTGTAAGCTGATCGGTATGAATTTTGCAAATTATGCTAGGATGTACACTTGATAGAATTCGAGTGACCTTTGGAAGTTAGCTGAGTAGAAAATGGGTATTCTTTGGTATGGATGAAAGAATAATGACAATAATGTCATAGTTCAAGTGGATTTTGGAACTTAGATGAGTGGAAATTTTAGTTTTGGGTGAAAAAGTAGTGATAGTTCTGGAGATATGCAGTCTCCTCACTTCAGATTAAAATATTAAATATCTTTCAATATTTGTTGGAGAAGGGTTAAAATAATTGACGACCAGACTTACAAGATGCTTTTTGCAATTTCATATTGTGATGCCAAGCAGCAAAAGTATTAATCTTTGTCGGGGGTCCATTCAATATTATACCTAGTTCTCCAAATCAACCATATTGTCCCTATGCAAGTTGATTAGGAGCATGAAGAAGTCAAGCTTAACATGCATTCTAACAACCATCTAGGTATGTTATTTTGGGGAAAAAAATGGCTTGAGCTGTTACTTCAAGGCAAAGACTCGCAATGATAAATTAATTATAGACAAAAGTAACCACGCCATTTTTGTATCTTCTTGTTTTTGTGCTACCTCATCCTGTTGCCTTGAGAAACACAAATTGAACTCAGTCTTTTTGAAGCCCTGTGCTCCAAATTTTAGAAACTCAAAGCAGGTTAATGTGATGTGTATTTATCAGATTTTAACTAATGTAGTAATGTGTGGTGTTTTCTTGATAGATTTAATGAAGAATTTATTTCCTTCTTAATATCCTTTTTTTGAGTAGGTGTACAGAGAGAATATATGGTATTGGTGGAGCTTCTTATTGCTTGTAATGGTTTGTAAATGAATCACTTGAAATAGGTTGGATCTGAACTTTGAGAATGATCAAGTGCTTCTCATCATTCCCCTATAGTTTTCTGAAATGTTAATATCTAGCCTTTTGATTTCAATCTTGCAATATTTTATTTTAGCTGAAATTTGGTTGTGAATAGGTCCTCAGTGTGTGCTGTCCTGTGCAAAAGAGCGTAGAGTGCTACCTGATCAGGGGTATACTTGTTGCCTTGCACTGGATGGAGTAAATATAGTTTCCTCTGGTTTTGAGAAGGATGAAAAGGTATGGTACCACTTAGCTACTCCACCTTTCAGCTGTATTGAAAACAGATTAAGAAAATTTCTGATGGTATTTTGTGTTCTAATGTCGTGCTCTAAACTTAACTGAATTTTACAAGTCACTACGATTTCCTGTGTTTTGGTTACGGGTCTTACTACGTACAAGAAGTGAGATCTATTGGTGGTTTTGTTTTGTCTTGATGGCCCACTTAGATTTTGAATCTTAAAATAAAAAGTGAATTGTAACATTGTGCTAAAAAAGGGGTTTATGTTATTAGTGAGTTTCCAAGACCCATTAACGTTTGTTTTCTCTGCTGCCTCCTGCCTCTCAGAATCATGCTCCTTATGATCATACATATCATGCCTTGCATACTCAACATCAACAACCCTCTACAACATCCCATTCATCAGTTGCTTTCAATAATTTTCAGACATCTCAACGTTTAATTTGAGTATGGGCTATTCCAGAAGAATTTGGCATTTTAAATACATCTGCGGGAAATGCTTAGACTGGATTTTGCACAGGGAAAGTAAAGCTGGTCACTTGAATTGTGTTCCTTAATTTTTGTGATACTGAAGTCACAAACTTTTACCTATAAGATTACATTTGCAAACTTAGTTCTTGCTCATCTCATATGAGTAGCTGGTAAAACTGTCTTTGGGGATAACAAAAAGCTTTTATTGATAAATATGTTTGACATTCATGCATTTAAATGATCTATTGGTTAAATTATTGCAGTTGTTAGTGTTCATGATACTTTTTAGGTACCATGTATTTCAATTTGTTTACATTCATAGGGAGCATTTAATATTTTCTACCTCAACTTTTGTCCTTCAAGTCCATTTCACATGTGCTACATATCCTGATCACTTGTTTATTTGTAAGTGACTTGTAGGCTGATATTGCAAAAATGGTTACTGCAATGGGAGGACAGTTGACAAAAGCATCGCCTGATGTCAGTTTTGTTATTGTGAAAGATGTGTTGGCTCAAAAATACAGGGTATTGTTTCTATTTATGTTTTCATATTGGAGGAACTTTATGGACCTTTTATGTATAAATATATCTTGTATATGAGCTTACTTTTGACCACATCATAGATGTGCAATTCATAGCCTTGTTTACCATATGAAACTAGACTACATTGACTAAAGGCACAAATAAATTCAAGAAATCATGTTTAATAAGTCAACATCTTCTAAAAATGAAACTAAAATACAAGAGTTTGAGCTATCTGTAAATAATTCAGTAAAGGTTTCAGACTACCACCGAATCTCTTGCTAGTTTCTACCTGACATCTCTATCTTCTTTTTTTTTTTGCTTTGTTTTTTGAGAAGATTATAGGTTAATTCATGACATGCCCTCTTGCGGATTGTAAGGTTACCTTAGTGCTGTACCACATTGTTGCTTTTGTCACATTAGCACTTATAGGTAAGTACTTTCCTCTCTGAGACTTGGGAAGAGGGGGCTGTATCATAGTCCTCGCATAGACTGTTTACACTTATAGAGGATGAGGTTCTTTTTTTGAGCAATTGACATCATATACCACCCAAACTTGGAGCTGGGTGCTAGACTATATTTCTCATTGAGGAAACCCTAAGCTGTTGTTAGAGTTGTTGATAAAGTAACAGCTTCACTCAAATTTATATGCCTGTTGCTGGGTGGCATGCATTTGTACCTTGGAGGCATTTATGCATCATCATTTTTCTTAGAAAATTGGGTTCAGATAAAAGTGCCAAAATTTGTGAATGTGGAAGAATATTTGGCATGATGGTGTTGCACAATCCATTTCTGCATAAGAATTAAATCAGTGACCATTACCCCAATTCCTTGACCTTCTCAACTTACCTGGGCAAGTGCAATATAGTCCTTAAATGTACTTTGGCTATGTATTTGGGTGATATCTCTTTTTCCTGAGAAAAGATAAAATTATCAAAATATAACCAAAGACTAGAATGCAAAAGTATTTTAAAGAGCAGGATCTTAGGGATGACAATTTTATCCCAGCACCTGAAAACTCGCACTTTACTCCCCTCCTGAAAATGCACTGGCATTTGTCTGAATTACTGAAGGTTATTATCTCCTGAATATATTCTTTCTGTATTGCTGTAACGACATGCTGGTAAGGAATTCAATTTTAATTTCCCCCGTTGCTAAAGTCTGAATTATGTTTTAGCATGAAGATATCAGATTAAACTGGGTAGTTGTACCCACCTTTAATTGAAGGGCCACAATTTTCGGTCCACAAGGGTGTATCCACTTTTCATTCTACATATCTATCTCTTAAGATTTAGATTTTGGATACTTACTATAATTTTGAGTGGATTATAGTATCTTTTATACTGCTACTGAAACTTGAGGTTAGGTCTCCATTAACAATACTAGTCTTAATTCAATGGAGTTTCATTTCTAAATTTTTTGTAATTCACTTCTTTTGGTATCTATTCCACAGTGAATGAGAGGAGTAATTCATCTTAGTTTGTTAAATTTATGTGAAGTCCTATCATTTTCACTGAGTAATGCTAGAGTTTGAATTTTGTGACGGTTTCTTGTATTTTCTTGAACTTGAATTAATCACTACATGGCTCCTCCACTTGAAAACTATTGCTCATTTCATCACAAGTTGAGTTATTGTTAGAGATATATTGTTGAAATTATTAATGACCACAGTTCAGGCCTTCAGGGTTTTGGAGATTGTAAAGGTGTGAAATCATGAATTCACCTTATAATGTCTGTATGGGGCTTTACTTTTTTAGGGGTACTAGGATGCTAGAATTCTTATGTTCCCTCTCTTGATATCTATATTATAAGTTTGTTCTGTATCTTCCCTTGAGTGCCAGGGGCTCAGCCTGTGAGTTGTTTGCTGATTACATGTTCTGAAAATGTCAATGCAGTTGGGAGAAATATCTGCAAAATGTTTGGTTTCATCACAAATCATTGTCATTTCAATTTGTTCTCACAAAATGAAAACACATAATGTTCTCCATTTTTTCTCCCGACATATTCCAATATACTTTTCTGAAATTCTCAAGAACACTTCCACCAAAACATCCATAACAAACCCACACATTCCGAAGACTTTTATGAGCAAGCGTATGAAAAAAAGGTTCCAATTTTAAATCATTTTATTTTATTTTCTCAAACTTATTGGCTGTATTTGATGGTGATTAAGTTATGTCTTGAATTTTTTTTCTGTTCTGTTACTATTGTCGTAAAAATGGGGAGGAAGATTGGAGAGTGAAAAATAAGAAAAGATAATTTAAACGGAGTGAAAAAGGTACTACTTATTGTTTCATTTCTTTCATTATCCTAACCTGTTGTGTTTCTTTTTTCCTTGCACCTCCTTAAAACTTTTGCAGTGGGCTCTAAATACTCTTAAAAAACCAATTGTCACCACAAATTGGCTTCTTCAGTGCTGGAAAGAGCACCGCGTAGTTCCTCAGGAATCCTACCGGGTTCTTCCTTTTTCTGGACTGACAATATGCGTTAGTGGAATTCCTGCAGGTTGGAACTCTTATTATTTGGTTTCTTTCCTGATGTAAACCACTAAAGTTGTATGTTTCTTCTAATGTTGAATGTTTTCACTTTTAGATGAACGTAAGGAAGTGGAGAAGCTTGTTATCCAAAATGGTGGCAAGTATTCTGCTGAGCTGACCAAGAGATGCTCACATTTAATCTGTGATATATCCTTTGTTTTTGTCTATTGTTTGGTGTATCAAGTAACCTTCTTGAATGATGGTGTTTCATGTTTGTTAGTCTGGTGTTATCTGATCTGAATTCAGAATTCTAGAATTTCTAGTAACAGTTTTTTATGGCGATACTTTAAGTCTTTACTTATTTTTGTGCTCTCATTATTTCCATAGTCTTACTAAGACATAAAATCCCTTTTTGCTTTAGTGTCATTCAAAGTACCTGTTTCCAAAGACATTATTTCTTGCTTTTAATCCATGTTCCTCGATCTATATTTTCAATTGGAAGATGATTCTGCCTTGAACATGATGAGTATTTTCCTGTTTCCTTTAATTTCTGCACATTACTCTTTCAGTGTATTGATTCAAGTATGTCCATTTTACCATGAATTTGACTTTTATGTGCTGACTGTTAGTTGTGGTAGCCCAATACGTATAACATTTATATTTTTAGTACCTTATGCCCAGCATATGATCTTGGATATTGGTATCCTTAATTTTTCATAAGCTCCTGAAGGTGACAAATATAAAGTTGCAAAAAGATGGGGTACTATAGACATAGTCAACAGAAAATGGTTCCATCAATCTGTTGCCAGAAGAGGTACAATCTTTCCATGATTGTCTGTAGTGTTTCTGCTCCATTTTCCTGCAGTGTATCTCTGTCTACTAGAGTAGTTTTGCGATAGTTCCTGACATTGATTTTTTTCTTACACATCATGATTTTCATGGGTTTTTCTTTGGTTACTTTGTTGCTAGCATGCCTTATTGAGGAGTCCTACCCTGTTGAAGGCAGTTCTTCTGTGAGTGCTTTAAAGGCGTTGGAGCAAAATAGTCAAGGCCAAGGCATCAGAAATTCACAATGTAGCTTGTCATCGATGCCCAGTGCCACAGATTTGGAAACCAAAATCTCTACTCAGGATATTAAACCTGTTGATCATGAAAGTCTCTTCCCAAGCATCGCACGTACATTTTCTAAAGTTTCTCCCATATCTGAAGAGGGGAAAGAACCACCTGCTGTTAATACTGAAAATGATTCTGATTTCACTCGTTGCATTGCCAATGATTCTCAAAGTGAGGATGACGATCTGTACTTGTCTGAGTGCAGAATTCTGCTTGTAGGCTTTGAGGCTTCTGAATTGCGGAAGGTAGTTGACATGGTTCGCCGAGGTGGTGGCTCTCGTTATGTGTCCATCCGTGAGAAATTGACACATGTGGTGGTTGGAAATCCATCAGAGATGTAAGATAATTAAGCAAATGGATGAACTACATAAATGGTGTATCTCTTATACTAGTTTCAAGTGAAGAAGTTTTGAACATTTATACTAAAGTCCTTTTGTGAGATATTAGTTTCAAGTAAAGGTGTTTTCCAACATCCATACTTAAATGCTTTTAAAGTCTTTAATCCTTTTTCTTTTTTTTTTTGGACAACCATTTTGATGTTTTGGGATATTCACGGATCGGGTACTACAATTTCAGATTTTTCTTATGGGTGTAATTTTGTTAGCTTAAGAGTCAAGCTTGTTTGATATTAGTAACTGAAGTGCTTCTTCTTCCTACAAAAGAATGCACTCCATTGTTATTTTTTCATGCCACTCATAATTGGTTGTTCATGTGACTGATTTTTGATAATATTTTCTTCAAATTATGCCTAATGACATTAAAGTATTTAAATTGTTCATTTATCACTAAAGGCCAGTAAAACAGGAAGATCATATGTTTCCAAGTCCATTGTCCATTGATTTTTTTTTTTTTTAATTAATACATGCTGATGTATCGTGAAGTAATGCAATATTTGGATCTGTGACTGCTTGATTTTGGCTAGTTAATTACCTAGAGTAAAAGAATTATCTGGTTGTGGTTGAAGTACCAGTAATGGCTACCAAGTATAAATATAGATATATAGTACATTGCCTGTTACTCAAGTCAAAGATTGTGGAGTCCTATATAGTCACTAGTTTGATCATGATTAATGGTGTTGCAGTGAAAGAAAGGAACTAAGGAGACTTTTAGCTTTTGGAGTCATTCAATTTGTTAATAGGGAATGGCTTGAACAATGCACCCTCCAAAAGAAAGAAGTTCCTGTACTTCAAAGCCACATTGCTTATGATATACTTCTTCCTAAAGGTGCGAAAACTTTCTTACAACAGTAAGCCCTTGGAAAAGGCATCTCTTTTGGATTTTGAACTCACAGTTGTGCTGAATATAGTTTTGATCTTCATTTAGCACTTTTAATGGATTATCCTTGTTTGCTCTTTTAATAGATTCTGTTGTCTTCAAGAAAGCATTTGCAACAAGTGTGACTGGTTTGAAACACGGGAAATCCTCTGCTTCTCAGCTTATGGACAATAACATCTTGGAAAACAGGAAATTTCAATCTGATGTGTTATTTGGTGAGCATACATATTAAAACTATTCTTCACTGTAGCAGTCCCCCAGAACACTCCTCTCAAAGTTGGTGTATGTTTCTAGGTTCGAAAGAAAAGGCCAAACTTAAGGTGAACGGCAGAGTAAGGAATGGAGTTAAAAAGAAAAAGTCTTCTACTGTATTTATGGGGAAGCTTTTCTGCTTTTCAAGCTCTTTTCCTGAAGAACAAGTAAGCTGCTCTGTCCATTTATATCATAACATACTGGTGCCTTGTTAGCATTTCATTTTTGGTCAGTGTTCACGTTCTTATTACCTTAAAGGCTGTATTTAATAATACCATCATTTTAATGTGAATCTCAATTTAGTCCCTGCAGTCTAACATGGTGCTCTATAACATCTTCTTGTTCCATCACATGTTATTTGAAAATATTAGAGGATTTTGCAATTTACAATCAGATTACTCCGACTCAAGTCTTCAAATGGATCCAATTTAATGAATATAGATAAATTTATCTTCTTCAATTTTAATCAGCTTCCTTTCATACATAGTCATTCATAACGTTGTGAATAGAATTAATTTAAAGGGGAGCTTGTTGTAAGCTTAAGGAAACAAGTTTCCAAATGAAGCCTACTTTATCTTTCTCATTGATCCTTCTAAGAAGTCGCATTATTTGAGGGTGCAATGTTGAGTGTGGGCACTGATAGAGGCACTCACTAGTAGAGTATGCAATCATAACTCAAACTGCTTCATCTTGTCTGTTATTGGTCCACTGATTAGCATAGGAGTTCTGACATCTGTGCCTGCAAGCTGAGGCAGATATGGAAGCAACCAATTCTGTTCATGTGACTAGAGGAGCCTGATTTGGCTCAAAGTTAGATTGAATTAGAAGTGCTTGTTGTAATGTTTTGCCTTTTTAAAGGCCTTTGCTGCGATTTGATATTTTCTATTCCCTTGGTTTCTTACTGAAGTTGGAATTTCTTTGGTTTGACTTCTCATGAATTTCTCTCCAGAGACCCGAAATAGTGTTGTGGGTTAATGAAGGTGGTGGAGAAGTTGTTGAAGATCAAAATGGGAAGAATGTGCACTTCATTGTTGAGCGTCATGGTGTGGGCACTCATCCGACCAGTACAGCCAGGATTACATATGTTACCACTCATTGGATTCATTCTTGTTTAGAGGTACTAGATCATTTCTCTACCTAATTGGCACAGTGAACTAGCTGACACATCTGTGAGACATCAATCTAAATAATATACTTTAGATACAGTTTCTCCTTAGTTGGGGACACCTCATCCCTGCCTGATTTTCTTTATTAATAAAATTTTTGACTCCTATAAAAAAAAAGTCTTAATAATAGTTGGTTTTAACACTTATGTTGCCTCATGTTTTCATTTACACCACTCTCTAACATTAGTACCATTTTGGCATGTCTGTGCTTTTGTAAAAGGGTGAGTCTAAAAGCACCCCATTGATTTCTAAGGGCACCCCATTTTAAAAAAAAAAAATTAAAAATTAAAAATTTCCGATTTTACCCTTAGGGTTAGAAACCCTAGTTCCGTTCGGTCGAGATGGCCGAACGGCCTTCAACATGTTCGGTCAAGACGACCGAACGACCTTCAACATGTTCGGCCAACACAGCCGAACGACTCTGCTCGGCCAACACGGCGGATTTTCATACGTTTTGTCGGGAAAAGTCCAATATCTCGGAATGTGTTGAAATTCGCACACGACTTGCGAAACGGTGCGAGAAATCAAAACAGGTGCTGATGAACGATGGATTTTGGCCATCCGGGGTCGTTTGAGGGGCAAAAAAGTCAATTTACCGTTTTTCGATTTTTAAACGTTTTTTTCGGATTTTTCTAATTTTTGTTTTAAGTCGTTTAGGTCATACATAATGCCAACATAATGATGAACATTCTACGGATTTTTAAAATATGCGAAAATCGTGTGAAAATTGTAGGACAAAAAGTAAAAAAACGATTGAATTCGAGTAGTTCCGTCCGGCCGTGTTCGACCGAACCCGTAGAAGCCCGTTCAGCCAACACGACCAAACACATAGAAGTCCGTTCGGTCGTGTTGGCCGAACACTCTTCTACATGTTTGGTCAATACGACCGAACGAAATTAGTTATTCTACTCCCAAGGTTAAATTCGGAATTTTTTTTTTTTTAATTTTTTTTTTTTTTAAATGGGGTGCTCTTAGAATTCAATGGGGTGCTCTTAGTCCATCCCTTTGTAAAAATACCGATGTGCAAATACTAATGCAGTTGGAATTTATTATTGCAGGATGGGTGTTTGCTGGATATTAGCAGTCACATTCTCTATTCTCCACTTTCATGCAAAATTCCTTTACCTGGATTTGAAGGATATCGACTCTGTGTTTCACAGTATGACGTGAAAGAAAGACAACTATTAAGAAATTTGTGCTATGTTCTTGGAGCAAAGTACGCTGAGAAATTAACCAAGAAAGTCACTCATCTATTATGTGAATATGCTGATGGTGATAAATACCAAGCTGCTTGTAGATGGGGAATACATGTAGTTACATCTGAATGGATCTATGCATGTGCCATGCAGGTCCTTGCTGTGTGCTCTTTTCCCTTTCCCTATTTGTTTTCTTATACACATTTTAGTTTTCTAACTCAGCTGCTGTTTATACTGAAACAGAACAAAGTTGTTGATTCAAATGGTTTTTACCCTAAAGACCTCACCTTGCAAGACAGACAAGCAGGATCATATTTATTTAGCCAACATCCTACCCACTCTGAGATGATATCATCTGTGGATGATGCGTCTCAGCATCTGAGTCAATCATTGGATCTGAGAAATATTCATACAGTTGATTCCATGGCTATGCCAAGAGATGAGGACTATTATTCTAGTGGTAATAAGAGGGCTAGATTTTTGGGAGATGATAATATAAAATATTCGTCATTTTGTGATTCCGCTACTGATATCAATGCCAATAGGAAGAATCATACAGATAATAATGTAACTGAAAATAGTAGGGAAGTGTCTTCTGTAGTTCCTGATGTTGCTGCAGCTATAGAAGATTTGTTGGAGCAAACAAGCAAGGTATGTTTCACTTGTGTCATTTTCCTGTGATAAAGCTATATGTTTCTTCTTGTTTTAAATGGAGTATTTGATTAGATCCAAGATTGGAAGTCTCAGGAGACAAGTGGTTGCCATGAAAATGTATCCTTATAGTTCCTTTGACTTCAAACTTCTTTTTAGCAAAGTTGTTACTGCTGAAATTTATCCTTAATTATGAGCAGTTTCTGTCTTCTAATCCTACAACGCTTGGTCAAAGGCATGCTGAGCCCACTGATCCAGGACCATCAAAGCACTGGATGAACAGGTGACCTTGTGCCATATTTCTCTTTCTTTGTTTTCTTTTCTTTCCCTGACATTTTTTTTTTCATTTCTCTTCCTGTTCTGGTTTACACTGAGAAGCATGTGGTTCCCATCTCTTCAGATTGCAAACAAATTAGTAAACTTTAGAATCCCATTTGTCACTTTTGATCTTTGTCAACTAAGTATCTTCACAACTCAATTACGTTTTTATATTATATGCACCATGAAGGACAAAGTAATTGAATGAAGCAATTTGTACCATGTGCTCACATTTGTTATTGGTGATCTTTCATTAAGGGGATATTTTCTGGATCTCTCCCTCCCTTTTATTTTCACTTATTTTGTATGATGCATGATACTTCAGTCAACTTGAAGGTTTTTGGGAGAAAATTACATTTCTTGTTTATTTAAATTACAAGATGGAGTAAAACAATGTATTGAGAAGTGCTATCTAGAACTAAAGTGAGCTTAGCATTCTGAACATTCTTTAGAATCAGAAAGAATCCCTAAGTATTAAACTAATTACCTTCCAATAAAAAAATGATATGAAACCTAATTACCTTCCAATAATCTAAATATTGCATCATTATTCTAGTTACCAAATTGATAAAGTAATGTTAACTTCTAACAAACTCGCTCAAGTTGGTGTGTGATATCAATCAAGCCCAACTTGCTGATTAGATGCTTGAAGTTAGGACTTGCAAGCCATTTCGTCAGAATATCAGCTATGTACTGATAAGATGAACAATTATCAATTCCTTTCTGAATTGTTTCTATTATCAATTTCCTTAGAACATGTATCATCAGGTACTGGTGACTCCATGCTTCTTGTATTTATAACCTCAATCCCAACAGTTGAAGAAGGACCAACTATTGTCTGGTGGGAAATCTTGTGTTGCTGACTATGGTTCAGTTGATGGAAGAGATTTAACATTTGTCTGTGCATTTATATCCCTCGATGCATTAGGTTGGAGGTAACAGTATCATTTGATACAATTTAGATCATTGAAGGACAGACTGTTATAGTACTGCACTGGATTTGCTTCCTGATTTTGTTTGGTTTGGTTTGGTATGGTTCTTTCCGGTTGAGATACTGGATGGATCAAGTTCAATCTTGAAAATTGTATTTTAGGGGAAATTGGGGCTGCAGGAAGGTGAAACACATGATCTACATATCTTAAGGGACAACCACAATGCAATAGATGGTTCTACTGCACCTGTGTCAGCAATGCAGCTTAGATCTCACTCCTCTTTGGAGTGCTAATGACTAGGTTTAGCCCAATTGAATATCTTTATCCTTGATCCAAATTCATTCCTTTAGTGAGTCAAATTGAGAAAAACCAGGCACACATGCGATTGTCTCAACATGTATGTGGTTAAACTGTAATGTAGTCATAACAGATACAAGACGAGCTACACTTGCTGCATAGTTATAAATACAGATTAAACTCGTCGAGTTTGTGGAACTCATACAGCCTAGTTTTGCTTAGTAATCTGGAGCTGACACGGGCTTTTCTGGGGCCCCCAGTACCACATGTGCTGAATTTAGTGACTTGGTTGGTTGCCTGCCTATTTTAGAAAATGCTGTTTGTGCAGGAGATATGGCTCATTAATATTTTTGTTTTTCATTTGGTTTATCCCCATTTACTACATGAATGATCAAGGTTTACATCTATTAATCCTCTTCCAACTTATATGAAAATTTTTATTTCTTCCAGGTCAGACAAAAGAGAAGAGAATCCTGCTGCTGCTGATACCACAAGGGGACTATATGATGGTTTTAGTGAAACACAGACCGATTCTCAGGTTCCTCCTAACATTTGCAATTTATCATCAGTGTCTTTGATCAACTGGAATTTGATTTGTTTACACCTATGTTTTGCACTTTGATGTTTTGATTGATTCCGTTGTATTTGCTTCCCCACAGGTTGTTGGTTACGAAGAAGATTTATCTGGTCGACAAATGATTATCGATAGAGTGCGGACGAGGAGTAGCATGGGTTGAAATCCTAGTGTAAATACTGAAACCTGATCAAGAGAAAACGATGAGTGAGTGATAAAATTGTATTTGTATTTGTTGAGGGGAATTCATTGATAAAGAAACTAAAATACATTAAAAATGTGTTAAGGCTGAAACTCTGCAGACAATGTGCTTGAAAGAAGGCTTAACTTTCTCTCACTACAATATGGTCTTACATTTTTTTTTTTTTTTTAAACCCTCTGATTTAATCAGTTTGATCAATTGAAACTTGAATACACATACATCAATTGCACTTGGGATGAACATGTATTTTCGTTGTTTGAGTATGTTTATTTTACGATGGATTTGAAATTCATAACTCTCATTTTTAGTGACACTTACTTCATACAGAGTAATTTGACATTCTTCATCTAGATTCAAATAAAAAACCCTTTCTATTTATTTTTACTCTTCAAATTTATGCATTTTATATGAAGAGCTTCTTGCTGAAAACAGATTATGCTCATTTGAATTGTAAAACCAAATTATTCATCATGATGAACCATTGCATTCTCAAATCTCAACTAGTTAAGTAGGATTCCAATCCTCTCTACATATCCTTTCCATAAATTTCTTATTAACTTTGGAAAGAGAAAAACACGCAAAACACAAAGTCAGTTCACTCTTTTAAATTAGTGCTTTCCTTGTATTAATAGCCTATATTTTATTTGAAGTTGAAACTAATTTAACCAAATATAATTTTTATTTCTTTCGAACTTTATTATTATCATTTTTCACATTATAAAAAGTTTATTTGAAACATCTGATTACCAGCTAAATTGTGCTATAATCAAACATAATTTGCACAAGTTTTTCAAAGATGTCTCAACAACCTTGTTTTTTTGTGAAGTACTTCCTAAATTGCCAAGTCCGAATATGCATCAATTGAGACATCAAATCTTCAATATCCCCAATGTGCAAATATTCTTAAATTATTGTCCTAAATCACTAACCCAAATTTATAATGTTCTTAACTTTTTGCCAGATCCCTATACTCGTTGGCAAAAAAAGAATGAAATAACAAATCATTATAATTAAGCAATTATAATGATTAAGCAATTAAGCAAAACACTTGAATGCATCCAGACAATCCAAATTGCATTACTTCAAAGGTTCATGCATGAAGGAGTTGCATCTCGTTGTCAAATCTATGGCATCTAAAACTTACAAAACCAATCTATATCTCTACATAAATTGCTCAAACTCAGACTCAGACATGGCACATAGCAACACAAACCAAGCTTTTCCCGATCAGACACAGTCGTTAATAACATTAAATTAAGCTCCACTAAATCGACAACAAAACTTTCTTAGATCCTCTGTAGCTTTAATGTTATCCCCACTAGCTTCTCTTCACAACGATGACCTACTCGAGAAAAGCTGAAACAGATAAGAGGATGGATGGCTAGATCAGTTTCTGTATTTTGAAGCAAAAACTTTAGATGACATTCTCCTTGAAGACCAGTCAGAGTTAGAGCTCCCGTTGCTTCTATAACTGTTTGTAGAAGAGAAGATAAGCCTGCTCGTGCAACACTTTGCTTGTAGTGATGCCTGTAAGAGATGCATCGTCAAAACGCAGCCACTGGCCATTGGGGCAACGGACATCAGAAGTGTAGTGCCCTTTTGAAGCTTCCCTCCCATGATGAGTTACTGTGGAAACGAGTTCATACCTTCGGCCCTGTAAGCATGACAGCTTCATTTGTAAGAAAGAGATGTCCAGGTCCACGGTATATTCACAGAAGCGATTAAATCATGAAAACAAAAATGAAATTAAAACTCGAACAGCATGTCTGCAAGACTGCAATAATCATCCGCTCAGGAAACATTCCATTTTTCATGATTTAGTTCACAAAGTTATCTTATTTGGACCAAACTATCACAATCATTGTTCCACATCACAGAAGTAAAAGTGAATATTCCAGAGAAATATTACCTCCACAGCAGAGGAAACAAGCAAATCACGGCTTAAAACGAGTTCAAGAGGGAAATGCACAGCCTTGTGCAATTTGGTGCTTCCATGGATTCCATAGCCGAAACGCTTTAGATGTAAGATCATTATCTTTGGAAGCGCTTGAATGTTGATGGACTTTCTGGCAGCAACGACACCAACCTGAAATTCCATGAGTTGTCACAATTAGTGCCTACCTTTTTACTGCTAACAATGGCTAACAATTAACCGACATTTATGCCAGCGAATGTTCATATTGCCTACATATGACCAAAAGCCTTGAGCTTACATAAATCGAAACTAGCCAAGAAAAGCTATAGTTCATAAGTTAAAGACTAGCTGAAGACCACATCGTGATGCTAAAAAAATTTAATAATCATTATAATCATCACGCACTCTGTTCACTTTAATTTCATATTTGTAAGGGCCAGTTCACAAGGAGTTCACTCCGAGCAGGATGGCAAATGTATATTTATCTCAATAAATAAAATTATGGATCTCAAACTAGTCTTAAAGGGAATAAACATAAGATATAACAATTACACCTTAAAAAAGAAATAATAGCTCCCAGCATCACATGTGAAAATAAAGTATAGCATAAAGATAAACATGGAAACCAAGTGAACATAGCATGTTTTCATCAAGAACTCTTTGCCAAACAAGTGCACAATAAATGACAAACCTGGTAAAATCACATTTGCGGCAGAATGCAATAACATAATTAATGATGTAATACGAAACCATGTGAACTTACCTTTCCAGCTGTTGATGCTCGGTATTCATCAAGTGTTTCTGGGGCAGAATAGAAACGAAGAGCATCTTCAACAGTTCGAATAGCTTCATGAGAAATATCCAGATGGAGCAAAAGAAATGGCTGAACAGTGGCAGAGGCTTTGTTGCCTGTCCATAACAAGTAACATAATATCTATATCAGTTTCATTGATAATCTCATAATTATATATTCCACTTCTTCGTCAAAGAATATTTACAAAAGGACAAAATTATACATTCCGGTTTCTTCTCCCCCCACCCCCCAAAAAAGAAAAAAACAAATAATGAATTAGGCTCAAAACAAAGACTCGAGATCATCTATCATTTTCTTAATTTCTCCAGCTGAGGGAAATAACATGATTGCAGAATTCTCTAGGCATTAGTCAGGCAGCTAGCACCTAGTCCGCCTATGCGACCTAATAAATTTTCTTACTTCTATTTTATGTTACAAGTTATTTGTATTATTTTAACTTTTATAGGTTTAATATTACATAACTCAAGTAAAGTACTTATATTGAAAAGCTCCAGACACATTTAATGGCGCAGCAGCAGGAGAGGCATGAGAGATGTGGACAGTGAGCAGAAAAGTTGCTGCGCAGTCTTAGCCTTTATTTGTCCGTCTATTCTTTAGAAATAAGATTTCTATTCTTTAGAAATAAGATTTCTAAGGGTATTTTTGTAATCTTATATAGTTAAAGAAATAGAAGAGATTTCTAAGGGCATTTTTGTAATCTTGTACGTATATGTGATCGGGTCGGGGATTTCCATTTCATTTCTAGTCGCCACTGCACTTTCCCTTATTCATCCACTGCTTCTCTTTCTTCATGGTGGAGTATTGAAATCAGCGTCGACCCCAATGTTGCCACTGCCAACTGACGCAAAAGACCACCACGTACAGTCTCAGAGGGTAAGCTTATCAATTTTTTTCTTGTGTATCTACAATGCTATTTCCTCCACTACTCTCAATTGAATATTGTGAGAGAACTTATAGGACATAATATAACGTACATGAGAGGGGACCCAGAGTCCCATACACTTACATATTTTCCAACCTTACTGATGATGGAGTTTCACGTTCTCTATGAACTCCATATCCAATACCTCAGTCCCCAGTTAATGTAATTTGGTAAGCCTTTAATCCAAGATGTAATTCCTACAGATGCAGATGGTCGAAAACCTTGGCGTGTCCATGAACTGGTACTTAGTTTATAAACTTGCAGCTTATATTTCACATGCATGTATCACTTAAACAACCACCAATGCAAAAGTTTTCCGCGAGATTGAAGGTCAAGATACATGAATGTCCTCTAAGGCTTTACTCAACTTTATTAGAGAGTAAATGACAAAAGTCAGGCAATAAAGGCATGATATAATAGCTACTAACTGTGGCATAAGACACGCCTAGCCTGTCAGAAGGCAAACTTTCAGTATTTCAGTGCTAGACCAAGATTTTCACAGCACCAAGACATCAAAAATTGAAGGGTCCACAGTTGTTATTGTGAGTATACATCAGAATAATGTTTCATTTGCTCAGGACCCCAAGGTTACAGAACCATTCTCCTAAAAAGGATTTCTAGAAGTCAAAAGTGGATCATAAAGGCATCAAATTAAGAGAAAATGAAGTACTTTTCAATCTGAGGAATTTCATAGAGGTAATTGAATTGAAGGGTGTTTCCGCTGAAAATGTGGTTTGACACAAAATGGCCCAGATGTAATTTAATAACAACAAAGAAAGAAAAAAGTGCATCAAAGGAACAAGAAAAACTAGCAGAGTGCAGAAAAAAATTGAATCAATAAATCATGCATATCTGTGTTTGAATCAACCGAAGCCAGCATGTCATCTTACGGTAGACATCACCAGGTCAAAAAAAGCAAGTCACAATTTTAGGTTAAAAAAATACACGCTAAACTATTATCCATAAATATTTACAATTTCTTTAATCAAATATTGCAGTAGGAAAGATTCAGTTTCCTCATATGCTACTGTGAAACCACTCGAAGTATAATAGGAGAGCCTTGTAAAGAAAAATGTCACTTACCTCTTGCCTTGACAACACTTCGTAGTTGTCCACCAAAAATTGAACTCAGTTGTGAAGGAACAAAATTCTGTGTTCTTGTCACTGCAGATTTATTTTTTGGGCCAACTGTCTCCCACTCATCATCTTCTGATATAGAAACTAGAGATGAATTTCTCCCATCCAAGTGGGACTGCCCTTCAAGCTTCAGCAATTCATCATGCATTTGATCCATAATGAAACTCAGAAATTCTTGTGCATCCTCTTGCCTGTGAAGAGAGAGTAGGTAAACGTGATTGGTTTTCCTTAAAAAGAGATAGAAGCAGGAAGATGTCAGCTGATAAACTTAGCATCCAACATAACATTTCACCCATAAATTTGTAATGCATGGATATACCTATTGATCCCTATAAATCCCATTACTCATTAATGCAACTCCACTTGACGATTAAACCTATTAAAACTTTCTAGTTCATGAGCCTATGATGACTTGCGGCATGGAGTTACAAGCTGGTTTCTTGACAAACATATCATCAGGTAATAATCAAAAAAACCCTCATTAGAAAAGGAAATTAGGAAGGATGAGTAGAAAGAACTGACCTAGGCCTGCCTGAAATACTACTCGGTATATCAGGTGTGAATTTTCTCAACACCCCTTCAAACATGGCAGGACTGAAAGGCCGGCCAGCTTCAAGTTCAGTGGAAACCTTCTTCCGTTCGTTGGATCCCACAACCACATCAAATTCACCAATGAACTCAGCAAAAGCAGCTAATGTTGGATAGCCAACCTACAAACAAAAATGAAATCTTCTTATAATTTAACTGTGGACAAATCTACTTGCTAATGCTGTGTTACAAAATAAGATTGGACAACTTTAACAGCAAACCTTTGGGATGTTGCAGTTTTTTAGTCCCTGTAAAAGCTGCACAAATGGAGAACAGGCCAAAAGCGCCTGCAATGTTGCATTAAGGAAACACAAATTCCCGGAGTTGATCAAGCCTCGAGGTAACATATCTTGAGCATCCAGATTAAGTAAATCTGTTTTTACACGAGCTTCCTTGTGATGTGCTTCAACAGTAGGATTATTTATGGTACCATTCGACTTTATTCCTTCATAATCCAGCGATTCAGTGATGGATTTTCCACCTATCTCTCTATTACTGTCTGATAATTGTAGCGAATGGAAATTACTTCCATCGACTACATTTTCATGGTGACAATTATCAGATTTGTTAACTTTTCCATTTTCTGACAGATTAAGCAAATTTTCAGGAGCTGATTTCTTGCTGATTTCCTTATTCCCCTTCTGTGCAGGAGAGGGACGTATTTCTTGAGGTTCAGTAGGAATATCAACCTGGGTGTCGGATATATCACCGAAACTACCAAAAGTGAATTCTGGCAATTCTTTCCTTTCATCAGTTTTTTTAGCATTGTGTGGCATCTGATTCATCAAAGAACGGGTTTCATCCTCGGAGAATGACCCAAAAACTAGCACCTATACAAAGCAAAAAAAAGCAACATTAGTCCTCAAATCCTAGTTGTGGAAAAGAGAAAAATAAGAAATCAAAAGGGACAAACAAATATAGCGAGTACAGTGCCAAGTTTATGTTCTACACGTTCTACAAGTATAAATACTATCAAATAACAGGCAAATAGAATTAAGTGAAGCGAGTCATATACTGAAAAAGGTTCAACTAATTCCATCATACAATTCTTGCACTAACTTTTGCATTAAAATCTATGTACGACAAACGTAATTAAGACTGTTTATATTGTCATAGCTCTTCAAACTACTTTTCACTTTCTAAGTTGTCATTATTCCAAGTTTCTCGTCATAATTCGTTAGGAAAAAAAAAAAAAAAAAAAAGAGAATTTTAAATCAACCACCAAAACATCACTTTATCCACTCCATATACATATGTGCCACCTCAATTGCTGATTTGCCAAATCAAACATATCAATTCAGAATATTAGAACAGAATCACAATGCCAAAAGCCATAAAAGCAGCCTAACACCAGTTTATTTCAGGATAACATTCCATCAACTTGAGACACATTTTTGTAGTTACCAAGGGAAAGACTGAATCTTTCTGTTAAAATCTTACTTCATACAAACAAACATTACAGAACCCATAACTCAAACTTACTAATATTTCGATCAAACATAAAAGCCAAAAACCCTTCAAAACCACATAATCCATACAATACCCAGCAAAAAGTTAGCAAAACAAACAAATACAATAGCTTAATCAATCTTCAAACAACACATATCAAACCACACACACTTATATCAAGCAGTCAAAGAGAGTAGAGCAAATTCAATCTACAAAGTCGGAAAAAAATCAGACCTTGGAAGGGTCACTCATGGCGGAAAACAATAAATCTAAGAAGTCGTCGAAACGTAGGAAAAAAACTTGTGGGTTATGAAATAAAGCAAAAAGGGTATGGGATATCTGGTGAGAACAACTAAGGGTTGATGAGAAAACTTGATTTCAGAGGAGAGAGAGGCGACAGCGAAGATTGAAGAAGACATGTGAGAGAAACACAAGATTTAACAGAATTTCGCCCCTCAAGAAGACGCATCGACAAATTATTCAATGGAAATAGAATTCGAATTTGATGGGTTGTTGAGATGGATT
The DNA here is from genome assembly GCA_954870855.1 of Scutellaria minor. NCBI lineage: Eukaryota > Viridiplantae > Streptophyta > Magnoliopsida > Lamiales > Lamiaceae > Scutellaria > Scutellaria minor. The sequence continues at coordinate 11,113,682 of OX940738.1, read as the reverse complement.
GGGATTGCTTTTCTTTCTCACTGCTTGGTTTTATATGTAGTTGGGGTTTAGGTTTTTCAATGAAGAGACCTTGTTGTCGTGAAACTCTGTATACACCTATTACCTACATCGTATATACATATATTACTCATATATATATGCAAAATTGATATAATAATATCTTGTTTTATATTATTTAAAAGTTTATATTTTGGTTATGCCTTTTTACATTTTTATATAAGATGTTATTCTTATATAATACTAGGGAATACTCCACGGGATTGATTTGCAATTTATATCTTAAAATTTATCCTAGTAAAATTGAGTCTTGAATTTTCTTTTACAGTGATTTAAATTTAAATTTTTTTTTTTGATCATGCAACAATTATATCATTTGGTATGAATTTATTTGATATTATTCACACTAGTAGTTGCCTCTGTGCGTTGCACGATTTGTTATACAATATATAATAAATATCAATTATTTGATAATACAATGTAATTGATAATAAACATTTTAAAAATATAAAATATTTAACAATTAAAAAAAAATCTAAATTTACATAACTATATATTAAATATATATCTATCTAATTCATTCTATCCTGTTTATAATATCCTTATACTATCCTCATTTGACATTTGGTGATTAGTAGCATTAAAAATATCAATTAAATTACAAATCAAATCCAATTACTTAAACTATATATATTAGAAACAATACACAAAACGAAAATGAAAATTTTACGTTAGAACATGATGTAAGCAATGTCAATTATATGTTTTCAACCTTTATTTTAAAATAAAATGAATTAGAAAAATATTTTTAATATCACTTAACATCAAAGATGATAGATAGTCAATTACCCCATCATGACTATCGCATATATTAATTGCTATAGTCCGACGTTGATCAGTACAATTCAAGCTCAACACAAAATTTAAATATAGTAGTAGTAATGATGACGATGATGACAACAGCATAATTAGAAACTAAGGACTCATTTGGTTCATGGTTTTAGCACTACAAGAAATTCTCTCATAGACAACACCCCTACGACATGTGTTTTTGCTAAAAACCCTTGTCGTAGCCTAAAATTCTGTTGTCGTAGATAAAACCGTTGTCGTAGATCAAAAACTTCTCTCATAGACAAGGGTTTTTTAGCTACCGTTGTCAAAACCGTTGTCGTAGCTCAAAAACTTCTCTCATAGACAAGGGTTTTTTAGCAACCATTGTCAAAACCGTTGTCGTAGCCCCAAAAATTCTCTCATAGACAACGGTTTTAGCTACCGTTGTCGTAGACATTTTTAAACCGTTGTCATAGCCCGAAAACTTCTCTCATAAACAATGGTATTAACCTACCGTTGTCGTAGACGTGTTGTCCTAGGACCCCTAAGACAAGAGTTAGAAAACGTTGTCGTAGCCATTTTAAAACCCTTGTCGTAGACTGAAATTTAAAAAAAAAAGACAATTATTTTAATTTTTTTCTTAATTAAATGATATAAAAAATGATATATATTGTTGAATTAAATGAATGAAATAAATTAATTTTGACAATTAAATTTTATTTCATTATAAATAAAATTTTGTAAATATTTACAACAAATTATAAACCACAAATTATAAGCTTAAATTAAACAAAAAATGTTGATTACTTAACACAAATAAAACCTGGATTACTTAAAATTAATTATAAATAAAATAGGAATAATAAAAAGACTTTCTAATATATTAGAAATATGAGAAAAGCAAAGGCAAGAGTTGTTTTCTAACGTTGTCGTAGCCTCGTAGAAGCGTTGTCGTAGACTAATATTTAAAAATAAAAGTCAACTATTACAATATTTTTTTTTCAAAATGATATAAGAAATGCTATATATTGTTGAATTAAATTAATGAAATAAACTAATTTTGAGAATTAAATTTTATTTCATTATAAATAAAATTTAGAAAATATTTACAACAGATTATTAATTTTATAAATATATTAATTTGAAAAATACATTAATTATATAAATTTATTAATTGTAAATATAATTTTGAAAAATATATTGATTTTATAAATATATTAATTATATATATAATTTGAAAAATATATGCATTATTAATATACATATATTAATTTGAAAAATATATTAATTTTATAAATATAATCATTATATATATAATTTGAAAATTATATTAATTATTATTAATATAGTCATTAATTAATCTTCCAATTATATATATATATATATATATATATTAATCTATCAAAATTGGAAATCAATTACTTATATTAATAAGTAATGGTACTTTATAAAAGTTAACAAAGAAATGCATATATTAATTGTTGAATTAATTAAATTAATGAAATAAACTAATTTTGAGAATTAAATTTTATTTCATTATAAAGAAACTTTAGAAAATATGTACAACAGATTATTAATTTTATAAATATATTAATTATAAATATAATTTGAAAAATATATTAATTATTAATATACATATATTAATTTGAAAAATATATTAATTTTATAAATATATTCATTATATATATAATTTGAAAATTATATTAATTATTATTAATATAGTCATTAATCATTGAATTATTTATATATATATATATATATATTAATATATCAAAATTGGAAATCAATTACTTATATTAATAACTAATGGTACTTAATTTATAAAAGTTAACAGAAAATATGTAATAATAGAAAATTGAAAAATATCAAAAATATATTATAAAAGAAATATATGCAAGCCAATGTCACATGAGTTGTTTTCTAACGTTGTCGTAGCCTCGTAGAAGTGTTGTCGTAGACTAATATTTAAAAAAAAAAGTCAAATATTACAATTTTTTTTTTTTAAAATGAAAGAAGAAATTCTATATATTGTTGAATAAAATTGATGAAATAAACTAATTTTGAGAATTAAATTTTATTTCATTATAAAGAAATTTTAGAAAATATGTACAATAGATTATTAATTTTATAAATATATTAATGAGAAAAATACATTAATGTTATAAATATATTAATTATACATATAATTTGAAATATATATTAATTTTATAAATATATTCATTATATATATAATTTGAAAATTATATTAATTATTATTAATATAGTCATTAATCATTCAATTATATATATATATATATATATATATTAATATATCAAAATTGGAAATCAATTACTTATATTAATAAGTAATGGTTTTATAAAAGTTAACAAAGAAATGCGTTAATAATAGAAAATTGAAAAATATCAAAAATATATTATAAAAGAAATATATGCAAGACATTGTCATATAAGGCATCGATGGTCTAGTGGTTAGAGCACCATCGGGCCACCCGGGTTTGAATCTCACACAACACATAATATTGATTATGATGATTTCAGTGATGATGTCATCCTTATGATGACATGTCATCCTTAGCATGACGTGTGTGATGATGTGGCAAGCTTACGTGGCAAAATATTGTTTTTTTATTAATATGGCTACGACAACGGTTTTTAAGATATGACGATCTACGACAACGGTTATTATATGACTACGACAACGGTTTTTAAGATATGACGATCTACGACAACGGTTATTATATGGCTACGACAATGGTTTTTTTCAACACTACGATTTACGACAACAGTTTTTTTATGGCTACGACAACGGTTAAAAACCGTTGTCTATGAGCGGATTTTTTCAGAGGCTACGACAACACCAGCTACGACAACAGTTTGAATATGGCTACGACAAGGGTTAAAAACACTTGTCGTAGCCCTTTTTTCTTGTAGTGTAGGTTGGTTTGAGATTATTAACCAGTCTAACCCTATGTTTGGTTTAGGGGTTTAACATTTGGTTTCATGATTGGGCCTAGGGTATATGGTTGGGTTTAGGTAGGATTATTGTTTGGTTTATAAACCCACCATCCTTGGTGGGTTTAATTGTGGCCCAACAGTAAAAAGAGCGAAATTGCTATATTGTCCTCACTCTTGGATACCAAATGACCGTAATGCCCTTAGATTTACAATAAACTATAAATGAGCCATTTTATATAAGTGTGAGGATCCCCAAATCGACCAAACCCTATTCTTCATCCCCCAACCCTAAATCGACAATCCGACCACATCGATATAGATCACCTGCCCATTTTCCGTTTTCTTTTGTACATCACCATCCCCGTCCTCACCCACTTCTAAGATCCATCATCAATCGCATATAAATTGTCGCCGATTCATGAGAAACCGTGGGTACTTTCGGCCACTTCGAAATTGAGTATCAATTGTCTCCAATAACTTTAAGCTTTAATCTGGTATGATAGTCTTATCTCATGTTGATGGGGATCGATTCTGAGATATTTCCACGGATTTGAAATGCTTTTAATTTTTTTTGAAGAATGATTCTCCTCGAGCCTCAATTCTTTGTTGTCTCGTATAGTTTTTTAAATGACTCAAACAAAATTTGTTTGAAAAAAAACAAAACATCAAAGTTCACCACCGTTTCGTTTATTTATCGTGAATATGCAATTGTCACATTGGAACACAATGTTGGCTATCTTGGTCCAATATTTTCTCAAGTATTTGTCTTCTTTGAAATAACAAGATTAGAGTTAGAACCTCGAAGTTCAGTTTTATGTACAAACAAACTACAAAATAGTTTTAGATTTAAAAAAAAAATTCTTTCATGAGATAACCCATTCTGTTTTTGTAAGATGATAAACCATAATGTGTTTTTATGAAGAGAGTGGTTTTTTAGCATTAATAAATATTGGGTTTGTTGTGTACAAATCATAGATAAGCAAAATAATTTATTGTCTTCAAAGACACTTTCCAATTTGAGTGACCCTTCCACCGGTGGCAATTGCAATCGACTTCGCATTAATGTGAACTAATCATACTACTCGGAATGTGGACTAATCATACTACTCGAAAAAGAAGTTTGGTGAACAACTTCATCACTTCATCACCCAAATAATTATCTAGAGTTGGTGTTTGTTAATCATCCGACAAGATAATTTGTTCATCGGATATGGACAATCATTTAAAGAGTACATTCGATAATTTTGTTATGAGTATCGACTTCTTTGAGTTGGGAATTGTTCTCAACAGACATATAAATGGATTATGCCAGAAAAATTAATGTGTTATGAGTACCGACTTCTTTGAGTTGGGAATTGTTCTCAACAGACATATAAATGGATTATGCCAGAAAAATTAATACTTATGATGTCCACATAATGCTCGACTCTTTCATTGAAAATTTTAAGGCTCATACAATGAATTATTTTGTATGCTACATAGTGGATTGTCTTGAATGGATGATAGGGATGGATTAGCCATATTTTTCGGACTCAACCACTCGTTTACTCATTTTGATTTCTCCGTTCATATTCGTTTTGATGGTGAAGTACCTGATTTTATGATGTAGTGCATGAATGAAAATAAAGTTGTCATTGTCATGTTAACAATATCTCAAAATAGTACCTTAATTAATTTGAAATGGAACTATTTTATTACCTTTGAATTCATGAATATAATACCATACAACATAATTTGATTATATCAAATTTTAAATCTAAGCATATTAAAATCTCAAAAAAAAAAAAACAAAGCCTCGTATCTCCAACATCTAGATTATTACTTGAAGCAGCTCAAATTTTCCAATTTGGGGGCCACTTTAAGTTATTCTTAGTTTAGGATATCTCCGACAATGTGTCAAAACAATATGATAGCATGCGTTTTCTTCTTCAAGAAACTGTTCATTTTGTGTCAAGATTACACAAGTCAACGTTTGCGCCATCTTTTTTTCTTTAAATATTCTTTTCTCTTTCTTTTTTATTTTATTTTATTTTTAATAATATGAAATATTTTTTTTATTACTTTCTTTTTTATTTTATTTTTAATAATATAAAATATTATGAAATATTCTTTTTTATTACAAAAGATAAATATTCTTTTCTCTTATTTTATTTTAAATAATATGAAATATTATGAAATATTCTTTTTTATTACAAAAGATAGTGCATACTGTTAGAGATCAGTGATAATTTTCACATTAAAATAGTATAAAATTAATAAAGTCGGCACTATTGGAAATGGGATAGACAAACCATGTCTTCACTAATGTCATCTGTTAGAGATCAGTGACGGTTTTCACATTAAAATAGTATAAAATTAAAAAAGTCGGCACTATTGGAGATGGGATAGACACACCACGTCTTCATTAATGTCATTTTAAAGTGGTTGTCATAAATTATGAAATATAACAATTAGGCAAATACACCCTTAACTAATCAATGAATTAAAGATTCAAAATTGGAAAAAGAATCAAATTAATTTCATAAAATTATCATATTGAATCCAAAACTTTTAGCTAGCTAAGGATATTAATATGGATATTTAGGAATACAAATCGCACAAAAGTTTAAAACAACACTTAATTTGAAACAAAATTTATACTCTATTAGTATTACTTAAAATATTATGACTTTTCTAAAGTACTACATGTAGCATGTAATTTGTGGAAATAGGATCTATCACTAGATCGGGGAGCTGAATCAGCTGATTCTTTATCAGAAAGATTCTTAATCAGCACAAAAGTACAAAACATTCTTAATCAGAAAGTACAAAGCATTTAGCAGAAACAAAGCATTGAGAGCGAGACCGTTGGTGATGATGATAGAGATCCATAAAAACCTGGAATCCTACAAAACACTTACAACAAATGAAAAAAAAAAAAAAAAATATATATATATATATATATATATATATATATATATATATATCGGAATCAAAATAAATCAACTCACCCAAAGATTGTAGGCTTTACGTAGTACAAAGGAGACATCAACAGCTCTAGCCTTATCCTCTTCGATAAGGCTGCCCCTCTAGCCTTATCCTCTTTGATACGTTTGCCCCTTTCCTGTTTTGTGTCCCCCTTCTTGTGAGCTTCGATACGTTTGCCCCTTTCCTGTTTCGTCTCCCCCTTCTTGTGAATACATCTATGGTTGCTGTCAAAGTCTTTAGGCACATTTAAACCATTTCTGGTCTCAAAATAGGCACCACATTGATGACAATTATGTTCCTTTTCACAATATCTTTATGGCTCAATCGGAGTGTGCCGAGAGGTCATCTGGGCTTGCAGCATGTTATAAATGGATTATGCCAGAAAAATTAATACTTATGATGTCCATATAATAACTTATTGACATTCTTGCCAGAGATAAGTTTTTTTGATCTTATTGTTCTTCGCATTGATATATGATGAAATCAAGGATGAAAATTTCGATTTCGATAAAAATATCAGTATCTTAGTTTTATGGAAATATCGTGGAAATAACGGTGGACATATCGGTACATAAATTTATTGATATTTTTCCGATATTTAACAATATTTACCTATATTTCCCCAATATTCCACCAATATTTATCGATATTTTCATGATATTTCACGGATTTTCATATAATTTGTATCATGAAACCACCAATATCGATATCGATATTTATCGTCGATATTTTCATGATATTTCACCTATTTTCCTACAAATTGTACCATGAAGTCACCGATATTGAAATCGATATTTCGTCGATATTTCCCCAATATTTTACCTATTGTCCTACAAATTATACCATGAAGTCATCGATATTGAAATTGATATTTCATCGATATTTCCCCGATATTATACATATTTTTCTACAAATTGTACCATAAAGTCACCAATATTTATATTGATATTTCGTAGATATTTTACCGATATTTTAATAAAATTTCTCGTTTCTTTACCGGTTATATGAAAAAATAAAAATATCAAAAATATATCGATTGTATCCCATTTTTTTATCGATCGCATGAAAAAATAAAAATATCAGGGAAATATCGTAGATATTTCTTGATATTTTCATCCATGGATGAAGCTAGTTCTGATTATATTTTGTTTCTTATAGTTAAGTAGTTGTGGTTAAAACTATTATGAGATTTGTTTGACAGTTCTTAATTAGTGGTAGGTGCATCACTCGGTTATCTTTTGTACTCACCATTAGTTCTCAAAATGGATGATCATAATTTACAATTTGGAACCATAGACTAGGAGGATCTTACTGATAATCTGTTAAAAGAAAATGAGCAAATTGTGATTAAAGAGTTTACAACTAATCTGCTAGAAGAAGATGAGCAACTTGTGATGAAAGAGATGAAGTTGGTTTATCATTATAACTCTTCCACCAATGGAGAAGAAGATGAACAACTTGTGATGAAAGAAATGAAGTTGGTTTATCATTATAACCCTTTCACCAATTGAGGGAATTGCAATGGACTTCAGATTAACGTGGACTCATCATATAGATTAACATGGACTCATCATACTATTCAGAGAAGAAGTGTGGTCAAGTGTGGTGAACAACTTCATTACCCAAATTATCTAGGGTTGATGTTTGTTAATCATACGGCAAGACAAATTGTTTATCGGGATATAAACAATAATTTAAAGAGTACAAGATATAAACAATAATTTAAAGAGTACAATCAAAAAAATTTATGTTATGAATACTGTCTTCAAGTTGAGAATTATTCTCAACTGACATATAAATGGATTATGTCACAAAAATTAATACTTATAATGTTCACATAATGCTCCATGAATTCATCTTTAACTGCTTTAACTTTTTCAGCACTACGTCCAAAATTCATTAATTTTGCCAACTATTGTGCAACTAGAATTGAAATCCTCGAGCTAAAATGACATAGAAAATATTATTTTCTTTTGTATAAACTTGTGGTGTTCTTGACATCCTAACAAGAGATAAGTTTTTTGCTATTATTATTCTCCGCATTAACATATATGATAAAACTAGTTTTGATTATATTTTATTTCTTATAGTTTAGTAGTTGTGGTTATAACTATTATGAGATTTGTTTGGCGGGCCTCAATTAGTGGTAAGTGCATCACCCAGTTACCTTTTGGACTCATCATTAGTTCTCAAAATGGATGACCTTAATTTACAATTTGTAACTATAGACTGGGAGGAGTTTACTGTTAATCTGCTTGTCGAAGATGAATAACTTGTGATGAAATATATGAAATTGGTTTATCTAATAAGACTGGGAGGAGTTTACTGTTAATATGCTTGTCGAAGATGAATAACTTGTGATGAAATAGGTTTATCTAATAACCCTTCCACCAATTGAGGCAATTGCAATGGACTTTAGGTTAATGTGGGCTCAACAATTTGTGATGAAAGAGTTTATGCTAATCTGCTAGAAGAAGATGAACAACTTGTGAAGAAAGAGATGAAGTTTGTTTATCATTATAACCCTTCTACCAATTGAGGTAATTGCGATGGACTTCGGATTAACGTGGACTCATCATACTGCTCGGAGAAGAATTTTGGTGAACAACTTCATCACCCAAATTATCTAGGGTTGATATTTATTAATCATCCAACAAGATAAATTGTTCATCGGGATATGAAGAATTATTTAAGGTGTACAATCAAGAAATTTAGTGTTATGAGTACCGATCTCTTCGAGTTGCAAACTGTTCTCAACTTACATATAATTAGATTATGCCAGAAAAATTAATATTGATAATTTGAGCTATGTTGCATTTGTTTTCGACATGCATGATAAAAATATATGCCTGTCAGATTTTGATAAAAATCATCTTGTAGTTACTCTCAATAGCCACTTGTATTTTGATTATTAAATCGTTCAAAAGGGCTCGATCATGTTTTGGAAGGTTGGGTTCATATAATGGAGGGTATGGCTAAAGACATGAGATGTCTTCATAGCGTAATACGAAGGTTGTTGGGATGAGCTCCCATTTCTAAAGATGTTGAGTATTTTATGAACTTGTTGATTGGTCATGTGGATAAAAGTCAATGGTACAATTAAATTCAATAATATATTTCTAAATTGTTAGTTTTATTTTTCTTATTATCTGATTATGAACCTTTTTAGGTTGTCAATAGAGTTTTACCTCAAGAATCATTTGATCATACTCACCGTTAAAGACAACATGCTTTTAATGAGAAACTGTAAGGACAAACTAAATTGTATTGTAAAACCAAAGAACATAGTGTCATATTACCTGTCAATCAAAGACTTTCACAAGAATTTGAATTTTAGGTGGAGGAAAAAGTTGAAATCATGCTTCGATCATAAATCAAAAGATGAACGGAGAGGTTCAACAATGGAAACAACACCATATCCAGATGTATCATTGGTTGATCTGGACATAATGCATATGAAATATGTCAACACACTTGCCTGATCATTTTAATTCTGTAAGTTCAATTCTAACTTAATTTTGTTTCGTTTATTAATTTTAGTCTAATTATTAAAATTTCATGTAGTTTAAGAATTACGTTCGTACATCCTTTGGTGAAATATTTCATTGTGATTTTAAGACGAATATTGAAGTAAACGCTTCCATAATATACATTTTATGTGAAGAATTGCTCAAGTTTCAATAACATTTATATGATAAAAATGTTTTGGAAGGTATGTATTTTTATATTGGGTGAGTTCTTATTGTGAGATTAATTCTATTTATCATTGTTTTTATGTTCATGTTTGGTTGAGTGTTTAAGTTATGTTAATTTCATGTAAATGTTGTAGAATACATGGAGGGCAGCAGCGGGGTAGTGAACTTTTTTGAAGGAGATTAAAAATTGTAGTGTTGTGGATACACACATTTACTAGCAAAGAGTGATGCAAATGGCTTTTGTTCATGTTTGGTTGTGTTTTTAAATTTGTCTTAATTTCATTTAAATGCTACATAAATACATAAGTAGTAGCAGTGTGGAGAATGAACTTTTTTGAAGAAGATTAAAAACTTGTATTGTTGTGGATACACATTTACTTGCAGGTGGTGATGCAAATGACTTTCCACGGGAAAATATCATTTAATAGTATTCTTTTATGTAGTGCATTTTCCAAAGTTGTCTATAATAGGTTGATTGACATGAGCCATCTATCATCTGCAGTAAATCTGTAATTAATAAAGAGATTGAAGCCGTTGCTAATGAAGTAATGATTGGAATATGACAGTAATCAAAATTTGTGAATACTTGGAGATTAAGTTTTGATTGAAATACTTGAATTGTGGATAAAGGACTTCACATATAGATAGGTAGAGTGAAACAAATCATAGGAAGATAAGGACATAAGGATTATAGCTTTATATATTTACAATAAATGATCCAGTTCCAACTGCAAATTGTTGTTTGTAAAAGGGATCGTTTCATTTCAATCCTTAACAACTATCCGAACATAGCTCAAACAATTTCTTCCATGATATTATAGCTTCCATATGCATATTCGGCTATAAATATTACATATGTATCATACCACAGATTTCACCATTGCATTATTAACCATGAAAAATACTAGCTTAAAACTATGAAAGTTGGGGCAATGCAATTATGTTAACCATGTAGCTTAAACAAGCTATCAAATTTGTGACAATGCAAATATATCCAGTCATCAAGTTTATGAGATTTATAAATCTTGTTTATTCCTCATCTTTGTAAATTTGTTTAATCACAAAGATAAAAACTAAAATCAAGATCTCAAGTAACATTAAGTCTCAAGCAAATGTATGGTAATACATTTTAGCTCAATCTAAGAAGGTTATAGATGACAAAATTCTTATTACTATGTCATTTTACGGAATACGCCCTCTATACATTTCAAAAAACTGTCATTAATTGGGCTTCTAGCTCGGTCATTAATAATCACTTCATTGATATATGTAGGCCCAGAAGCCCGATGGGTAGGGGTTTCTTCATGCTGTGGTGGAGCACAGCTCGGATACCTTGTTTGGGGCTAGGTAGTGGGATCATCAATAGGAAATTCTCCAATCGTAGTGCAACATGATTCTTGATTATGAGTCTCATCAATCCTTCACTTTTTTTTTTGTTTTTGTGCTTGTTCATGATCATCTGCAATATCTGTTGGTTTAGGATCTTGTACTGATTGTGATTGTGATATTGATGATCATCCTTGTCTTCCTCTTCGAAATGGATTACCACGGGCCGTAAATTGAACTTCATGACCGAGATCATCATTAATGTGATCAATCTAATAAGGTTATTTGTCTCTCTTCTTCAACTGCAGTTAATTATGGCAAATACTGAGCCTAAGATGAAAACAAAATTAATTATACACTCAACCAATCTAAAATGAACATAAATTAATTAATCAATACTTGTCCAACAAATAAGTGATATAGATCGGTCTTCACATTATTGAATCTCCAACAAATACAACGTGGTAGAGCATTAGCAACTTCAATCCGACCACAAGTGGCTCCAAGTGTAGAAATGACCTTATATGCCCTTATCTAAAAAAATATCTCATAGTTAATTGTTATGTATATAAAATCCAAGTGATTATATATAAAATACAACAACAATTTAAATAGGTTTTTGTACTCACAAGTAATGCAGTGCTACAACTGTAGAAGTGGTATACTCGACAACGTTTACATGATTGGGAAACTATACAGACACAACCCTAACACTCTATAACAATTTCTGGTAAGAATATTTATCCTAAGAAAACTTCTCTCAAACCTCTGGGTCCTCTATCATAGACCAAATTCATTGATCAACAGTTGTCTGTCGTACATCACTATAAATAAGAACATATAAACAAAAAGAATCTTTGCAACCTTCACTATGTCATTACCTGTGTAGCGAAAATCGTCGCTAACAAACTAACTCCTCAATGAATAAGTCATCCATGACTCATCATGTATTTTCCTCATATAGAAACTTATTTATGGTATATCATGTGGTATATTTGGATAAAAAATAGAGTTCCTGAATTTCAAACTCATCACCAATGTATACTCATACTTTGAAAATCGAATATTTCTATCTCTCACTCTAAACAAGTCATCACCATCAACATCATGTTTAACAATCTCTTTGGTAAGAAGTGAATGAAGGAAAATGTTACAACTATATTTATCCCAATCAAATATTAGAAAATGCCCAAAATAAGAGTCCTCAAATTACCTCAATATATCCATTCAAATACGGCTTAACTCCGACTCTATCTCATTGATAATGCTTGACCTAACATATCCATTTATATTAGCCTTAACACCGCGTAGACTATGTCTCTTTCATGTCCAATAAACCTAATATATAGCAAAACAAGTCAAATACAATGCGTGAACAATACTCTCAACATTCAATATTGCAATATGGTACATGATTTTGAAAATTATCCGTACACACGATATAAATAGCATTGAGGCAAATAAAAATCTATACGTGTAAATGACATTTAATAGTAATGAACTAAAATAAGTGTACACGTATAGGGTTAAAATTATGCAATATATACGTTTGTCTTGTAAAATAATCGTGTACACACAAAGAGTTAAAACTATGCAATATATACGTTTACATACATATTTGTCTTGTTAAATAATCATGTACACGTAAAGGGTTAAAATTATGCAATATACACGTTTACATACAAATTTATTTTGTAAAATAATCATGTACACGTAAAGGGTTAAAATTATGTAATATATATATTTACATACAAATTTACCTTGTAAAATAATTGTGAACACGTAAAGGGTTAAAACTATGCAATATACACATTTACATACATATTTATCTTGTAAAATAATCATGTACACATACCGATTAAAACTATGCAATAACACGTGTACATACATATTTATTTTGTAAAATAATCATGTACACGTATAGGTTAAAACTATGAAATACACACATGTACATATTTTGCTTTGTAAAATAATCGTGTACACATATATGTTAAAACTATGGAATATATACATGTGTACATACATGTAAAATAATCGTGTACGCGGATAGGATTACAATTATTCAATATACACGTGTACATACAATTTTTTCTTGTAAAATAATCGTGCACACGGATAGGTTAAAACTATGCAATATACATGTGTACATACATATTTGTCTTGTATAATAACCGTGTACACGTATATGTTAAAAATATGGAATATACATATGTATATACATATTACCTTATAAAATAATCATGTACACATGTAGGATTAAAACTATGCAATATACACATGTACATACATATTTGCCTTCTAAAATAATCGTGTACACGCTTATGAAAAACTGTATAATATAATCGTGTATATGAATTTGCCTTCTGCAATACATTATTTGTTTGTATACGATATCAATGGAAAATCGTGAAGACATACAAAGTTAGGTTTCATAGATAATGTTAGGGGTGAACATGGGTCTTGGAGATAACCGGACCATACCGAAACCTGGATTGAAAATACTCTGAACCGATAGATATCCATTGACTATTTGACTTTATCCGAATCGAATTGCTCCGATATTTTTTTGTGTTAATCCAAACTGTATCGAATTGAAGAATCAAAATTAGAACCGAGTAGAACCGATTTCAAAGAAATAACTACATACAAATTCATATATATCATTAATATTTTGATATTATATTAGTTACAAATTTAATTGAATATATTATTTAATACTACTATATATTTAATGCTACTATATAATTTTAAGATTTTATGATATAAATTAATATAGTAAATCTTTAAAATGAATGTTCGCTTATTATTTGGTTTATTCTGCAAGTGTGGTATAATGTGTACTATAAATATGATAAATTATACTATATTATATATATATATAAATTTTTAAATGCATCAACAAACTTAAATAAAGTATTACTTTACATTTTATTAAGATAATTGATTTATTCTACATTTCTATCAATTAAAATGCGGATCACAAAAATTAACATTCAAAAATTTTATTAAAAAATGATAATTACTAAAATTAATCTAGCTGTAGCGCCTAGGAAAAATGACGCATAATTTGATGATTAAATAATTTAACCTTAATTGTGTGATTTAATTTATGTGCGTTTCAGATTAATAAAAAATGCATGTTTTAATTTATCGAGCGTATGATTAATTTTTATCGAAAACGTAATTAATTTGGAGAGTATATGTTTGTAATTATCGAAAGTTTAATTTAATTGAAAACGAAGTATGCATGTTATGCGAATGATGGCAATCGAAAAACGAAGAGAACGAAATGAAAATCGGGCCGATCGGAGTTCCGAGGCCCAAACGGGGCCCAATTCGATAAAAAATGAAGTTGGATAAAACATGCACACACTTGTGAACTTACCACACTTTGGCAAAAGTTAACTAAGGAGAAAAAACTGAATTTAGTCTCTCTCCATCTCTCTAGATTTCCGGCGGCCGGAGCACCGCCGCGTCGCCGTCGTGCCAAAGGTGGTGCCACCGCCGGCGCTGCCACTTTTTCTCTCCATTTTTACCCATTTTCACGCCAAATATAGCCCTCACCAAGCCCGTCACGGATCTGGGCTCGATTCACCGAGCCGCCGTCGAAAATCAGTCGACAAAGGCACGACCTCCCTCTCTCTCTCCTCCCCTTTTTCTCTCTTCATATCTACCTCGTTTCTTCTCCGATCGAGTCGATTCACACATGCATTTGAAGCTCTCATTGAGCCCGTTACGAATCCGAGCTCGAATCGTTGATTGAACCTCTTCTCCTCCGACAATCGCCGGTCAAAGTTTCTGCATTTTTTCCCTTTCTCTCTCTTCCCTCGCGTCTCTCTCTCTCACCTTCGCCGGAGTCGCCTGCTGCCGCCGTTGTCTGGTCGTGTGTGTGTTGGTGTGCAGGGACGGCGCTTGGTGCGCCGTCGTGGTCGGAGTTGCCGCGGCCGGCTGTGTGCCGCCGCAGCTGTACATGTGGGTGTGTGTGTATTTTGTGTGCGCGTGTGTGTGTGGGTGGCGCTGGACTCGCCGCCTGAGTCGTGGAGGCCATCGCAGGGTGCGCCAGCCAATGCATGTGTCTGGTGTGTGGTCGCCGGCGATGAGATGTCACCGGCGACAGAGTTTCTCGGCGGTGGTAGTAGCGGGGAAGGGGTTTTGGGGACAGGGGCCTCTTCTGAAAATTCGAAGAGTCCAGGGACTAGATTGCAAAGCCCTAGGTTTTATGTTTATTCTCTTTTGGTCCCTCAACTTTTGAGTTCTCCATTTTGACCCCCAAACTTTTGGAAATTATATTTCCACCCCCAAAAGTTTTCAAGTCTTTGATCTTCACTCCCAGAACTTTCTGATTTCGCTTTTCGATCCCCAGAATTTTAACAAACTTCACTTTGACCCCAAAACTTCTCTGTAATTACAGTTTTACCTCTGGTCAAAGTCAACCTTGACCAGAATTTACGTTTTTACCCCTAAACCCTAAAACGCTCCGTTTTAACTCGTTTCTCACCCGATTACGCTCATTATTTCGCATATAGAACCATAATCGAACCCCCTTCGTTATATGATCAAACTCTAAGCTTTTAAATCATTCTTCCTTTCAATCATCGTTTTCTTTCTGAGAGAGTTTCTTAAAAAATTAATTAACGATCATAACAAACATTTAATAGTTTACATTTGCATGTGTAGGCTATCGTGATTAGGAGCCTTCGTGTTTTTGTTTAAAGCTTGCATCACATGAAGGTATGAACACCATCTAATTAGGTGGGGATAACTTCTAAACTTAAACGACTTTACGTTTCCGTACTTAAAATGCTCTGATATGCTGATGAACTGTTATTATGCGAGTCAATGTTGATATGTATATACTGGTATACTATGTATCGTTGAACATTACGTGCCTTGGATTATGTGTTGTGTTTAAGATGATCATGCATACGATATTATATGTCATACGAGGACGAAGTCCACGTTCATCACAAAGCACCCACGGTTTTGAAACCGTTACCGGGCAAGACGGGAAATACCTGCGCCTGAAGAGGATTATACCGGGCAAGATGGAAAATACCCACACCTAAAGAGGATTATACCGGGAAAGATGGGAAATACCTGCGCCTGAAGAGGTTATGTGCAATGCATTTTTAAGTGTTGTGTTTATTTGTTGTGCTGTTTTAGATGTTTTAATCCGTTTAACTACCGATATAATTTGAATATGGAAATTACTCTCACGAGTGAATTCAAACGCACTCACCCCTATCTGTACTCACACTACAGGAAACGATGATAAGTAAGAAAACAACGCAGTGAGAGAGGTGTCGTATCCAGTGTTTCTTCCGCTTTAGTCTAATGGATTATCGAACTTTACTTTATAAACTGTTTATGTTTTGTAAAACGGTTTGTAACTTATGATGGATCCTGTTTATTTCCGCTGTAGTTTAAAATGCTTATTCCGGCGCTGTGCCGATGTTTTTGGAAAGATGTAAAAGATTTGTATGCTTTAACTGAACTTCGTTGTTTCTATTTTGGATATCAATTTAAATGTTTACCGTCTATCCTATTCGTAAGTTTTAAAGAGTATGCTTCTTTCTTTTTTTCCTGCACGCCCATAGGCAAACTCTGATATTTAAAGTATGAAAACGGGATGTGAGAGAACTGGTATCAGAGCAAGGTCCTACCTTTTGTAGAGCCCTATTCAAGGTTGTTTTTCTTTTCAAACTTGTTTCTGACGTAAAAAATTTCTAAAAATATACGAATAAACACCTCTCCCACTAAATACGAAACGTGATAAATAATGAGTATATATGTGTTGTACGCTCATTTGTATCTTATCTATCTTCTTCTTGTACATCTATTTTTTACCTCTTTATTTTTCGTCTATCTTTTTAGTGTCGTTGCTTTCGTGAGTATGTGGGGTAGTTGAGTAGTTATGTTCTTTATCGATACAGATACCGAGAGCACGTCTGACAGCATGGAAGAGCACCGACGGGAGAATTCCGGTAAATTGAGTCCGAAACTTCTTCGCGACCCACCACGGACTTGGTGAGTCAGCCGAGGTGTACATGGCTCGATTGCTTACCGCATGAAGGAGGATGGAGGACGACGTGTCCGATGATCAGGTCTGCCAGCATGCTATAAAGACGATGCCTGGCCACTGGGCAGTCTTCGCATGCCAGACATATCGCAATGAGGTAGTATACTCGATTTACACCGGGCTGCCGATTATATCATTCGTACGCTTCATGGATATCCTTTTGGACGCTTGGGTATGAGAGGGACAGCCTACGCTTCCAGAGTTGGGATCCTTCGACCCCTCGAGCAGTGAGGAAGACTCGGATGAGGAGAAGTCGGAGGAGGATCCAGAGGAAGACCCGAAGCCTCCTCGCCGTCGATACCGAGGGCCATCACCACCACCGCTGCCAGCAGCTGGAGCCACTGTCATAGTGGTGTAGCCGTTGTTTGTTGTTTGTTTTGTATTTTAGGGCCTGTAGGGCGGTAGGAACGATGTGTGATGATACGTCTGTTTGTTTTGTTTGTACTTGTGATCTTATGGATTTTATGTATGATATTACCACTCTCTTTTCTCTCTTTTCGTTCTATGATACGTTTGACTTATTTTCTCCCTCTATTTCTCATTGTGCTCGTTGTTCTTTACGAATCATTGTTTAAGGATCTTTATTAGTATCTTGTGTGACGCGTAAATCGTGTTCTTATCAGAACAATATGCCGCGAGGCCGCCCAAGAATGGACCAGCTACCGATGGATAATCAACCACCAGAGGGAAACCCTCTGGAATACAACGTGGACACCACAATGGGAGATCTGGTGTCAGTTTTGAGAGGATTGACCCGACACTTTAAAACACCACAACCAGCACCAGCAATTTCAATGAGAAACGACACGAACCCGGTAATCGAGCAATTTCGACAATTCAATCCGCCAACTTTCAATGGGAAATGAGAGCCCTCTGAAGCGGAGGAATGGCTAAGGACCTTGGATCGCTTGTTTGGACACCTGACCTGCACGGAGGAACAAAAGATCTCCTGCGCCGTTTTCCAACTGACAGATGAGGTAAGCCATTGGTGGGAGTCATGTGTACGAACGATGACGCTGGAACAGATCGGAGTCTTGAACTGGGAGGCCTTCAAGGAGGTGGTCATGCACAGCTATGTGCCCCAATCTTACCGCGACCGAAAGGAGATGGAGTTTCTACACCTCCGACAGAGGCCCTCTACTGTGGGCGATTATGAGAGAAGGTTCAATCAACTTAGCCGGTATGTGCCCCACTTGGTGGACACAGATGCCAAAAGGGCCCGACACTTCGAAAGGGGCCTTCGTTTGAAGATCGGCTCCATACTAGCGGGACAAGATGTAATGACCTATGGTGCGGTCGTCGAGAGGGCACAAGAGATCGCTTCTCGGCTACGACTGGATGTGGCACCGCCTAAAATGGTAGAAATGGCGACAGGAAAGAGGAAGTGGAATGGGTCCAGTCGGAACTTTAACCAGAACAAGACCCAACGACTTACCAACGCTCCGCTCCTCCCAACCCCGAGGCCCGTGAACCCTTACACCAAATGCGGGAGGACGCATGTGGGGCCCTGCCTCCAAGGGACCAGAAACTGCTACCGATGTGGAGAGCTGGGCCACATAGCAATCCACTGCAAGAAGCCCCAAAACCGAGGAGCTGCTGCTGCCCCAAGACCGAGGCCTGGTGCGGGTCAGGCACGAGCTTTTGTCCTCACTCTCTCGCAAGCTACAGAAAGATCAGAAACCATGACAGGTATGTTGACAGTGTCTGATATTCCTGCTCTCATCCTGTTTGATACCGGGGCAACCCATTCTTTCGTCTCTGTTGGTGTTTATGACATGCTGAAACCTGAAAATGGTAGGGTAGTCGCTGAAACCCTAGATGTTAATATTCCATCGTGAGAGACCGTAAGAACAAAACACCTCTGTCAGAGTCTGAGAGTCACGTTCGAAGATAGAACTTTGTTAGCAGATCTGCATGTGCTGGATATGAGAGATTTTGACGTCATTTTGGGAATGGATTGGCTTTAGGCGAATCACGCAATAATCAACTGCAACGCAAAAGAGATCACTTTCCAGATTCCAGGGAATGACGAGTTCACTTTCCACGGGACGCGTGTTGGAGTTAACGCGAGGGTCATATCTGCTATGAAGACGACCAAAATGCTCAGCAAAAGAGATTGTCAAGTTTGGCTGGTGAACATGGTGGACTTCGAGCGAGAGCCGAACCCTATTGAGAAGGTGTCGATTGTAAAAGAGTTTGTGGATGTATTCCCGGAAGACCTGTCTGGTCCTCCGCCAGATCGACAGATCGCTTTTGAGATTGATCTCGTCCCAAGGTCAGCACCAGTATCGAAGGCGTCGTACCGAATGACACCAAAGGAACTGCAAGAGTTGAAGGTCCAACTACAGGAGCTTTTGGATAAGAAATTTATTTGGCCGAGTGTATTGCTTTGGGGAGCTCCAGTACTCTTCGTGAAGAAAAAAGACGAACGTTTTCGGATGTACATCGACTATCGGGAGCTGAATAAGAAAACCATCAAGAACAAGTACACGTTGCCTCGGATAGAAGATCTATTTGATCAGTTAAGAGGAGCAAACGTATTTTCGAAGATCGATTTGAGATCTGGATATCACCAGGTGAAGGTCAAGGATGCAAACATACCAAAGACAGCTTTCAGGATAAGGTACGGCCACTATGAGTTTATGGTTATGCCGTTTGGACTCAGCAACGCACCAGTATTTTTCGTGGATCTGATGAACCGAGTCTTCCACACGTATCTCGACAGTTTTATCATAGTTTTCATCAATGACATCCTAATCTATTCGTACGACAAGACACACCACGAGCAGCATCTACGGATCATGTTGGAAACTTTACGGAAGGAGAAGCTCTACTCGAAGTTCAAAAAATACGAGTTCTGGCTTGACAAGGTAGCATTCCTCGAATACATTGTATCATCAAGGGGAATTGAGATGGACCTGCCAAGGTGGAAGCCGTCAGCAATTAGAAGGCTCTAACGAACGTCAATGAAGTACGAAGTTTCAAGGTGGAAGCCGTCAGCAATTGGAAGGCTCCAACAAACATCAATGAAGTGTGATGTTTCCTTGGATTGGCTGGATATTACAGGAGATTCATAGAAGGGTTCTCGAAGATAGCCACTCCCATGACCCGTCTGACTAGAAAGGATGCGAATTTTTAGTGGACGGAGCAATGCGAATGAAGCTTCCTAGAGCTAAAGAAAAGGTTGACAGAGGCTCCCGTTCTCACAGTATCAGATGTGACTAAAGAGTTTGTGATCTATACGGACGCATCCAAGCTAGGCTTGGGGTGTGTCTTAATGCAGCAGGGAAATGTGATAGCATACGTATTGAGACAGCTGAAGACTCATGAACAGAATTACCCAACGCATGATCTGGAGCTAGCCGCAGTTGTACACGCGCTCAAGATATGGAGACACTATCTCTATGGCAGAAGGTGCGAGATCTACACCGATCACAAGAGTCTGAAGTACTTCTTCGAACAGAAGGAACTTAACATGAGACAGAAAAGATGGCTAGAGCTGGTGAAAGACTACAATTGCACGATCCACTATCACCCAGGGAAGGCGAATGTGGTTGCTGATGCTTTGAGCAAAAAGAGAAAGGGGATTGTGACGACCATGATCACAGAGCAGGACTAGCTAATAGGAGAAATGTCGAAGCTGAGCTTGGAAGTGGTAACGTCCCTAAGTAGCATCAAGGCCCTAGTCGCAGCTTGTTTCGTAAGGCCCATTCTTCGAGAGCGTATTATCGAGGCTCAGGAAAAGGATAAGTTTCTGACGAAGATGAAGACTCAGATGGAAAGAGGAAAAGCTGAAGGGTTCACCTTATCAACCGATGACACCCTAGTGTTCAGAGGAAGGTTGTGTGTGCCTAAGAACGAAGAACTGAGAAAGGAAATTCTAGAAAAAGCTCACTGCTCGTCTTTATCTGTACATCCTGGTGGAATAAAGATGTATAAAGACCTGAAAGAGAGTTTTTAGTGGAGTATCGGACTCTTCATCAAAAGATATCTGACCTATCAGTAGGTAAAGATCGAACATCAACGACCTGCCGGGATGCTAATGCAGTTAAAGATACCAGAGTGGAAGTGAGAGTACGTTGCCATGGACTTCATCGTGGGATTGTCGAGAACTAAACGAGAAAATCATGTTGTATGGGTAATCATGGACAGATTGACTAAGTTAGCATACTTCTTGCCGATCAAGATGACCTACAGTCTGGATAAGCTGGCTCGGATCTATCTAGAAGAGATTGTTAGATTGCACGACGTGCCAATTTCCATCGTATCGGACAGAGACCCACGTTTCATCTTCAGATTCTGGCAGAGCTTATAGAAGAAGCTAGGAACCAAGCTAACCTTCAGTACCGCTTTCCACCCCCAGACAGATGGACAATCAGAAAGGACGATCCAAATTTTGGAAAATATGTTGAGAGCGTGCGTCTTAGATCTTCATGGAAGTTGGGAGAATCATATATGCTTGGTGGAGTTTGCTTACAGCAACAGCTACCAATCGACAATTGGGATGGCGCCATACGAGGCTTTGTACGGGAGAAAGTGTCGTTCACCTCTCTACTGGGATGAGGTGGATGAGAAGAATATTTTAGGGCCTGATCTGGTCGAGCAAGCAGTATGAGTGATAAGGAAGATTCGGGAAAGGATCAAGGTGGCACAAGACAGACAGAAATCTTATGCAGATAGGAGACGCAGAGAGCTAAAGTTTGAAGTGGGAGACAAGGTATTTCTGAAGGTGTCGCCCACTAAAGGAGTTCACCGTTTCGGCAAAATAGGAAAGCTGAGGTCGAGGTACGTAGGGCCGTTCGAGATCTTGGATCAAGTCGGGACTGTTGCATACCGTCTAGCCTTGCCACCAGACTTCACAGGTGTACACGACGTCTTCCACGTATCCATGCTGTGAAGGTACATCTTTGATCCGAGCCACATCATCGATCAGAAGGGCATCGAGATTGAGAAAGATCTGACCTACGAGGAAGTCCTAGTGGCCATCCTGGACAGAACGACTCGACAGCTCTGAAATCAGGAGATGACCCTGGTGAAGGTCCAATGGAGCCGCCATGGAAAAGAAAAAGCGACGTGGGAACAAGAAGACGAGATCCTGACAAAGTATCCTGATTTGCCGTTTATAGGTACGCTTTTGAAATTTCAAGGACAAAATTTCTTTTAAGGGGGAATGGATGTAGTGCCTAGAAAAAATGACGCATAATTTGATAATTAAATAATTTAACCTTAATTGTGTGATTTAATTATTGTGCGTTTCAGATTAATCAAAAAAATTGCATGTTTTAATTTATCGAGCGTAGGATTAATTTTTATCGGAAACGTAATTAATTTGGAAAGTCTATGTTTGTAATTATCGAAAGTTTAATTTAATTAAAAATGAAGTATGCATGTTATACGAATGATGGCAATCGAAAAACGAAGAGAACGAAATGAAAATCGGGCCGATCGGAGTTCCGAGGCCAAACGGGGCCCAAACGTGCTGGAGGTGGTGCCACCGCCGGTGCCGCCACTTTTCCTCCCTATTTTTGCCCATTTTCACACCAAACGTAGCCCTCGTCGAGCCCATCACGGATATGGGCTCGGTTCACCGAGCCGCCGCCACCGCTGGAAATCGGTCGGCAAAGGCGCGACCTCCCTCTCTCTCTCTCCTCCCCTTTTTCTCTCTCTTCATATCGGCCGGCAAAGACGCGGTCTCCCTCTCTCTCTCTCTCCTCCCCTTTTTCTCTTTCTTCATATCCACCTCGTTTCTTCTCCGATCGAGTTGATTCACATATGTATTTGAAGCTCTCACCGAGCCCGTCACGAATCCGGACTCGGATCATCGATCGAACCTCTCCTCTTTCGGCAATCGCCGATCAAAGTTTCTTCTTTTTTTCCCTTTCTCTCTATTCCCTCGCGTCTCTCTCTCTTGCCTTCACTGGAGTCGCCTGCTGCCGCCGCTGTCTGGTTGTGTGTGTTGGTGTATGGGGGCGACGTCTGGTGCGCCGCCATGGTCGGAGCTGCCGCGGCTATGCATGTGGGTGTGTGTGTGTTTTGCATGCACGTGTGTATAGGTGGTGCTGGACGCACCACCGTGAGTCGTGGAGGTCGTCGCAGGGTGCGCCGGCCAGTGCATGTGTCTGGTGTGTGGTCGTCGGCGGTGGCAGTGGCTGAGAAGGGGTTTTGGGGGCAGGGGCCTCTTCCAAAAATTCGAAGAGTCCAGGGACTAGATTGCAAGGCCTTAGGTTTTATGTTTATTCTCTTTTGGTCCCTCAACTTTTGAGTTCTCCATTTTAACCCCCAAACTTTTGAAAATTATATTTCCACCCCCAAAAGTTTTCAAGTCTTTGATCTTCACTCCCAGAACTTTCTGATTTCATTTTCGACCCCCATAATTTCCAGAAACTTCACGTTTTTACCCCTAAACCCTAAAATGCTCTTTTAACTCGTTTCTCGCCCGATTACACTCATTCTTTCGCCTATAGAACCGTAATCAAACCCTCTTCGTTATATGATCGAACTCTAAGCTTTTAAATCATTCTTCCTTCCAATCATCATTTTCTTTTCGAGAGAGTTTCTTAAAAAGTTAATTAACGATCATAACAAACATCTAATAGTTTACGTTTGCATGTGTAGGCTATCGCGATTAAGAGCATTCGTGTTTTTGTTTAAAGTTTGCATCACTCGAAGTCAAACACCACCTAATTAGGTGGGGGTAACTTCTAAACTTAAACGACTTTACGTTTCCGTACTTAAAATGCTCTGATATGCTGATGAACTGTTATTATGCGAGTCAATGTTGATATGTATATACTGGTATACTATGTATCGTTGAACATTACGTGCCTTGGATTATGTGTTGTGTTTAAGATGATCATGCATATAATATTATATGTCATACGAGGACGGAAGTCCACGTTCATCACAAAGCACCCATGGTTTTGAAACCGTTACCGGGCAAGACGGGAAATACCTGCGCCTGAAGAGGATTATATCGGGCAAGACGGGAAATACCCGTGCCTGAAGAGGATTATACCGGGCAAGACGGGAAATACCTGCGCCTGAAGAGGTTATGTGCAATGCATTTTTAAGTGATGTGTTTACTTGTTGTGCTGTTTTAGATGTTTTAATCTGTTTAACTATCGATATAATTTGAATATGGAAATTACTCCCACGAGTGAATTCAAACGCACTCACCCCTATCTGTACTCACACTACAGGAAACGATGATAAGTAAGAAAACAACGCAGTGAGAGAGGTGTCGTATCCAGTGTTTCTTCCGCTTTAGTCTAATGGATTATCGAACTTTACTTTATAAACTATTTATGTTTTGTAAAATGGTTTGTAACTTATGATGGATCCTGTTTATTTCCGCTGTAGTTTAAAATGCTTATTCCGGCGCTGTGCCGATGTTTTTGGAAAGATGTAAAAGATTTGTATGCTTTAACTGAACTTCGTTGTTTCTATTTTGGATATCAATTTAAATGTTTATTGTCTATCCTATTTGTAAGTTTTAAAGAGTATGCTTCTTTTTCTTTTTCCTACACGCCCATAGGCAAACTCTGATATTTAAAGTATGAAAATAGGGCGTGACACTAGCTAATTTTTTTATTAAAAAAATGATATTTACTCACTAGAATTAATCTAACATAATCTCTTATTATATGACCCATTATTTCTTAATAATTCATCAGACAACAAAAAAAGAGAAAATATTTAATTAAATAAGTATAAGTGATCTGGCGTGTTTAATTGAAAGTATTAGTTCATCCCCAATATCAAATCCCTAAATTTCTTTTCTCCCCTTTTTCAAAGACACCCACCGCAAGCCCTAATTTTTTTTCTCTTCTTTTTCAAAAATTTATCGT
Organism: Scutellaria minor; assembly: GCA_954870855.1. Classification (NCBI taxonomy): domain Eukaryota; kingdom Viridiplantae; phylum Streptophyta; class Magnoliopsida; order Lamiales; family Lamiaceae; genus Scutellaria; species Scutellaria minor. The sequence continues at coordinate 11,087,985 of OX940738.1, read as the reverse complement.
TCCTCCGTGTTGTTCATCGGACACTATGTGTTGTCCAACATAGTTTCTTTGTTGTTTATGATCTCACAATTCCCGTTGTGTGAGACATCGTGTCTGTGATACGAATATGACTTCCAAATCTAGTAGAACGAACTCAATCAAAGATTCATCTTCCAGTAAAAGTGGTAAGAAATGTTATTATTTAATTTGTATGCATACTTGAAGTATTTTTCTTAATCTTTCATGTTATTTATGTATGTTATTTGAATGATTTTGTAGTGCCAAGTAAGAAAAATATCGAGTTCTAAAAAAAGTTGATTACCACAAGTATCAAGTGCTCCTAGTCTTATTCCATTACCACAAATATCAAATGTTCATAGTCAGTCGAAGATGGCCGATCTAGATTCTATACCAACAGAAGGTAATAATACTTCTTCTGGTACCACAACTAAAAAGAGTAGGTCTGGGGTATGGGAATATTTTCAGAAAATGAAAAATTCTGATGGGAATGACTTGGGAAGATCTACATGTATTTATTTTGGTAATAGTTACTAGCATTAGAGTGAGAAATGTACTTCTGCTTTATGGAAACATCTAAGAGTAAGTTGCAAAAAATGTCCACGTGAAGTTAGAAACAGTTTAGTTGAGACACAAATGAGTAAGGACAAAAAAACAAAAAAATGTTGAGTTTTCAGAGTGTAAGTAATACTGATGATGGGAAACTAACTTGTTGGGAGTTTGATCATGATCGTGTGCGAGCAGCAGTGGTTAAGATGGTTATTAAGTATGAACTTCCTTTCAACTTTGTTGAATCTGAAGGTTTTAAGGATTTTATTGAAGAAAGTCTTCCATGGTTTAAAATTCCTTCTAGATTTACCATTTTTAGATATTGCTTTTCTTTGTTTGTCACAGAAAAGAAAAAAATGAATGATTTCCTCCAATTCGAGTATCAACGTGTGTTTTTTAACCATTGATACTTGGACAAGCATTCAAAATGTCAATTACTTGTGTTTGACAGCCCATTTCATTGATTCAAATTGGAATTTACAAAAAAGAATTCTGAATTTCTGTGTGATCAAAAGTCATATGCACTAGGTGCACGGATCAGGAACCGTGCAATTGGGTCGATTCGATCCAGCGGTACTTTTCACGTGTTCCACACGCACATCACGTGTTCTAAATTCGGGTTCAAATTCTAGTCTCGTGCGCCTAACCTTTTAGTATATTCACCTAATCTTTTAGTTAAGTCACATAACCTTTCAAGTTTCTGCTAGTTTAATCTTTTCATAGTGTATTAAGACCTATAATACATTTTTTACATTTATGTTGTTTTAATAAAATCTTTACGTTTATAATAATTCAACTTTTATGCTATAATAATATAATTTTTTTATTATTCTTTAATCATATAAAGGATATGATATTTGTATATGAGTAAGTCTTATGTGAGACCGTCTCACGGATCATGTTACGTGAGAAGGACCAACCCACAACCCACATTACACAATTCACATATAAATTAATGAAAATGGGTTAGGGTTGTGGGTAAAAAGGATCCGCCTCACGGAAACTATCTGTGAGACCGTCTCACGCAAGTTTTTGTTTTTGTATATAAATGTTATACTAATATAACATAAATGTTAAATTATTATATATAAAGGTTCAGCTATACTACATGAATTTTTATACTGAAAAAAGTCTAAGTTATTCACTTAAAGGTTCTGATATATGTACATAAAGGTTATACTAATACAACATAAATGTTACAATATAATTTTTTTTTCAAAAAAATTGAATGTGGATCTGGACCGGACTCAACTCGCGCGACCTAACCCGTGCACGCCCAGTTGCACGGATAACCGTACACCTGGTTCATAAGAGCACTACTAAATAACAAATAGTAAATGTAAAGTTCTATTTATATTAGTATTCAATAGTTTGATTAAGTAATACTTTAAAAACAAAAAGTTGATTAAATAATATGTAAAATTAACCATGGAAAAGTTAAAACAAATAAAAACAATAAAATAAAAACTGATTACAAGAAATGGAAAGAGATTTTGGATGGGAAAATTGGACATTATATTTTGACAACGGTCTTTTATATATATATATATATTTTTTATTTATTTATTTATTGTGAACATACTACAATCATATAATATAGTACAAATTGAGTTTTGATTTTTGCACTTTTTTTCATATCCAAACCTTGTTTTTATATAGAATATAGCTTATATTAAAAAGAATATACAATAAATTATAAAACTAAATTTTCTTTAAAAAATTAGATTAAAAATATCTATTTTAAAAAAAATTATTCGATTAATTATATACATATAATCTAAAAGGTAAATTTTTTTATAATATATTTCGATCTGTATTTTTTTAATTTCTACATTTTAATTTTAATTTATCTCAAATAGAACAAAAAATCTTTCGTATTTCACATAAGTGTTTATTTAAATTGTAAGTTTAAAACCACAAAAAAATACATTTAATTTTTTTAATGTTTATATATGGAACATGACCGGTATCAAATTAAATATGATTAAAAAATGATTAATATAATATATTGTATATTAAAAATTGATTTAAAATTAAATTGTAAATTGAAATTCTAGTATAAAATTTTAATATTCATTGACTACCCAATCCCTCCCCCAACCTTAGGAGGGGTCGGTAAGATACCCAAAATATCACACCAATGTATATTATATTGAAATTTTGATATGCAAAAATTCATATTGTTACTTTAGAAATTTTCGATATCACAGGTAGTCATACATGTCATATCGATATTTTTCGGTAATATCAAAAGTACCATTATACTGAAATAAAAATTATATATATCAAAACTTTGGTATACCGAAAATACCGTTATATCAAAATGAAATTACATACTGAAGCTTCGGTAAACTGAAAATATCGGTATATTGAAATGAAAAATATTTTTTTTTAATTTATTAATGTGGAATTATAATATTTTTTAATTAATATTACTAATTTTCGCTATTTCAATATATACCGAAATACCAAAATTTGTAAATATCATATCAATAACGTACCAAAATTTTCGATATGGTATCATATCGTATCGAAATTTTTGATATTTTGGATATTTTTCAATACAATATTTTGGAATTTTACCCCACCCCTACCCAATCCCCACCAACCCTCACCCCTGCCGTATGAGCAGTGACGGACCCAGGATTTCAATCCAGGGGGGTCCAAATCAATTAATAAAAAATACAATAGTTATAAACTAAGAGTATAAATATATCACAATTTTGACTTTTGTCATACTTTTAAAAGAAAAGATATATTACTTTCGTCATTTACTCAATGTTTGATATATATATCTTTTCTATATCTTCACCAAAACTTAAATATTAATTGTCATTATTAAATAACATAGTAATTCAATAAAAATAAGTTTGTTCATCACCTACAATAATGATTATTTTTTTCACAATTTAATTCAACCGTAGATAATGAATCCTGTAAACAAAATATAAAATTATTTGTCAAATATTTCCAACTAATCACTAAATTTAAAGAAAGATAAATAAATAAATAACAATAATGAAGGAAAAAGAAAAGTAGCAAAATAATATAGAGATAACATTAATTTAGATGAGGAGAAAGTTTGGGTTTGTCTTGTAAAAAAAAAAGGGAAAATTTTGATTGAAGAAGGAAGAAAAGAAGTTCGGCGCATGCAGAAGGTAGAAGTTATAAGTTGAAAGGCTGAAACTTTTTTTTTTCATTTTTTTAATTAATATTATTAAATTACCTAAACACCCCTACTTGTTTTGAAAATTTTCAGGGGGACCCAGTGCCCCCCCGGCTCTCATGTGTGTCCGTCCCTGCGTATGAGGCCACCAATATTTGGCACAAATTGCTAAATTTGCTCATCTTAATTAAGAAAAAAAAAATCTTTCGTTTTGAATTTTATATTTACAGTAAAATTTTAGATGCAAAAATTCGGACTTTCTAATTTTTTTATTTTTTATTTTTTTTAACTATGATCATGTAATATAGATATAGATTAATTACAACTTATATATTAAAATATTTAACAAAATCGTTTATGATTTTGAGTAGATTCATTTTTCGAATACCCTTTTTAGAAAAATAATCTTTTCTATCTAGATTATTGATCACATGTCTAGTTATCTGATTGCTTGAAATATGCAACTGAAGTATGTATAGATGATTTTGTTAATATTAATTGTTATCTGTGATAATCTTTAATTAATTAATCATCTAATTGGTGTTGAAAATAATATTAGTGTTTAAAGTGATATATCAGAAGATCTCTCATTGAAAGATTATGATGATCCCATCGGGACAATTATGCAAAGAACATACAATGACTTAAAAATATCGTGGATGATCCAAATTATCTGCAGAACATAATTATTATTGAACTGATCCTAGATGTTTGTTGATTTCATATATAAATGAATACATGATCAAATTGAGTGAACAAGAAGTAAGAACATATTAAATTAATTTTTCACCATAAAAAACCCCCTTTGCTTTATACAGATATGGATTTTACCGATCAATAATAATAATGTCATTAATTTGAAAATTTGAATGTTGTATATACAACAATCTAATGCATATTTTTAAGTTATGATAGTGCATGCATGCAAGTAATGAATATTATGCAAATGTTGATATACATAGTTGTTAGTGTGTATGTATACAAAACAAATTTAAATATTTGAAGTGTTACAATGCAACTAATCATGAGTTGAATTTAAAAATCAAGACTACAATTAGATTGTTGAGAAACATAGATCATTCAAAAGTATTGCACAATGAAATTAGATTGCTAATAAGTAGAAGGCACGATAGCCATGTTCTAGAGATTACAACAGAGAGAATTTTCCATTAATTGTCACATATAAAATATACAGTATTCAATATACAATATACAATATACAATATATATATATATATATATATATATATATATATATATATTGGGGACAATCACTTTAAGTTCTCATGTTATCTTTTTTTTTTTTTTTTTTTCTAGAATAATTCAGTTGTATTTGGTTGTTTCGAAGGTTACGTATCATAAACAAGTTTCGTAAATATCTTTTTATACAAAAAAATTATTTATCCAAAGAAAACTATTATAATTATATTAGTACGTACAATGTAGATATGCTAAGATTATAATCGTAATGCATGGATATTGGATATTCTAACTTAATTAACTAATTAATAACGGAAAGGTCTATCAAAATAATTTAAATTCATCCATAATATTTTACCCATTTTGGTAATGCTGTTGCATGTCGATGAGTTTATCAAGAGACATGCTAAGCACGTCTACTACTTTGGGAATAATTGACAGATGGAAAAGCGTCTTAGATACAATTTTTAAAGGAAAAACCATCAAAATAGCTTAGTAGAAGAAGTAAATTTTAAAATACTAAAAAATAATAAAATATTAAATATAGTCAAATTCGATATTTTTATTTTAATAAAATGGTCCATCTCTTAAGTAAGGAAAGATGGGGATGATTTTTGTCATAATTAAACTCATTTTTTTACTATTAAATAAAATATTTTTTTATATAAAATGGTTATATAAATTTTTGATATCAATATTTAATTACTTGGATCCATTCAAAAATTTTAAGGCCATACAATAATGTAGAATTCCAAATTATTATAAGGGTGACAAAATTATAGTGTTTTCAGTTATATTATCGCATTTTTTTTATCCAAAAATTAATGAAATTTTACATACTACAAATATATAATTAGATGGTATGATCGACTCAAAATAATACGAACTTGTCATGACGCTTCATATGACAAATAATATTTGACAAATTGATGACAATAGTAGTTTAATTATGTGACAGTTACCATATCAAGTGTATAACATTTTTTTGATCTACCACGCCAACTAAATTAAGTATTTTAGGGAAAAAAAAATTGTTAAAATGAAATAAATAACTTATTTTACCACGTTTAAAGAAATTAAAAATGATTAATGTATCGTTTTGCTACAGTCATGGGAATATTTTGCAATTTCGTGTAGGAATCTCCCATTCTTTTGCCAATGCTTTATTCTTAATTAATTACATCTCTCTCTCTCTCCTAAATTAATTACATCTCTCTCTATTCAACCCAGAGGCCTCAGCTAGCAAATCCGCCTTGCTATATACGTACAAATTATTCCAACTAGTTTGATTATTTCATTTTAGATACTCAAAAGAAAACGTGTATCCCTGATTTTATGCAAATAGACATATCTAGTGATGTTAATGGTTTGTGTCTTTCGGAATGTCGGTATTGACAATATCATCTCAATACCAAACATTATAATTAAATACTATCTCTTTATCATTCCCACTTCGAGAATCTAGTACAAAACGGGGATTTTCTGTTTGGGAAACGGATTACTCATGAGGGATTCGGGTTTCCCTAAATTTATTTTTTTACAAACTAAAATTAGTCACATATTTAGACAATTCTCAAGAAATAAATATCAAAATAACAAAAACAACTCATAAACGAATTTCAACAACAATCTAACATCAAATATCATGTGATCATAAGTTATTTGACAAGGAGATAGCAAGTTATAAATTTTTTTGAAACAAATTATTATTATTAAATACATATATAATAATAAAAAACGGGGCTAGTTTCATGGTCAGGGATTGTAATTTCTAAATCCGGAATCATCGTTCCAGTTTCGTTCCCAATTCAATCTCATTCAATTAATTTTGATACTCAACAAATATGGTTCTCCACGAGAAAATTATCTTCCTGCCGTATCTTTTACAACCTCATTTTGTATTCTTTTCATTTCCAGATATGGTATAAGGAGGGTTTGGGAGATAAAATGTTCTCACTATTAATTTTTGTCAACATATCCTTGTTTCTATATATAATATATAATTTCTTGTAGGAATCTCTCTCATTCTTTTGCCAACGCTTTATTCTTATTTAATTACATTTTTTATTTCTTTCTAAGCCCTCACATAGCCAATCCCTTGCTATAATTACAATTTACACATTATTGACAAAAAAAAAAAAAACCAACATGGGCAAAAGAACTCCATTAATCCTCTTCCTAGCGATCTTCCTTCAGTCTGTCACCGCTGCTCCGGGCGGCGGCGCGTGGGACGTTTTACTCTCTAACGCCGGGGTCTCCGCCATGCACATGCAGCTCCTCAACAACGACCTTGTCGTCATCTTCGACAGCACCAACTTCGGACCCTCCAACATCTCCACCACCCTCTGCCGGAGCAACGGCGACTGCACTGCCCACTCCGTCAAGTACCACGTCGTTTCCAACTCCGTCCGCCCCCTCAACGTTGTCACCGACACCTGGTGCTCCTCCGGCACCGCCATGCCCGACGGCTCTCTGGTCCAGACTGGAGGATTTAACGACGGTTATCGCACCGTTAGGGTTTTCCAACCTTGCAGCGACGGCGCGTGCGATTGGCAGGAATCCGATGGTGCGCTGTTGGAGAACAGATGGTACGCGTCCAATCAGATTCTGCCAGATGGCAGGCAGATAATCGTAGGCGGTCGCGGTCAGTTCAACTATGAGTTTTACCCAAAAAGCCCTCAGGATAGTCAATCGTTTAATCTGCCGTTTCTTGCCCAGGTTAGCGAGCCCAGGATTGAGAACAATTTGTACCCTTTTGTCTTCTTGAACGTGGATGGAAGCCTCTTCATCTTCGCCAACGATCGAGCCATCTTGTTCGATTATGTCAACTCGGTCGTGGTGAAAACCTACCCGGCAATTTCGGGCGGAGCCCGAAATTACCCTAGCACGGGCTCAGCCGTTTTGCTACCGTTACGCGACGGTGACAATACGACTGTGGAAGTTCTGGTGTGTGGGGGTGCACCAAATGGATCCTACACTAGCGCAGAAAGTGGGGTTTTTATTGATGCACTCGATACATGTGGAAGAATCCGAGTAAATGACCCGAACCCAGATTGGGTTATAGAGACCATGCCCTTGGCTAGGGTTATGGGGGACATGGTCCTACTTCCAAATGGCAATGTCTTGATTATTAACGGGGCATCTAGGGGTGCGTAGGGGTGGGAACTTGGTCGGGACCCGGTACTGACACCTGTTGTTTACCGACCTAGTAAGCAGGTCGGGAAGAGATTCGAGGAACAGAAACTGGGTTCCAGGCCTCGAATGTACCACTCCACTGCGATTCTGCTTCGTGATGGTCGGGTTATCGTCGCTGGCAGCAATGCACATGCTTTATACAATTTTACAACTCAATTTTATCCCACTGATATCACAATTGAAGCATTCTCACCAGACTACTTAGATCATGTGTCGATGCTTACGCGTCCCCAAATTGTTTCACCCTCGTCGCATTCTCAAATTGGGTATGGACAACAAATGACAATTACTTTTACTACTTTAAACATATTAATTGATACAGATTCTATTGATGTGACCATGGTGGCTCCACCCTTCAACACACATTCATTTTCGATGAATCAAAGATTGTTGGTTCTTACCAAAGTTAGTGTGGTGACTTTGGGGATGTTGACTTATCAAGTTGAGGTTGTGACCCCTAGTTCAAATATTCTTGCTCCACCTGGGCACTATCTTTTATTTGTGGTTAATGGAGAAATCCCTAGCGAAGCTATTTGGGTCCAAATTAGCTAGTTAATAATTTTATTGGCATCGTTTTCTTTTTTTCAAAATTTATGTACTTATCAAATATATTTATTCATTATGTACTTACAATTTGTTTCACATTTTCCTGTGTGCATCTTCTGTATTCTTTTTTTTTTTCTTGTCCCACTTATGTATTATACCGAAATTACGGTTAATTTTGAATAAATAAGAATTCTTTAATTTAACTATTAGTTTCAGTCACTATTATTTTTTACAATTCATACTATGTAATTTTGATATAGTACATACAAGTAGAATTAATAGAAAATTTGGATACAAATTATCTGAATTTTTAATCTAAGGGTTATTAACCAAACATGCTTCAATTTTCTAGGACAAGTTTGCAGTGTGTTTGGCCTATTTAATTGTCTCTTTAATCTCAATTAAATGTCATCCTAAAATTAATGAATATAAAAATTAGACAAATATACCCTTAAATTCAAAAAAATTATGATTTAAAATTGAAAAAAAAATTTAATTTACTTTGTGGAAATGGTTCTATCAAATTCCTAAATTTAACTAATAAATGACAATATGAATATTAATCTCCGAATAAAATTGTATAAAAATTTTAAAAAATATCATTTGAAACAAAATTTGATCTCTAACAACACTAAATTGGATACAAAAACTATAAACACTCGCCATGTTTTTGCCTTAATTTATCATATAATAAGCGCTGACTTTAGGACCAATTTTCTAATTTGTTGAGGAATATATGATGATAGCATGGTTGGTGAATGTCTGGATTATAACATTTAATTTATTCTTTGTCTATTCCAAATGGCAAAAAATGTCAACTTTCCAAAAATGTATTTACATAAGTGATTTTGAATTAAATAGAAAATTGTACGCATAATATTCCTTTATTTAAGTCCTTCGAATACACTTATTTACAGTGGTGGCTATAGAGGGTGCTAATGAATCTATTAACTTAACACAAAAACTCATGTGAGAGTCTTACAGATAGTTATAAAATGAAAGTTAATTACAGCAACCCATCAAACTATCTACAATTTTGGACATAAATTATGCACTACAAAAAAAATAGGATAAAACAACCCCTAAAGACAACCCTTTTTATGAATTTGTGTAGTCTTTTCAAAATTTACAACCCTTTTTCCGAAAAGCGTTGTCTTTGCTCAAAAAATTCGCTCAAAGACAACGTTTTTTTCATAGGGTTGTTAAATGACATTTTTTTTAAAAATAGACAACGCTTTTGTGCAACGCTTTTTTCAAAGGGTTGTTAAATGGCGTTTTTTTTTTAAATAGACAACGCTTTTATGCAACGCTCTTTATACGTTGTCATATAGCGCATTTTTTTTAAAAAGACAACCCTTTTATGCAACGCTCTTTATGCATTGTCTTTTAGTAGAATTTTTTAAAAAAAGACAACCCATTGTGCAACGCTTTTTTTATGTGTTGTGTTAATATTAATTATTTTTTAATTAAATTAAATTTGAAAAGTTTAATTATTTTATGATGTTATCTTATATAATTATTTGCATTAATATTATCTTATATGAACAAACTCATAATTTTATAAAAATAGTATTTTTATAAAATATATTAAAAATATGCACTAGTATATTTTATAATTGTCTTAAACTGAAATTAGATTAAATATTACTAAATATATTAATTAGTCATTAATCTTCCAATTATATATATATATATATTTAACCTTTTAAAATATATTAAAAATACAAATAATAAAAATTAACAAAAAATATGTGATAATAGAAAATTGAAAAATATCAAAAATTGAAATAAAAGAAAACATGTAGAATATTATTACATAAAGCACTAGTGGTTTAGTGGTTGGAGTACCATGTCACTCGGGTTTGAATCTCTGACAATGCGCAATATTTGTCATGATGATGTGTCAGCATCTTATTTAATATTTAATTAAAAAATATTATTTAATATTTAATTAAAAAATATTAAAAAAAGGACAACCCTTTTGTGCAACGGTTTTTATGCGTTATCGTATACGACAACGCTTTTATGCGTTGTAAAATAGCAAAATTTAAAAAAGGACAACCTTTCGTGCAACGGTTTTTATGCGTTGTCGTATACGACAATGCTTTTATGCGTTGTAAAATAGCGAATTTTTTTTTGCAACGCTGGATACGACAACGCTAAAAAATTGGATTTAACAACGGGTAATACCCGTTGTTAAATGGCGAAATTCTTGTAGTGATGGAACTTTGTTTTTTGTGGCAATGATATAATAAATTATAAAAATTTAGCACTTACGCCACAAAACTAATTTCCGATCCATTTTAACAGGATTTTGAAACATGTCTGACTTGTACATGGCATATTTTTAAGGTTTTTTTATCCAAACATATGAGTTGTCTTAATACCACTACATACTAAAGAGATTTTTTGAATACTACTCAAATGTATATTTGATCTTCCCTAATTTTATTTGTTTCAAAATTTTAATTATATTTTTATACATAAAAAATAGTATTTCTTTTTATATTTCAACATAAAAAAATAATTTAATATTGATTATAGATTGATTGAAAATTATTAATTATTTAATAAATTATTTATATAATATTAATTAATATAAAATAAAAGTAAACATAATTTAATTAAGATTCTAATTTGGGGAATCAATGATAGAATGATATATATGCTTAGATGGTTATTATTTTAGTATACATTTAACGATAAGAAAGATTAAAGATAAGTAAGAAATTAACAATCTAAATGGGATTAATGGTGGTTTTGTTGGATAGTACCAAGATTTCTTGATGCTTGGCTTCCAGCTAAATTATCCTACTAATTAAATCTTCAATAGAATCTTTAGGAATCTTTGACAATTGTAGGGCTCTTAGAAATATTTCAATAATTTAGGTTGATCCAGTTTTCTCAATTTTATTTATTATTAACAATGTCAAGGAAATTCATTTATGATTTCTTAAGATCAACAAACTGAAAGTTAGTTGCTAGGGTTAAAAGTTAGTTGCATGGAAGCTTAACCTTTCTTTAGATTATCTATATATATGAGATAGGATAGATTGCATAATCACTTTTGTAGTTTATTTTCCACATTTCTCTACATTCTAATCTTTCCTCGCTTGTAATCATTCTTCATCATGAAGCAATAAGATTTTCCTTAGATTCTTGATATGATTCAAAGATCAAAGTCTTACATCATTTGAGATTAACATTTCAACTTGATTAGGGACTTCTTCGACTCAAACATGTTTAGTACCATTAAAATATTAGAGCTGTGACAATGGATTAGATTTATGACATTTGTTCAATCACATAAAAATGATGAATTAGGTTATGTAATTCTCACGGATTAAATAAATGACCCATATTGGGGTTTTAGTGGGTTGATCTATCTATATTTCTTTTTTTAATTTTTTTTTTAAACCTTGAAAATATAGATAAAAAATGAGTAATTGTGACAATGTCTTTATCTAATGCAAGTAATGATGTATAAAATATAGTTATTTATTTATAAGAATGAAGAAATTTTAATGAAAAAACTAATATTAAGTATTGTTTTCGTATTTTATATGTATTTAAACACATACATTTTAGGAAAATATATAAGATATTACGTGTATATTTATTTATTTATTTTCTTTTTAAAAAATAAAATAAAAACAAAAGTAAATATTTTGATGGTTTGGTCCGTCTAGCCCGTGACCACAACTTGTTGAACTGAGTTGAGTTGAGATTTTGACAGCCCGCCACAATAAAGATCCCCCATATCTCCACCAAATGATGGATTATAATAGGTTGTGGGTACTCATAATGACAGCTCAAATTTATATATTTCTCGATAATTAGCTAAATAATATGTTACCTTATTGGCTAATCCATAAATAAAATTAAAACTGTACACGTAATTATTGCTTGTGCTGATTTTGGTTACACTAGTCTTGTTGAAAACAATCCAAATCGGGGAAAAAAAATCATATTGTAAAATTCAAAAAGTATTGTACTTTAACCAATTTTAAAATATTAACTCATATATATAATAGAAATTTACAATAGTTTTATAGTTTACTTGGTGTATGACAGTACGAGGAAGTGTAGCATAGCCAAAATATCGTATCATTTCTTACTTATTATTGTATGAAAGCAAAATTTTAAAATTAAAAATTTAAATAAATATATATTTATTTAATTATTATTTTGAAAAAGAACTTAAATAAATTGGAAACTTTATTAATGTGGTGAAAAAAATCTGTCCACTACGATAACAACTGAAATGATGTTATGCAACTCGCTCTTCTCTTCAACCACTCTTCCTCGCCTTATTCCCATCACCTTCAAACCACCGCCGCCACCGCCGCCGCCGCGGAACGGCGTTGAGCGAATTTTGCAAGTGAGTCGCCGGAAAACGAGCCGGAGAGGCATTTCGGTGGTGACACGCGCGGCGCCTGGCCTCAACACCTATATATTTGCCTTCGTTTTCCCGCTCTCTCTTCTCGCAGTCACTATTTTCACATCTATTAGGCTTGCTGATAAGCTCGACGAGAAATTCATGGAAGAGGTAACTAACTACTGCAATTGCGCTGTTCAATTATTCCTCTTTGTGATCTATAATGCGAAACAAGTATCATCATGTTTGCAAGGGTTTTTATGAGTTTATTTGGATGTGGAACTAAGAAATTCTCGTGATTCTTGCATTTTTAATAGATTAAGGGTTTATCTTAATTTGCCTCGTATGTTGATTGGTGATTCTTGTGATTATTTGTTTATTTATTGTGGGAAAGAGGATGATTAGTTTCTTTACAGAAAAAATTATTTATAAGAGAAGATTTTGAGGAACATAACTTATGTTAACTTTGTGATGTTTGCGATAGAGGAAAATGGGGGATTTTTTTTTTTAGTTTGAGGGGAAGAAAGCAGCATTTGATGATTGTTATCTCTTTTATTGCAAATCGTGTTCTATATGATGTCGTTTTATACACATGGTTTGTGATGGTAAAGTGGGAATAGAAGATGAAAATCATGAAACGAATAGAGGATTTCAAGACAGGCCACATAAGGGAGCTAACTGAACCACAATCTTGAGCATTTTTAGAGTTAAGAGCTCTCTCTGTCTGGTTGAATTTCCAATAACTAAGAATTGTTGGAAAATCCCAATTGAAGAGTATATATATTCTTCTAGATGTGGTTGTAGAGGATAACTATGGATGATTGGGGTAGATGAAACTGAAAGTTGAAAAGATGCATAGAATTGGGAAGTTGATTTGCTCAGGCAAACTTTCTCTCTTATAAACTACTTGTAGGGAGGTCATGGAGCTGCTAACTAGAGTCCAAGCTACATTTGCTTAAATTTTCTCAAAAATCCTAATAAAGATATTTGGAAGATGGATTGATGCAAAGAAGTGGCTGAGTGAAGTGTGATAATGGTTATCGTTCACCATAGATTTTATCGTGGTCGGTTGCTTTAGAATCAGGGAAGCAATTGGAGCAGCTTTCAATATTGCCATGTTGCCTTTATAGACTTCACAGAAGAAGAAATACAACTTTTTTTTTTCTTTCTGAATACTCGATGGAGTAATTCAACATTGTGTTGTATATGGGAAATTTTAGCAAAACAGACTATAAATAGACAGAGGTATACATTCAGTAATGGATTAATTCAAAGTGTTAGTTCATGATCACTAATTCAACATTCAGGTATACATTCAGTTTCACTTTGGCCACAGATTGATTTGTTTTGTTGGTGAGATCTATTCTGAAGCTTATCGCCTCTTTCCTTTCTAAGAAAAAGGGAAAAGTAAATGGGAAAAAACAAAAATGTTTGGAATCTTGAATTAGTGAAACTTAGTAACAGATTGTTATGCATATGCTTATGCTTATGATGAAATTAGAATTGTTAGTCATATTCAGAGAAAATTCATTTCACAGTTAGTGTTGTGTGATTGATGGTCCAGCTTGCTGTAAACCAAGCGATTCTAGAAGCAGAAGAGAACGACGATGAAGTCCCTATTTTTCCCGAAGAAGAACCTGTACCAGTCCGCACACGTAACCGCCCCAAACGAGAAGTTGAGCCATCATCCAAGTGAAGGTTGGGCTTAACAAACAGGCAGGCAGAAGATATGTGATTCTTTGTTGTTGTTGTAAGCCTTACTCTTGCAATAACTCTTTGAATGTTTGTATGTAATATGTATGTACCTAGGAAGAGACAAAAAAATTACAGAAACTAATTCTAAGATTTCCATAAATCTTTGAATCACACGTTCTTATTTATAGTCAAGTATAATAGTCGTGTTACAAGTTTGTTCTATTTCTTTCTAAGTCTCTCTTTTAATTTAAGTTCATGATTTCTATTTTATACTCAATGCAGTGGGGCATCTAATTATCCCATGTGTTCAAACCATAAGTTACATAGCCACCTTCCAAATTTCCAATTCAAGATAATTATGAACCCAAATCAATGTGAATTAAATAATAGCAAACTACTAGATATTACAATGAGTTAAACAAGATAGTTCAATCACGTGTTTACACTGCATAAACTTATATAAAAGTTAAAACAATTAGCATCTACCACTCTCATTCACTACCTATTCACATAATTTTGGGCAATATTCGGATTATAATAACCTAATTTTACCAGCTGAGAAATTTTGATGGACTCTCGGACACAACAGAGGCGTCTAGAGGGATCGAACCAAACCCGAGCATGGGGATCACCTGTAGAGGAACATTACATAAGGCCATTTAGGACATTTTAAAACTTCCATAATCAATGCAGACGACTGAATCAAACAAGATCTGATTAACCATATGAAACACGATGCAGCTCAAAATGATAAGATTATAGTATAACATCAAAGTTTTCGAAAGGAAGCTCGTTCCATGATTAATGAGAAGACCTCATACGTTGTTTAACATACCTTCGTGAAAAGCTACCACATCCACGAGCAGGCGTTTCCAATGAGCTTCAGCTTCCTTGCAATGGAGGCTATTCATCATCGGATTAAGCTTTTGCAATGATTGTTGAATGATCAACATCATCATACAAGTGGCCCACATAGGTTGTTGTTCAAGTCGTAGCTCAACGCACACTATGTTCAAGTGGGTAAGAATGTACAGCCCTTTCGCTTCAGTTTCGACTCCAGACCGAAGAATTTTATTCCGGACAACACCAAATCCGCAGTCGTCTTTTTCATGTGGTCAACAAGCATATCATCGTGAACAATAACATCAGCTTCACTAAGAAACTTAGATTCTCTCAACATCAAGAAGACCTTCCTCGCCTCTTCAATGGTTCCATATTTGCACATCCCATATATAATGGCAGCGTATGTAACACTTTTCGGTGAACAACCCTGTTCCACCATTTCATTCACAACCTCGACTACCTTCATGGCATCATTCAGCTTGCAAACATGGATAATCGTGAGGGTGTACTTAAATTCCATAGGTCCACTCGTCACATTGGCCAAGCAGTCATGAACGAGCATCATAGCACCATCTATCTCTCCTATTTTAGAAAGCCCTTCAACTAGAGAACAATATGCAGCAACAGAAGGAATCGAGGACATTTCTGTTATTTTGTTGTACCAAGTGCATGCCTCCTTTACATCTCCTACTTCAACATAACATAAAATTGCAGTGGAATAAGTTGATGAGTCGGGTTCCAAGTTAAAATCACTGAGTTCGTGGAAGAGCGCCAACGCTTTCTTTTCATCACCATTCTTGAAAAGGGCCTCCATGAGAATATTGTAAATGGGAACACTCAGATAATTACGCATTTTCAGATACTCGAACACTTCCATAGCCATCACTAATCCATTGTTCTCCAACAATCCCGAAAAGAATTTGAGTAGATCATCGGTCACAGAGAACCCTAATTTCTTCATTTGCTCGAGCAATTTAACAATTTCTTCCATTCTTTTCGACTCCGTGTATGACACTAACATAGGATTAACAGTATCGAAGTCTGGCTGAAGATCCTCTCTTGTTGTAACTTGGAAAAGTTTGTATGCTCTATCGACTACTTTTGCAGTACACAAGCCTTTGATAAGGGAGTTGTATATTGCCAAATCAGCCCTATATCCCGAGTCCATTAAGTCTTTAAGCAAACCACAAGCTGACCCCACCCTCCCATCCACTACATATGCTTCGATCAGAGATCCATAAATTTGCCTGTCTATCAAATATTTCTTGTCTTTCATCTCCTTAAACAATTCATAGCCCATGTCAACACGATTACCTTTGCAAAGTGCCATGACTAAAGTTGTATAAGCCATGACATCAGGCTCGACGCCATCCTTTTCCATTTCCTCCCACACCATTAAACAACCATCCAAATTGCCCTCTGAAACCAACACCTTTACCATTGCCGTGTATGCAAAGATATCTGGTTTGGACCGGTTCTTCCTCATCTGATCCAGAAGGTCAAACACTCGATCCATCTGTCCTGCTTTGCATAAACCCTTGATCAGAATCATATATGTCATGTTCTCTTCGATCAAACCATCCTCCTTGAAGTCATTGTAAACCAACATCGCTAAATTCAAATGACCAGTCTTAACTAAGGCATCCATGATTCTGTTGTAAAGAAAGACTCGTGGTTTCACGCCAAATTTCTTCATTTTCTCATACACATAGTGTACCCTCAGACCCCTATTTGCATCAGCATGCATTCTAATCAAGATTTCAAACTGTTTCTCACTAGGTGGCTTCCCTTGCATATTCATCAACTCGGGAACCTGATCAGCAGCCTGTAAATGCTTTGCCCGATTCAGAAAATAGGCAAAAGCATTATAACAGGCAAAATCATGCCTATAACCCTTCTGCTTCCCTGTCAAGTTCACAACACTCAGTAACATATATGTTGTATTACTCTATATATTAAAAAACCACCAATTTCCAGAAAGTAAACAAATAAAATATACATGCATGTGCAGAAAGAATTATAGATCTCCTTAACTGCATGGAATAAATCAATAACAAGAAACAAACATCATTCACTATCTCTTTCCCTCATTTTGATGCACAAGCGTCATGACAATCATTACTCTCAACCTCAAGTTCCTATCCATGTTCAGTCAATCTACACAAGAGAACCAGACAGACAGTAAAACAAATAAATGAAACCAGGTTGTACTGCAGAAGTATGAGCAGTATATCCACCTCCAATAAATGAAGAAAAGAGAACTCTCTACCACCTCCCACCAATTTCTCTTTTCAAAAGGTTCAACCAAAAACATATTTAAAAAGCATGTTGAAAAGCAAGATGAACGATTTTGCCAGTTCAGCATGACAAGATGATGGACAAGCACATACAACAACAAGAAATAGGAGTTTCAGGTAAACATAACAATCACCAGATACCGATTTAAATTTGATTTTATTTCATTATACAAGCCACAGATATCCAACACCAATCCATGAAGACATTTAATAAAACACTAGTAGAATTCTCCTACCATGCACTGCAGACTTTGAATCTTGGGTAAATATGTTCCTCTGTGGTGCATAGAAAAGTACAAAACTATTGGAATTTATAATACAACAACCATGCACAATGACACACTCTCATCTCATCACTTAAAGGATTACCCCCATCCTTGTATGAATTTGCTTTACACCATCAAAGGTCACAATTTTAATCAATTCTCACGTGCAACTACTTTTAAACTGAGCACAAATGTATTTTTCAAGAATATTATTACAAAAGTAATCTATAAACAAAACGATTTAGATTGTAACATGAAGCAAACACACAACAAAAAAACAATACAGATTCTACACTGCAGTAAATTTCATTACTAAAATCAATCACACATTAGCTACATTCACAAGAAAACTAATAAAAGAAGTAGAAAACTCATATCTTGCATACCAGCCCAATGAAAGAACTTTGTGGAGAGCCTATGATCAACATCAGGAAACTTCAGAACCTCCGTCACCAGCTTCGGCGTCACGCGGCGGAGCCGATTAAGCTCCTCCACCAGCTGCGGGCTCCAGTACTTATGTTTCCTGAAAGCGTCCACTATGTATCTCGCAATGGGCGACAAATTCTTCGCCAAAAAGAAGAATCTTTCAGATGGGTCTTTCCCATAGGTTGGTCTACGGCTTCCTGTATCTTCCGGGTCCCACTTTTGGAGGTCAAACGGCTCCTGCGCGGCGGTGGGGTGGCTGAACTTCTTAGGGTTCAGAGTTTGACGGTTGGAGAAGAGGCCGCCGCGGACGGTGGGGCGGTTTTGGGTGGGTTTCCGATGGCCGTAAAAGATGTATGGTTTGTGGGCCTTGCTCAGCGCCGCCGCCGGAGATGGTGGTGGCATTGTATTGCTTCGCTAAACTATTTTTGGGAGAGAATTGGAATTTCTGGAAAAAAGTGGGGTGAGTGCGCAAATAAATGGAGTCCCTATTTTCTTTAGTAAATAATTGGCTTGGCCCAAATCTTTTTTTAAAGCCCATTTAAGGTATATGTAAACTGTAAAGTCCATCCTGCCCATCAAAACTATTACACGGAAATAATTCACAAAAATTAGGGCAAAATTCGATAGCGAATTGAGCGCGAACTGAAGGTTAGTCTCACTGCATTTGTATCTTTTTTTTACGTTTTTAAATTTCCGCTGCCTGAAGCTAGATTTCCGGCGGTCTGTGGCCGCCGGAAATCTTATTGACTCATTGGTATATAAGTTTTTCAAAAGTATTTTAGTCTAGTGTTAATTGATAAGTGACAACAATTATTAATTTGTTAATGCTTATGAAGATAATTAAGTTTGGAACAATAAAGATTATTTTTTTTCACATTTCTTTACCTAAAGTGTTTTTTTTCTTTGTTGACGAATACCTAAGGTGTGCTTATATCTTGTTTGATAAACTGCCTCCTCTAACTGTAGTTAGCAATTTCATGAAATATTATTTTTTTAAAATAAATGCGTCTAACGTTTTTATGTTATCAAACTAAATCTACCAAAAATATTTTGGGTTCGGTTATAATGGAACTTAGATTTCTATAGGAAAATAATTATACTGGAATTTCAGTATAGTGAATCACAGTATTACTGAATGATCACCTCTGAAATGCATAGAGTTGCTAGTATTGTACTTTTTGGGAATGATTATCTTAATCTATATTTATGTTAAGTTGGAAAGAACTTTTGAAGAGCCTAATACGTCCAACTGTTTTCTTCCTACGTAATGTTGCGTGCTTATCTAATATTTTAAGTTCATGATTTAATAAATGTTCGAATTATTAAGTTGTGATGCCTTATTATCATCAGCCAATGTTTAGGGGTAAACAGCGGCAGGTATGATGCCCATGATGATTCGAATCTGTTATTTTCTTTTTTATTCATGTTTCTAGGTAGGAAAGTGTGGATTTTGTCTTCACAAAACTCATCCTTCATATCAATAGAAATATCTTTCTCTATATATATGTATATGTCTGTGTGTTTCTGCGCGCGTGTATTTTTATTATGTTGGATTAAAAATCTATAACTATTATATAAATTTTGGCAATATACACTTGCCAAAAAATGGTTGATGGTGGGAATAATGTTAGTCCGTTCTTTAATTAATCAGTAAATTCGAAGATGATCTATACCTGTTTTATTTTCGATTTTCTTTTAAAGAACAGCTCACTTTTTTTTTTAGTTTTAATGCTCCGTGTGTGAAAAGATTCAAGTGAAACAACTTGAAAACTTGCATAAAAATAGTTTTAAGGAAATTCTGATAATTAACACTTTAGTACATTGATAACATTAAACTGCAATGTATTATGTTGGACTATCTTAAAGCATAAGGTTAGCTTGCAAGCTCTTATGAAGTTTAGAGGGATTGCTGTGGTTATCATGGTGGTGGGGCTTGGCACTTGTAAACATTTATGATATGATATGATATGATTGTTTTCTTGGTAACTTTTAGCCTTTGATGTATATTCTTCTTGCAGTTATGGTGGGGCTTTCCCTAGGTGAGCAAAGCTTTATAAAGGGAGGAATTGATCAGGATCTGCGTACTGATGGTCGGAAACGATTGACCTACCGTCCCATTTTTGTTGAAACTGGTGTCATTCCTCAGGTATAGGAAATCTGAATTAGGAGGTGTTTCTGTGCATCCTGTATATCATAAGCTTACTGATCTGTTTTTGTCATGAAATTGAAAAGGCAAGCGGCTCAGCAAGAGTGAAGCTGGGAGCAACAGAAGTTATTGCAAGTGTGAAGGTATTTCTGATGGTCATTGAACTTTCACTTTGCATGTTGAGTCGAACTTGGTGTAATTTGTTTTTCTTGATAATTGAGAACTCTTCCTTTATGCCATTTTCTGTGTATTTTGTGATGGACATCCAAGGAAATGCCACCTATCATTTCTGTTGCAGGCTGAGCTTGGAAGGCCAAATTCATCTCATCCTGACAAAGGAAAGGTTTCTATATATGTCGACTGCAGTCCAACAGCTGAGCCAACTTTTGAGGTTTAAGAAATTTCTTCTTTTATTGCGTGTATATATGTATACAAATGTGTGTTTCTGTGTGATGGTAATTTCATAATTTGGTTATTTGAGTCGCACAAAATACTCTCGAGTAACGAAGAACTGAAAATTACAGTAAGATGGCAATATGCACGTTGTCATTGGACTTTTTGGTATTCAATCATGTTTATCCATGTTTCAGCTCAAGTTTTGGTCAAGTTTTTCTCAAGCCTTCCCAAGCAACCTCGTTATGGTGTGATGTGGGAAGGATTTTATTCCGTATTTCCCCTTGTATGTGGTACCATTTGGGTTTGATTGATACTACCTGTAATAGCAGTTATCAGACGTGTCGTATCTGGTCATTCTTTGTAGCTGTAGATGTTAAGGGTTGGATGCTCTTCTCTTCTTAGTGAACTAATTGAAGTGTGTGTTGAATGGGTAGAAAGGGTTTATCAAGAAAGGACATGTCTTAAAGATATCTTTCTTGGACTCATACCTGAACCTTGACATATTTCATGTTTTTGTAATGCTGGTCTATTTCTGTACAGAGATACTTTCAGTATATGTAATGGTCTCAATTCCTAGTATATTCATATCTTTGTCCTAAATCACAGGGCAGAGGTGGTGAGGAATTATCCGGAGAGCTCTCTTCAGCACTTCAAAGATGTTTGTTGGGTGGTAGAAGTGGAGCAGGTACAAGTACTTGATGAGCTGAGAGGTTTCGTGATACTATGTTTGCAGTTGAAATCTTGTTATATGTAAAGTTTTTTTGTTTGTGAACATTTCTGCAGGAGCTGGGATTGATCTCTCGTCTTTATGCATTGTCCAAGGCAAGGTCTGTTGGGATCTTTATATAGATGGTCTTGTTATTAGTTCAGATGGTAACGTGCTGGATGCTTTGGGAGCTGCTATTAAGGTATACCATCTTCGTCTTCTTATGCTTTGCATCGATACTGTATTGCCAATTCACTGGATTGCATATTACTATTATTGTGTGGATCGAGAGGTGATGCAAAAACTTTGCTTGTTTTCTTTTCCATTGTGATTGGTTATTTTACGTGAATTCAGCTTGGTTCTACCTATATAGGAAGTGATTTTATTGAAGAAATCAACGATTTCAAACGTCAAAATCTTTAATATTTTCAGTCTGGATTATGTTATGGTTCTCTATATCTTGATTTGTATTTGGTGGCTCATTCTCTAGGCAGCTCTAAGTAATACAGCTATTCCAAAAGTCCAAGTTGGTACTGATGCCCCTTCTGATGAGCAGCCAGAGATTGATGTGAGTGATGAGGAATTTCTTCAATTCGATACATCAGGAGTCCCTGTTATAATTACATTAACCAAGGCAAGACTCTCTCTCTCTCTCTCTCTCTCTCTGTGGATGAGGTTTGTTTTATGAGATGCTGCTGAAACTGTAGGTTGGGAGGCATTATATCGTGGATGCAACCACAGAAGAGGAGTCCCAAATGAGCTCAGCTGTGTCCGTTTCGGTTAATAGGCAAGGTCGGATATGCGGACTAACAAAACGAGGGGGTGCAGGCCTCGACCCGAGCATTATACTTGACATGATATCTGTTGCTAAACATGTAAGTGAGCAGTTAATAAACAAATTAGATTCAGAAATAGCTGCAGCTGAGGCTTGTGAGGATGATGATGATGAGATGGAATCTTAATTTTCTCTACCTCCATTTGGACAATGTAACATTTACTTTAATGTTGGGTAACATTTACAATCTCTACTTATTTTCATGTCCAATTACATGTTGCAGAATAGTTCTCTAAAATTGACAGAATATATGGGCACAACTTAATATATTAATTGTTTGTATGGTATAAAACAGTGTATTAAAAATCATGATAATGAAAAGCACCACTTAAACTTGCAACATACTTTAAGTTATGACCACAAAATACCCTCATCCAATCATATGGGAGTCAATTCAAAATTATGGTTCAAGTCATCATCATGAGATATAAATCATAAGATAAATCGTCATCTTCATCTAAATACCCTAAGAGCATGGTTTGAAGATGTAAAGCCACCATCAACCATGAGATTGGCCCCGCTTACGTATCTCGCCTCATCACTGGCCAAGAACAAGACGGCATTTGCAACGTCATCTGCAGTCAACTCCAAGCCCTGCAAGTTAGCATGAGTTCCTACAAAATCACGGAAGCCAGTCCATGCATCCTCGGTCCTCTCATCCTCCGGCATGTGGGCCAGTGACAACCCCGTTGCAACAGCGTAAGGCGAGACACAGTTAACACGTATCCCGTGTTTTCCCAGCTCAGCCGCGACATTCTTGGTAAGCCCCAAAACAGCATGCTTGGAGCCCGTGTACGCATGTGGGCCAAGGCCACCTAAGGCACCCGACACACTGCAGAGAGATATTATCGAGCCTTTCTTGGCTGGGATCATTATCCGAGCCGCATGCTTCATTCCAAGAAAAACACCTTTCACGTTCACATCAAAGACCTGCTCGAACAGCGAGAGATCATAATCACGGATATCTGGACAGGGTTTGCCTGCCATCCCAGCGTTGTTCACCATTATATCGAGGGTACTGAACTTATCGATGGTGAAGTCCACTGCGTGCTTGACATCATCCTCGATTGTCACATCACAGTGGCAAAAGGTGATATTGGGGCTGTCACCGAGGCTTTCACAGAGTTGTCGGCCAAGTTCATCTTGAATATCAGCTATACAAACCTTTGCACCATGTCTGTAAAGCATACGCACAATGCTCTCACCAATGCCACTTGCACCTCCAGTGACCAGAGCAACTTTTCCTGATAATCTGAAATTACATTGCTATGCATATTGTAAATCCCAGTTGTTACTATAAAGCAATAGCTATACTATAATTGGTTGCAAAACTATACTTCTTATCATACCTGTATTGAATGAATGACATAAACAATATACAGCAGAAATAGCAGCCAAAACGCACCCAAATCATTGATCCTATGTTGCAATAGTATCATCGAAAGAGTTCACAAAGTAAGTGGAAGAAAAAATAATAATTGAGAAGGTATTAATGCAGCATGCCTTGTAGATATCTGTCCAAAGCATCTACAAAGTCAATTAGACAGCACTAAAACCACCAATGATAAAATTTTGGACAGCAAACAATTCAAGTAGCAAATATCTAACATGATGCATCATTTATTAAAAATGCATTTTGCTAAATAGTCCACAATCTTGTACTATGTAGTAATTGGACCAGTGATTTGAAGATCAATGTCCAGGAAGCAGAGAAGTCGGTGAAGGACACAGCTCACAGTCAAGAAGAATAGAAAGTGTCATCTATGTCATTTCTTCTTTCAGTCATAACATGACAATTTTGAGTTTCTTTGATGGACCTCTTTGCATATTCACCAATTTTGTTTGGAGAATGGTCTTACATTGTATAAATGCCGACCGACTGGGATTTCACAATTGTTAAGTTGTCCTGACTCGCATGTTAGAAAAGCTCATTGAAGGGGACCACTATTGGAGTTGCACATGGGAGGGATCAAATGAGAAGACCTTGGTTGAAATTGAGTGACTTCTGGTTTAAAGGAATAAAAAGCTTTGTGGGGTACAAAGAAATATCAACAATAACTTTTCAAGTGATACAGATCGTCTATTCAGTTATCTTACCACATCAATTCTCACAAGCCTGTGGTTTAAAGTTTCAACTACTTACACATATGGTTCCTAAGTTAGAATTCCTTTATCTCAGATTTCAGCTTTTGAGACTATTAAAGAAGACTTACAAAGAAGTGAACCCATTCACTTTCATTTTGACTCAACAAATCCCACCAGAGTCTAAAAAGTAGAATCTAATCTTTTTTCCCAATCTTCTTTACTTCATTTCAAGTCATGATCTCACTGACATTTTACCAATTCTGTTTGAACTGGATAAGATCTGAGTCTAACGATTTGGGAAGGACGACATTGTGCCCAGAAAACATCCATCGATAAATGAACCACACAACCCACAAGAAGTATGTTTGCAAAAACTCAAGCTATACAATGCTCAAGTCAACACTAATCACAATCTACAATTAAATCTCTTTCCTTCTTTAATGATCGAAATAATCAATTTACCCCAGGAATTCGTTGCTCTATTCCAGGTAAATCAATGTCCTTCACCAAGCAAAACTCATATAAAAGAATCAGAATCACATCAAAATCATCTTCACAGAAAATTGGGTCTACAGAATGAGTTTAGCAATGAAATCAGCTAAAAATGATCCAAAACACCCATTGAAAACAAACAAGCCTTGTTCTTCGTTAGATTCAGGAAAGAAAAACAAAAAAAACTCAAAATCAAAGCAAACAAAACACTTGATGAAAACTGAAGAAGGAATATTATTTGAATTACCTATGGAGGGGAAGAGAGGGATGATCGTTGGAGGTGGTGGTTGTTGCCATGGGAGAGAGTAGGTGAGTGAAATTGAAGGCAGTTTTCTCTCACGAGCATAAACTCAAACACCACTTAGTCAATGAGTGAATATATTCTGTTTTGGGTCAATCAAAAGGAAGACTAGATTTTAATTTGGGTCAACCTTGCACATGGGCCCACGTTTTCGCAGTCTTGGTGTGCGGTCCAGCTGACGTGTATGTACTTTCTCAACCGTGCACTACCTCATAATTAGGATGTTAAAACCAACACAATTATCGTGAACTTTGTAATTGGATAGATTATATATATATATATATATATATATATATATATATAAAAGTTATTATAATATAATATAAAAGTTCATCTATAAATTTAAAGAAAAAAAAGATTAATTTGGTATGGATTCGAATCGAACCTAACCCTACTCAATTCAACTTGTGCATGTCCAGTTGCACGGATCTGCATCTAGTTCATACGAACACTATTTTAAAATCAAAGATTGAAGATTTTGATTTTTGACAGAAATATTGGTACTTTAATTTTATGCATATTTTGATGAAATTTTCAATATTTCGGTGGGAATTTTGATATTTCAATGAAATTTTGGTGGAATCGATTTCAAAAGCTAAATTTTAGTGAAAATTGTTATCCTCGGTTAAAACTCTTTGAGTGATCCGTTAACAATATCTCATTGATGTTACAATAATTTTAAATATTCAATTTATCGTCGCATATTTTCCAAGTACAAGAAATATGACTTAATGATTTTCCTTGTGAGGATGATGACAATTGACACGTGATAATTCAATATTGTTTGAGATATTTTTAAACTAGTTTAGGTTTATGATTTGTTTGGAATTAAAAATATTTCATATTTTGTATGAGTAATAACAAAAAAAAAATTGATTTTATGATCACTATTTTCTATTTAGTTCAATTATGTAAATAAAATATTATATATTTTATAAATAGGTTATAATTAAAATAATTTTAACAAAAAATCATCACAGGAAAATTTTATGTCGGTAATTCCATCAAACATTTCCACGATCCATTAGTCAATTTTGCAACGGAAAAAATTTGATAACGGAAATGTCATTGGTAATTACAACGAGCATTTTAATGATAAAAAAAAAATTCCATCAATAGTTAATTTACTGATGAAATTTAATGGTTTAACGACATAAATTTCTGTCTTTAAACTGATATTATTATTATTATTTTTGCTATGCCTTCGATACATTACTAAAAAGATAATGAAAGAAATTTTAGCGTCATAATTTCTGAATTGATAATCAAGTTGGCTTCCTCGTATCATTAAAATATATTATAACATTGATTCCAATGCCCAACAATGAAAAGTTGTTTCAATTTAATCATCATTCAATTTTATCGGTTTTTGTATAATAATAATAATAATAATTAAAAAAAAAAAAGGCTTAGAAGGGAAGCAATTGGAGAGGCGGTGGGCACATATCTCCATTTTTATTTTATTTTTATTTTTTTTAGAAAAAAGCGTCATACTTAGTATGCTCATTTAGCTAGAAAAATAAGGGAAGAAAGAAAATAGTTGTGTTGATTCCTACTGTTTAATCAAATGAGGAT
The DNA here is from genome assembly GCA_954870855.1 of Scutellaria minor. Taxonomy (NCBI): domain Eukaryota; kingdom Viridiplantae; phylum Streptophyta; class Magnoliopsida; order Lamiales; family Lamiaceae; genus Scutellaria; species Scutellaria minor. The sequence continues at coordinate 11,060,891 of OX940738.1, read as the reverse complement.
TATCAGATTTGTTTTAATAGATGATTTAGAAACTCATACAATTAAAAAATTTAGAAATTTGATAAGTAGAAATTCATTTACAATTACAATGTACAAAAATAGTAATTTGTAGAGTAATTGTATCAATTAGTGATATGTGGATAATACGTATATAACGAGAGTTGATTTATTATTTAATGATTGTTGTGAAATGAACATGTAAGTTCAATAATTATTATGAAATGAATCTATGCGTTCAATGGTTATTGTGGATTGAACTTGTGAATTCAACGATATGCGAATCTTGTAAGATATTTCACGGTGTATTGCATCAAGCATACCATGCAATTAAGATAAAAGTATATTGTTTATCAAATGATGTGTTTTGGGCCATAAGGGGATGAAATTGTACTTACGGGTCATGTTTATGTTGGCTACATAACAGGTTTGTGTTGAGTTCAAGTTGGTGTATAATTGTTGGTTTACGGTCTCAACGAATGTTTAGAAATAAATTGGGTGATTAAAAATAAATTAGGTGACTAGAAATGCATAAGGTGAGTGACTATAAATGAATAAGGTGATTAAGAAGTATACATGGGAAGGACTTATAAGGAATCATATTATCATGCATAATATCTATTTACTGAGATTTATCTTACCTAATTTATGTTTGGTAGGTAATCTTGATGAGATGTGACGTTGTGGACCTATTGGACAATCTGTGAAGCTCCTCTAGAGTTATGCTCACTTGTATATAGATGATGACCTATTGGACATGACCATGACTTATTTTACTTTCGTTTTTTTTATATTGCGTCTCTTTTAGATATGAGAGGATGTAATGTTGTTCGAATATATGTATATACTAGTAATAGGCCCTTGCAATGCACGAGATATTACTGTGATAATTATCAATATTATATATATTATAACGTAATATATAATTTCATTAAGTATAAAATATATGAATTATAAAGCGAAATAAATTATTTAAAAGTTAATATGTGATCATCAAAGTATATAATTTACAAATTCAAATAAATATAAAAATCATAAACAACTATAAAATGAATTTTCTAATTTTTGATGTCGTTGTTGTTCTTATTTTTTGTTTGATTAAGATATCTAAATATTTCTTATAAAATACAATTCAAAATTTTAACCATAATTGAAAAAATAAAGATTGTCTGTCAAATCTGATTGTTCAAACACATTATTTATGTTTAGGTAAATGATTCTATCTAATTATGACATAATATTTATTTTTTCAACTTCCATCTCACCTAATATTTTCAAAATACACTATTCATGTATACTCATTTTTAGTAGGAATTATTTTGAATTAATTTACAATAATTTTAGATCAAATTAATTTAATCTTAATTAATTTTATATCAAAGAAATATAATGTGAATTGTTTTGAATATTCAAATAATTTTTTAAAATATTATTTTTTTTCTTTTATTTATATATTAATATGGCCCTAATTTTCATATAAATTAAAATAAAAAAATAAAAACAAATGTTTCAATCCATTTATATCACATATGACTTATGAAGTTAATGATAAATTATTAACTATAATAATGGTAATAAAGATATCCACCTAATTTTGTATCCATACAAATACACTTTCTAATTATAGATTTATTTTAATAATAATAATAATAATATTATTATTATTATTATTTACAATTTTCGTATAAATAAAGTATCTAAACATCCCTTGTGGAATAGAGTTGGACCGGTGTGCAACTAGTGCATGGATCTTAGATCCATGCACTCGGGTCGGGTCGGGTTGAATTCGAGCCGGATCCACGCATTTTCTTCTTTTTTTTCCGTGCATTTTTTTTTTTTTTGGCCCTGACCTTTATGTTGTGTTAAACATACTTTTATATTATATTAGTCATACCTTTATGTTATATTAGTGATACCCTTATTTCCAAATTTCATACTTTAACCTGAACCCTAAACCCTAATTTGGCACAATAAACCCTAATTTGACACAAGTTGTAGATATTTACATTTATATGATATTACTCATACATTTATATGAGATTATTTATACATTTATATCAACATAAACATACATTTATGTAATATATATAAAGGTACAACTAACATAATTAAAAAATATGACTAACATAACTAAAGGTATACCTAATATAACTAAAAAGTATGTCTAACACTACTAAAAGGTATACTTAATATAACACTAAATGTATGACTAAGATAACTAAAAGATATGTCTAACACAACTAAAAAGTATAATTAACATAATATAAAATGTATGTCTAACATAACAAAAAGGTATGTCTAGCACTACTAAAAGGTATGTTTAACATAACATAAAGGTCAGACCACCTAGGAGCATGTTTGGGCGGATTTTGTCCGCGACATAGAGGCGCGTACAGACGCGTACGAGCACGTGACGGGTCGGATCGAACCGTGTACACAGTTGTAGGGTCCGTGCACCAATATAAAAGTTTTTGTCCGTGGAATATAATCCATATTTGCAAAGTGCAAACCATTATTGCATAAATAAGTGTAGCCAGTCAAATCTTTTTGTTCAAACAAAAATCCTTATTTTTCGATAACCTGTTTTATCTATCTAGTTATAGCCTATGGGATAGTATATTTATTCTACAACTTCAACGTCACCTAAATTTTACAAAATAAATTTTAATCGTGTACAATCTTTGTAAATTAGGATTGATTTGAATTAAGTTGCATTAGTTTTAGATCAATATTTTTAATATATATTAAATTTATATCAAAGAAATATAATGTGAATTGATTTGAATATCAAAATATACTTTTATTTATTAATATCTTTCAATAACTTTTCAAATAATATAGCAAGACACACAAGTATCAAATACATATTTTGCATTCACCATTATACTTTCTCCTTCTCTACAATTAAATTTTCATTCCAGCAGGGACTCGGATGCATCCCATTAATAAATATATATGTATATCATAAGCCTTAGTGCTCATTTAAATGCAAATAAAGTAGTATAACAAGACACAAAAGTATCCAATATGTATTTTACTCTCTTTCTCTACAATTAAATTTTCATTACAGTAGTGACTCTGATGAGTCCCATCACAAAATATATGTCTGCCATAAGCATTAGAGCTTCTTTAAATGCAAATAAATTAGTATCTAATATCTATTTTGCATTCTCCATAATACTCTATTTTTCTCTACAATTAAATTTTCAATGCAACATGTGACTCCCATGCATACCATCACAAAATATATGTACGTATGTCATTAATTCTCCTTTAAATGTAAATAAAGTAGTATAACAAGACACACAAGTATCCAATATGTATTTTCCATTCTCCATGATATTTTTTTTTCTCTACAATTAAATTATCATTGTAGTAGGGATTCCGATGTATCCTATCTCAAAATATATATATATGTCATAAGCCTTATTGTTCCTTTAAATGTAAATAAAGTAATATAGAAAGACACACAAGTATCCATTATATATTTTGCATTCACCGTGATATTTTCTCTTTCTCTACAATTAATTTTTTATTACAAAAGGGACTTCGATGCTTCCCTTCATAAAATATATGTATGACATAAACCTTCGTGCTCCTTTAAATGCAAGTAAAATAATATAGTAAGACACACAAGTATCCAAGATGTATTAAGTATTCTTCATGATACTTTCTCTTCTCTCTAATTCAATTTTCAAATATGAATATGATTTAGTCATTAGTCATTGTAGTAGTGCTTCTTTGTCAAGCTCTCTCTCCCTCTCTCTGGTAAAGAACACCAAGATAATGTTGTTAATTCAAATTTAGGTTTTCTAAAGTTGTCATTGAGTTCACAATACTGACCTTTTGTTAAAATATGGCAACTTTAAAATTATCGTGGATTTCATATGATCGTATCGATCTTTCGGTAATTTACTATATTTAGAGGATTCATCCAAGTACGAAATTAATATTTATTTGGGTTGGGTCACAAAATCACAAAGATTTGGATTGTTTATTTAACAATGTGTAATTGGGTTGGGTTTATTAATCACAATGTGTATTGGACTAGGTTTAAATCACAATGATGTGGGTTTGTGCCATTTGTGATGTGGTTATTTGCATTTTAACTGTTATATATATATATATATATATATATATATATATATATATTATTGCATTGATTTGTTGGTTTATTAATTCATTGAATATTCGATCTTAATCTCATATTTTTTTGATTTATTTTAAAATTTATATTATTTTAGTACTATATAGGTTCATTTTATATTCTAATAATTTCATCAAATAATGTGTGCATATTATTAATGCCATTTTTATAAAATAAGCTCAAATTTCATTTAAACTCTTGAAGGTGTAGAACAGTTCTCAAATACGGTTGGAGATTCAGGAAAAGATTAATGTTATTGTATTTCTATGCAAGTTTTTGAAATATATTTATATATAGACTACTTAAATATAAATATATTATATTTAAATATTTTTTATCAAATACTCAATTTCATTAATCTATTTAAATATTTTTTATCAAATACTCAATTTCATTAATCTTTACAAATATTACTAAATAATATGTAAACGTTAATATAAATAAGTACAATATTTCACTGAATATACAAAGAAAAAGTTAAAAATATATATTATCTAACTTATGAAAAAGAATTGACTAGGATAGTTGAACTGACACACATCTGCTTTGGTCGTGGCCCAATCACTACTTGCATCGATCATTATTTACTTTGACCTGAATTTTTTGTGGCGAATCACGTTTTATGTTGACATGATAAAAAAAAAAAAAAAAAAAAAAAAAAAGAATAAACATAAATATAAATATGAATATAACATTAAGTTTATGTCGCTACATTTCACACAAATTCTTGGATTCAGTAACTTTATTAGTAATAAATTAATAATATTATATAATGTAAAATCAGACTTTTAAAAAGGTCGTGTAATGTATATCATAATTGCATATTATTAAATATGCACATGTATAAATTGTTGCAAAATCGTAACATATAAAAATGATAATTTTGTAGTCTTTATTTATAATTGGAATATTATACAAATGACAAAAATATTTTGAAACAACACAATTTAGCAGCTTGATGTGATCATACTTATTTATACATGGTAAGATGATGATAATTATAATAATGAATATTTTTATTAATATTATTATAGAAGGAATAAATTAAAAACGACATCATAATAATCACATGTGCATGAATCATCAGCATCAATTATATTATAAAGTTCTATACTATGTGCTAGAATTTTGTGCATCATCAATTCGAATTTATCTATGTTGTTGATTTAATATAAAAATAAATAAAAAATATTGTAAAAGATAATCAATCCTCTATAAATTATTATATAATATATTTAAAGTGCAAATTATCAAATAATCACATACATAAATTGATTGAAAATCAGAATACATAAGTTTTTTTTTTTTTTTTTTGAGAAAATTTGATTTGATCCAATTGTAAGTGTGGGTCAATTGTTGATTTTTGTAGGAGTCTTGACCACATGTGTTTGACCATTATTTTGGGGAGTCAAAATTGGGCAAATGTGAAAGTAAAGAGCAAAAAGTCGTTCTACGCCTCGAGTAGATGATTGTAGTGTATTTACACTCTCAAAATCGATTTTCGATGAGTGGAAATTAATGCACAAAGTTAGTGGCCAAAACCTATCTAGTGGTTAGATGTTGTGTCCGATGTTGGACAACATTACGGGCAACATTGCTCGTTTGCAAAGTCCAAAACACAAAAGCCCATTGGGTAGCCCATTTGGGAGGCCTATTTCGTAGCCCTTGTAGCCAATGACCTTCCAAACTCTGAGTAACTGATAGTGTAAGATTGTAGAGAGTTTCACTTAGTGGGCTTAAATACCTTAAATGCACATTAATATGGTGAGTCCCTTCACTTGGTGGATGTGCCTATAAATAAGACATGTTTTTCATAGCTTTATATATCATTTGGGAGCACGAAATTATCTTTGCAAAGTTCATATTTCTCATAGCATCTTTGAAAAATCAAACTTGCATTTTGAGCATATAGAGTGCAATCTAGTTCTTCCACCATTTTAGTTCGTTGGTACTTCTAGTTTTGTGGTACTACTAACTAAAAGACAAAAGTCGTTTTACCTTTGGGAACATCACGTCGTACCGTGAACACTAGCCGGGACATATTTACTTTTTAGGGGAAATGTCTCATTGACTCGACTTTTCAACTTGCATTTACGGTGCATTCCAAAGCTCTTCCTCATTGTAGGGAAGTTGTTGTTGCTGCTCTTTGGATCTTGTACGTAGCCAAAACTCGAAGATCCTACTAGAATTCGAAGGTATTCAAAGTCTCTACAAGAATCTGTTGTTATAGTGTTGTCTGAAGTGTTACAACATCATTGGTAACATCCATTTCCAGAATCTGTTGTGTGCACTATTATAACAATTTCGACAATATTAGTATTCTGTAACAGTTTTATTTTCTGTTTTCCATTGTAATTGACATTGTTTGGTGTACTATAAACCAACATTTTTTTTTCTTGTTATACTTGGTCAAAGGGGTATCAAAGTAAATATTGAAAAGATAACAATTATCATTGACTCTAGGATATTGAAGAAGTTCTGGGACGTTTAGAGCTGGACTGAAATGACAAATAATGTTTTAAATTGTTTTATTTATAGATTAACTTATAAATGCATAAAATTTTCGAAGCCTTCAAGAAAAATTAAGCGATGCTTGGATTTGATTTGACTTATTCGAATTTTGGATGAGTTCGGTTCAATTCATATTTAGACAAGAATTTTCAAAATCCTACAATCCCGCTTTATTTTCCTATTTTTCCTATAATTCTCAGTTGAAACATCAATTTTTTTGTACTTTTTTTACAAATTCCAACAAACATCTAACTTTTCTACGATTCTCAAATTGTAAAAAGATATTTTAACTATAATCTTACCCTACAAAATTCTAAAAACAAATACAAGATTTTCAAAACTAATACTCACAAAATCCCTCTAAATCTCAAATCCAAGTTTGTAAAAGTCACTTTAAGTCCAAAACAAACATAATGGAATCCTTTGCCAGCGTCCTAATTATTATCACACCCATGTCTAGGGCTGAGCAAAAAATTTAAAACCGTTCAAACCGTACCATCATTTATAAATTTTTCCAATAAATTGTGGGTTAAATGCACCAAACCCTCCTATGATATGGAAAATCTGCGTCGCTCCCCCTGTTTTCAAAATGGCAAGGATTACACGTCGATTACCAAAAAATCAGCACACATCCCATTTTTTAGAACCGTAGTTAACAGTGTTAAATTTTAGCGTGAACTTCCCGTTATGCCCCCAATACTAATCAAACTTTTCACAGTGTGAGTCAAAGTGAATTGAAACTGTAGCGAGAGAGAGGAAAAATTAGGGTTCCCGATTCTCATCCCATTCCACCAATTTCACCCAAAATATTTCTCATTTCTTCCCAAATCTCAGCCCACTTCTTCCTATTTCACCAAAAATCGAGTGTATATACTGAGAGAGTGAAAACCCACTGCATTTAGGAATCAAGAAGACCGCGTTGCTGCTTTCTGTGAAGGTGATAAGGTCGCGCTCCTGGTAAGTTCGAACGATTTTAGTTAGGTTAGGTTTGAAATTATTGAGTTCTTATGAGCTTTAAAAAGGCTGGGTTTTTATGGGGTTTGGATTCAATTTGTGATTTTTTCCCCTTTCTAATTTTGGGAACCCTAAATCAAAAATCAACAAAATTAGGTTAGGTTTAAGTGTGATTTTTCTTTTTAATTCATTTTTATGGGGTTTGGATTCGATTTGAGATTTTTTCCCATTTCTAATTTTGGGAACTCTAAATCGAAAATCAACAATATTAGGTTAGGTTTAAGTGTGATTTTTCTTTTTAATTCATTTTTATGGGGTTTGGATTCGATTTGTTGTGGTTGTTGATAGGTTTATCCCGTTGTTTAATTTTGTGGTGTAATCTGTTGTTTAATATCTAATGGTTGTAGATAAGATGTTTGTGTTGCTTGTTTAAGGAATTTGGTTTCACCTTGAGCACAACTTCTATTGAATGATTGTGAATTTTGTTAGTTTTGTCATTCCAGTGGTTGTATATTTGTTTGTTGCTGCTTATCTGCTCTGTTATAATTGTTATAAGTGTTTCTGTTAATGTTATATCTGCTCTGTTAGTAAGGTTCAGACTTTGATTTACTGGTTATGAACTCCAAAGGAATTTAACTTTCTAAACTTTTGAAATTGGATTAGTTGCAGCCTTTACATGTTACATGTTACATGTTATATAGAGAAAAACCTTACGTCTCCATTTTATATCCGTTATTATTTTGTCTGCATTAAGCTATTTGTTTATACTGTTACTTGTATGTCTAGTTAAATGAATGTTTGTCTATTGTAGATTGATGATTTCAGGTTATGGCTGATGATAGAGATATGTTTATATTTGATGCATGGGTAGGGGTAGTTTTAGGATGCTGTCAAAATTAAGATATGTGGGTAGATGGAGGGTATATATACCACCAGTAGATATTGATAAGTTTTGTTTTCATGATGTGCTAAATATCTATAAATAATTCAATGGGAAAACTAGTAATGTAGAAGTTTATTCATGTTCTCCTGGGATAGATCTTGATAAGGGTTTGAGGGTTATTAACAATGATACTGATTTAATGAATTTGTTTAAGGAATACAAAAGATTGTCAGTCATTTCTTTCTATTTTGAGGACCACCAAGGTCCTCTTCTTGCTGTGGATAATGATGGTAATGTCATATCCACATAAGAATCAATCCCTTCAATCTGTTATGAAAAAAATGTTGAGGGAGGTAATAATGAGTAGGGAAATGAGGGTTTTGGGCATGCTGAGGATGTAGGAGAGGGAGTGGCAGAGACAGATGGTGTGGGGAAGGGAGTGGGTGAGGCAGAGGAAGTGGGTGTGGCAGAAGATGGGGGGGAGTGACAGAGGTAGAGGATGAGGGTGTGGAAACTGATGTTGATGATTCATCTGATGAATCATACAAGACTGATAGTGATGTTGATTCATCATCCTCATGTCCTTCTTGGATGTTAGAGGACTTGGAGGGACCTATAGATGATGATATCTTTGTCAATAGATCTACAAACCATGCTAGTAGTGTCTTTAGAAAATGTAGGCAAATCTTGATGGAAAGAAAAAAGAAAAACCAGACAGAGGGGTTAGAGAGAGAAGGGGCAACCTTAGGTAGAAATGGAGATGAGTGGTACAGTGAGAATGAGATAGATGTCAGTCATTTAGGAGAGAGAGAATGATAAGTGGACAGAAGGGGTAGACATGATCCAATTTAAGTTGGTAGTTGGGATGAAGTTTCCTAATAGGAATGTATTTAAAGAGGTGCTGCAAGATTGATCAATTAGAAAGGACTATGAATTGAGTTACATTAAAAATGAATCTAAATTGATAAATGTCAAGTATAAGGGTGGGTGTGATTGGAGATTGAGAGCCTCTATTGTGTAGAAAACCACAACATTCCAGGTTAAGACTATAAATGGTAGACATACTTGTGCTTACAAAGTTGAAAACAATCAGGTTGACTATAAGTACCTAGCTAAAAGGATACTTGAGGCAGTGAAAGATAATCCAAATATGGAAGTTACTAGTTTGAAAAACAGAATCAAAAGGGATTGTGGAATTGAATGTAGTTTGCATAAGGTGTATAGAGCAAAAAGACATGCATTGAACTCTTAACTGTTGACATAGCTGAACAATACAATAGATCGTATTATTATTGTGAAACAATTGTTAAGCATAACCCTAGTAGTTCACTTGTGTTGAAAGTTGATAAGAACTTAGATCCACCTAAGTTTCAAAGGATGTATTGTTGTTTGGGTCCAATTAAAGAGGGGTTTCTGAGTGGCTGCTGACCAATTATAGGGTTGGATGGATGGTTTTTGAAGGGGTTGTATAGTGGTCAGCTGTTATCAGCTGTAGGGAGGGATGAGAATGATAACATGTACCCCATAGCAGTTGCTTATGTGGAGGTTGAGAAGCAAGATAGTTGGGAGTGGTTTTTGAAGTTGTTGTTGACTGACATTGGAGCTGCTGAGGATAAAGGCTGGATTTTTGTGAATGACAGACAAAAAGGGCTAATTGAGGCTATCAATGAATTGGCACCAAATTCTAAACACAGGCAATTTATACTTTTCAGTTTGTAAATTATGTTTTTTTTTGTCAGATTATATGAAGTTGTTTTTTATGCAGACTGTAAATGTTTTTTCTTTTGTTTTGATATGTTTGTTTCATGGGTTCTACTTGAAGCATATGTATAATAACTTCAAGGTCAAATTTAGGGGTTTAGAGCTTAAAAAACTCTTTTGAAAAGCTGCGAGTATCTATAATGTTAAGAGTCATCATAGGGTAATGAAGGAAATAGAGAGGATGTCTCCTAAGGTTAGTGATAAAACCACACCTTATGAGTGGTTGAGAGGAGTGAACACACAACACTGGACTAGGTGTTTCTTTTCTTGTGAAGCTAAGTGTGATGTGATAGTGAACAACCTTTCTGAGTTTTTCAACAACTTCATATTACCATCTAGGGATTTGTCAATAATTGATATGTTTGAGTGGATAATGAATACAAGTAAAGAGGGTTTGGATGTTGGGATACAATGAGTCAGTTAGTCCAAGTATCATAAAAAAAATTGAACACCAAAGGGGATTGAGTAGAAACTGTTTTGCAAGTTGGGCAGAGGATGATAAGTTTGAGGTGATGCATTTCCTAGAAAACCACATAGTGTATTTAAAAGAAGGTCACTGCACATGTGGTTTCTATCAATTGTGTGGCTATCCTTGTTGTCATGCAATGACTTGCATAGACTTACATAGATTGAATGTTGAGGATTATGTGCACTCTTTCTTTAAAAAAGAAGTGTACATGAGAGTCTATAGCCATATGGTGAATCCTGTCCCCGGTATGCATAACTTTGAGGAGTCCAACTTGGGTCCAATAGCCCCTCGGGATGTGATAATGAAAAAGGGTAGGCCAAAGAAGAGGAGAAGATCTGATGATAATGATTAGAGGGATCATGTGAAAGCATCAAGAAATGGCCTTACACATACATGTTCAATTTACAACAAATTAGGCCACAACAAGAGAGGATGTCCCAACAAACCAACTGTTGTGCAGGAAGATAATTGCACAAGAAGAGGTTAAATTTGCTTACTCTTGAGTCAATTTTAACTGATTATTGCACATTAACTGATTACCTTTAAATAACACGTTAGATGACCTCTCAAGTTGATCCACTAGATGCAATTGATCAGGACTTCAACTCCCAATTTGGTTGGGCTCTACATCAAGATCAGTTTTAAGTCTTAATATTCCATTACTTGATTTGTTTCTTTTTTTAAAACTGATAATGAACCTAACCATTTGTACACTGTACAGGCACCTATTAATCTCACACAATAGTCTACTCAAGCCTCAACCATTGCAAATCTTACTCAACCATCTAGTACACAACATCAGGTACTTGCAAATCATTCTTTCACTTGTTTTATAATTGTGTTTTGGCATCTTATTTATCCTCTATTGTTAACAGATGCCTAAATCGGGAGGTCCCTCATCAAAGAAGCCTAGAAAGCAGAAAAATCCCAAACAAAGAACAAGAAAGGATGTACCAGAGAATTGATGGCAATTGAGGGTTCATAGAAAGGTAGAATAGGTTGTGTTGGCTGTGTTGGTACATATTTTGATGGTTGTAATCACCATTTAACTGTTGATTGCTATTTTGGTACATATTTTGGGTAGATATTTTGGGAATAAGATGCTTAATTAGACTAGTGGTGGGTATATTTTATGTAGTTTGCCATTGATACTTGATAGGTTGGCATTTATTTTTTAATTTGTCCAACCACTGTTTTGACATATAATTGTGATACTTGATATGTAGTTTTGGCAAATTGTTTAATGGGCAAATTGTTTTGGCATATTGTTTTGGAATTTATACTTGATATGTAGTTTGTAATTGATAAGAATTTTGTTACTTGGTATTTCATTTGTTACCTTGGCATACGATTGTGATACTGTTGCACATGTGTATATTTGAAGCATTCACATAGAAAATGACATAATAGATTAGGTCTGCAAATTGATATTCATAAGTCTGCAAATGATAGAAAATATAGAATAGTGGTTGCAAGTCATCAACAGATTACTACAAGGTTCAAGTATTTAATAGTGAGTTGGTACTACTTAAGAATTACAATGACAAGAAGAACCAAAATAATGATAGCAATGAATTTGATAGTTGCTTGGTTTTTGTCGAGCTTTTCAATCTTCAGTGAGAGATCATTGCATTTGGACATCAACAAAGTAGAATTATTGTCGACTCCAACAACAGAAGAGTCCACTTCTTCTTCCAATTCTAGCATTTGTATTTCGCTCGCACAAATTTCCATCAAATTGATGTGGGTTCGAGCCAAGCAAAATACACACATTCACACGATCGGCACGTGCAAAACAGTTTGCCCACTGTAAGTTTAGACGGGCCAACAACTTTAATTTCAACATTTTTACGACAGTAGCACTTCTTGTTACTATACCTTAAATCTAAAGTTTCTTCCTTTTTGGACATTGATGACCTAAATGTGGAAGACATTTCTCCTACAAAAATTGGTACAAAATTACAATATACAAATTGTTAATGATTAAATAATAAATAATAAATAACATTAAATAATAATTAAAATAAAATAAAAAAATATTAATTAAATTAGCTCAAGATACAATATAGTAAAATGAACTAGCAAAAATTTGCCTTGCTATGATTGTGAAAGGAAGTGTATTGCAATTTTTACAATGTGATGATAGGATATACAAGGAAGTGATATATATCATCAAGGTAAGGTTATTTTTATCTTTTAACACTTAAAAAGTGCTTAAATAACAACAATAGTCGCACTACAGGCGAGTGCACTGCACTCCTATTAACTTTCACGATTTAGGGGAAAACATGCTGACTTTTTGGAAACCGACGTGTAATCCTTATCTTTTTGAAAATAGGAAGGGAGAACAACACAGATTTTTTCCATATCACAGGGGGGTTTGGCGCATTTAACCCAAAAAACTGTCGATTAATTTTTTCTAGGAAACTTCTCCGCTCAAACGGTACAATTTACATTTCTTGTTCAAAATCATACCACCAAATATATATACATATACATATACGTATATATAATTCCAACTTGATTGTTATTTGACCATATAGTTATAAAATGAAAATGTTTTTATTATCTCTTGTTGTATGACGTCTACGTGATTTAGAAATGATATCAAGTAGATTGTCAATGTATTTGAGCTGCTGCTTATTTAAATAACATAATTATATAAAAAAATATTTTGAACTGTCATGAATTATCAATACTAAATTGTTGTTTTATATTTGATTTAATACATGTTATACTTTGAGTTTACATAGATAATCAATTTACATGAAGGAGTTAAACTGGTATACCGTGTGTTGTCATGTGGAGCATTTAAAAGAGTAATTATGTTCGGTGTTAATTTTTTAAAATTTAATAACCGGTTGAAACCGATTGAAAACCACATAATTAAGTTTAATCAAAAATCACGGTTTAAATTTGAAAAATTAACCGAACTGAGTATGACAAGATAATTTAAATTTACACAAAAAAACCACAAAACCGAATCATGATCACCCTATCCATGTCCAAAGAAAAACTAAAGGGTATGTTTGGTTCAATGGATGAGATAGTTAAAATTGTTAGGATATGATGGGTTAGCACTGTTTACAAAGTTGTGATGAGATGTTATTTGTATGTTTGGATTGAAGGTTGAATAATAGGTTTAATTTAATTTGTATGTTTGGATTGAGTGTTTGTGTTTTTTTCAAATTGGTTAATTTAACTCATTTTTGTTTGGTTGGTGAGTTTATTAGATATATTATAGAAATTGTCACTTATACCCTCCATCTTTTTGCAATTAATTATTAATACAAAATATGAGTTTCTACTTTTTCTTGTCGTTATTTTACTTTCCATTTATTTTTCATTTGTTATTTCTTTATTTTTTCCACTAGAAAGCGTGTAAATAGATAGATGGTGTGAGCTTAGACAAATCACAATCTCCATCCGAATGAAAAAAGAATTTAAACATGATTTTATGTTTCAGATTTATAGAACGAAAAATCGATATAAGAGTGTTAATATGACAAAGTAGATTAAAAAGAAAGAGGACAAGATTCGACAAAAAATTTAGTGTTAGTTTACCTTCTGATTTCATCGCCATCGATTTGGGAAAGCTAATGTTTCAATTGTTCATCTCCACAAATGGGTGTTGGGTGTTAGATATGGTTAACTATTATGGTATTTTTGTAATTAAAAGAACTTGTAGGACATTTATGTCTCAATAGTACATATGAAAGAGACAATTTAAGTTTTTAGCATTAAAGTTAGGTGTTAACCTCCCACATATGGTGGGTTAACTTAACCCATCAATTATCAATTTCAAACCCACACTCAACATGGGCCATCTTTTTAACCCGGGCCTATAACATGAAAAGCAAACACAAGTTTATGTGGGTTAAAAATCCATAAACCAACCCAAACCCCTAAACCAAACACACCCCAAACGTATTTGGTCATGTCCATTAGAGCAATAAGCAGTGTCTTGATCATATCATTAATGTATATGAAACAAACTATGTGCTTTGTTAGTTAGGCCCCGAACAATGCTAGATCAAGATAGTAAGCTATTGAAAAAATAGCACACACATTGGCAGCAACAACTTGAAAAATAGAGGTTCTACTTCCTAGTGTGTCAAGTGGAGATGCTAACTAATTTTCTTTTTAGACAGATGATGTGATGACCAGATGCATCAAAACGGCTGTTGAAGTGGACGATTGAATTGTGACAATACGACACATTTGATGCACCTCTCCAACAACCATCATCAGACAAACTTTGACATACTTTATAACTGATGGAAACAAAATAAGAAGATTTGGCACCGATATGATGTTTAATTTTTAGCTAAAACATTATGTCATGCTACAAATGTAATATGTCTCGATAATAAATAATATATTAATCAAACTATTTTAAATTAACACAAAAAAATTTATGCAACTGATGCACAGATCCAACTTGACCCAATCCATTTTTACGTGCTCCCACACGCCAACTGTCCGTGATCACATTCTCTCACAAATTATGTTCTTATTTTGAACTAATACTTTTATGTAATCAACCAAATAAAAATCATTTTTTAAGTAAAATAAGACATCTTTAAGTAGATGTATTAATACTTTTATGTTATAGTATTATTATTTTTACATGATACAAGTAATATTCTTACATTATATTTCAATTAAATGAGGTAATACCTAAATATAAAATAATAATAGAAGTCATTCCAAAACCGCTTCTTTTTTAAAAACCAATTTTTTTTCAAAATCTATTATCTATTATTTATTATAGTCTTTATAAAACTCTGTAGAAATCAATAGCAATTTTTATTGAAGGAGTTCGTCTCAACCAAAATAGATTCTCTCTTTTCCGTCTACTCTCTAACGCTTACGTTCTTCAAATGTCTAATTTCTCTCCAACGTTTACATTCTTCAATTCTCTAATTTTTCTCTAATGAAGTTCTTCAATTTTCTAAAAATCAGATGTTATAGGCGGTTACATCGAGCATCTACGACGATTCCACCATTCTAGACATTCTCTCCAACGTTTACATTCTTCAATTCTCTAATTTCTCTTCAATGTTTACATCTTCAATTTTCTAATTTCTCTCTAACGACATTATTCAATTTTCTAAAATCAGATGTCATAGGTGGTTACATTGAGCATCTAGGATGATTCCACCCATCTAGACAATTTCTCTCCAACGTTTACGTTCTTCAATTCTCTAATTTCTCTCTAACGATGTTATTCAATTTTCTAAAAATCAGATGTCATAGGCGATTACATCGAGCATCTACGACGATTCGACCCTTCTTAAAGTTTGGATTTCTCTGCACTAATTTCTTTAACCATGTAAATAAAGTAGTTTATGTAAATAAAGTAAAACCTCACCAAATACATAAATAAAATCAAAATATTTGAGTAAGGTAATAAAACATATTTTCAAATAATACATTTAAGTAAAATGTGTACTACCTTTACATTATGAGGTTCATATCTTGATGTGATACAAGTAATACTTTTATGTCATGTTTCAGTAAAATGAGGTCATACCTTTACGTAGATGAAATGATGCATTTATATAATACTAGTGATCCTTTATCTAACAATAATACAAATAATATATTTTAGGAAAATAGTAAAACTATTTTTTTAACATTTTGTAGTATTATTTATCCATATTTTTTCTGCAAATCATGGTCTTCTTCATTAATACAGAGAAGTGGTCATGATTATGGAATATTTGTCTATTATGGAGGACTTCTTATGCATAAAGATGATTTTTTTTTTGTGCATCTGGAGGACTCTTAATCGAGAAAAAATATATAAAATTTTGGATGTACAAGGAAAAAAAGAAGAAGAACGTTCAAAAGAAATAATAAAAAAGAAAAAAAAGAAGTGGGGAATCGCAGATTAAGAAGAGGAAGAGAGCTGAGGAAGAGCATCACAAATTAAGAGGAGGATGACGAGTCATGCGCTAGGATTGATTGAGAAAAAAAAAACAATATTTGTAGGTAGTGGGTCGGAGCAGGTTGAGTGAGGAAGATAGCCAATAAGTTCAATCCAGTAAAAATAAAAATAAAACAATATTTCTAAATGCGTGGGTTAGAGCAAGCTAAGTTCGATTTGTGCAACTAGTGCATGAGTATTACTTTACAATTAATTGCTAAAGTAGATGAGAATCTGATATTTCAAAACTATAAATATATTTTAGGATGAGACTAAAGACACCCCATGCTTTACTTAGCACATCACAATTTCAATTAAAAAAATTAAAAAATTTACATCAATGTTACCCTTCGGGGGAATCCTAACCTCTCCCTTCATCCTTCACTTTCTCTCTTTTTTCATCGTTCTTGATTCTTTAATGTTATTTATCTTAATTTATTAAGGAATGAAATACCAACATAATGATGAACATTTTATGAATTATATAAATATTTGAAAATCATGTGAAAATTGTAAGAGAAAACACAAAAACTTAATCAAATTCAACAAGTTTCGTTCGATCCTGGTTGGTCGAACACGTAAAAGTATGTTCGGCTGTATGACACACCAATAACATGTTTGGTAGTAGTAGTTGAACACAGAATAACATCTTTATATATATATATATATATATATATATATATATGCCTAAAAATAAAATTGGTAGTTTCAAATTTTAAATTGTTTTAATTGAAATTGGGGTATTTTATGTTACTTTTAAAATTTAATCGCATTAAATATGTGTTTATTATAAATTTATAATTTGTAAGACCATCTTCATTCATGACCCCAACTTTGGGTCATAGGAAAAGACAAAATTTTTAATTAAAAAAAATAAAGCACAAAAAAAAATTGTATGACCGATTGTATTATGGGTTGGTCAATCAACCCATATCACAACCTAATTTATCACCTCCACTATCCAATTTATGCCATATGTAAATTTCTCATTGGTTGTATAAATTTTTTTATAGATATAATTTAGATTATTGATATTAAATATAATTTTTATTAAAAAAATTCAAAAGTTATCAAAATTCGTATATATTTTTTTCTCTATAAATAGAGTCTAATATTGACATATTTTGAAGTATAATTTAAAACTTTCTATTTTTTTACAATCTTAAATTCTCTTTTTTTCTCACATAATTTATATCATTTCTTATTATGAATCCAAATTATTTGTAGCTTGATTTTTTTTTTTTAGATTTCATATTCCAATTATTTTAATTTTAATGTAATTATTGTGTTGTATGCTATTTTTAAGTGTATGGTAAACAAATTTTCTTATTATAATTGTGGGATTGAAATATCAAATATTTTTCGATTTTTTAATCTATGGGAAAAAATATTTTAGGTTGTGTTTTTGTAGATGAAAGAAAAATGAATATTTTATTAAAATGTTAGATTGTTGATAAAATATAAAAAAATTGGAATTAAATTGTGTTGTAGGTTATATATACGAACGAGATAGAAATTAATATTTTATTGTGAATTTGGGTCTGTTTGAGGTTGTTGAGACTATCTTTATCAGGCGGTCGTGTGATCGGTTTTGAATATTTTAATAATAAAAAAAAATTAACATGCCAAGGAGTCGCACAACCGGGGCTGTTGACCGCCCAGTTTGTGCACCAATTTCAAGGCATCATTTCATCCACAATATTGTCACATGGCATGGATATTGCCACATGGCATTTTCTGATTCGTTCGTCTGATTTCGTTTATATCTTTTACACACTCAATTATCTATAAAAAAAAATACCAAAATTCATGAATTTTTTTCTCTATAAATAGAGACTAATATTGATACATTTTGAATCACAATCTCAAATTATCTCTTTTGTGTACTATCTTTCCTAATCTCTCATAATTTATATCATATTCTACTATTTCTCCTCATTTCTATTATGGATCCAAGTAACACAATTTTTTTTTCAAACAATTCGGATTATCCAAACTCCCAAAACTATCCAAATTTCCAGTCTTTTTTTAACACCGAAGACTATCAAAACTTTCAATCTTCTCAAACTTCTTCATTATCTCCGAATCTAAATCAAATTCCTACCTCTGAACAAGCTCAACCATCGCAAAATATCTCTCGCAATTTGTTTCAGAATACAAATGAAAGGGTGGCCAAAAGTACTTGGAATGTGAAAGAAGATGTGGCCCTAATGTCATCTTGGATCTTCGTTAGCGAAGATAAAAAACAGGGCAAATTTCAAAGGACTAGCTCGTTTTGGGGGAAAATCCATAAGATGTATGAAGAAGCTCGAAGGGAAGATCCAGGAGAAATAAATGAAAGAAATAAAGAATCACTAAAAGGTCATTTCACATGACTTAATAAAAATGCCCAGAAGTGGATTGCTGCTAACATTGAAGCACATCGTCGAGTAAGAAGTGGTATGAGCCAACACGATGTGGAGAAAGAAGCCCATCAATTATACAATGGTAAGTTCACCGATTTGCATGTATTTAATGAAGTTATGAGTAAAATTCCCAAGTGGGAAATAAAATTTGATCAAGGTTCAAGAAGTCGTGCTTACGATGAAGATGGTAACGAAGAAAGTGGTGACATTACAAAGAGAACCAGGACCAGTGAAGATGGTGAATATTTCAGTCCCACAAATATAGAAACTCCAGACAGTGGTGGTTCAGCTATTTCACGTCCTACAGGTAGAGATCAAGTGAAAAAGAAGAAAGGAATAGGTAAGACATCGGAGTCTTCATCTGAGGTTGTTGTAGAACTTCGTGCATTAAGACTCACTAGAGATAGTGAAGTTCAAGTGCTCAACACACTGGGAAGAGAGAAAGTGGAAATAGAGAAAATGAAGATGAAGCACTCTCTTTTGATGGCTTTGTTGGCCAAGGATCACTTACCCCAAGATGAAGAAGAGATGAAACGTCATCTCTTGGCATTGTTTAAGTAGTGTTTTAGGATTATCTTGTAAGTGTGTTTTTATTTGATGACATGTGTTTTAGTATTATCTTGTAAGTTTTTTTATTTGATGTCATGTGTTTTAATATTGTTTTGTAATCTTTTTTATTAGTGTTATTTTTGTTAAATCGAATTGTAATTTTTATTCTAATTAGTATTTGATGCAATTTCGACGTAATTTTTCATAGACTCGGATCGCTTTGAAATTTGCACCTGACATGCAAAACGGTCTGAGAAATCAAACTCAGTACTTCGTTGGAGGAGTGTTGATGCAAGGTGGATTTATGCCTTTCGAGGTCGTTTGAGGGGCGAAAACGTCATTTTACTGTTTTTCGAATTTTTAATGTTTTATTTTGGATGTTTCTATTTTTGCTTTAAGTTATTTAGTATTTATTCACTTTGTCACTTTGTCAAAAATTATCACATGCACTTGTTACTTTGCAGAATTCACATGCACTTGTCATTTTGTCAAAAGTTGTCACATGCACTTGTCACTTTGTCAAAAATGGTCACATGCACTTGTCACTTTGCAGAATTCACATGCACTTGTCACTTTATCACTTTGTCACATGCACTTGTCACTTTGCACCATGTAAATTATCACTTTGCAGTAGAAGACGTGTAGTGGATTATTGATAGTGGATAGCGTATGAGACATGTTTGTCATTATTGATAGTGGATAGTGGATGAAAAAGGCATGTGATAGTGGATTATTGATTGGTGGCACTTGTTTGTTATTTTTGATCACTATCTATATATATCTCCTCATATTCTCTTATCATCTCAATCATCTCAAAAGAAAAATTTCATTCCACTTCCCAAAATGTCTCACAATGAAAATCAATCACTAGATAATTATTCAAGTTTCGATCCTTTCTTTACTGCATTTGATGAATGGCAAGACCATGTTGCTCATCAAAATCGCCACGTAGATCGCATCGCCGAGGATCTGCTCTTAAACAATCTTAATTTGAACGAAGAAGATCCCACTCCTAGAGCCACAAGAAGGTATTGTGAAAGGCAACACGAGCTTGGTCATGAACGTTTGATGAACGACTATTTTGTTGACAACCCGACGTATCCTCCTGAGATCTTCCGACGTAGATTTCGCATGCGAAAATCAGTATTCCTCCGTATCGTGGAGGCTGTTACTGCCAGTGACGAATATTTTCAACAGAGGCCTAATGCCACTGGAAGACAAGGTCTTTCCCCATTACAAAAATGTACTGGAGCTATGAGAGTGTTGGCGTATGGGACATCGGCAGATACTGTTGATGAATACTTGCGAATGAGTGCAACTGTGACAAGACAATCTCTCATGAATTTCGTAGAAGACGTCATTTCTTGCTTCGGTGACGAGTACCTTAGAAAGCCTAATGAACAAGATTGGGCAAGACTACTCCATGTTGGAGAACAACGTGGATTCCCAAGCATGATAGGCAGTATTGACTGCATGCATTGGGAATGGAAAAATTGTCCCACTGCATGGGCGGGACAATATGGAGGGAGAAGTGGAAAACCAACAATCGTTTTGGAAGTTGTTGCATCATACGACTTATGGATATGACATGCTTTCTTTGGAACACCAGGTTCATTCAATGATATTAACGTACTCCACCGATCTCCAGTTTTTAATGATGTTTTGGAAGGTCGAGCACCAAAGGTTAGTTATGTCGTGAATGGTAAAGAGTACAATATGACATATTATCTAACTGATGGAATATATCCTTCATGGGCTGCATTTGTTAAGTCAATTACTTCTCCAGTAATCAGAAAACACAAGTTGTTTGCTCAACACCAAGAGGCGGTACGAAAAGATGTCAAGCGAGCATTTGGAGTTCTACAAGCTCGTTTTGCATTTCTTCGACGCCCCTGTCTTGTTTGGGACAAAAATCTGATGGCAAAAATTATGATGACTTGTATCATCATGCACAACATGATAGTTGAAGATGAATGAGAGACGTACCAAACTTATTATAATCCTACAAAATTTCTCATCGATGATCCCATAGGCGATGATCAAAATTTTCAATACTCTACTGAACGCATTGCAAGTCTATCTGCTTATATGACCAATAGGGAGCAACTTCGCAACAGAGAAGCTCACACCGCTCTAAAAAACGACTTGATTGAACATATATGGCAAAAATTCGGCACCGATAATTAAATATGCAATTTTCATCTTCTGCATTGTTGTTTTTTACTTATCAATTTGTAGCTTGATTTATGTAATAATAATTTTGTATTTCAATTCTATGAATTTTATTTTTGTTATTGAGATTGTAACTTATTTTAAGTTGGTCATATTTTTTTTTAATTACGAATTTGGAATATCATATAATTTAATATATTTCGTACATAATTCAAATAATAAAAAATTGATTATAAAATATATATATATGTAATTATTAAATCATTAAATTAATAATTGTTATAGGTTGGGTTGATATTATTGATAAAATGTGAAAATTGTAGAAGTTGAGTTGTGTTGTAGGTTGTGTATGTGGAGGAGAGAGAAATGAATATTTTATTAAGAAGTTGGGTTGTGGGAGTTTGTTGATAAACATAGTCCGGTGAAAATGGAAATGGGCAAAATGGTCATGGGCAGCCCATAATAGCTCTGCGTTTGACGAGGTTCAACGGTTCAAATAGTCTGAAAACCCCTCTAAATTCCCCCGAAAAAAATAAATTAAATACCAGCACACACACTCTCGCTCAGAAGACGGTGAATTAGACACCCTTCTTTATATCTTTCTCCTCAAGGTTTATTTGAAGTGAATCACTTGGAAAAACCCTAATCCGATTCTTCACATGTAAAACCCCTAATTTTGCCAATTTATCGTGAAAAATGACTAAAGTATACGGTACCGGAGTCTATGATTTCCGGCGCCACCGGGTAGCCGAGTACCCAGTTGCCGGGGATGCGCTGCCGGAAAAGCCGGCTGAGTCCATACCATTGTCCAATGTGCCTACCTCCATTACCCTGAGCGAGATTCAGAGAGACCGTCTGACTAAAATTGCGGCCGAAAATTGGGCGAAAACCGCGGATTCGGCCCCAAAGAAGCCCTTCAGCCCCGACCTCGTCAGTGAAATTTACTACACCGAGTTAACTGTTAAAGGCAATTGCTAAACTCTTTCCAATTTTTGCGGTGCTATTGCATTGCTGTTGTTTTGTATGATGATTAGTTGTTTCTGGGTTCTGTACGCTATAGGTGTTGGTCGGTTGCCCTTATGTTCGTGTTTAGTTTTTCTGATGGGAAATTGTGTTTCTTCAAGTAAAAGATGGGGGGGGGGGGGGGTGTTGTGTTTATGTTACATGAGTTTGCACCTTCCTGTTGTTGGCTAATATTGTTGCCTTTTCTAGTAAATCGTGTTACTTTGAAGATGTTGTGATGAATTCGAAAATTCTTATATTTAGAAGGGAAGAAAGAGTTGGTAGGTTCCTGCTTCTGTCATGAGATTAGTTTTGTGATAGCTAATGATGTATTGTCTTTCTTTATGTTTTGGTAGTCTAATTTAGAAATCACCACTTTAATTAATGAATGCGGATGCTAAATTATTGGATCTAGATTATGAACAATTTGATAAGTATCATGTATGTGAATCTGGTGGCACATTAGTTTTTCTAATTTAAATTTATTTTTGGATGCTACTTGTGGCTATTGCATATTATTAAACCTTTCAAAAAAGTATACATCAACATGTTTTGTTTTATTCATGCAGATTAGCCCATATTCACAAACTATTATGTTTTGAGTGCTTATTAACAATTTACAGTTCTTGCTGATTATAGGGGGAAGAAAGCCGGTGCCACTTCAGAGGGTAATGATATTAGAAGTGAGCCAATACTTGGAAAATTATCTTTGGCCAAACTTTAGTCCAGAGACTGCTTCTTTTGAGCATGTGATGTCGATGATACTCATGGTTAATGAGAAGGTACATTGATATTCCTGTATATTTTATTTTTCTAATTGATTATTAGTTGTCTTTTTGATTGCCACGTGACTGGCAAAAATGAGGGAATGAAATTCAGCCTGCAAAAATGATTGTCTTTCCCGACTTCATCTTGAAGCAAAAAGATGCTGAATAAATTTGCTGCTACCTATGCTTGAAATCTGTAGTTTGTTTACTACTTCTATGTTTTTGGAAGAGATGATATGACAGTGTGTTTAAGCATGTTCTGCCTGTCAAAGAGAATGCATAAACAAAAGACAAACATGGAATTTGATTTGGAAAATTGCAGAAGAGTAAGATGAAGGTGGCCCGCTGAACCACCACCTTTTTTCATTAAATTGTTAGTGGCATATTTCCTAAAATCAGGAAAGCTTAGCTAGTATGGCTCTAGGCTATTCGTGTTTGCATGATAGGGGTTATTTAGTGATTTTTATTTTGTAAATTTTAAGGAGTCTGATCTTGAAGGATATTTTTTAATTTCTGTTTTATTAAAGACTGTACTGTAAGTTTACATGGATTATATAAGCAAAAATCCAGATGCATCCATCACTTGGACTAGGATTATCTCCTTTTTCTTGAATCTGGATTGGGCTGGGACGCTGGGTCAGGGTGTACTGTAGAGTCTGGGGAGGTCATGCCCTTTGATGAAAATGGAAGGCTTTTCCCTATTCTAGAATGCCCTATGAAGAAGAGGAACTGCTTGAATTATTGGAAGAAGGGTGAGTGAACTTATATAAATGTAAATAGGAAATGCAATAAAGCAAGTGGGTTTGGGGGAGAAAGCTGGGAGGCTGTGGTGATTTTAGACATCATTTTCTCAAAGGATGATCTTAGAAATTCTATATTCTAGACAAACATCATAACTTTATAATTTTATGTGCCTAGCCATATGAATACCCCTCATTCGTCAGCCTATGCTGCTACCAAGGCTTACAGTGCAAAACGTGATACCTTCATTTTTTTTTTTTTTTTGGGGTTTTGATGGCTTTATATTTCCAGGGGGTGTTAGTTTCTGTTTTTTGATTGTCAGCAGTCACAAATGGTGTGTTAAGATTGATGATGAATGCAGATACTCTTTAGGCAGCATTCATGCTATTTGATGTGAGGGACTAAAGCATTCATGCTATTTGATGAGAGGGGATCTGTATTAATATGAGATTTCAATTGAAAATGTGTTTTAACCTTTTTGATCTTCATAGAAGATCACTGACAACATCATCTGGAATTTGCAGTTTCGAGAAAATGTGGCTGCTTGGATATGCTTTTATGACAGAAAGGATATGTTCAAAGCATTTCTTGAGAGGGTCCTTCGCCTGAAAGAGGTAGTTTTTCATTTATAAACATTTCAGGTCTGATGTCAACTAGAGTTCTTTTACCATAGTTTCTGCAATATATTTTACTTTAACCCTACGTTAAATGCGCAGCTGGAAGAGTATTATGAATCAATGCTCATCGTGATCTAAATAATGTACTATTGATCTGCTTAGTTGGGGTCCCGGGGACACCTCATCCCTGCGCAACTTCTTTTATTAATAATTTTTTTTTACCTATCAAAAATAAAAAATAAAACTGTGGACTGGTTGTGAAAATACGAAGAATTCACTTACAAACAATATAATGTTCATGTGTTATGTTTATTTGATTATGAAGAGCTGTAAAGTCTTGTTCTTCAAGTTATGATACTCTCCTAATAATCAATATTGATGGCAAGGATTCTAAGAGGGTAGAATTAGAAGATCTTGAATAAAACTTGCCAAATGCCAGCTCATGGATCATGTTTTTGAATTTTTTTTTGATAAATTCTTTTATTTTTTTAATTAATATTCAATTTTAAATTCTTTGCTAGAAGAGAAAACAAGTTGGGTTTTTTTTGTGATTAGGAAAAGAAAAGGAAAAATCATGATAGATAACATGTTCAACCCAAATTTTAGAAACTACTCTGCAATTTTAACAGTCCTGAATGTAGCAGACTTAATCATGTATGGGTGCTAAAGAATAAAGATTGGTTGCAGACCAAATTAACTGTGAAGAAAACTGCTTGCTCCAGAAATTAAGGTTATAGTTTGTAGTTTTTCAAATTCTGTAAGAATATCATTGGAAAATGTACTTTTTTCTTTTGAACCAGGAAAATGTACTTTCTATAGTAGTGGGATTGGGGATACATGAAGTATGGAAATGTGTTATGATGAATTATTTATTGACTAATAAGGATGTCATGTATATTCCCCTTAATGGTGGAACATGAAGATCTTTAGTATATCATTAGTGCCTATTTCCAGCTGGATGCTTTAGTTCTTGTATTGAACCTGAACTAGTTATACTTACAGAGAAATTTGAAACTTCTTGTGGTGGCTGAAGTGACTCAATCTTGATCGGTGTTTAAATGGTTTTGGATTCTGTTGTTTTCTAGTGGTTCCTGTTCCTTTTTTTGTTGGTGCGCCTGAGATAGTATTTTGTAATAAATTGTTTTTTTTTTTTTTCAGCCTGGATGAACTTGTAATTTTTTCCTTATCATATTAAATTGTCATGAAGTTCAACATGCATCAGTAGTGAAGCCGTGACTGTCATTAGTAGGCTTTCGTATGTTAGTCTGCAGGCACATTAATTCACAATTCGCATGCAAGTGTCCCAATATCTCTCCATCTTGTTTCTCTCGAAAAAAATTAATCTATCTTGCCATTGGCTGGTTTATGGTTAACATATATGCTTTTTTGGCAGGGAAGAAGTCTAACTATTGCAGAAAAGACGAACTATCTGCTTTTCATGATCAATGCCTTTCAGGTACTACACTGTGCTAGTGCCTAATTTATACACTTTGATGTTTTCAAAATGTTACTTTCTTTCAGCATTAGTGATGCCATTCTCCTTCCTGTTATCCTCTGAGGTGGGGTCTGAACTAATATATCAAATTCTCTTTGTAACACAATAGTCTCAAATCATTTATAATTGGCATTTCTCTGTGGAGTCTAAACTAATATGTTCTATTTGTAATGCAATATTCTCGATTTGCATTTCTCTAATTTAGTACCAGCTACAGAATTGACCTTGAATCTTTTTTTTCTTCCTTTTCAAATAACATATAATCATATATTACTACTCAAAATTCATGCATATGTTACCATCCTGTGCATTTTGTGATTAATATGCTGTCAAATCCGAAAAGATCTTTGAGGAACACATTGCAAACGCACCGGTTAAAATATTAGTCAGAAGCACTTGCTCTCACGAGGTAGCCATAGCTTCAGTAGCTTTTCAATCAACTGGGATCCACTCATCTACTTGTTACGTGAAATGAAACCTTGAATTTGCATTGGGTGTCTTTTGTCCTCTCCCATTGGGGATGATGGGGTTAGAGCACACACCGTATACTTTTAGACTCCCCCCTTTTAGTAGACAATGTGCTGCTAATATGTCTACTGCACCAACAATGTAGAGTGATTAATAGTCATCTCCTCGCCTTATACATGCATCTCTTTGATTGCAGTTGTTCTTGATAATGGGTGTTTCACTGCTTGTAAGATTAGCTCGAATATGATGTTTACCTCTTTCTTTTAACTTTGATAGAGCTTGGAAGATGAGATAGTGAGTGAAAGGATTATGAGATTAGCAAGCCTAGAGTGTTGGCATAGCCTATCATATGGCCGGTTTCAGGTATGCTTCATAACTTTACCGATTTACTTGAAAGTTTCTTGAGTTTTTCTTTTCTTCGTTGTAAAATCCTTGCTCTGCTATACTACCTTTGGCATATTAAAATCTTTTTTCTCTTTTTTATTTTTTGGTCCATTGCCTTCTGAAATCTGGCTTTTTTTGTCATCTTGACCATAGATGGAACTTTGTCTCAATGAAAATCTTATCAAAAAATGGAGAAGAATTGCAAAGCGAGCTAAGGATGCAACTAAACGAGGTGAAACTTATGATCCCACTACCATGGTGGAAGCAAACTTTTTGCGAAGTCTCATTGAGGAGTTCCTGGAGGTATGAATGAGCAAATTTGGGTCTTTTGTAAATTTCTGTTGACTACTCCAACTCTAAGCATTCTAATGTCTTGTACTTTATATATACTAGGTTCTTGATTGTGAGGTTTTTTCTTTGAAACCCAAAGAAGATGGAAATAATGGTCAAGTTGATCATGGATCTGAAGACGTGAATGATGCCTGTGTTCTGTTTTGTGAAAGGTTTATGGAATTCCTGATTGATCTCTTGAGCCAACTGCCAACAAGGAGGTATATTTATCAATAGTTATATGCCAATTCCCATTCTAGTACCCAATAAAGTGTGATTGATCTTCTTAACTGAATTCCAACTATTATAGTCTCCACTTGGATCGTGGGCTGAAACTAACTTTTCTGACGTTTCTTGTATTTTTAGTCATTGGCTTGTGCTGCTGCTACTTTCATTTGTTTT
The DNA here is from genome assembly GCA_954870855.1 of Scutellaria minor. Lineage (NCBI taxonomy): Eukaryota > Viridiplantae > Streptophyta > Magnoliopsida > Lamiales > Lamiaceae > Scutellaria > Scutellaria minor. The sequence goes on along the minus strand of OX940738.1, from coordinate 11,032,905 downwards.
TATTGGGACTCTTTTGAGAGTCTGAGACTAGTGCTTTCATTTTTTTAGTCCTGCCTTTTTCATCCATCTCCTGCAAAATTCAAGCAAACCTGTAATGTACTTGAGCTAAAAAATAGCCTAAGTCTTGTTTAACTAATTTAGCTCTATGTTTATTGGTCCGTTAGAATCTCTTGCACCAGAGAGCTTTACTAGATTGGAAATCTTCTCTAATGAAGACTTCTATTGTCCATTGATTGCTTTTGGTCATTGAGCTATGCATTTTTCTGTGGGTAACATATACCTAGTTCTTTTTTATAGAGTGAATTCCAGAATGTTACAGATGTTTTGGTAGCATTCATGAACATAGTTGTTAGAAGAGGCACACCTGAGGCGTTGAGGGTGCATGCTGTAGCGCTTCGACAAGCAAGAGGCCCGTGTTCATGGGGTGCGAGCTTTTCAACACCTCAAGTGCATCCTTGTTCCCAGGCCACCCTCCAACCCCAAACACATTATTACTATCCATTTAAAATTTTAAAGACTTCTTTTTCTTGCGGATAACATATGAATGGTCAGAACTTCATTTTGAGAGGAACAAATACCTGTTTTTCATTCTTTTCTTACATTTAATAATGTTCCAACAATTTAAAAGTATCAATTTTTGCAAAGTATATGCACATTTAATTTTTTTAGATTTTTTTCATTTTCTTTGGATTTTTGTGCCTCATGATGGAGAGGCACGTGCCTCCTGCCTTGGGCGCCAGGATCACATCTGTGCCTCTAACAACTATGTTCACGAATATCATTTATCAATGCTGATTATCCTTACTGGTTCTTACTATTTTTCCTACCACAGATTGGTTCGGCCTCTTGTTGCTGATGTTGCTGTTGTCTCCAAATGTCACTTAAGTGCTCTGTATAGGCATGAAAAGGGGAAGCTTTTTGCACAGTTGGTCGACTTGCTTCAGTACTATGAAGGTTTTGAGATTGATGATCATCAAGGTAGACAAATGACTGATGATGAGGTGCTTCAAGCACATTATAGGCGCCTCCAGGCTTTTCAACTTCTTGCATTTAAAAAGATTCCAAAGGTGTGCTGATGGACTTCATAGTGCTGTTACACTGAGTAGAAATCTTTATTTTTACTTTCAATTAGGGAATATAGATCTTAAAACCCTTCTGTTTTCTCTTTGTAGTTGCGAGAAGTTGCATTGGCTAACATCGGTGCAATTAACAGGCGTGCTGATCTGTCCAAAAAACTTTCAGTACTTTCTCCTGAAGAGTTGAGAGATTTAGTATGTTCTAAGGTCAGTACTTTCTCCTGAAGAGTTGAGAGATTTAGTATGTTCTATGCTCCCTTCCAAAAAGACTCATGTTTCAAAAACCTTTTTGGTCTGAAAAAACAATCCTGTTTGGAAAGTCAAGTTTCTTTAATTGCAATTTCTATGATACCTTTATAAAAAAACATGTGATAGTTGTAATAAACTTTGAATGATGGATTTAATGAACAAATTTCGGGGTATAACTAAGACTTGATAACTTACCTTTGGAAGAGTAGGGCATGAAGAATTTGGTATTCTGCCATGAATTTTCTTGGGGCATTGCAGGGGAAAGTTTCCCAAATAATGAATGACAGGCTGAAACTATTTTTTTTTTAAACATGTAAAACTTCAGTACTCATGTAATTACGCTCAGATGACACTTGTTGTTGGTTAAGGGCATGTACTAAGTAAACTTGAAAGATTTTGACCTACATGGGGTTGTCTATGATGCTAATGTAAATAGTAATAAAAGGAGCTCTCCTAGGCAATGCTTTCTAGATTAAATCAGTGGTAACAATTTAGCCAAAAAAAAAAAAAGAGGTACTAATTTATTTTTTAAATTTTATTTTGAGGGAATTGATTCTCTTTAATAATAATCGTGTATTTGTTTGTAATTCAAGAAAATTTGAAATGAAATTTAATTGTCATATCATGTTTGACTACAGACCAGCTCCCTGGTTGTCTCAGTCAGAAGGTCATGTTTTACTGTCTCTGAGTAGAACGGTTGTCATGGTTGCTATACTTATACAATGAGTTCCCTGACTGCTTTTAAAAGTACCCCTTAACTTCAACATCTATGGTGGAATAATGTAGGTTTTAACCTAAATGATGAATGTATGATAGAGAAAAAAACTATTAAAGCCATGGATTTAGTGTGATTACAATTATATGTACATTTTAGATGACTAGTGGTTAGCTGTTAGCAGACTTGTTAGAGGCGAGGGGTGATAGGCTTAGCGCCTTTGAAAGGGAGAGGCAGGCGCGGTTGAAAGGCGGGTGCCTCCTGCGCCTCTTCTCGTCGCCGGAGAGGCGTGCCTTTCACACGTTGCAGTTTTTTATTTAAAGTATTTTATATTTCTTTTTCTTTTTAAACTTTTGGTATATATTTAACCCTTCTAGGTTTTTGAGAACTTAAATATTACAACTTGGGCTTTTAGAGAACTAGGGTTTATACTTGTACTCTTCAACTTCCAACCACCCACCCAACAACCGCCGCTGCCGGACCCCCCCACTGCGGCTGTCTCCGGACGCCGGTGCGGCCGCCGGACATGATTTTTAGTTGATGTTTAATGTGTTTTACCTGTTATTTATTAGCTTTGTTTTAAATTATGTGATTTATATTTTTTATAGATTTTTAGTATTTTATGCGCCTCTGTTCAAGAGGCGCGTGCCTCGGGCGCTACGGCAGCCTTTGCGCCTCTCGCCTCAAAAAACATGGCTGTTGGCTTGTTTTGCATGTAGGTTGCTTAATTTATATGGCTGCACATGGAATAAGTAGTTGTATAATGGATTTATTTATATTCAACGTCTTCATCTTTTTTTGAGCATATCATTTCTTTTATATCAATAGTTTTGAGTGTATCATTGCATTTTATATCAATAGTAATTGGTCCTCCCTATCAATTAACTAGATACAAGCTAGCATGGATGGTCACATACAAATAGACATAGAAGGGACAAAAGGCTGCAACCTCAATTGTAATGACCGGACAGAAGACAAAAGAAACTGAGGAATGACGGATAAATTAATTTCCTCTTCCCTATTCTAACCTAGCTCAACTGTAGTTAAAAAAGCCTTCTAAGTTTATTTCTCTGTCTTTTGCTACATGGCTGCTTTCAGCTAACTCTCTCAAGGGCCATCTCTAAATTCAAATGAAGGTTGTGTAAACTGTGCTACTTTTTACAAATTATAAGCAGGATAATAAATTGATTAGTATGAAAGAGTGATTCAATGGGGACTCTGTCAAACAAACACATTTAGCTCAACACTCATGTGGGTCTCAATTGGACTTAGAGGAACACACTAATAGAGTATGTTTTCATGATTTTCTTTAAGGAACTATGAAGAAGATGAATTCTGGTTTTCTGGACATTCTGTCTTTAGTTGGTGTCTGTGCACATCACATTTGTCTTTTGTGATACTACTGAATTGTTGTAGAAGCTCCACCCTCTGACCTATTGTTCATTTGTTCCTTTGTTCATTTAATAATTTTAAGTTTAATTTTTATTTTGTGGAAACTGCAGCTCAAACTGGTGTCAAAGGATGATCCATGGTCAGGAAGAGTTGACTTTCTAATAGAAGTAATGGTTTCATTCTTTGAGAAACAACAGTCACAGAAAGAAGCAATCAATGCTCTGCCACTATATCCCAATGAGCAAATCATGTGGGATGAAAGCCTTGTACCGAGCATCAACTACTCTGGGGAAGGGTGTCTGGCACTTCCAAAGCTTAATTTGCAATTCCTAACACTTCATGATTACCTTCTTAGAAATTTCAATCTTTTCCGCCTTGAATCAACGTATGAAATTCGTGAGGATATCCAAGAAGCTGTGCCTCATCTTCTTGCTTATGTCAACAATGAAGGAGGTACTGCTTTTCGTGGTTGGTCAAGAATGGGTGTACCAATTAAACAGTTTAGGATTTCAGAGGTTAAGCAACCAAATATTGGTGAAGTAAAGCCGTCTGCGGTTACAGCTGAAGTTACTTTTAGCATTTCTAGCTATAAAGCACAAATCAGATCTGAGTGGAATGCCCTTAAGGAGCATGATGTCCTATTTTTGCTCTCAATACGCCCTTCATTTGAGCCACTTAGTGCAGAAGAAGCAGAAAAGGCAACTGTTCCCCAGAAGCTTGGTCTTCAATATGTGCGGGGGTGTGAGATTATTGAAATACGTGATGAGGAGGGAACTCTCATGAATGATTTTACAGGGAGAATCAAGCGTGATGAGTGGAAGCCTCCTAAAGGAGAACTGAGGACGGTGACTGTTGCACTGGATACAGCACAATATCATATGGATGTTTGTGATATTGCAGAGAAGGGTGCAGGGGATGTATATGGCACATTCAACATATTGATGAGGCGGAAGCCTAAAGAGAACAACTTCAAAGCAATTTTGGAGTCTATAAGGGATCTAATGAATGAAACTTGTATTGTTCCTGATTGGTTACATGACATATTTTTGGGTTATGGAGATCCATCTGCTGCGCAATGGACCAATATGCCCGATCTCCTTGAAAAAGTTGATTTCAAAGACACTTTGCTTGATGTTGCCCATGTCAAAGATAGCTTTCCGAACTATCAGGTTTTCATCATTTGTTACATGTCTCTTTGTAATCTGTTTTATTATAACAATAAACCTTATGTTGCATTACAATCTTACTATTTTGTGTTCTTTAACTTCCTTTTGTGCAGGTTCGTTTCATAAATTCAGATGGCACGGAGAACTTGCAACCATGTTCTCCTTTTCGTATCAAGTTTCCCACAAATCGTGAAGGCAAGGTCATTACTCTGCCTGGCAATGAGACATCCACAAGATCTTCGGAAGATGCAAGTAACAAGGAAGATGATCATTCTGATAAAGTGGAGCTTTTGGTTGAGTCTTATATCCCTCCTGATCCAGGGCCATACCCCCAAGATCAACCAAAGCAGAACTCTGTTAGATTCACTCCTACTCAGGTGCTCATTTTTTAGAATGTTGGTTTAAGTAATTTTTTATATAGCACTTTTATGCTTTGACTGATGATTCAATTCTGGGTTTTTGTTTAACTTTGTGCTTGATGTTTATTGTTATGTAAGGTTTAATCTTCAGACAAGCCCACACCAATGCAGAAGAATGTTATGAACTCTTTTTTCATTGTTTATGTTAATCAGACAATTACTGTTAGTGCATGCGAATACTTTTGGGCAAGAATCGATTTCCCCACATTCTTTGTTTCAACCCTTTGTATATCCTTTTTTATTTTATTTTGACCGGGATACTCATTTCCCCTATTTACTTTTCTGGTTCATTCCTTTTCTCCAGTGTCATGATTGGTTCTTGATTTCGAAATACAGTCATGAAGGTCCATGATAGTATTTGTCTATTATGATTTCTATTTGCTCTGGAAAATATTCTGCTGCTGGCCAGGACTGGTATGTTCAAGAATAATTGTGAAAGGTTTTTGAAGAACATGTGTCGTCCTCTCCGCGCATGATAAATATTTTTCTCATGCTTAAGGTGGCTGATATGTATTTTCCTGTCCATTGAGTTTTAGATAAAAATGCTAGATTGTTTATGGGATTGTCTGGTTGGTGTGGTCTGAAGTTGGATTAGCAGAAATAGGACTTGTTTCTCAGAGTTGATTGCTGGCCTACTCTACTAAATGTGAACTTCTGATAGTCTCAATGGAATTTACAAATTTTTGATTAATGTTCAGGAGTCCTAGACTAATATAGTGGTGAGATAGTTTGGGTTGCTGCAAAATATGTAATTTTTTTTTTTTCAAAATTCTTAATGTGATTCATATGTTTAAGGTTTATGGTTCCTTCCAACTGTTTTACAAATGTTACGGTAACCTCCATGGCTCTGTTGAAAAAGTTCAATTTACTTTACTGACCTTAATACTTTGTCTCCTGCTCTTTTGTAATGCACTAGTTCGCTTCATATCTGTTTATTGTTTTCTGAACTCATCAGAAAAAAGGTTCATTCCACGCCTTTTTTTTTTCCGCATATTTATTACATCTTTTACTTTATAAAATTGCATTTTGTTGAAATTTCGTTTGCTTCTTTTTTTGTGTTATTATGCAGGTAGGAGCTATAATTTCAGGTATTCAGCCTGGCTTAACTATGGTGGTCGGTCCACCTGGTACAGGAAAGACCGATACAGCTGTGCAAATCTTGAATGTCCTTTACCACAATTGCCCTTCTCAGCGAACTTTGATAATTACTCATTCAAATCAAGCTCTAAATGATCTTTTTGAAAAGATAATGGAGGTAAGATATTATGTGCAACATTTCTTAGTAGTGCAGATGCCAGTTAGATTGTCTCCTAGTTTTTCATTTTTTTATCTCTTGAGTGGCACTCTTATTATGTTCATGACTTCAGAGGGATGTGCCGGCTCGATATCTACTTCGACTTGGTCAAGGTGAGCAAGAATTAGCTACTGACCTTGACTTTAGCCGCCAAGGCCGTGTGAATGCCATGCTTGTACGGCGGTTGGAACTCCTTGGGGAAGTGGAACGGCTTGCAAGGTCTCTGCAACTACCTGAGGATGTAGCTTATACTTGTGAAACTGCTGGTTATTTCTGGTTGCTTCATGTGTACTCACGCTGGGAACTTTTTTTAGCTGCTTGTGCTGAGAACGAAGATAAACCGACATGTGTCCAGGACCGTTTTCCTTTTAAGGAGTTCTTTTCTAATACTCCAAAGCCAATTTTCACAGGCGAATCCTTTGAAAAAGACATGCGTGCTGCTAAGGGCTGCTTCAGGCACCTGAGAACTATGTTTCAGGAGCTTGAAGAGTGTAGAGCATTTGAGTTGCTCAAGTCAACAGTTGATAGATCAAATTACCTTATGACTAAACAAGCAAAAATAGTAGCTATGACTTGTACCCATGCAGCTCTTAAAAGGAAAGATTTTTTGCATTTGGGCTTTAAGTATGACAACTTGTTAATGGAGGAAAGTGCTCAAATTTTGGAGATTGAGACTTTCATCCCAATGTTGCTCCAGAGGCAGGAAGATGGTTATGCTCGTCTTAAACGTTGTATATTGATTGGCGACCATCACCAACTGCCTCCTGTTGTGAAAAATATGGCTTTTCAGAAGTATAGCCATATGGATCAAAGTCTTTTCACAAGATTTGTGCGTCTGGGAATTCCCTATATTGAGCTCAATGCCCAAGGAAGAGCTAGGCCTAGTTTGGCTAAACTTTACAATTGGAGATATAAAGACCTTGGTGATCTTCCATATGTGAGGGAGAATGATATCTTCCTTAGAGCAAATGCTGGATTCGCTTATGATTATCAGTTGGTCGATGTTCCTGATTACCATGGGAGAGGTGAGTCTGCTCCATCTCCCTGGTTCTATCAAAATGAAGGAGAGGCTGAGTATATTGTCAGTGTCTATATCTACATGCGTTTGCTTGGGTATCCGGCCAACAAGATATCCATACTAACAACATACAATGGTCAGAAGCTTTTGATTCGTGATGTTATTAATCGAAGATGCGTCCCATATGACTTCATTGGTCCACCCCATAAGGTAACTTAAGCTCTTATCTTTGTTCACTACTTGCAATTGCTGAAATAATTACATTATGCAAATTGTTGATGCTTGGTTGTAGGTCAGATGAATAATAACTAAGTTGTTAGATGGTACTCTTTTCTTCAAATTTCCTATGCACTTGCATTCCTATTTGACAATTAGCAATGTAGTAAATGGGAGATTACAAAATAAAACAAAATCGAGGAATGGCCTCTTGTTGGGTATTATCATTGTAGTGTAGGTTTGACTTGAATATAAACATTGGTTATAGTTTTACCTTTTGCCCCCTCCCCCCCCCCCCCCCAGGGCACACACAGTTGCAATGTATTATGATGTGACATTTTACTAGTCAATTTGTAATAATGACTCTAGGCAGTGGGTAAATTGATCGTCCTTAAACATTTGTATCTGATAACTTCAGAGTTAGATCCTCTTGATATGGGATAGTGTTAGGTCAGAACTTTTGGGCGTGTAAATTGAGACATTCTAATAGTTCTCAGTAGTATTGCTCCTGCAAACTTCTGACCCGGTTAATGGGCTACAGAACATTAAGATTGGAACTATGCATTTCACTTATATTGGATTCAAGTCTGTTCTAGAAGATATCTGAGGTCAGATGCTTGTTCTCTATAGAAGGCTAATCTGCAAGAGCCTTAATGAAACATTGACACTTATCTAGAGTTGCTTTGAAAGATTTACCTTTTTGCAGACTGCAATAAATAATAAAGGATGTGAATGCTCCCTGCCTTATATTAGACTCATAGTTTAACTCTTATTGTAGTTTGCATGTTCATTACTTGATTTCATGATTTTGAATGTAGGTAGCAACTGTTGACAAGTTTCAAGGACAACAAAATGATTTCGTCTTATTATCTCTTGTCCGTACTCGCTTTGTGGGTCACCTTCGTGATGTAAGAAGATTGGTTGTGGCAATGTCTCGTGCTAGATTGGGGATGTATGTTTTCTGTCGGCGTTCTCTTTTTGAACAATGCTATGAACTACAACCCACTTTTCAACTTCTGCTTCAGAGGCCTGATCATCTTGCTCTGAATTTGCATGAGAACACGTCATTTACAGATCGTCATGTTGAAGACACAGGACCCGTCCAACTTATTAGCGGAATTGAAGAAATGGCTAACATAGTGAATTACAGGATGCACCTAGTGTACCAGGTACTTGCATAAATGTGCCGTCTTATTTTTCTAATTATGATTCTTCTGCACTCTCAAATGGCTTAATTATCTAGTCTTTGTGCAATGCCATTGTTTGTTAGTGTTTAATATCTCAGTTAGGACCTTTGTTCTGAACTCTCATATTCATACCTAGTCCATAATAATTTTACTAAAAGATTTATTAGAGTATATCATTGTGGCAATATTTAAAGCTCTTAAATTAGAATATCTCTGAAGAATTAATAAGGCCGTGGAGTTTATGCTGATTTACTGTACCGATTCTTATTAATAATCTATTTTAAAGTTGTCGATAATTTGTTAGTTGTTGGTTTGCGCTTGATTGATCTATCTAGGCAATTATTCAGTTTCAATTCAACTCAATTGCATTTTATAGTCTGTTCATGTTGAGTGGCCCGATTCATGATCCCCCCTTTTCTCCTTTTCTGCTTTTTTAATCCATAATTGATTCTGATCAGCGGAATTTCAAAATTAAGAAACTGATCATCTCTCTGTTTCTTTTATGGATGCACCAGGCACGGGTAATGAGTCATCAGATGACTGAATATTCAGCTTATCCTGAACATTTCTCCACGGAGACTGATAACTCCGAAGAAAATGGCATGGCAAATGCAGAGGCCTCTGTTGGTGCCATGGATATTGATACGCATGCCTCAGCAAATGGTGATGGCAACGATATGCTACCTGATAATGGCAACGATATGCTTCCTGATAATGGCAACAATATGCTACCCGATGATGGCAAGTCAAATGATAAGGCACCTGTAGATGCTCCTGTGGACGTGGATGGAGACGTGTAGCCTCATAATGACACCAAGGTAGAAACTATTGCTCTATTGTTATGAGACCATAAAAGGTGGCGTTTGGAACCACCATTGAAATGGTGAGAGCAATATGAAACACACTAGGAATATCGTTCCAAGCTTCCTTTTGCTGCTTTTAGCAGAAAATCATGCTAATGATGAACTCAGAACCTAGGCTCGTTAGATTATTGTACCGATATACAATAGAAGATAATATTAGTGCAACCGAGCTCAAAGAGCCATTATTACTTACCATTTGTACCATATAGGCTCGGATAATTTTGATATGAGATCAAAGGCCATAGAATTGTTTGTATTGCTTAATGACTTGGGAGCTAGAATTCTCGAGTTAAATTATGCATCTGATCGATGATCCACGTGCGTTTCATGGTATAGCCACTTTGGCTTGGTGCATTTTCTATTTGAAGTTGTGATTTTGTTTGTTTGAAGGCGTTGGAAACATTTGTGTGACTTGATTTCATGATGGGTGGAAAGGGTAGTGGACCTTTGAACCATATTTAGCTTGTGGCAAAATGTCACACCTTTTGCTTTCACTTCTTAAACTTATGAGTTTTTATTTGTACTCTATTTTGAAGAAAATAATTGGAATATCTATGATCAAAGTATACTGGACGTGTAACCCAATTATAGGGTTTAACACTGCATTTTAAATCCAACATAATGAAATAACTATGAAAGCAAATCCCTCCTCTCATAGCGGGAGGTAAATGAAATTAGTGGTTGCATGCTTGATGAAGAATATTCATGATTATTTATCGATTGTGTTTCTTATTATTATTTTATCAATATTTTAATAAGAGTACATTCCTTCATTAATTAAAAAGAAAATAAGATGTGATTACTTTTTTAGTTATTTTAAATAGGATGTGTTGAGGAATAGATGGGGTTATATAGTTCCAACCAACTCCAATCTACCATATTCCAAGTTCAATTTTCTTGGTCAACCACCACAATCATCCAAATTTTTTCCATTTAGTTATTATTTTCCCAAAATTAGTCATATCTTAATAGATTGAATATATCATTGAAATGAAAAATATTCAAATAAATTTATTTATTTTTACGAAGTGTTATACTTACGCATAATTGAACGATATTGCATATTTAATTATTCCACTCTAGTCTAATTTCCTCACACATTTGTTGATGAATGATAAGTTGGTCGGAGGTCATTTGTCTTGTGTTCCTCATAAGAATTTTGTATTGCTTCAAACGATTTTTTTTGTTGTCAACTTCCAGGTCTTGTTTTTTCAAAGTGTTAATCTTGATTGATTCAGCCGTCGTCTTTTTGCACAACAGTATTAAGTCATCAATGGCAAATGTTGTCTTTCTGTTCTTTTTTGGACGAGCTTCCTCTATTTTCATGTCTAAATTGATATGTGTATCTTGATTGCATGTCACGTTACTTGCTTCTTCACGTCAATAAATTGGCCGGAGGACTGTGGAGTAAACATTGGTTAATCTGAAAATAAAATGGTTTACTTGTAATAGAATAAAACCAGGAAATAGAATTATCAATATACTTTAATGCCAAATCAAGAATTGCAAATTCACTTACACAGCAGTCCAAGCATACCCATAGAGTAAGACAAGTGTAATTTTATTATGAAAATAACAAGGGCGAACACACACTTTAACAAACTTTACCTCAATCAGATTTACAAACACTGATGATTCCAAGAAGAAATCAAATAATATTACCTCAATCAGAATTGGTAAAACTCCAGTACACTATAATCAAAATTCAAGAGCTGCGTCTGAAGAATAAGAGATGATGTCCTAAACTGAAATTTTCGATTCATTTAAATAAATAAAAAAAAAAACTTATCTCTGATTTCATGCAGAAAATGAAAAATATGCCTTCATTTTTTACCTTAAACAATGGACTAGGCTTGGTCAACAGCTTTCAAGAACTTGGATTTATCGATCAGCAGATTCACACACAGTAAAGCATTGAGTAAAAAATGGGAGATATTTTTTTCTCAAATATGTAGTGAGGGTATTTATTTACTCAACAAGTTACATCTGAGCGGCAAAAATCCCGCCAAAACTTTTCAAAATTGGCAAATGACATTTTAATTGGGTATGGTGTATAAATGGGATGATAAGTTTTTTGCGGGAAACTAATCTCGATGAGTATTAAAGTTATGAGATGAGGATTGTCCGATCTAGTCGGGGAGTTGAAATTGTGCTGTTTAGAAATTGTGGGCATGGTATTTATGCCACCATCCAATCCCTGACCTCGAAGTTGACCTCATTTTATATATAAAATCATTCCTCATTCTCCAATTCTCTAAATATTATATTTATTACCTGTATAAATGTAGATGTTTTTTATAAAATATGGATTGCCGAATATATTTTTATTAAAGATGATTATTTAAGATTATAATAGTAATTTAAGTTTTCATATTTAAATAATTTTATATTAAAATGCTAGCTAATTTAAAATTTTATAGAATTCTATTATAATTAAAACTCTAATATAAAAATGTTATATATAAAGTATTTGTATTATTATTTCTTTCCTTAATTTGAGTTTTCTCCACATGCAACACACGTGATCTAAAACTCGTATATTTATATGTATAAACAATAATTAATAAATTTATTCCAATAAATTCTTATGTGAAGTTAGTGGAATATGGTCATCAAACAGGTCAAACCTCATCCAAACTCATATGACCTAAGATAACCTTCACAACTGTGATAAAATTGGTATCACAATCCAAATTCAAAACCATTAATATAACAAAATACCTAACACAACAACTTCATATTAGTACAAGAATATCCATAGCTTGATCATCACATTCATACAAAACACTAATATTTAACTTATATACAAAACATTCATGCTCTAGTCCCCAAAAGAGCATCCACAAAAACGAGCGTCGAAAACCACCAAACCCCAACGATCTTAGCTCACAACGAACGGCCCGCCAATTTCATCTTCACAAATTCAACCCTAGCATCATCGGGTAAGCTAAAGAATAGTTCCAGATCTCCATCGTCGTTAACAAGAAGCCTACAAACCGAAACCTTGTCTTCGAGTGTCAGACCGGCAATCTTGTCAACCTCCCCAAACACTTTCTCTCTGGCATTTGAGTTGTCGTTCTCAAACCTGATTACCTTAGAAATTTCATCCATTCTTGCATCACTGCTTCGAAAGAAGCTGGTGAGGCGTTCATAAACGCGATCAACTCCATCACTAGACTCTCTCTTTCGTTTTCTTCCTTCAGTCTTGTTGTTCGGTGCACTGATTCTAGGCTGGCATACAGAGCTTGTGCTCGTCTCGGAATCATCATCCGATTCATTGGTCCAGTGACGGAGCTGGGGGGGACTGGCGGCGGCCGCCGCCCCCCTCAAATTTTCTGACCGAACTACGTATATATACGTATACAATGTAATTGTAGTTAAACATATGGATTTCGCCCCCCTCGAATTTCAAAATTTTGATAAATATCCCAAAAAAAAATATTTCGCCCCCCTCGTTACCAAATCCTGGCTCCGTCCCTGCATTGGTCATCGTCTCAGATTGTTCAGAAGAATCAGAACTATCGGTATCCATCGCACGACGACGCTGAATATACCACGCAGCAAAGCTGAGAATTACAACATTTTGAAGCATGATTTCTTGAATGAGCAGAACTACTTTAGCTATTACCCTTACAATTTCAATTTCATCCATCTAACCTACACAATGTTTAAACAGGAAATTAATTTCTAATAAGATATGTTTTACCTCAATCAGATATACATACACTGATGAATACGAAGTAGTATATATTTCTCACAAATCAACACACCAAGTTGCAATAAGTGTTGACAACAGATCAGATAATAAGTGCATCAAGAAATCAAATATTACCCCAATCAGATTTGGTAAAATCCAAAAAACACTTATATTCACAAGTGAAGAGCTGTATCGAAGAAGAATAAGAGATGATATCCTAAAACTGAAACTTTCAATCCATTTTGAAGAAAATAAACATTCTTAGCTCTGATTTCATGCAGAATTGAGAAAAAAATGTTTTGGTTTTTACCTTAAACAATGGATTTGGCTTCGTGGAGAACTTTCTAGAACTTGGATTTATCGATCAGAATTTATGTGGAAGAGTAGTATTTGACTATTTGTATTTGTAGTGAGGGAGTAGGGTTTTTACTATTTACTTACAAATTACATTCAAAAATCCCGCCCAAGCTTTTCAATTTTACCATATGAGAGAGTTGCTGTAACTGTGTAAGTGCTCTGTAGTCTGTAAGTACATTTTTTTGTTAAAATAAGGTATTTTCTATGGTAATTTTAATAAAAAAGCTCATAAAATCTTACGGTGAGACTGAAGTTTTATATGGTATCATGTGATACCGATATTAATCATATTGAATGGATTGATTCATTTTTACTTATCTATATGAATTTTGTCTTGTTGGAAATTGGTTAGGAAAAGTTGGATTGACCAATCTTTGATCAATTTTTTCATGGTGTTTCGTTTGTTAAAACGAAAGTAAGTTGTAAATTTGAAATCTACGTGTTTCGAGTAGATAAATTTAGAGTTATTTATTTTCTCAAATCCAATTTCGGATGAATGAGAAATTAATGATTAAAGTTTGCAACTTAAATTGAAAATGTGTGAATGTTTGAAGATGTGTGAAGTTGTAAAAATGTGTGAGTTTGAATTGAATTGATGCAACCCAAATTAAATGGATGCATCTAATCCGAAACATTGTGAGACACACTATTTTATTCCAAAAAGTGTAATTATGGAAAGACTTCAACTCAAACCAAAAAATGTTTAATTATGAAAAGACATTATTTCAAATTAAAAGGTGTCTCTTATAAAAAGAGACCATACCTCTTCAACTTCTATAAATAAACCACACATTCAATCATTTCATTAACTCCACTACAATTTGCAATATTAGCAATCTAGCAATTGTAGTTATCTCATCTTCTTGTCTTAAAAAGTTCCAAATATCGTTTTCGTTCGCCGAAAAACTTTTGGATTGTTGTGTTGCGTGATCCTTAAGTTAGTAAGTCGTTGTATTTTGGGAACGTTTGTCATAGACCATAAAGCACTGAATACGGGGTAATTTCGTCTTACGGAGAAAGAGTCCAACTCTTACCTCTGACTTTCCTGTTTATCATTAGAATCATTTTTAATTACACCATACATCATATTCAACATGCCTTGTATAACATTTCACATAAGATCTAATCAATTTTAATTAACAATTTTATTAAACTATCCAAATTATTTATTTCTGACTTTTGACCATAATACATGGTTGAGATATCAATTATCAAGTAGTCGAAGAAATGTTCCAAATGAAAATAAAAAATGTCATCTTCCTTTCAAATAATAATAGTAGTAGTAATAAGAGTTAATTGTCGGAAAATTCATAACTTTTACACAGATTATCATTTTAATCAAATTTTTCATTATTGGTCAAAATAACATAACTTTATATGTGTAGTATGTTTTTTTTTTGACTAAAATAGTGAAGATAAAAATTCATTATCTATTAATAAAAACTTTTTACCCAAAGTTTCTAGTATTTTTTTATCTTTCACACTCCTCCCCAAGCTTATTAAAAAAATACAACTTTTGCAAAACTGATTTTAGTCATAAAACATACTACATGTATAAAGTTGTTTTATTTTAACCAATAGTGAAAAGTTTGGTTCAAATGACAATTCAAGTCAATGTTGTAATTTTTCTGGCAGTTGTTGTTATGATTATTATTATTATTATTATTATTATTATTATTATTATTATTATTATTATTATTATTATTATTATTATTATTATTATTAAATTAGAATTAGTGGTAACCCTCATTTTTAACCATATATGCCAACTATACTCTTTTAACATTTGTAGTGTGATATCATGGTATGAGCTACATTAATGATGGTATAAGTGTGTGATAAATGTCATTTTTCACGTATTTTTGTGTATGTTTATGTATTCATGTGAAAATGTTTATATACGTTTTTATGGTGATTTCTGATATTATATTGTATAAGTTGCATTTGACGAGTTTGTGCTTAGTTTCATGATTTTAATGAGAAAAGTGCAACTTTCAAGTGTAATTGATGATCAAGAAAGGAATCATAGAAAAACGAGGAAGAATAGAAGTTGAAATACGAGATCGCATGGAAAAGTTGGTGGCGCACGGTTTGGTCGTGCCATGCAGCATGACCGTGCACCAGTGTACAGAGAGAGCTCGATGGTGGGGCACTGGTCGGTTTGTCAAACCAATCAAAGATAAAAACCTACTCCGATATGAGCAAATGAATGAGTATAACGGCAAGTAGGGTCGATCATCAGGGAACAATGCTTAATTCTTTTGAGCATATAACGAATAGGGGGGGTTTTTGATATCAACTACTAAACGAAACTAAACTAACTAAACTAAGAAAGCATCAAATAAAATACGAATAAAGTAAACAACGAAAGATGGAAAGAAAAGGAGAATGAGAAATCTTACGAAACTCCGATTCAAGGGGGCGTCGTCACTCGATTGCATCACTGATCACAGGTTATAAATGTTATCTTGTTCGTTCAAGTATTTAACCTCGGATTAAACACGAAGCCGTAGAGAAGTCCATGTTTTCCTAATTTCATTGATTAAACCTAGCATCTAATCAAATCTAGCCATTAACTAAGTTGGTCGCGATCCAAATTAATTAACAACCGCATTGAGTTCTTGTGAAAACAGTTAAACCCAACTGAAACCTAGAACCTAATAATCGAGATAGCTGCAATTACTAAGTCTATGGTTCCGTTAGTCCCTTAATTCATTAGGCAATTACACAATCCCAGCAAAAGCATAATCAACCTATTGCTACTAAGTACCAATCATTCATCAATCATACATCCTAGCAACATATAAAAGAGAACTCATGGATAGCATTAACAAAATATAATTCAAATCGAATTGTCAGATCAACCCAAATTATATATCACTATATGGAATTAGATCATGAATTAACAAGTACTTGAATTAAAACAAGAATTAGATTAAGCACAAAACCTCACGGTGATAGCAATCGAATTAAACAACCCTTGAATCAGAGAAGGAAATTAGTCACTCATGCTTTGATTAATCATCTCCAAAGTGATCTTCAACATTGTTCTTGAAATTGAGAGGAAACTAGAGAGAGAAATTCTTAATTGTGTGTGTAGAGAAATGTAGAATGATAGAATGATCTTGGGTCTTGGCCCCCAAGAGAGAAAAATAGGAGAGATTACATAACAAAGTCTTATCTACCCTCTAAACAAAACTTAAGAAACTAAACCCTAAGGATATAAGGGTCCTTTACAAAATGTGAGAGACAATTGTCTTCTTTGCCCTTTCTTTTCCTCCAAGCCACTTTAGCATTTGATGTGGTCCCAAGCCCATTAAGCCCATGATCCTCCTTTAAGCCCATGATTCTCCTTTAAGCCCATCTTCACTTTTAAGCATAATTTGATCATTTAAGCCCACTTTTCTTCAAAGTCCATCAAAGTCCATTCCTACAAATAACAATGACAATTAGATCAATTAAAGCACAAATAGACTATAACCAAGGATAATTATGATAATAAAATATATACAATTAGAGACACATCAGGCACGACCGTGCCCCACAGCACGGTCAACTCCGTGAAAAAGACAGTGACCTCTTGGTAGGACACGATCGACCGTGCCCGGATGAATAGGAACTCGTAGAGTTTTGGTTTTCTTGGAGTATTTTCACCTCTTACTTCACTTGGAAGATTCCCAAAATAATATAAATACTCAACATGAAGAGAGAGAAAAAAAGGAGAGAAATTCAGAAGAGGGATTCATAGAGAAAAACACGATAGTCTGAGACGCAGCGAGAAGATTGGAAGAAGAATTCAAGAGATCGAGGAATCGCGAGATTATCGTCTAATAGAGTTTTAATATTTTCTTCTTTTGTTAGATCTTAGTAGATATGATATTTCCAATCTTGTTTATGAGTTTGTTTATCATCATGTCTAGTTAATTTTCTAGGGTTTCTAGGATTTGTTAGTAATTTGATTCGAATCTAAATGGATCTTTAATTTCAATTCAAAGTTCATGATCGTTTATTCTATTTGTGTGTTTATGAGTTGATTACTTGTTTAGTTATTCGGCCGGTAATTGAGCATGTTTTAGTAATTAGATCAAAATTCGGGAGATGAGATTTAATTATGGAAGAATAAACACATGATACATAAAAAGACTTAAATCGAAAGATTAAAGAATTTATGTGATGAGAAATCAATCTTAGGTATTTTTGGGAGTTTGTTATGTTTCAATCAGATTGAGTAGGGATACCTCTGGTGGCATAATAATCAACTGATTAACTGACTTGGGAGAGCTGTTAATTCGACATATGTGATTGCTCATATAGGATGATTGATTAATGAACTTGAATTGGTTAAAGTGATGTTTTGATAAGAATTAGATGAAAGCATGTCCTAAAACCTATCTTAGATATCTGTTATTCTTGAGTGAATTTATCTGCTAGTTACTTTTCTATTGAATTAATCTGCGTGATTTGATTTTCCTAGCTAAAGGTGAAAATTGAATTTGAGTAATTAGTTAGTGTCTAGTCAGTCTCTGTGGGATCAACCTTGCTCACCACTTCTACACCTTACACTGTACACTTGCAGGAGTAGCTAAAAGAAATTAGTGAACAGTGCGTATTATGATGATACAAATTGCATTAATAATGGTATAAATGTATAATATGGTGGGACAAACTACATTAGTTGTGGTATGGAGACGTACTATGGTGGTACGGACTTCATTAATCATTGTAAGGGGTGAAATATGATGGTACGGGCTGGTACATAGTGAAATATAATGGTACGAGCTGATACGAGGTTAATTTCATTATGAATACTATGGTCCAAAAAAATATTCTCTTGACTAAAAAAATATTCTCTTGACTAAAAAAATATAATTTTAAATTCTTGGTTAAAAAAGAATTTTTCAGCTAATAATTATTATTATTATTATTATTATTATTATTATTTATAGATTTTGTAAACTAGAATCAGGTAATATTTGTAGTATCTATCCTAATATGTATACATATTACATTATTAACAAATAATTTTGTAGGTAAATTGCAATATACGTTTCTCTATTATCATCGATTTGAGGGATATAAGAATTTATATTTAATGGTTTTTTATGTTCTCAAATTTTGGTTTCCCAAAACTTAGGCAGTATGTATAAAAGAATTATAAATATTTTTAAGAAACTTGATTTTCTCTAAATTAACATATTCATGTCAAACTCGAAATATTTAAATTTTACAATCATACATCATATATGTAACAAATTAAATTTAAAGTACTTTAAAAAAATTATTATTTTTCATATCAAATCATTAAAGTAGAAAAATTAGTATGTCTGTACATTGCATTGAACCTATGCTAAAGTTTTTTATTTTCTCAAAATTTGGTTTCCCAAAACTTAGGCACACTACAAAAATCAGGCGGATTACCGACGGACATATCTGTCGGTAAATATTTTACTGGGATATTCCATCGTTATAATCCTCGTCGGAAATGATTTACCAACGGAATTTATAATATGTTGGCAATTCACCAACGACTAGTTCCATCGCTAGGAATGTTTCAACGGAATTAAAAATAGGGAAACAGTGGAAAAGCCACAGAATTATTTTATTTTGCCGATGGAAATAATCTGTTGGTATTGTAGTTATTACCGTCAGATTCTCTTCTATCAGAAAGTCTTATTTGTTGTTTATTTATCGACGGAATGTATTCTGTCGGTAATGTTTTATATTTAATTCTTTTTTTTACAGATTTTTAAATATATAAAAATTTAATGAATTTTAAAATGAAATTAAAATAAAAAAAATCAGCAAATTAATTACATATTTAAATAAAATTGTTTAAAAATAAAATTGTTTGAAAATGAAATTGTTCATGAATCCATTCTCTCATTACCCTTAGCATCATCATCCGGAGCTCATTCATCCACGTTGGTCGGTGCAGGGTGGTTATCAGCGACAGGGGAAGTACTGTCGGATTTCTGCTGAGCCGCTCTATGATCTGAGCTTGGTCTAGCATGAATTTCTTCAACTCCTCGTGGTGCTGTAGGACCTCCGCATGCTTGTGTTCCATCTCTTTCTGGTTGTGCTCCATCTTCGTTATCCTCTTTTCGCACGCCCGTGACCGCTCTTTGTTTTCTTGCAGTAGTGACGCGGCCAGTAGTGACGAGGGCAGGTCAGATGCAGGGACATGTGTGCTGGTGGATGTGCCCCCTACGTCGTACGTGGAACAGACTCAACCAGTCGAACCATCGAAAGAGTCGGTCGGTGGTGTACTACGTTCCGGAGTACTCTGGTCCAGCTCTGCATCGCGTAGGCGACGACCTCCGTCTCGACCACCTGGAGACCCTCCTCGTCCATGGGGAACTCGGCCTCTACTAGCTATCTAAGTATGAAAGAGTAAGAAAGACTAAATTTCCTATTTGCAAACTAACTAAATATTAATTTAAACCAATCTAAATTCTAATAATTAATTAACCCTAAATTCTAATAATTAAATAACACTAAATTCTAACAAAATTTCGGTAGCATTTTGACATAAACAATAATCTACCAAGTTATCGACTCTCCGTCTATGCAAGAAAACAACATGCAATACCCAACAATTCGACAAATCCCAACAAATTTGATTTAATTTGATGAAATGATGCTTATAAACTAAACAGTAAACTAACTAAATTATAACGAAATTTTGGCAGCATTTCGACACATACAATAATCTATCAAGTTATCGACTTTTCGTCTCTACAAGAAAACAATATGCAATACCCAACAATGCGACAAATCCCAACAAATTTGATTTAATTTGATGAAATGATACGCAAAAACTAAACAGTAAACTAACTAAATTAATTCATCTAATTTATATAAATTAAAAATTAACGGGAATTTACAAAACTATCATTCAAATAGGAAATTCTAACAATTACAAACTAACAATTATAAAATTATAAACTAACTATTATAAACTAATCATAATTTTAAGATATGCAAACTAATCAACAAATAAATCAACTAAACTAACAATTCACATAATCATAATTTCAATAATTAACAAAATGAGATTAAAACTTCAAACAAAACCAGGTAAAAAATCAACTTAAATTGGGTGAAGATAAAAAACTTGAAATTAAGCACGAGAAGAGCGGCTTGGGGTGGGGGGAGGGGTTGGTAGTGGGGCTGGGATGAGGGCTGAGGGGCAGTGGGGGCGACGGCGACGGCGACGGCTTAGGAGGGAGAGGGGTTGAGAGAGAAAGAGAGAAAGAGAGAGAGAGTGCAACGGCGGCGACAACGGCTTGAGGTGGTGGTGGGGCGGCGGCATCGGCTTGGGGTGGTGGTGGCGAGCAGCAGCAGCTTGGAGTGGTGGTGGGGAGTGAGAGAGAAGTGAGAGCGGTGGAGGAAGATGGGTCTGCGACCTAATTTATGTCGTAGTTATCGATGAAATTACCGACGGAATGTTCGTTGGTAAATTTTCCAACTTTGATGGATTAATACGACGTCGTTTTAACTTACCCAAAAATTTTGGGGGGAAAAACAACGTCGTACTATTTGAAATTTACTGACGGAATTTATTAAATTTCATCGGAAGTATTTGAATATTTTTAAATAAATATTAAAAACGGTGTCGTTTTCATTTTCTTGCGACGGAATTACCGACGGTAAATGTCTCGTTCCACTTTCAACACATTTGTTGTGACTTATTTTCCGGACTTTTGTACCGAAACCATAGTTTGAGTTCTACAACCTTATATGAATAACTCATATTTATAATTGAGTTCGATTCAATCTAATTGATAATTATATACCTGAGTTAGATTAAGATAAAGTTTACTAGCTACTGGGATATGTAGGTAATTATTAGTTCACATATCATGTATGTATAATTAAAATAATACAACATTAAAATTGGTATATTATCATTATTAATATATTTGAAAAGTAATTAGATTAAGACAATTGGAGAAAAATCATCAAAAGATGGTTTCTGTTGAAAAAATTACCCTATTTAGAGTCTTACGATGGATATACCGATAGAATATCAACAGACTCTTAATTTTCAGTTTACTGACGGATATTCCATCGGTTATTTTGAAAAATACGCTGTCGTTTTACCTTTATCAATTTTACCGATGGAATTTTCTTCATGAATTCTGATGGATGCAGAATCGACAACGTTTTCCTTCCTTTTTTTCGATGAATTGTTCCGTCGGTATATTACTGACAAATTTTCTATTGGGAATGTTGTCGGAAAGGCTTGTTTGCCGACTGATATCCCGCCGTTGGGAAATTCTGTCGGTTTTCCGTTGGTAAATCATCTACTTTTTAATATATTAATTTTGCTCTTGCCGACTACTTTCCGTCATTATTTCGTCGGTAAATACTGACTGAATACGTCCATCGATAAATTCCGTCAGTATATCGCCTATTTTTTGTAGTGGCAGTATGTATCAAAAAATTATAAATATTTTTAAAAAATCTTGATTTTCTGTAAATTAACAATTTTCATGTTAAACTCGAAATATTTAAATTTTACTACCATACATCATACATGTAACAAATTAAATTTAAAGTACTTTAAAAAAATTATTATTTTTCGTGTTCAATATTGTCATATCAAAACATTAAAGTAGAAAAAATTGTATGTATGTAAATTGCATTGAACCTATGCTAATTATTACAAAATAAAAAACGCTAGAAAAATCAGCTTGGTGTGAACTCTCAAAAAAATCATAAAAAATAATTAAGTGCAGATAAAACGCTAGAAAAATCAGCTTGGTGTGAACTCTCAAAAAAATCATAAAAAATAATTAAGTGCAGATAAGTATCAGTTTGTTAAATACATAACTTCACAAACAAATTATTTGAACAAAGATGAATTAATATTACTATATAAAGTCATGTGAAATGCACAGACTCATTTATATAGATGGTCGATATGTAATTTTTTTGATTCAATATTAAGTTTTGTAAATAACAGTCGTACAGATGCAGAGGAAGGAGATTATACTATATAAAAGTCATACACCCATTTATATAGGTTTTCGATATGTTTTTTTTTTTTTTTTTTCATTTGAAATTGAATTTTGTAATGGAGGAGATTGTACTAGATAAAGTCACAGACTCACACACCAATTTTTTTCGATATGTTTTTTTTTTTTCATTTGAAATTGAATTTTGTAAATGGAGGAGATTGTACTAGATAAAGTCACAGACTCACACACCAATTTTTATAGATTGTTGATATGTATTATTTTTCATTCAATATTGAATTTCATAAATAGGAACCAATCGATTTTTATAGATTCTTATATCTAACTTTCTTTCATTCAGTATTGATTTTTTATAGATTTTCTATATGTGATTTTTTTTTTCATTCAATATTGAATTTTGCAAATAGGAATCATACAAATCATTTTTATAGATTCAATTTTTCCAATAATGAATTTTAGAAATCTTACAAATCGATTTTTATAGATTCAATTTTTCTAATATTGAATTTTGTAAATAGAAGTTATGCAAAAGCATGGAGATTATGTTTGCATGAAATTGGTGTTAATGGACACACAGATGAAGGAGGAGGATGGAGACTATGTTTGCTGAAATTGCTGCAAATGTATATCGGAGTTGAAGAAGGAGATAAAATTGGTGCAAATGGCATGAGACTACATTTGCATCCGGAGGGAAGGAATTCAAAATACAGGGCTTTTGATTCCAACTTGAAAGTTCTTATTTACTACTGCTAATTTGTATTATGTAGAATTTGATTAAGTTGGATTATGTAGGATTTGATGAAGGAATCAATTTTAAACTTTTCTTGCTGGTTTGTATGCAAAATAAACACACACATATATATATATATATATAAATATATAAATAGTGAGATGTTATGTTCATACATTGTAATAAAAGATTGTGGGAAAGCTTATGTTTACTCAAACTTGGAATTTTTTTGATGCAGGATGTTAGGTTCTTATACATCCCACATCTATTTATACTAAGCCACTTCCCCAATGGACGATGGAGATCAACTCGATCTAACAGTTAGAGCTGTTCACTCGTACAATGTTCTACAAATACAATTATATTCTAGACAAATTCAAGATATATGTAAAATGTTCTACACCACTTTAGGTACATTCTACATGTTTCCTACTATATATGGGTTAAGTACATGGCTATGGAATATGTCCTTGGATATGTGTGAACCTTCTAGATGTTTTCTATTACATATGGACTAAGTCCTCGGGTTATGGAATGTGTATTTGGATATGAGTGAACCTCCTAGTCCAATCAACTCATGTAATATTTGGTCCAAGTATTTCCAGATGCATGACAAAAGACTTTATAGCAAGTTTGATAGTAGGCTTGTGATAATGCATGTGTTGTGTTTTTAAGAGAGAAAAGAGGAAATCATAGAGACGAGTTATTGAACTTTCCAGGGCCAGTCCTGACATTTTGGGAGCCTATGGCGAACTAGAGAAAATGGGCTCCTAGGAGATAAATTAAACATTTTTATCTAAACGATAAATATAATTTATTAACTAAAAATAAAAAGAATTTTTTTTTCTTTCATTCAAAAAGTTGTGTACATAGATCGGATCAAGTTTCAATATGCTTCTTTGTACATCTAAAATGTTGGAAAAATGCAACACCAACAAAATATAAAAACAATAATAAGTTTCAAAATATCATTGAAAATATCTAGATCTTCTAGCATTTTGAGAAGCAAAATCATCAATAAATAATTAGAAGATGTAAGCATAAAATTAGAAGAATTTGAAGATGTAATCACAATTAGTTTGGATGTGTTGTTTCTATGATTTAATAACATGCAACAATACCCTTTATTTTATTTTTATTTTTTACCGTTGAATACACCTTGAATTTGGAAAGGTTATATTAATCAATCAATATATTAATAAATATTTGAATGTATACATGGCGGGTATTTTGATATTTAATAACAAAGTTATTGATTTTGACATTTTTAGTATCCAATCATAAATGAGCCTGTTTTAATTTAAAAACTATATAAAAATTGGATCATAAACAATTTATTATCAATTATATATTATATTGGACCTATTATATATAATACAATTATATATATATATATATATATATATAATATTGATGAAAATTTGGAACCCTTCCCCTAAATAATGGTGCCCCAAACGATCGACTTTCTCTTCCTAACTCGGGGCGATCATGACCTTTCCATTTGACACTAAAGAATCCGTCCTCACCTTCTTTTTCTATATGAGGTAGTTCAAGGTGGAATCTATACAAACTCAGCAAAAGAAAATAAAAATGCAATGTGTAAATCTCTTACAAGACCGTCTCACGAATTTTTATTGTGAGACGGGTCAACCCACAATCCAATCATTCACAATCCAAACCCTATATTTCACATGTTGTTTATGGGTGATGGGGCCCCATGTCACGATAAATATCTGTGAAACTTGATTGGTTTGTCAGACCAACAAAGATAAAATCCTACTCCGAAATGAGCAAATAAATGAGTATAACGGCAAGTAGGGTCGATCCTCAGGAACAATACTTAATTCTTTTGAGCATAAAACGAACCAAAAAAGGGGGGGATTTTCGATATCTACTAAACTAATGAAGCTAAACTAACTAAACTAAGAAAACATCAAATAAAATACGAATGAAACAAACAATGAACGATGAAAAGAAATAGGAGATAGATTAACCTCACGAAACTCCGATTCAAGGATGTCGACATTCGATTGCATCACCGATCATAGACTACAAATATCTTCTTGCACATTCAAGCATTTAACCTTAGACTAAATACGAAGCCGTAGAGAAGTCCATATTTTTCCAATTTAATTGATCGAACCCAGCATCCAATCAAAACTAGCTATTAACTAATTGACGCACTTTCCAAATTAATTAACAACCGCATTAAGCTCCGGTGAAAATAGTTAAACCTAAATTGAAACCTAGAACCTAATAATCGAGATAGCTGCAATTACTAAGCCTATGGTTCCGTTAGTCTCGTTGATTCATTAGGCAATTACACAATCCTAGCAAAAACATAATCAACCTATTACTACTAAGTACCACTCATTCTACAATCATACATTCCAGCAACATATAAAAGAGAACTCATGGATAGTATTAGTAATATATAATTCAAATCGAAGTGTTAGATCAACCCAAACTATATATCACTATATGGAATTAAATCATGAATTAACAAATACTTGAAATAAAACAAGAAATAAAATCAAGCACAAAACCTTACAATGATAGCAATCGAATTAAACGACTCTTGAATCGGAGAGAAATTAATTTAGTCACTCATGCTTTGATTAATCATCTCCATGTAAATCTTCAAGAGAAAAAATAGAGAGAGAAAACCTAGAATTTGAGAATGTGTGAATTGAGAGATTTTTTTTTGAGAATATCTTCTAACCCTAATGAAACTAATGAACTAAAATCTTAAGGACATAAAAGTCCATTACAAAATATAAGAGATAAATCTCTTCTATACCCTTTCTTTTCCACCAAGCCACTTGAACATTTGATGTAGTCTCATTCAAACTCATTTTCACAATTTAAACATAATTTGATCATTTTAAGCCAGATTTTCCTCAAAATCCATTAATGTCCATTCTTACAAATAACAATAATAATTAAATCAATTAAGACACAAATGGACTATAACGAAAGATAATTATAATGATAAAATATATACAAATATAAACACATCAAAACCGTCTCACATGAATTTTTGCGAAATGCAATTCCCCATTTACCAATTGGAAACAAAACCAAATAAAGTAAGTTGTACTTGATGAATAAAGTAAATTGGTGTATAAATAAAGAGTTTGATGAAAAAGAAAATTTAAATAGGAATAGGAAGAGGGTGGCGGGTGCGATAGTGGTACTTCAAAAGCCATGGAAGAAATGCATTGATAATGAAACATATGGCAGCATTCGTCGAGCATGCCTATTTGAGCTCCGAGTTTCGGAGGAGACAAGATTATTTCAAATGACATTAAGTTTTCTATACTGTCTATAAATTATTTATATTTTAAATCCAACAATTAAACCATAATTCTAACAACAAAACAACTATATTATTGAGATTATTTTAAATAAACAAACAATTAAGCTATATTAATACATCGCACGGGTAAGATACTAATACTTTTTAAAAGTAGAGTAGGTCTCTTGTGAGATCGTTTCACGGATCCCCTTCCGTGAGACGGATCCTACTTGACCCAACCCAAAACTAAAAGCCCAACTAAAACTAAAGTCCAACCCAAACAAAGCCCAACTAAAAGTTTAATATACCCAGAAGCTGAACGGTGAGAATTGATTCGGAACAGAGGTTGTCTATGAAGGACAGATGAAGTGAAGATGGTGGTGCTCTCCGGCGAAGAATGGACGGCGGAGATGGTGGTTGTTGCAGAGATGAAGCTGGAGAACTGTGGAGGAAAGGATGGTAGGTGGCTGGTGGTGGTTGTCGCCGGAACCAGCGATCGGAGACGAAGGTGGTTGGGGGAAAGCTGACGGTGAGAGCGAAGAAGAAGCAATCGGTGGCGGTGGTTTAGAGAGAAATGGAGGGAGTGGTGGCGGAGCTGCCTGTTGGAGAAGAAGAGATGGTGATGGAGTTGCTGCAATTTGCGGTGCGACGGAGATGGAAGGGTGATGGCGATTTGAGAGTAGAACGTGGTGGTGAAGGTGGGGTTCCTCCACAGAGTTGTAGAGCTCTGCAAGGCTCAGCACAGCAGATTGGATGGCTTCTGAGTTGGCTGTGCAGTGTTTGAGCTTTTCTATCTCAGTTTCGAGGTTTGTGGGGTTGATGGGATGTAATCTTGAGGGAAACTAATTCACCTACAATGTGTTTGAGAAAATGCCATCTTTGCTTTTTGGGGTTAATCTCTTTGATTTTTCTTGAAAGATGATGAGTTTGTGATGTGAAAATGTGTGAAATAGGTGGGTGTATTTGTGGGGACCTGATTTATATTTTAAATTGTAACAGTTGTACATATACTTAAACTTAAATATAAGATAAAACTTCACATACTTATAGTAAGAAATCTCATACTTATAACATGAAATCTCATACTTAAAAATGTAAGATGTATTCTTATACTTATACTTAAATAAGATAAAAATTCACACACTTATAGCAAGAAACTACATACTTATAACAATAAATTACATACTTAAAAATGTAAGAGGTATATTTAAACTTATACTTAAATATAAATAAAAAATTCACATACTTATAGCAAGAAATTACATACTTATAGTAAGAAATTACATACTCAAAAATGTAACAGTAATACACATACTTAAATATTAGTCAAAAGTTCAAATACTTATAGCAAAAAATTACATACTTATGTCAAGAAATCACACACTTAAAAATAAATTTAGTCACAAATTCACAAACTTATGTTCAAGAATCACATACTTAGAGACAGAAATCACATACTTATAGTAAGAAATTACATACTTAAAGATGTAAGAGGTATATGTATACTTATACTTAAATATAAGTAAAAAATTCACATACTTATAGCAAGAAATTACATATTTATAGCAAGAAATTACATACTTGAAATAGTTTGCAGCCATTTGTTCTTCTTTTTGCAGAGACTACGTTGAGTTAGGCGTGATCACGCCTAACTCTAAGGAGTTTTCAACATTTTTTCTGCAACTTTTCTCTCATTTTTCTGTTTTATTTTTATTTTCTTTATTTTAATAATTTTACAAAAAAAAAAAAAATCAGAAAATCAAAATTGCAATCCTGTTCACTGTTCATCTTCATCTTCTTTCCACGGGCCACCTGCTGCTCGACGCCGCCGCTGCTCACCCCATCTTCACCACCACGTTCTACTCTCAAATCGCCATCACCCTTCCATCTTCGTCGCACCGCAAACTGCAGCAACTCCATCACCATCTCTTCTTCTCCAACAGGCAGCTCCGCCACCACTCCCTCCATTTCTCTCTAAACCGCCGCCGCCGATTGCTTCTTCTTCGCTCTCACCGTCAGCTTTCCCTCAACCACCTTCGTCTCCGATCGCTGGTTCCGACGACAACCACCACCAGCCACCTACCATCCTTTCCTCCACAGTTCTCCAGCTTCACCTCTGCAATAACCACCATCTCCACCGTCCATTCTTAGCCGGAGAGCACCACCATCTTCACTTCATCTCTCCTTCATAGCCAACCTCTGTTCCGAATCAATTCTCACCATTCAGCTTCTGGGTATATTAAGCTTTTAGTTGGGCTTTGATTGGGTTGGACTTTAGTTTTAGTTGGGCTTTTAGTTTTGGGTTGGGTCAAAGATGTGTGTCACGGAAAATGATCCGTGAGACAGTCTCACATGAGTCTTTGCGTTAAAAGTAATATTTTATTTCTTAAATAAGATGAGTCTCCTTACTTATGGAAAAAATAGTTTATAAGTTTAGTTGGACACTTTTAAAGATTTTAGGGTTAATTGTTGAAAAATCACGTACTTTATTTAATTTTCAATTTTAATCAAGTTTTTGAATATTAGCAAATATTATATGAACTTTCAAATTTTTTCACAATTTTAACCAACAGACAATTTTCGGATATGGTTATGCATAAGGATGTATTCTTTTATTTTGGCGATCTCGTTTTTTCATCTCCTATATTTTTTATAATAGTTTCTCTATAACAACATTACACTTTACTGTCTAGGGATGGACAAATAGTTTCAGGTTCCCGAACCGAACCAATTGGATCGGGTCCTAGTCTTAAAATACTAAAAACTTCTTCGTTACTTGATCGGTACCCGAATTTTTATTTATTTTTAATTTTTTAACACCCTTATACATAACAATAGTTTTAAATACTTTGTTGTTCAAGTTTGTGTAATTGTGTAATACATTCAATGTTTTTAATAAAGAATGCATTACGAATCAATTCATTCTAAATGAGAAGAGAGACTCATAAAATTTATTACTAATCAATTAATGAATTTTCTTGACATTTTTCCTAAGAAAATAACTACTACTTTTTATTATGATAAACTCCATTTTAGGTTTTTTTAACATCATAAGAGAAAAGTTAATCAATTGAATTGTTGATTAATCACAACATTTTTCGGTATAATTTGAATTCCTTAATTTCTAGTTAAATTTTGTATTACCTTAAAAATTAAGAAATGTCACAATTAGACGACTAAAATAAATCTATAATTTGTGTATTCTAGTTACTAATTTTATTTATATTTTTTAAATAATTATGTTACTTTTCTCATTATTCTACTATATTCAATTAGTGCAAGTTATTTAAATTGTACAATTTTCAAGTTACCCGAATATATCAGAAAAAATTGAGTTCCCGCATATGGGGTATCCGAATTTTTTGGATTGATTTCAGGTAACAAAATTAGATAAAATCAATAATTATGTATATAATTAGTTTAGTTTAATATAAATTTCATAATTGGTGCAAGACACGAATTAAATACTAGCTAGTATGCACGCATAGTTGAGGGAAAGAAACACGTGTGTTTTGTAATTTTTTAAATGATTCCGACCGACTTCTATTCTAAGGGGGGTGTATTGGTTTAAGATTTCACGGGATTTTAAAAGATTTTTTTTTTGTAAAAAAATCCGCTGGTATTCAATCAGGATTTTATGTCACTTAAAAACAATCCACTGATATTCAATCTGGATTTTCAAGATTTTTTAAAGAGTCCATTCAAATCCATTGGTATTCATGCAAGACTTTTTACTATTTAAAAATAATTCATTGGTATTCAAAAATATAAGGATTTTACAGGATTGTTGTGTTAGATGGATTTTGAAGGATTTTTTAGTGATATCTATAAATACCAACAATCCCATCCAAACTCATCAGATTTTAGAGGATTCTTGAAGTGACTGTTGAAGTGCTTCCTCTGGTAATGTCTCTTCACCTTTGTCTTTATACTGCAATTCTATGAAAAAAAATTCGTGATATGTATAGTGTGTGTATATACTGTATCTCTTTGTTTGTATTGACATCTTGTGTTTGAATACCTAAACTGATTCGATCGGGTATTACCTTCCAACTTCACTGTTGATTCTTGCCCTAATTTTTGTGTATTAATTGGATGAAGCAGATGGGTTTTACAGGAGCATGAAAACTTTGGACCAAGCCCAAGCCCCTAATCAATCAATAGAAAAAAACTCCCAATAAATGACAATAAAAACAGGCATTGTGCCCCCCTGACTGACTGTTGGGTACCTGACGTTGTGGTGGAATTGGGTAAAATAGCTGGTTGTTCATGGGTAGTGCTTATTGGGCCTTTGATGAATTTGGCTATCTTTGTTGTCAAGCCATGCCTGACTTTTCAAAAACTAATGAATCTGAGGGCTTTACTGTTAATTGAAATGTAGGTTAGTCGTCACGCACACAAACACTCAGACACACACACACACACATATATATATATATATTGTGTAGATTTGTTTTATGCTCTTTAACCTTGTTTTAATTTTTTCTTTTTTCTGTTGAACTGATGATGTTTGAGTTTGTACATTTTGTTTTCATTTCTGCTACATGTGTTATCTTATGTAATAAACTTCATTTGAGTTAAATATGTCTTTCTGTTACTCATCTTTTTAGCATTTGTGTTAAAAATCTTTAATGGGATAATGTGTTTTTTTTTAAGAATCTTTTTCTAGTTTCTTGGTGGTTGTAGCTAGCTAGTGTTGAAATCCTGTTTTCATGGTGTTCTCTTGGCAGTCCATTGATTGAAAATTCAGCAAGCAGCCGGATATCTTTACTGGTTTGTGTTTGTTAGTTATTTATTATTGTGGACTAGCATTCCAATGTCAGGTTAATCATGGCTTGGAATGTATGTGTTGTCATGTTTTCTGAAAATGAATGTGAATACAATTTGGAATGCCTAGTGATGTTGAATCTCAATAATGGTAGCTCTGGATTCTATCTGTAGCCTTCCTCATCATCATAGCTCCCCTACACCCCACCACCACCACCAATAATGTAGAGGGCTCGAACCTTTGACCTTGTGACTGAAAATTTCGTTGCAACTGTAGCAGTTATCTGTTATTATTATTATTATTATTATTATTATTATTATTATCATTATTGTGAACAATCAGCAGTTGGTGTGCTTTTGATGGTGAGGGACTGGCTTGGTTGGAATTACATGAGATGACCATAACCCTATCTATGTGGGTCAAGGCCTGAGATTCTGAAGGGCATCTATGTGACATCAAGTTGCTGTAATTTTCAGCTGTTTAGACATCAATTTAGGACGTATTTTAAAGGTTTTTATTTTGAATGAACTTTTTTTATGACGATTATGTATATTTGAAATTCACTCCAATAAGTATAGATTTGAAACATGTTTATCTTTTAGAATTCATAGTTTCATTCATCTGAAAATACTCCCGTTACTTTTTTTTAGTAATTCA
This sequence comes from Scutellaria minor, assembly GCA_954870855.1. NCBI lineage: Eukaryota > Viridiplantae > Streptophyta > Magnoliopsida > Lamiales > Lamiaceae > Scutellaria > Scutellaria minor. Next base: position 11,000,822 of record OX940738.1, on the reverse strand, counting down.
AATGGGAGATTCACAAGGAAATAATAAAGGAAAGGGAAAAGAGAAAGAAAACTATGAAGCTTGGACCAAGGAGGATTCCGATGAATTGTTACAACTGATAGTGGATGCTATAAAAAGTGGACTGCGTGATGCTAATGGGTCAATTAGCAAATTAAATGTAGAGAGAGTCATCCTTCCTCGTCTCAATGCTAAAATTAAGTTTCCTAAAACGTATAATCATTACCTGAGTCGAATGAAGTGGTTTAAGAAACAATTTAATAATATGTCATCACTTATGCGCAACAATTCTGGCTTTGGGTGGGACCCAAATTTAAAGACATTCACCGCTAGTGATGAAATATGGAAAGAGTACTTAAAGGTGAGATTACTTCGTAATCTTTTCAATATATTAATAGTTTACAAGTGTAGTGCATTATATTATTTTCAATATATTAATGACGAAATTATTTTTTTTGCTAGTCCCACCCAAGTCACAAAAAATTTCGAGGAAAAAGTATGGTTGATTATGAGGATTTGAAGATTGTCTTCGGGGGTGGAACTGCTGGTGGGTATAGTTCCATATCAGTAGACCCTGATTATACTGATGCTACAACTTTTGGGGAAGAAAATACCGATTTTGGGATGGAAATTTTTTCATATGATCCGAACAGTGATGCATTCATAGCACCAGATCACTATGAACCACCATTTCAGCCTCTATCACCTCACCCAAGCATTTCACCACCTCAACCCCCTTTAGGCTCGGAGGTTCCCACTAATAACCCAATTAATCGTAAGCGGAGTAGGCCCGAGGATGGAGGAAGTTCTAACTCAGTTGGGAACAACAATAAAGTTCTAGAAAATATATCTGTTGGCATTGAGACTATAGCTGTTAATTTTGAAAAAATGTCTAACTTGATGGAGAAAAGAGAAAGAGACAGAGAGGCAAAAGGAACTATTTGGAGTGCTATAAAAGAGGTCCCAAATTTGGATAACCGAACTTGCTACATGGCGGCTGATTTTCTTGATACTAATGCAAAGAAAGACCTTTTCTTGAAGATGTCAATAGAAGAGCGCTCAGATTGGATAAAGTATAAGTTAGGATGAACAATATTGTTTTGGTGTTATTTTGGTTTCACTTACTTGAAATATTTTCTTTACAATTTGGTTGTGTATGAACACATGTTGGTTTTGTCAAACTATATATTTTGGTATTATTTTGGTTGCACTTGTTTGAAGTGTTTGCTTTATATTTTGGTTGTGTATGAACACATTTTGGATTAATGGAACTATATTGTTTTAGTGTTATTTTGGTGTACTTGATTGAAATATTTTAGCATATGACCCTGAAAATGAGAAAGAATTGTTCAATCTTCATCATGCATCTTTAAGGAATGTGATCGAGAGAATATTTGGTATTTTTAAATCAATGTTCACAATTTTTAAGTCAGCACCTCCATTTTTATTTAAGACACAAGCAGAACTTGTATTAGCATGTGCAGCTCTACATAACTTTCTTCGCAAAGAATGTCGTTCTGATGAATTTCCAATTGAACCGGTGGACGAACCTTCATCTTCAACATTATCGGTTAATGAAGACCATAACTTTGAGCCTATTATTCAAACCCAAGAGCAAGAGCGACATAACGTTAATGCTTGGAGGACTAGTATAGCTATGGATATGTGGATGAATACTATTTAGAAGGACATGATATTATGGAGAATTATTATTTTTATTTTTTTTGTCTTTGACTCTTTTTAAATTCGAATGTATGAAAAAAAATCTTGAACTCTTATCGTATGTCATAAATCCATGAAGTTCTGCAAAGTCCACAAAGTCCTACAGAATCCATTAAAATCCTGATTAAAAAGTCTTTACAGAATCTTGCAAAATCTTAAAAGTCATAAAAATCCTGCAAAGTCTTTTAAATCTGCATGACTTTTTTCAGCTTAAAAAGTCCTTTAAAATCCTAATCCAATACACCCCCTTAAGAATGTAAAGGTTGAAAATAGAAAGTTCCACGTTCTATTTTCTTTATGAATTATTAGCATTATAATATTGCTTTCTTTGGATCTTCAACACTTTAGTAGAGAATGTTGATCCCCTGCTCATCCGATCAGATCGGTTAACCGAAGTGAAGGAAAATCGAGGATTGAACCGGGCCAGGATCATTCCACCTACTGGACGGGACCGACCATAATAGCAAACCCGAGCCAAAGGATCGGTGGTCCTGGAGACTAGTTTCGATCAATAGTGCTGACCAGAAAAGTAAGACCCGACCAGAGGGTTCAGGAGTCCAGATCCGAATGAGCAGGAAAGAGTTGGAGTATTTCAAGGAGCCTTTAAAGAAGGAAACAAATCTACAATCAAATCATCTCCGATTTAGATAGGATTTAATCCGTTTTTTTTCTTATCTATACCCTAAAATCAAGAGATTTATTTCTTACTTTCCAAGTTCCATATCTCGGGTTTAGCTTATAAATAGGGCTTAATTATCATTCAAGTGGGGAATGCTAGATGCTAGATCCGAAATCATTGTAATTAGAGAGTTTTTTACTCTCAATCTGATATAAAAAACGTTCTATCTGATATAAAAAACGTTCTGGCCGACCAAAACTGACCGACCAGAACAAGCCTAGCAAATTCGCCCGAGTAGGCACCGGGCACAGTCTTTTCTCTTATTTTGTTCGATTTTCATATTCGTTGTTCGGTTCAACTTATCCGAGCCAGACCGACTTTTTTGGTGTTTCTTTTCTCTTATTTTGTTCGATTTTCGTATTCGTTGTTCGGTTCAACTTACCCGAGCCGGACCGACTTTTTTGGTGTTAGACTAGAATTTTGTGCTCTACAAAATCTAACGTCAACAGACAAGTTTCCCAAAAATGTGCTAATAAATTAATATAACAACCACATTATGGTGTCGTCCTTGTAATACCCCTATCAAACATTATAATTGACTTTCTTTATTAAGAGTAATAGTTTGTTTAGTTGATTGAAATGTCGAAACGTAGCACACTTTATTATTGCAAAACTCATTTTTCAAAAGAATGATTTCAATGATAATTTTTTTTTTTTTGCTATTTAGTGTAAAGATAAAATAAGAAAATAAAGAAAGATTTATATCCAAACACGTTTAATATGTTTCTTTAACCTATGTAAATATAATTTTAGTTTCTTATTTGGTGTGGAGTGTTCCGCCAAATGGTTTCCTGAAATGCAATATTGATGGTGCATTCTTTGAAGATATAAATATTATTGGTTGGAATGGTTATACGAAATGAAAATTGGGCATTTTCTTGTGGCTAGAACGTTGGTTTTTTATGGTTGTTATAGTGTTCCAGAGAAAGAATCTTTGGGTTTGCAAGAGACACTCTCATGGGTTAAATCATTGGGGTATGATAGTATGATCTTCGAAATTGATGCTAAACATGTTTTTCATGCTGTCAAGAAGAAACCATCAGATCTTATAGAATTTGGTGTTATTATTTAAGGTTGTTGCTCTTTCTTTGAGTTATATCCTAATTTTAAACTTTCCATTGTTAGGAGACAAGCAAATGAGGTTACTCATGTATTGACTAGACAATCTTATTACTATGCTAGTCCGTCTTTTATGAGTGATCTTGTTTCAAACTCTTTAAATAATGAATTATCTTTGTCTTTTCAAAAAAAAATAAAAAAATAAAAAACACTTTTCAATCATATTTTACTTAAAAACACTTTTCAATCATCAAATTCTTCTATATTTTAGGCATACTTGCAATTAGTACTTTAACTGTTGTTAAATTAATCTCAGAGGTTGTCTCTCTCCATGTTCATGTGTTTCTGGTCTAAGAAATGCTTGAATATGGAGAAGTAAACAAATTAAATAAAAATGAGTCAAATTCGATGAAAGCAAAAACTTGACTTAATAATACTCTGATTTTAGCGTGAATTTTCCGTCCAAAATATTAAACCTATCGAATTTCATAAATTTTAGATGGAATTTGAACGGCGAAAATGCAATTTGATGAAAAAAAATCAAATTTAAAGACTATTTTTCGATGATTCATTAATACCAATTCTAAAGTAAGACCTAATTTTGAAAACGATATTTTCCTGGATTATTCAAAGCAACCCTCTTCAACATGTTTCTTTTTTTTCTTTTTCATAAACACAACACATCAATATTATGGTACATTAAACTTATGTTTTTCCGTCATCTTTCATTTCCATATCGAAGGATGACAGGAAAACATTTTTACAACTTTGAAAAACAAAAAATGAAAAAAATCACAAACATATCATTATGAAAATATCAGTAAAAGAAAGAGAAAAAGTAAAACTATTGAGTTTCATGAACTATAATTATCTTAGAAGTAGGTAGACTGAGTTTGCAAGAGGTCAAGATGTGCTAACAACTTAGCCACAGCAGGTGCAAGCATAGGATCACCATTCTGTGCCAAATCAATCAACACAACTTGTGCTGATTCACCATACTCTTCTCTATAAGCTTCAATTCTAAACACTCTCTCCAATATCCAAAGTGCTTTCTCTTGTGCCTTAAAGCTCCCACATGACACTACCTTAACCAACCCTGAAACCCCCGATTTCTTCGCTATATGATTGCATCCCGCCTCCCATATCTCGTCCTCTACAAGAGTCGACAAGCAAGTTAGAACTGCTTCATCTGCACCCCTTTCCGCGCCTTCAAGAATCCGTATCAATGGAGTCACTGCCCCAGCCTTGATCAAACAAAACGTGCTTTTCATAGTGCAGTATCCGTTATGAACTTCACAGAATAAATCTGTTGAAGGGGGCATACAGAACCATTTGCGTTTTCTTGACTTACTCAAGCTCAGTGAGTTGTGTGAGAGTTGGGATAAACTCAATGCGGCTTTTGACTTAGCTACATCTGAGGTGCTCTGGAGGAGCTTTAGAAGGAGTGGGATTACTCCGTGTGCAACAGAGTAATGTTGCAGCCTTTTGTCGCTTTGATTCGTGAAACGTATAAGTAGACCAGCAATGCTATCGCTTATACAGTCTGGTGTGTTTGAACTCATGCTGGAGGCTAGCAGTGGCAGTATGTTTGCGTTCTTGAGTATTTCCGTGATTTTCCTGTCGTTCAGGGGCAAATTGGCGAGGATTCCAAGGCATGGTGCTTTTTCACACTCTGATGTCGTTGTTGAGACAATGTTTGCTATCATATGTACTTGTGTATGATCTATCTCTTCCGCGAGTTCTCCTTGTGTATCTTTGGACAGCTCGTAAACTAGTTTAAGGGCATTTGTTCTAATTCGAGTGTCTCTTTCTGTGAAGAAGGGTAAAAGGAGCTGAATTGCTCCGTTTTCCTTCATTTTCCTTCTAACTTTGGATGCACTCGAATGTGAAACAATGTTGTTCAATGCTTCCAAGAGATGGTTCTGGATTACCGGGCTTGATAGGTTAAGTAACGAGAGCATTTGTTGCGCGATGTCTTGTTTAACGAGTATGCTCTCCGATTGTGCTACTTTTGCTAGGATGGCTGATGCTGGCTCCCTAAGTGTCATGAGAACAGATGTGACTGAGAATAGTAGCTGTAGAAGGGCTACAACTATGCCTGAGTCGATCAAACGTTGGATGTTATGGCTCAAGTTGGATAGGCTTTGTAGCGCGTTTAGACTAGAGAGTTTCGCCTCAAGATTGCCCGTTTTGAACATGTCAACCAGTGGTTCAATCACCCCTTCTTCTCCGAGGGAAGCTTTGTTTTGGTCTGTTAGTTCCAATCTTGATATTGCAGTTGCCATTAGAACTTTACTCATTTCTGAACCTGATAACATAGGCTTAAAAGATCACTATTCTTTTACTTAATTGTTCTATGTTTAGTATTGAATTTTTTCGTCAGAGTTAATTTCAAAATGCAACATGAAATTGATCAGAGGTCATTTGACTTCAAAAGAGCTATTTAATGTATTGACTCATGCATTTTGGCTAATGTCGGAAGGTAGATTGCATTTTTTAGTTTTCCGGCAACTGTTTTTGACTGGAAAATGTCAAAAATCAAATTCGGGTAGCAATTTGAAAAACCTTTTGGTTTAACCACTAAGTGAAAAAAAAAAGAAGAAGCCAAAGTACTTATTGCATTTTGAAACTAACTATATCCATTATGAATAGAGAAAAAAAGTATACCCTCTTTGAGATATCTGATTAGAGGCTTGAAATAGCCAGCTTCAGCCATATGAAGAGCATGTTGAGTGTTACTAGACATAGAATTTAGCAGCATTTTTGCATCATGTGAAGCTTGTTCTTGATCATCACTATTTGAGATAGTAACCAACATGAGAATACAACCTTGTATTCGCCCGATTCTTCGTCTAACTCCACCATCGTCGGAGAGGCTAAGCAATAGCCCCACGGCCGCCTTTTGCTCTTCCACGTCCCGTGTTAGCGACTTCACCAATGCCGATAGAAACTCCAAATCATGCATCATTTCCTGCACACTTTGACAAAATGTAACTCAAATAAGATCAAGTATCTAACTCAATTTCATATCATATTGACCTAAAAAGAAGTACCTTGTGTTGATCATTCTGTTGTGCCAGATATCTTAGTATTCGAATGATGATCACCCTTTCCTCGTTCCCCTTACACGAACACAATCGACTAGATAACATCCTAACGACATTTTCGTTTATTATCCTTTCATTAGAAATCATCCCATCCATGATGAATCCATTCAACACCAAAAGGGCATTCTTGAATTTATCTTCTTTACCATATTTGATCTGCCAAATAGCATCATCAACTGTTAATATTCTTGTTTCCTCCCCTGTTGTTTCCCCTGTTTCATCCTCTGTTTTTTCCCCTGTTTCATCCTCTGTTTCTTCCTCTGTCTCCTCCTCCTCCTCGATCTCGTTAGCAAACTCGGAATCACGATCGGAGCTTAAATCGAATCTCACATTCATCATTTCCTTACACAACACTTCAATTCTTTGCTTGTTCGATAAGGGCGCCTCGTGGCTGGTGAGCAGAACGAGTCCCAACGAACGGCCAAGATTCTGTATCATATACTCTATGTGTTTGGCTGGTGAAGAGTGAATAGTTTGACTATCCATCACTGCTTTTGCGCGGTTATAATTGGATTCAAGTGAGTCGATCGCTTTCTGAAAGGCCGGTAACTCGTTTAGCTCGATGCTATCTTTCATCTCACTCAAAATGGGATTCAGTTTCTCAATCAAAACAGAGAACTCTGTAATTTGCTCTGTTTGGATTGAAGATGATGATCTTGAGTTTATGGTTGATGAATCAAATTCTTGAACTGAAGATGATTCCCCCATTTTCCAAGATTTTGTTGGAAAATCAGAATACCTTACACTATGATCAATGCAGGATTAAAAGATGGGTTTTTCAAGAAAAAAAAAAAAAAAAAATCTAGATACAAAATGATGAGCAACCTTATTACAAGTCAAAGAAGGAAGAAGACTAACTAATGAAATAGACTTGGTCTTTGTTGAATTAAATGTGTGTCTTCTTCTTCTGTTTTTCCTAGGCAATTTGCAAATCTTGTTGATGAGAGAGAGAGAGAGTTGGGGGTTGTGGTTTGTAAGGTTGTGAAGAAAAGTATCTTTGGTGTCATAATCAGTTCAAGATATATAGAGATGACCTTTGAAAGTGATGTATTGTTGCTAGTATAAATAAATAAAAATTGCAATAAGGAGAAATAAATGTATTTTGGTGAAGACTGAGTCAACTCATCTATGTGTACACACTCTTGAAGTAGGGGTTAAGGCAAATGGAAAAGGGGCACATGTAATCTGAAGAGATATTTTTGGAGAATATGTAATTTCTTGGTTATTATGTGGGCTGATGAATGTTTAGCATGGGGAAGGAATATTGTTTCTTTTTCTTCAAAGTTATGTACACCATTTTTGACAAATTTATCATGATTTTCTTGATCTGTTTGTTATTTCCTATGTGTTATGTTGCTTTATAAAAAAGGTATATGAGAAAAATATTGCTAAATCTTTTTTTTTTTTTTTGTGGAAATAAAATATTTTAGGTTGATTTTTAATGACGGGTAAAAAAGAATTATGTTGAACCTTAAGATTCTAGTGTAGTTAGAGAAAAAGAAAAATTGGGTCAAAATGTTTCAGGATGTATAATGGGTTTGTGCTTGAATATTTGTCCAACTATTGTGGAACAATTTGTATTTCTTTTTTTGATATTTAGTGTTTCATTTAGTGTTTTCTTTTATATATATATATATATATATATATATATACACATTTATTTAGATTCCTAAAAAATAATAGAATTATGTATTATTATTATTATTATTATTATTATTATTATTATTATGTTTTGGAATATTATTTTGAAAGTATCTTACAGTTAATATACTTTAATTTATATTCTAATAAATTTTCATCTTAAACGAATTTACATGTTGATTTAAACTCATTTTCATCTAAACTTTTATAGTACTTGAAATAAATAGCTATCTTTAAATTTAATATAGTTTCACCTGTAACATTTAATTCTTCATAAATCTAAAACCTAGTATCAAACATATTAAGAAAGTAATTTTTTTTTTTATAAAAAATTATGTAAACTGTTGTATCATTTTTCATACTAATTGACTTCTTATTATTCAAACATGGTTCTTTAAAAGTCATAAAAGTACTTCTCCTTAGTACTGAAGAAAAAAGAAAATACTAATGCAAATATAATATATATTATATGATAGACAAGAACAACTAACTGCTTTAACTTTTTAAAGCACCACTACATTAGCAAGTGGGTAAATGAATTTTCAATATTTGTCCAATTTCCTTTTTCAACGTCTTAATATGACCTCATTTGTCCCTTATTCTAACTTTAGTGTTGAAGGGCTTTGTTGTTGGCTTCAAGATCAACCTCAAGACACCCATATACAGTTCAATCTGCATGATTCAGACCACTAGAGTATCATCACTCTTTAAAGTGCATTATTAGTGAGTATCACAAACTAAGAGCATATTGAAAGCAATATAATTTTCCTAATAAAATAAAAAGGATTAAATAATGTTAAATAAAAGTATATGATAAAATATATCCTAAAGTAAGTTAGGGAAGTATCAAATTACGGCAGAAGATTAAAAAATGATTTTAATGGTTCTTGTGCATAAAATTAAAGTAATACTAGTTATTTTATTGCCAAACCGGGGAATAGTAGTTAGGGAAAATTCTAGAGAGAGAGCAAGGGAACTGTTGTGAGGGCTAAGAAGGGGGTTTTGGGCCATAGATTTAAAAGAGTTAGTCTTCGGTGCACTAGTTGCATCCATACAACTGAGTCGATTTGATCCGGATCTATATATTTTTACAGTGTGTTTCGTTTTTTTTTTTTGATTCATATGTTATTTTCATATTATATTCATGTGACCTTTATATTTTATTAGTATGATCTTTATGTACAAATATTCTTATTTTTATGGGGTTAAATATTTAAATCAAACTATAATTTTCGTGTTTTTACACTTCTCAACCTAAACTTTGTTTTTTTGACTGGTTGCAACCTAAAATCCACGAATTGTATAAGTTGCAACCTCCGATGATTTTTTCCAGTCAAATCTCACACACATGACATTCACATGCCAAATTGGGGGTCTTGAACTCTTGATATTTCTATGAATTATTGAAGTCATTTAAAAAATGAGATTTTATTTTATTAAATAGGGTTCTAGTAATCTGATTTTGGTTTTTTTTTTTTTTAAATGGGCTCAATCATTAATGAAAATATCAAGAGTTCAAGACCCCCAATTTGGCATGTGAATGTTACGTGTGTGAGATTTGATCGAAAAAATTCGTTGGAGGTTGCAACTTATACAATTCGTAGACTTTAGGTTGTAATCGGTCAAAAAATAAAGTTTGGGTCGGGAAGTGTAAAAACACGAAAAATATAGGTTGATTTAAGTATTTAACCTTACATTTATGTACTGTAACTTAGAAAGAAAAAAAAAATCAGCACAATTTGTACATATATACCTTTATGTGATATTACTCATACATCTATGTAATATTACTTATACATTTATATTAATATAGTCGTACATTTATATAATATATAAAAACGCAACTAACATAACTAGGTATGAGTACATAACTAAATGTATAACATAACTAAAATATATAAAAATGAATTACATAAATGTATGAGTAATATCACATAAAAATATGTTGATCAAAAAATGTGCTGAAATTCTTCTATTTTTTTTTTCTAATCTATACTTATATTAAAGCAGGAAAGGTGGCCAAAATTACAGGAGTGCTACTTTCCCGCTTAAAAATGTCATGTCGAATGCTGACTAGATAAATAAATAATTTTATATATTTTTTTTCAAAGTTCTGGCTTCTTTTCCAAGCTTGAATTTGTCTTCCCCTGAAAGATATTTGAGAATCTTATTTGATAAGTCATTTTTTACTTGGAAAAAATAAATGTGAAAAATAAATCTTATTGTACAAGTCATTCTACAGTCTATATAAATGAAGAGAAGATGATCAAATGGTGTCAAAATATACCATAAAGCAGATTTAGCACAAAAACCATCTTTATTGGGGATCAAATGGTGTCAAAATATTGATCAGAAATGTTGATCAGTGAAAGTAAATATCAATGATACAGAGAAGCTTCCTCTGCATGTGTACGCTAATTCTACATCTTCTCCAACAAGTAAGTTCAACACTGCAAGTATTAACCAGTGAGTGAGTTTTCAATTGAGTATCAAACTACTGTTGTTGCAGCATCCAAACGTTCTTATCATCACTGCTCAAGCTCCCATGGCATTTTCATCCATAATGTTGATACAAGTAGTTTCAATGAAAGAAAGATATACAAAGAATGAATAAAGAAATAAAATATAGTAGATACAATGCAGAAAGGAAAATCAGTATATACAATGAAGAATACCATGAACAAAGAACGAAAGAAATAAAATGAAGAAAGAGAAAGAAAAACAGTAGATACAATGAAGAATACAATACAATGAAGAAAGAAAAAAAGGCCGGTAGATACAATGAAGAAATGAGGAAGAAAACTAGATACAATGAAAACTACAAGATTTTCTAAATATTTAAAGCCTCTGCAATCATATTTCGAGGGAAAAAAATATTTTTTATAAAATAATTAGTTTCATTAATTATTATTTCAGGTGCTACATATTAATTGTTTATTGTTTATTTTTTATGATACTTATATTTTATATATATATATATAATATGTATAAATTTACTGTTTATATGATAAACCGCGCATCGCGCGGGTGTACTGCTAGTAATAGTATATAAAAGTTATGATATTTGTATATAAAGGTAGGACTGTGCATAGGTCTCGGAGATTACCGAAACCCAGATCGAGAAAGTTTCAAACCGAAAATATACATTGGCTTTTTTACTTTCTCCAAACCTAATTGAACCGAATTTGTTTTGGGTTTGGTTCTAGAGATTTTTCAATAATCAGAACCGAGAACAGAACAAAATTTGACCAAATCGAAGAACTAGTTTAAAGAGTTATTTATATGTATATATTTCATTTACTTATATATATAATACCTATTTAATTAAGTTAATAATTTATAATGCTACAAATAATTTAAATTAATTTCAATTTTTAAAAAATTAATAATATAAACTATATTCTAATGACCATCTTTAAGAAAATATATATCCTTTTAAATTATGGAACTTTTTAACTTTTGAAGCGAAACATTTGACTTTTAATAGTTAATGAAATTTGTTGGTACATGTTAAATTAATTATTAATTATTATTATTTTTTTAATTTGTTGCATTTCATGTCAGATGAATTAACCTTAACCTTTACCTTAGATGAATTGATCCGGACTGATAGACCCAAATGTCCGAACTGAACTGGACTGAATCGAAATTTGGTTTGGTATAGTTCTAGAGATTCTTTATTGTGGTTCGATTCCGGAAATCATTTTTAAAATTCTCCAAAATTTGGTTTGATTCTGAAGATTAGACCCCGAATCTCCGAACTGAACCAAACCGAAATTTAGTTTGGTTTGGTTCTGGAGATATTTTATTGTGGTTCAATTTCGAAGAATCATTTTTAAAATTCTTCGAAATTTGGTTCGGTTTTGGAGATTTTCAAATCTCCAAACCAACCCGAACCGTGCACACTCCTACATAAATGTTATACTAATATAACATAAAAATCATACTAATATGACATAAATGTAACACATGAATTAAAAAAAAAATCTAAAATACATGGATTTGAGTCGAATCGACCTAATTGCATGGATCTATGCAATTGGTGCATAGTAGAAATTGTGAAATTCAAATTGGGTCCAAAAGTTCTATCCATCTGAAGGGCCTTGAGTCCTCATTTCTCCCAGTCACTTGGATAATTTAAATATTTATTTATGAGTTATATTCCTCCATAGTAAAATTATATTTTAAAATAAGAGATAAATATAAACTTTTGTTTGGATGAAAAACTTTGAAATTTAACAATAATAAATTCATCGATATTGTTTGGATTGATATAAATTTAAAATTCATCATTTTTATTTTAAATTAACTTTTTAATTATTATGTGTGGATTTCAAATATAATCCACTGTAATTTCAATAGTTGAAAATCATTGAATTGAAATATCAGATTTCAAATCCCTCAATCCATAACACAATGTAAAAAAATTGTATTGAATGGTAGGAAAAAAGTAACAACTAACAAATATTAGATCTTTTTTTTCAAGACTAATGCAAAAATGATGATTCGTCTCATAAAATTAAATCAGTTGTAGAGACCCTCGACTCTTCTAGCAGACATGAGTGTGGTACTCATCAGATCTCAATCAAGAATCACTATCAGCAGACGTCAAGTTGAAGTAGACAACATATCCACTCATTGACTACCTAAATATTTTATATAGTCTCCTTTTGTTACAAGTAAAAATAGTGTTGGGTGTTGACATTGTTACTTGCCTTATTTTTTTTTTCCTTTTTTTAATGTAAGAGTTTTCATTATTATTATTATTATTATTATTATTATTATTATTATTATTATTATTATTATTATTATTATTATTATTATTATTATTATTATTATTATTATTATTATTTATATTTCATGTCTCTATTATGTTTAAAAAATATATAAAAATGAGCCGATCAACCCAACAAAATTCCATAGTGCCAAATGTTCAACCCAACTCACTAAATATTCTTTGTGATTTGATTATAAAATTTCACAAAAAATTATAATTATGTCATTATACAATAAAATAATATACAAAAATTTCATTTACTCAAATTTATAAATATTCTAATTATACAATTAAAGTAGGGATGACAATGTGGTGGGGTAGGGATGGATAGTTGAATACCCAGGCTCGCCCGATGTCCCTGATAGTAGACCCACCCTGATTCACGTACCATATAAATAATTGTCTCGAGAATTTTTTATTTTTTTAAGATATCAAAATAATGAAATAATCAATGTATCTCAAAATTTTCATAATAATACATATTTTAGAAATACAAAAATAAATAAATTATAATTATTTAATTTTATCTTATAAAATTTATTATAAATTAATTTTAATTATTTAGCACAATCACGTAATTAATCATAATAAACCTTTCGAACAATAAACGTAGATTTATATTTCTAGATAAATATATGTATCTTAATTATAAATATCTCAAAATTTATAACTATTGATGGATCAGTTAAATATATTATATATTGCTTAGTTTTCTGATTGTGCGAATCATGCCATGTCTTATAGTCTCCAACAAAAAAAAATGACCATCTGCAAAATCCTCATCTTTAGTGTGTGAAATGATTCACCCGACTTTCGAGTCAAAAGAAAATAAGGGCCATGAAAACCTCCACTCACGTAAGTTTCTCTTTTGTTTTAACTTTGGTCGAAGTGCAGGTGATCCACGAATGCTCTTGAGTTTGATGTATTTGAGTTGTTATCTTTCGAGCATTTATTCAAACAGTTGGCATATATTGATTTTTTTATTTTTTTTCGAGCTCATTGAGATGTTGATTGAATCATTGGTTCTTTCTGCCTTTTTTTGATAAAGTGGGGCTTTTTTTTTTTTTGGATGAATTGGGGTTGATATTCGACTGTTATCATGGCTTTCTCTGTTATTATCATTCATTCCTTTTTTCGAACAGTTGGAGGGTTAGAATAATTGAGCGACTTTTTTGGTGGTTGTTGACATGCTCATTGTATTGGAGGTTTTGTTTGGTAATTTTGGCCTATTTGCATGCATTGTGATGATACTAAACTGTTTCGGCATGATTTATTTGTTGCCTATCATTCAATACTTTTGTCGAACATCTGGTGTACTCTAGATTTTTGCATGAGTTCTTTGAGGGTGGTGATATAAGCATAGGTTTAGAGATATTTGGAGGTCTTGGGGGTGACCATTAAGTGAATTCATGGTTCCTATTGTTGTTATAGTTATTCACCCTTTGAATTGAACAGTTGATGTGTACTAAAGTGTGATTCAATTTCTTTCATTCTTCTTGTTAATTCTTGAGTTTTGGAGGAGTTTGACTGATATGGAGGGGTTATATTTAGTGTTGGGGGTGACTTTTCTATGACCTTTTTCTTGGTTGCTATATCCCTATCACTGTTTTTTATCCACCATGTAGGAATTCTTTTGTGAACAAATCTGAGATACTTTTGTTTGAAAGATACTATTCTTCTGGTCTTTACTTTCTTTGGTGCTTATAGGGTCAGACTTTAAATGCTCATGTGCTGAGAATTGTGAGTTATGGATAACCCTTGACACTGTTGGTGTTTGCTTGTCTTATAAGCTTGTAAGGCCATATTTTATCTCCTTTTAGAGTTTGCATGTTTGGAATATTATGTCTTCATGATGAGTTAATCTAATTCCTTCACTTCAAAACAACATCTTGTTGTTTCTCTTTATGTTCGATCATGCGACAGGAAGTATTGTGTGTATGTCATAGAAATCTTTACGTCATACTCCTTCCATCCTGTATACATGGTCCACATTTCCTTCTTCGTTTGTCCCTAAATTATAGTCTACTTTCATTGTTGGAGGTGTATTAAATGTTTTCTTTTTTTCTAATATAACCATACTTAATATCCATTGGAATTAACCATCTATATTCATCATCTTTCGATCAACAATATTAGATAAGATAAAGTATGAATTTCCAAGTACATTAAATACATTTCTTAATCTGTATGGAAAATAGAAGTGGAAGCATGGTTGGGTCTTTTCCGTTGCAGAATCTTTTTCATGGATGCCATAAAATAACCTTTGATGAGTTAATCTATTTCCTTCACTTCAAAACAACATTGTTGTTTTTCTTGATGTTTGATCATGAGGCATGGATTATTGTGTGTTTTCATAGAAATCCTTACGTCATACTCCCTCTATCCCGCATACATAGTCCACATTTCCTTCTTTGTTTGCCCCTAAATTATTGTAGTCCACTTTCCTTGTTGGATTGTATTCAATGTTCTTTTTTCAAATATAACCATACTTAATGTCCATTGGAATTAACCATCTACATTCATCATCTTTCGATCAACAATATTAGATAGGGTAAAGTACAAATTTCCAAGTACATATAAATACATTTCTTAATTTGTGTGGAAAATAGAAGTGGACTATGTTTGTGGTACGGATGAAGTAGTAACTAATTTTTAATATTCTTGTCTAATATGCTCACATTAATGCTTTTTGCAGGTTCTCTTGAGACTTATTACCATTAAATGGTATAAAGGAAAAGGACAAGGGGTCACCCCCACCTCTTTTGAGAGTAACAAGTGTGCTGGTGTTTGCAGCTGAGGCTTGTATTAATGCATGGAAAGCGGTGGCTGATTCTAGAGAGAGGATTCTCTCGGGATCACTTAGGAGCAGCAAATCAGACCATCTTTGCCACTTGTTCTTTCTGAATCATTTGCAGATCCTACCCTAACTTCTTGAGACTTTCAGGGAAGTCTTCTAATCTTATCTTTCATGAGTGCATATCTTCAATTTGTTGCTCTTTTGATTTTGTTGAGTCTTTAGTTCCTTTTTTAGTTTATGGTTTGTTGTTGAGTCTTTTGTTAAATAGCAAAGTTTTAGTTATGAGAGCCAATAGAATGCAAACTTAAACAATTTACAAAATTCAATTACTAACAGTCATAGGGATTATGAGTTCACCATAATTAGTTTGAGTCAAATATTCCATCTCCCCCAATTTTAATCTAATTTCACCTTTTGATTATCAATAATAGATTTTGATTAGAAAAGGATAACAAAATCCTAGATAAATTGGGACCAATTCCTAATCAAATCCTTTGCATATTTAAATATATTCTTGGAAATTTTCAACAAATAACACTGCTAGATCTTTTTTTCTTTTCATCAAAAACATTATATTGTGTTTAGGATGGTTTTTGAATTATATTAACCTTGAGTTATTACACTTTGCCATGTACAGCTGGCCGATACTACAATTATATAATTTTTGACTGTTTTCCCTTACTCAACAGACATGCTTTCTTATTTTCCCCCTTCATAAAATTAGTTCAAAAGATTATAAAAAACACATGCAGCCAGTGTGTGAGGGCAACAACAGTTCAAGAGTATGTTGCCGGTTAGCCTTGTGCAACTTTGGATCACAGAGTATTAATTCGTGCAATTGAAAGCTTAAAGTGAAATTAGATTCTATGATGAAGTGCAATAATGTGCATAGTTTAGATGACAAAGTGTAATGTTGTTATAACTTACATTAGGCTCTCAATTGATATTTTTTATGTGTAAGTTTAAAAGTACAATCAAAATGGCAATGACTCAATAATATGACACATGCAAGAAATACAATTACTACAAATTGCGAATAGGTAAATATCACTTATGGTTCCTCAAGTTTGCGCTTATTTCAGAATTGGTACCCATTATTTTCATAAATAAATAAAATACGGTAAGTGCAAAAACAAGAACAATTGAGAGTGTATAATGTAATTTAGCTCTTCTTTAATTTGATAGAATTTCATAAATAAGATGTGATAAATATTAATTGAGTTGAACAAGATTGACTTGATCTAAAAATAAAAATCAAATAATCAAGAAAAGGAGATTACATAATATGTCCTTGATACGTAATCTCATTATCATAGAATATAATTTATATTACCGAAATCTTCTATTAAATTAGGAAATGCAATCTATCAAAATGTTAGCGAAATCTTCTATTAAAATAGTTAATGCAATCTATCAAAATATTAGCGAAATCCTCTATCAAAATAGCGAATGCAATCTATGAAAATATTAGCGACATCTTTATCAAAATAATGAATGCAATCTATCAAAATGTTAGCGAAATCTTCTATCAAAAATAGTGAATGAAATCTATCAAAATATTAGCGAAATCTTCTATCAAAATAGTAAATGCAATCTATCAAAATGTTAGCGAAATCTTCTATCAAAATAGTGAATGCAATCTATCAAAATATTAGAGACATCTTCTATCAAAATAGTGAATGCAATCTATCAAAATGTTAGCGAAATCTTCTATCAAAATAGTAACGAAACCTTCTATCAGAATAGTGAATGCAATCTATCAAAATATTATCGAATACTTCAATATTACACTGTAATGTAATCTATCAATTAAACCCCATTCATACCATACAAACTTATTTCAAACGAGCACATAATTCTACACTGATTAAGAAAATAAGATTATAGAATCATTTATTGTTGAGTGAAATAGTGAATGCACTTCACACCATCACAAAAAGTTATATGATGATAAGAATGAAATTGTTCACTGGAGGATTGATAAATTGACTACTAATTCCGTTAATTCTAATTTTATTTAGCACTGCTCAAAATAATGGATGAATAATAAAAACTAAACCACCCAACTAAAGAATAATCCTGAGGATGAAAATGATTGTTGTAAAGGACGACTTAGTGAAATGAATAATTTTATATGCTAACTACAGATTATTAAGTGGTTATTCACATAAGTAATCAAGGTTCATATATTGAAGAGACCACATATTATATCTGTAGTCAATTATATTTTGAAATTTTAAATAGCGTTTTGAGAGGGATAAATGGTTAAGATTTACATGATGTTGCAGGCAAGACGGTAAAAGGAAAAGACACATCAATCACAACAACGTATATTAATATTACTAAATAATCAAATATGTATTCAAAACCAATTTTAATAAAATAGGCTGAAAATATCTAATTTTGCAGCATATTTTGAGCGAATATAGTAAGTGCAGTTTATATTTTCCAAACACGATTCTGTGTAGAGTATATCTTATTTAATGGACCTTTTAAATGAAACTTTAAATTGTATGAGTATTGACACATTGCATTTGGGAAAGTATCACTTTTTTGTCCTGTAAGTTTGCCCTTGCCCTTGTTTCAAAATTGGTATTCACTGTTTTCGATTCATCTAATATAATCCCTCAAGTTCTAATTTTTCATCAAAGCTCATTACATCCATCAAAATTCAGTCAAAAGTGACGGAAAAAAAAGAAAAGCAAACATGTTATCACACTTTAACCGAATGAATTAACTTTGATGTAAATTAAACTTGGGGACTTTTGTTCTTTTGTGAATATACTTTATCTCATAAACCTCACGAGTTATTGCACTTTATCATCTATAGCTGCCTGAGGCTATAGATGAGTGAAGGAATATTCACATGTTTTTCTCACCATTCGGGTAGCCTTGTCCAACTTTGGATAACAATGTGTAATAAATCATGTAGTTTAGTGGTAAAAAGTGCAAATAAAAAAAGTTTATGTGATCGAGTACAATAACACACATACTTCAAATGTCAAAGTTTAATTTATCGTATATAAGTCGCATTAGATTCTCAATCAATATTTTGTTTTCTTGAAGTTTAGAAGTACAATTAAAATGGAAATGAGTCAACTAATAATATAACACGAGTAAGAAATAAAGTTATCCTAAAATGCAATGTGTCATTAATGAGTTCTAGCTCATACAATTTTGAAAGTTCAACTTAGAAGAGCCGTTCCATTAGCTACACAACATAGCATCATGTTTTGATAGTATAATTGCAATAACATATATGTACTCAAGTAACTCAATATATGTAGCAATATTATATAATTTCAGCCTATTTTATTGAAAATGGTTAATTACGTAAAAATACATAACCTTCATTTACAATGTGAACTTTAAATCTTAACACGAGGGTGTTTATATGATAATTTTTAGAGCTTATAAGATGATCGTATTTGCGGTGTTAGTAACGATTTGAGTAAAATCATTCTCAATTTTTTTAGGCTCCTAGCAGTTGGTACTAAAAATGTTCATCCCTTGTATTGGATTGAAACAAAATTAAAGTTAATGAAACTTGGTGTTAAGTTTTGAAAGTGATGATGTAAATGAAAATTGACCCAAAGCTCTTGAATATTTGCGTAGTCGACCCTTTAAAAAATCATTTTGAATATATAATGATTCTTTAGTAGTATTATTTTATGTTGTTTTGTTGATGTGCCCTTTCTTTTTACCATCTCGTGTTCAACATTATTTAAATTTGCAAAAGATAGCTGACTACGAAGAAATATTTGGCGTCTTTGATATATGAAACCTGATTAATAATGTGAATATATGATTCACGATTGCTAACCGTCGTTCATATCGTAATTATTTATTTAGGTAATCATCTCGTGTTTTTGACATGCAAATTAAATTATGTACTGAGATAATAATAATATGATTCGAGTTAGTCAACTTCAAGAAATTCGACTGGATTTCAATAATAAGCGTTACGAATTAAACTAGTCGTTCATGTGAAAATCTTATGTACAAAGCAATCCGTAAACCTCCTATGAACACTATATATAAGTCTATCTCCCACAACTTCTATCAACTAATCTCACCTATTGCATCACTCTATTTCAATCTCGTTGTTTTTCTTGAATTTTAATTTATTACTAGCTAAATAAGTGTACTCCGTGTTGTTGAAATGGATTGCAGGAATTGGATTTTGAATGCTCCGATGTCAAAGGCGCAACACAAGATGTATGACTGTCATGTGTTACTTGTTGACCACGATAGTCACGCTCATGCGCCGCTTATAGACATGTTTGAGTATTTCTCTTACAAAGGTATATTGATCTCATATTTGAACCATTATATATATAAAGATGTTTGTGTGTGTAGAAAGATGGTAGCTTTATTTTATTGATTATAAAAAATTCTATAAGTAGATAGAAGTCTTAAACAATTTCTTGCATGATAACTAATAAATTGAATGTTTTTATGTTATTCTTTTGCCGTTATGATTAATCATAATTTTACTACATCCTTTGTGGTCTTTGAGATGCTACATATGGTGATGGTATGTACACTTGATGTAAATCTACTCTTAATTAAAGATATGTGAGTATATATATATATATATATATATTAAGGATGTATCTACATCTAGTGTACACCATCATTAGGCAAAGTATTTTAATAAATCAACCTATATTCTCAAAAAAAATTCAGCTTAGTTAAGTATTGTATAAAGTAAAATTAATATATATACATATATTTATATAGAAATATGGTAGCTTTATTTTCTTCTTCAAATATTGGTTTTCTTTTTTCATTAATAAAAAATTATATACGTAAATAGAATATTTAAACAGTTTCTTGCATGGTAGCCAACTATTAGATGTTTGCATTATTCTTTTCCCATTATAAATTATCATAATTTTAAGGCATTATTTTCCATGCAATTGATACTTGGCTAAGTATATTAATTAATTCATTCTATATGACTTTCTCCTTTTGTTGTAACTATATTCTCAATGTGTGTCAATTTCACTAATTTTCCACTTGTGTAACTGCACTGATTATGATTTTTGAGATCTTCGAAAATTCATTCATAATTTATCATCGAATGTCTTTTCTTTTTTTGGAAAATTTCTGTTCTTTAAAAAATTTCACTTAAATAAAACAATTACAGCTTGTATATATGCATTTTTCATAATAACGACATATGCATTGAAAGATTATGTTGATTATTCATTCATTACCAGAAATAGAATAGATGCATATTGTGTTTATCACTAAAGAGACTGTATGCAACTTTTGTTTCGTACAAACCTCTTCTCAATAACATCGTTGCAAAAAAATATTAGATATGGTGGAAATTAGAAATTATTTATTTGGTTTATGATATTAATTTTCTGTTCATACAGTACCACTCTAGTACTCTATGATTCTTATCCAAAGCTCATGAGTAAATTGCTTCGATATCCTATTTCCCCTGAAGTCATTTTCAATTATTCTGATTTGTATTTGGATTTATGTGCTTTCAGTGACTAATGTTAGATCTGCCTCCAATGCTCTATCAATTCTGTCTCAAGGAGGACAGCCAAAGTTCGATTTGGTGATAGAAAACATTGTGTTGCCCGACACATGTGGATACAAGCTTCTTCGAGCTGCTATTAAAATGGAAATACTTGTGATCTGTGAGCTTTAATTGTCATCTATCCTTATCAAATTATTGATTCGATTTTAAATAATTCCACTTTCTTTTCATTGAAGTTGTTATGTTTCTCATTGCATTTCTTTTGATTGAAAATTTTGAATTGCAGGGCTCTTAGATGAAGATGATGCTGTGTTAACAAGGAGAGCCCTTGCCAATGGAGTTTTATTATGTGTTAAGAAGCCTATTCAAATGGAAACAGTGACGCTACTATGGCAACATGTGCTAAGAGAGAAAATATGTAAACAAAAAGAAAACGAGCGAGTTACTAGTTCAGACGAAAACAGCTTTGAACATCAGAATATCTGCAGGTTCGGACGCAAGGTCTGGATCGAATGGACTGAAGAACTTCATGCGAAGTTTATGGATGCTGTTAGAAAACTCGGACAAGGAAGTACGTATTTCTTAATTAATTTTGATGTATGATTTCTTGCTCATGAGTTTTATATTTTCTTTCGTAGAATTTGTTAAATTTACTTCACCTTTTCTTCAAACAGGATGCTATCCAAAACAGATCCTTGAGCTGATGAATGTACCTGGCCTTACGAGATTGCAAGTGGCAAGCCATCTTCAGGTTCGTTGGTATAGAGAAAGAATTTAATTTTTTATACTTACATAAATCTCATTACATGATAATATAATTTATAGCAAAGTAAAGAACAATATATAAAAGTCAATTGAAACTCTCATTGTGCAATGCTGGTTATTAATTTTGGTTGCCAATTTTTTTTTTTCATTTTAATATATTGTATATGCTGCAATATTTTTTTTCTACCTTTTCATATCTGTTTTATGCAAGTTTTCTGAATTGCTCAATAAAAGCACATATATATAATCTACAAATATGAGTTAAAGAAGCTTGACCACTTGGTGTTGTAGAAAAATATTTAGATGCATTTGCTTTCATATATAGATAAAGAAAAGATTAAGAGTTAATTTCAATTTTGGTTCTATATGTTTCAATTTTGGTCCTACATTCTTCTATTTTTTCCAATTTTAGTCATGTTTTTCAATTTTGGTCCTGTATGTTTCAATTTTTTTCCAATTTCAATCTAATTTTGGTCAGATGACTTTCTGGAAATCTCAAGTGGCATTGTCGGCGATTTTGGAAATTTCAAGCAAAATTGGATTAAAATTGGAAAAAATTGAAACATATAAGTCCAAAAGTAGAAAACGTATACTTAGTTGTTAAAAAATGGAAATGTCTTACCTACAGGACCAAAATTAAAATTAACACAAAGATTAAATTTCACATTTTGTAGAAATGTCGTCGCGGAACTTGGCAAAATCCTAATAAGAGAAAGCCAAGAACAACTACCTCTAAGACAACATCAACAAAGACTGGTAATCCAATTAAAACAAAGCGATACGGGGCCATGCCTAATTTTGGATACAAATCTCAACCACCTTCATATATCCAGAAAAGCACGGAGTACTCTAGGCAAACTTCTATGCCAGATGGCAAATTTCCGACTGATGTTGCACCAGTTGGAAATGCTTCACTTGATGAAAACAAAGCTAGTGACGAATACTTTGGCTTTGTGGATATTGATAGCTTGATGCAAAACTTTTGCGTCTCCGAGCAAGAGCAGCTAGATTATGATGAAAGCTGGGATGCAATTGATTTGGACTTCCTTTTCTCTGACTAGGTACGTAATTACACTGACCACGAGTCTTGTAGTTCAAGTGGTATCCACCTTTATAAAGATGCAGATTGCGTGATGATCAGGTTTCGAATATGGATCACGCAAGTTTTTTAGTCTTTATTTCCTCTCTTCCACTCCCTAAAACAAAAGTCTGGAAATCGAGTATTCTTGAACAACCTGTTGTACTTTGCTGCCAAGTTTTTCACTGTGAGTTCTTGAAATTTTGCAGGTGCCTATCGTGCTCGAGACAAAGATTGAACCATGCAACGAGACATCATCAAAGCCCGGAGAAGCTGAAGGCCTGAAGATGGAGGAGTGATATTGTGGAAGTTATGTTGTGAAACTTTAATTTGAAGAAAATAATTGAGAATTATCTCGTCATAAACTCTACATTTTCAATTATTATCATTACCTACACATTGTTATTTGGACTATGATGCCCAGATGGAAACATCAATTTTCCTTTATGAAAAAAATGTGATGTTCTACTGTTATTTATAATCTTGGTATTAGTCTAATGGCATTCACTTTTTTAAAAAATCTTTCTCCATTACTGCGAAAATTACCTTTAAAGAGAAATCACAGTGTGGTTTCATATATATATTTTTTTCATTATCATTGTATTTGAGATTATATTGACTTTTGTGTGAAAAAGTATAATCTGGGTCAATATTATGAATATGTGGGGGTATTATTGAATGTTGATATTTGAAATATATTGTATTATATTATATTATGAATCTGATAATGGTGAGACTGATTTTAAATATTTACTTTTAGATATAGTTATAGTTCATTTCACATATAACTGAAAGTTAATATAACAAATATTATTGATGTCTCATTATATATATATAAAAAATAGTGTTTTACTATGTTACAGTTCTAATTTGTTCAATAGTATATATATATATATATATATATATATATATATATATATATATTCATGATGAATTAAATTGCCCTTCATTTATCTTTTCTTTATCTACTTTTCCAAGTCAACAAATCCTTCACACTGCACTAGTTTCATATTTCTTGCTCTTCATTATAAAATATGTCTTTTTCAAATCAGATACAAAGATTATGACAATTGTATAAACTGCCTCAATTAATACTGCAAAAGATTTCAATAATGCAGTGATGATTTCCTGAATATGATACACTTATTAATATTTGAATGGGGAATTAAAACTGCGTGAGTTTTCCAAACGTAAAGAAATATGAATTAGATTACATGAATTTTATTTTCGCTAATTTAGAGGTCCAGACCACCGTCCAAAAAGTTGAAGAACAATTAATATGAAAAAGAAAAGGCAAATTATTCATTAATATTAGAATCACAAAAAAAAAAAAAAAAAAAAAAAATTCTATATAAACCCATCAATGGTGCCTTTGGAAATACACAACACTGTTTATCTTGCTCAATTGTGCAATAAGCATTATTTCTTGCATTTCTAAACATCATAAGATTTAAGTTCTTGTCCCAATATTATTTCTATGGCATCCTCCTCAAACTCTCCAAATAAGATTCATGTGATGCTTGTTGAGCATGACAATGCAGCTCATGATCGAACCATTAACATGTTGCAATTTTTCTCTTATGAAGGTAGCTACTACATTTGTTTTTATGGCTAAATTTATTCACAAACTTTTGCTTAAAAAGTATAAATTAACTACTACTTCTGATAAAGGCAAATCCGACAATGAATTGCGTAATGATTTTTTTGTCGTTTTCCAATTATGTGTCGACCCACAAAATTGGAGGCAGACATAACATTTTTTCAAATTGTGTCTCCGCGACACAATATGTTTGTTTTTTTGTTTTTTTCCTTTTGTCGAGTTTGAATCTTTATTAATTTCGCGCCATTTTAATATGTGATACATTTTAATTAGTACTTTATTATTATTATTATTATTGAAAAAACATAGTTTCGGTTCTTTGATGTAAATGGGAAGGTAAAATATATTTATTAATACATTAAAATTGACAAATTTACATACATTTTTGCATGATTCGTTATTAAAGAGTACTAATATTAATTCTAGCCGTTATCTTTCTCATTTGTCTAAACCATAAAATTGTTATGTATCATTTCATTAACTTAATTTGTATATTTAAGTTGTTAAGTTTGATAGAATATAATATATAGAGATAATTTCAATGTTGTACCTTTATATAAGATATTTTTCATTTTTTGAGTATCTGTTTTTCAATTTTGGTCATCTATGTTTTAATTTTTTTTTCTAATTTTAGTCCATCATGGTCGGAATTTTCAGAATTATTGTCTTGACCGTTGGATATTTAGACGTGGCTGCCGGAAAATTTGATGTGGCAACCAAATTCCAACAGCCTCATCAACGGTTTTTAAAATTCTGACAAACAAAGACTGAAATTGGAAAAACCTTGAACATAGTTGATCAAAATTGGAAAATAGAAACTTGGTTGTAAGAAAATAGAAAGTGTCTTACATACAGTACCAAAATTGAAATTACTTCAACTGCATCTAATAGCAGTATACATTAAAACTTGTGAATATCATTAAATAATTTTAAGTGTAAAAGAATTACAAGTTTTTCTGTAAGATTTTCACATGCAATAATTAATTGATATATTCAATTGAATATACTTGTTAAATCGAATTATTATTTTTTCTTTCAGTTACTCCATTCAAACTTGCGTCGACAGCCTTGTCGATCTTGTCCGAAGGAAAGATCCCGTTGGATCTTGTACTGACTAACTTAAGCTCTCCGGACTCTTTTACGAGTCAACTCATTGAACTTGCTCTTAAGATGGGCATACTTGTAATGCGTAAGTGTTTCTTGACATGTAATATTTCTAATTATATATATATTTTACAGACCCATTATCTAATTTAATGTCATTAATTAATTAATCTGCATATATGTCATTTAATACAAGTGATGTATGATGTGGACGATGCTGTATCCACAATGAGGGCGTTGGAGCAAGGAGTGTTTCAATGCATAAAAAAGCCCACAATGATGGAAACATTGGGGGGCATTTGGCAACTCGTGTTGGGTGAAAAACTACATCGTTTGAGAGCAAACGAACGAAGGTATGTTCCGAATAATGATGTTGTGGTTGAAGCTGGCAGTGTAAACAATATGATGAGTAGTGATGAAGAGGAAAAAAAGAAATCGAAAAATTCGAAAAAGAGGGCAGCTTCGACAGAATGGACTGCAGAACTTCATGATAAGTTCATGGCTGCTGTTATACAGCTTGGAGAAGGAAGTATGGTTTGTTATATATTGCATGGAAGATGATGTTTTTAATAAAATTAATGTTGGATATATATTTTTGCTAATTCCATAAAAACTTGTATGTTGAAAATAGGATGTTTTCCCAAGGATATACATGAGTTAATGAATGTGCCGGGCCTTACGAGAATGCAAGTGGCCAGCCATCTTCAGGTACGTACGTTCTAAGACCCTTAAATTTGAAAAACAAACTATAGGCAATCATGTAATAGACACTAAAGTAATAATAATATTACTAATATACCCTTACTAATATTACATTTGGTGTTACATCTCATATTTCAGATTAATCACCACTTGCCACATGTATAATATGACATTACTAATTAACATGTGAAAAATATTCATACTTTTATTGTATTAATAGATGTATTTATTGTAGTATTCTTTTGTCAGAATTGTCGCAATTCTAAGT
The DNA here is from genome assembly GCA_954870855.1 of Scutellaria minor. NCBI lineage: Eukaryota > Viridiplantae > Streptophyta > Magnoliopsida > Lamiales > Lamiaceae > Scutellaria > Scutellaria minor. The sequence goes on along the minus strand of OX940738.1, from coordinate 10,974,026 downwards.
GGCTACCTCGTAAGGAGAGAAAATCCAAACAAACTAATGTTGAGACCAAAAAACCTCCCAGGCCAAAAATCTTTGGTTCCATGCCTTGCATTGTACATTCAAGAAAGGAAGAAAATGAAGCAATCATGAACCATCATGAATTCACCATGGAAGCAACATTAATTGAAGGATTTACCAACGAACTTCTTGAATATCCTCGACGTCTCCTCGGTCATGGCATCAGTCCGTTTAACATGGATCAAATTGTTACACCTATCGATACCGGTACCATTCCATCAATGCAGAAATTGAAGGGATGGAAAATAATTTTTATAATATTTAAGTGTTTCAATTAAATAATCCGAATTAAGAGCAACTATATTCTCATTAATAGTTGCTACATTTTGAACTCTGTATTGTTTTTTTTCTTTTTTGGGAATGAATAATGATATGCATTGTCCAATTATTATCATCGAGTTTTATTTATATACATTAACTTCCTTTCTGTCATTTTATTTTCTTATTAAACTTTAACTTGCTTTTGCCATAAAAAATGCACATGTAATATTAAAGATTACAATTTTTGTAATCTTGTTTTCTTAATCAATGTAATTACAATCATGTGAAGTAATTAATCTGATCGAGATGCTAAGTTGAGAACATGAATTATGTTAATCTAATTATCATATTTCAATTGGGATAATATTTGCAATCTTATTTGAATAATGAATGTATATTTCTTGTAATTTGATTATTATATTTGAATACAAAATTTATTGTAATCTTATTCTTTAATTCTTGTTACACAATATCAATTAATACACGTTTGAAACAATTTGGATACTGGTAATTGCTAACATGATTTGAAGAAACTTAATTACATCAATCAAATTATAAGAATTAAGGATGAATTTTAATTATCTTATTCTTTAATTCATGTAACACATGAATATCAATCAATAAATGTTTGGATCAAAACAAATTGGATAGTGGTAGCTGCTAACATCAAATGAAGCTTACACGAATGAAACTGCATTTCGACAAGGATGACTTTATAATTTTATAATCTTAATTTTTTAACAATGTATGTTAATAAATGTTTGATTTTAACAATGTATGTTAATTTTGCAACAACCGTTGGAAAGATACTTATAACTATCGATTCAAAATAAGTGTCATTCTGAGATTTAAATTTTGTTTTGTATTAATTGTCGTTTTAAAATTTTATGCAAATTTTTTCCCAAATTACCCTTTAATATTCCTTAACTAAAATTTAGGATTTAAGATGATATTTTTTATAGAATTAATTTGATTTTCTTTCCAATTTTGAATCCTAAATTGTTTAATTAGTTAAGAGTATATTTGTCCAATTAGTGTTCCTTAATTTATGAAAACAATTTCAAAACGACAATTATTTTGAAATGGAGGTAGTATTATATAATATAAAGGTAAAAAACGAAAACTCATCCCAAGTATGCGTGATTTTGCACCTTACTATATCATTTATAAATGTTTTCATTTTACTATATCAATTACATGAATTTTACAAAGTACATTAATTTCGATTGCCACGTCATTTTTCAGCTTGCCACGTCATTTTTTCAGCCTAAAGTCAGTCATGTGTATATCATGTGTTTTTATGAGGGGTAAAATCGTCTTTTCACTTTCTCTTCTTCTTCTTCTTCAATGCTTAGCCCTTTTTCTTTTTCCATCCTCTCTCAAAATCAAGTGGTCTTTGACTAATTTTTCGGTTATCTCTAAAATTTCTGGACAAATTTCAATTTTTTTACAACATAAACATCACAAAATAGCCTAAATCTTTTTTTTTTATTATTTTTTTTATTTTTATGTATATGCAATTCCAACTATAACCATAAAAAAGCCCACACTGATGGAAACATTGGGGGCATTTGGCAACTTGTATTGGGTGAAAAACTACGTCGTTTGAGAGCAAACGAACGAAGGTATGTTCCGAATAATGATCTTGTGGTTGAAGCTGGCAGTGTAAACAATATGATTAATGATGAAGAGGAAAAAAAAAGAAATCGAAGAAAATTGTCTAAACCATAAAATTGTTATGTGTCATTTCATTAACTTGATTTGTATATTTGAGTTTTACTAAGTTCGATAGTATAATATATATATCATTATTCTTTCCAATAAAATTTGTAAGAGGAATTACTTGATCAACTGCATCAACGAGCAGTATAAGTGATTGGCAACTTATAAGAGCCTTAAATTTGAAAAAGTGATTGGCAACTTCAACATTTCTTAATTCATTTTTTTCTTACACATATTAATTACTATATATATATGCAATCATGTAATACACTACTAACGTAATAATAAAATTACTAATATGCCCTTACAAAAATCATATGATATCTTCTATTATATGTGGTGTTACATCTCTAATTTCAAATTAATCGCCACTCGCCACATGTATAATATGTTTTTGTTGTAGTAATATTTTCATTGTAATCTTTTGTCAGAATTGTCGCAATTCTAAGTGGCTACCACGTAAGGAGAGAAAACCCAAACAAGCTCATGTGGAGACCAAAAACCTCCAAGGCCAAGATCTTTTGGTTCCATGCCTTACAATGTGCATTCAAAAAAGGAAGAAATCAAGAATTCACCATGGATGCAATTGAAGGCTTTAATAACCAACTCATGTATATCCTCGACGTCTCTGTTGGGTTGGGTTTTGGTCAGCACGTTCAGGACTTGTGAATCTACGTTTTGAACGGTGAAGATCTTGTTCAGCGGTCTGTAGAATTTGGAAACGCGCTCGGACAGTAGGGTTCTGTGTGAGGGAAGATTGTGTGTGCAGTCTAGTTTGAGAGACCGTTTCGAACATTCCAACCGTTGGATCGAATTGTAACTTTGACAGCACGCTCAGAACACTCAGAGGAAGGTTCTGAACGGTAAAGATCAGTTTTGGATGATCCAAGCATTGTGAACAGCAGCTAGACAATAGGGTGTTGGGTGAGTTTGGTTCAACTCTTGATTGTTGTAAAGCTTTGCATAATCTTGAGTTGTTGTGTGGTTGAAATCTGTAGTGACAGTCTCTTCGGTAATGGCATCGATCCGTTTAACATGGGACAGGTCGGACAGAGTCTGGATGCCCAAATTGCTACTCCTATCGATACCATCCAGAATGTCGACTTTGCACTAGTAACAAATTGTGACGATTTTTTTATCGTCGCAAAAATATTCGTCACAAAATGTGTGATTTCTTGTAGTGACTCCCACCAACGGACCTGTTGCCCGATCTTCAACAAGGGTTGGGAATGAATTATGATGGAGGCTGGCAATCGCTCGTTCCTGTTAACGAGAGGATCATGGCGCATCGACAAGTGCAGCAAATCAGTGGATTCAGGGTGGCATTAATGAAGTGGACAATGCAGAAATTGAAGGGATGGAAAATAACTTTTATAATATATAGGTGTTTCATCCTAATTAAGAGCAACTATAGTCTCGTTAATAGTTGCTACATTTTGATCTATTTTTTTGTTATTGTTATTTGTGGAATGAGTTATGATATGCATTGTCCAATTATTATATTGAGTTTTATTTATATATATGCACTTTCTTTCTGTCATTTTATTTTCGTTTTAAACTTTAACTTGCTTTTGCCATAAACACATGTAATATTACAAATTACAATTTTTGTAATTTTGTTTTCTTAATCAATATAACAATTACATCATATTAATCTGAGATGGTAAGTTGAGCAAATGAATTATGAATTATGTTAATCTGATGATCCCATTTCAATTGGAATATGATATTTGCAATCTTATTTGAATAATTAATGTATATTATTTCTTGTAATTTCATTATTATATTTGAATACAAATATTATTGTAATCTTATTTATTAATATTGTGAAAATAGTACTTTATCTCTTTAAGTGCTAGTATGAAACAATTTCAAAAAGAAGACGTTGATAATTAACATGATTTGAAACTTAATTTCATTTATCAGATTATATTTGAACAAGGATAAATTTTAATGATCTTATTCTTTAATTCTTGTTACACAATATCAATTAATTCATGTTTGAAACAATTTGGATAGTGGTAATTGCTAAAATGATTCGAAACTTAATTACACCAATCAAATTATAAGAAGGATACATTTTAATTATCATATTCTTTAATTCTTGTAATACATGAATATCAATCAATATATGTTTGGATCAAACAACTTGGATAGTGGTAGTTGCTAACATGAATTGAAGCTTACACGAATGAAACTGCATTTCGACCAGGATAACTTTATAATCTCATAATCTTAATGTTTTTAACAATTAATGTATGTTAATAGATGTTTAATTGCAACTACTGTTGCAAAGATAATTAGAATTATATCCTATTCAAAATAAGTGTCATTGGGATTTTATTTTATTTCAAATTAATTAATGCAATTGTTGTTTTAAATTTTTATATAATTTTATTCCCAAATTATCCTTTTAATATTCCTTAATTAAAATTTAGGAATTTAATGTGATACTTTTTATGGAATCAGAGGCTACACATGCGTTGCTCGTGAGATATTAATCATGCATAAATTTATTATTATAATAATTTCATAGTTATAATATGAAGTGCTATATATTTTTCAAGATATAAGTTTCATTAATTACAATAGTTTTCTTTATAATTCAATTAATAATTAGATGAAATTATAAGAGAAAAACTTATATACAACTGGTGCACGGACCCTACAACCGTGCACACGGGTCGATCCGACCCGTCACGCGCTCGTACGCGCCTGCACGCGCCTTTAGGTGGCGGACAAAATCCACCCAAACATGCTCTCAGGTGTCTGATCTTTATGTTATGTTAAACATACCTTTTAGTAGTGTTAGACATACCTTTTAGTTATGTTAGACATACCTTTTATGTTATGTTAACTATACTTTTTAGTTGTGTTAGCCATACCTTTTAGTTATGTTAGTCATACCTTTAGTGTTAAGTATATCTTTAGTAGTGTTAGACATACATTTTAGTTATGTTATACATACCTTTTGTAAGGCCAGCTGTACCTTAGCATTTTTTTTAAACTGACATATTAATACCTTTCATACCTTTTAGTTATATTAGACATACCTTTAGTTATGTTAGTTATACCTTTTAATTATGTTAGTTGTACCTTTATATATATTACATAAATGTATGTTTATGTTGATATAAATGTATAAATAATCTCATATAAAGGTATGAGTAATATCATATAAATGTAAATATCTACAACTTGTGCCAAATTAGGGTTTATTGTGCCGAAATTAGGGTTTAGGGTTAAAGTATGAAATTTGGAAATAAGAGTATCACTAATATAACATAAAAATATGACTAATATAATATAAAGATATGCTTAACATAACATAAAGGTCAGGGCAAAAAAAAAAATGCGAGGAAAAAAAAGAAAAAAATGTGCGGATCCGGGTCGGATTCAGCCCGACCCGACCTAAGTGCATGGATCTAAGATCCATGCACTAGTTGCACACCAGTCCAACTCAAACTCAAATTATAAATAGTTAGATGGATAATTACAAATTATCAGTCAAACTATCATGCATTTTGGACTAAGTGTCCTTTTTTTAAAAAATCAACTTCCAAGAAATTAATTATAATTTGCAACTAAAATCTTGGTTTTGTACATAATTTGTTTCAATTAATTTTTGTACAATTTAAATGTTTATATGTAATATATATGATTAGTTTGAGTAAAATACGAGATTTACATTGTTTTATGCATAAATATATTATCGTAATTAATTAAAATTAATAAAAAAGTTGTATTTTGTTTGCAAGTCTTATTTGCGGTTTCAACCATCTTCAAGGAACTTCATTTAGTCCAATAATTAACTATGACATTTTGATTTTTGCTTATTGCTGCTACCTATTGATTTGTACTTTTTCGATTGTGACGTATGGGGTGATCTGTAGATGCTAATTGTTGTTGAAATTTCATATTTGAGCGATTTGCAAATATCCACCTCATAATTTTTTATATGTAAGTTTTGAATTAGTTACACATTTATTTGGTCATTTTATAATTACTTGTCTAATTTTCGCTAACATTTTGATAGATTGCATTCACTATTTTGATAGAAGATTTTGCTAATATTTTAATAGATTGCATTTACTATTTTGATAGAAGATTTCGCTCATATTTTGATAGATTGCATTCACTATTTTGATAGAAGATGTCGCTAATATTTTGATAGATTGCATTCACTATTTTGATAGATTGCATTTACTATTTTGATAGAAGATTTCGCTAATATTTTGATAGATTGCATTCACTATTTTGATAGATTGCATTTACTATTTTGATAGAAGATTTCGCTAATGTTTTGATAGATTGCATTCATTATTTTGATAAAGATGTCGCTAATATTTTCATAGATTGCATTCACTATTTTGATAGAAGATTTCGCTAATATTTTGATAGATTGCATTAAAAATTGGTGAATAAAGTTAGCCATAAAAAAAAATATAGTAGTTACCTTTATAAGAGAAAAATTGCAATATTTTAATGGTTTTCATCATGAGCTGCATTGTCATGCTCAACAAGCAGAACATGAATCTTATTTGGAGAGTTTGAGGAGGATGCCATTATATATGGAGAGTAATATATATATATATATATATATATATATATTACTATTGAAAAATTTAGAACTTTAATATAGAAAAACATTTTTTTTATTTTGAGACAATAATATTTGTTGTACTAATTTTCAGTTACATGTCAAATCAAATATAATTATATATCTAAAAGTAAATATTTAAAATAGGTCTCACCACTATGAGATTTATTTAATATAATATAATATAATAAATTTCAAACATCAATATTCAATAATACCCCACATATTCATAATATTGACCCAGATTATACTTTTCACACAAAAGTCAATATAATCTCATAAACAATGCTGATAATAATGAAAAAATGAAATCACACTGGTTGCTTTTTATTCAAAAAATCTCTTTAAAAATTTTTTTTTTTTTGCAGTAATTGAGAAAGATTTTTTCAAAAAGTGAAAGCCATTAGACTAATACCAAGGCTATAAATAACAATAGAACATCACATTTTTTTCATAAAGGAAAATTGATGTTTCCATCTAGGCATCATAGTCCCAATAATAATGCAAGTAATGATAATAATTGAAAATGTAGAGTTTATGACTGGAGATAACTCTATCAGAAGAACTAAGATCATCTAGCTACCCCTCAGTTATTTCTTCAAATTAAAGTTTCACTACATAACTCACACAACATTACTCCTCCATCTTCAGGATTTCAGCTTCTCCGGGCTTTGATGATGTTTCGTTGCATTGTTCGATCTCTGTCTCGAGCATGGCAGGCACCTGCAAAATTTTAAGAACTCACAATGAGAACTTGTGTGATCCAGATATGAACCCTAGTCATCACAATATGCACCTTTATAAAGATGGGATACCACTTGAACTACAAGGCTCGTGGCCAGAGTAATTACGTACCTGGTCAGGGTAAAAGGCGTCCAAATCAATTGCATCCCAGCTTTCATCATAATCAAGCTGCTCTTGCTGGGAGACGCAAAAGTTCCATACCCTGACTCTTCTGACCTGTCCCATGTTAAATGGATCGATGCCATGACCGAAGAGACGTCGAGGATATTCATGAAGTTCGTTATTAAAACCCTTCAATTATTGCATCCATGGTGAATTATTGATGGTTCATGATTTCTTGATTTTCTTCCTTTCTTGAATGCACATTGTAAGGCATGGAACCAAAAAATCTTGGCCTTGGAGGTTTCTTGGCGTCCACATTAGCTTGTTTGGATTTTCTCTCCTTATGATGTAGCCACTTAGAATTGCGACAATTCTAACAAAAAGATATCACATGTTAGTTAGTGATATCATGTGTACATGATGAATGGTGATTAATTTATAATAAAATATGTAACATCAAATGTAATAGAAGACAACATATGATTTTTATAAAGGTATATTAGTAATTTTATTATTACTTTAGTATCTATTACAGGATTGCGTATAGTAATTAATATGTGTAGGAAAGAAATGAATTAAGGAATGCTGAAGTTGCCATACACAAATTCAAAATGTAAATAATAGAAGAGAACAACCTCATGACGTAATCATATGAAATTATTATCTAATGACAAGTTCTATATGAAATACTTTTATAAACATGAAATGTGTCGGTATTTAAAAGATTATAACATTCAGCTCAGTGCTGCTCACAGTGAAAGAAAGATCGGTGGCGCCGCGCGATGGTTGAGGTGATGCGGCTATCGGAGCGACGGCCAGCGAAATGGAGCGCAACAGCGGTTGTCGGAAACCTGCATGAGGAGGAAGAGGATGAACTGTATCATCTCTTTTTTTTCCAATTTCAATTTTTTGATTTTCTTTTGTAAAGACAATGTCATTAATCATATATATTGTCCAAAAAATAATTATTCATTAGTTATATAACAAAATCACTCATTTAATCTCTACTCTTTTATTAATTTACTATTTAGATTTTTTCTTGTACAATTATATATGAATAATAATATTAATCTTAGCAAATATAATTTATTGAGTTTTTATAGTAAAAATTAATTACAAGACAATTTTTCAGATTTTGAAAAATGAATTTTTAAATTTCAATATTTATTATACTTATTATTATTGGATAAAAATATCTTAAAAATAATTTTTTAATATTTTAGAAATAATTCTTGACATGAACTTGTATTATTTAATTTAAAGTGCATTATTTTATTTTAACAAATATAGGTGTTGACTGATATTATTTAATTTAATTATATGGGTTTTTTTTTACTGAGGTGGCATTTAAAAATCCAATTAATTCATAGTGAGCTATATCAGTAAGAAGCCCGAATTAAGTGAGACACGTGACTTTCTCGATTGAATTAGTCAGGAATTTGTCGATTCGGGCTTTTTTGTCCTTGATTCATTCATTTTTTTTTAAAATGGTGTCTCAATTTCAAAATTCGAAACGATAATATCCTTGAATGGTAAATGGCCAAAAGTTAGTGTCCTAATTTGTAATTTTCCCGGCTTTTATTTGAGCCTACTTCTTTCATTCATGCGAGGGTTTGTTCGAATTTTTGTAAGGTAAATGGAAAAGGCTTTATTTCATTTTTCAACCTATACTGTGCACGTTTTTTTTAATTTTGTATCCTAAATTATTTTTTTCGATCACAACTTATACTACACGTTTTGTTTATTTTTACAACCTTTGGCAATACTTTCCAGCGAGAAAGGGTCAACGTGATTTTTGCATGCCAACTGAGGGATATTTTTGTCATTTTCTAGGCCATTAACTAATTCAACTTCCAAAATCGAATTTAGCACTCCTTTTCCCCCCATTTCTTCTATAAATTGTTTGACAAAATTAAGAATGGTGGTGATGATGAGGTTCAAACAAAAATAAAATGTCTTTAACGTTGAAAATAACTAAAGAATTGAATTTACTCATGTCTTAATAGTGCAAATGATGAAAATAACTCTCCGTTGGCACACTGATGTGTCTTTATTTTTATATATTTTATCATCACAATTACCTTTGGTTATAGTTTATTTGGGCTTAATTGATGGATTTTATCATTCTTATGTGTAGAAATTGACTTTGGTAAACTTTGAAGTAAATTCTTAAAAAGATCAAATTATGCTTTAAATGTGAAGATAGACTCAATGGTCTTGAAGGAGACTATACTCAATGGGCTTGAAGGAGATCATATCACATGGACTTGGATGATTTGATAGGAAAGAAAGAGCAAATAAGAGATTTATCTCTTATATTTTGTAGTAGACTTATATATCCTTAGGATTCTAGCTCATACTCTCATTCTCATTCTAAGTTTAAGTTCTCTTCTAGTTTTTTCTCTCAATTTCAAGATGAATGTTGAAGATTTCATTGGAGATGATTAATCAAAACATGAGTGGCTAAATTCCTCTCTGATTCAAGGGTCATTTAATTCGAGTTTAAGTTCTCTTCTAGTTTTTTCTCTCTATTTCAAGACACATGTTGAAGATTTCATTGGAAATGATTAATCAAAGCATGAGTGGCTAAATTCTTCTCTGATTCAAGGGTCGTTTAATTCGATTGCTATCACTATGAAGTTTTGTGCTTGATTTGATTTCTTACTTTATTTCAAGTATCTGTTAATTCTTGATTTAATTCCATGTAGTGAAATATAGTTTGAGTTGATCTGACAATTCAATTTAAATTATATTTTGCTAATGCTATCCATGAGTTCTCTTTTATATGTTGTTGGGATATATAATTATTGAATGATTGGTACTTAGTAGCAATAGGTTGATTATATTTTTATTGGGATTGTGTAATTACCTAATGAATTGGCGGGACTAACAGAACCATAGACTTAGTAATTGCAGTTATCTCGATTATTAGGTTCTAGATTTCAGTTTAGGTTTAACTGTTTTCACTGGAGTTTAATGCAGTTGTTAATTAATTTGGAAAGTGCGCCAATTAGTTAATAACTAGTTTTGATTGGATGTTGGGTTCGATCAATTAAATTTGGAAAACATGGACATCTACGGCTTCATGGTTAGTCTAAGGTTAAATGGTTGAATGTGCAAGATGATATTTGTAGTCTATGATCGGTGATGCAATCGAATATCGACATCCTTGAATCGAAGCTTCGTGAGGTTAATCTCTCTCCTATTTATTTTTATCATTCGTTACTTGTTTCATTCTTATTTTATTTGATTGTTTTAGTTTAGTTAATTTAGCTTCATTAGTTTAGTAGATATCAAAAATCCCCCTGTGTTTGTTTTCATACTCAAGAGAATTAAGCCATGTTCCCTGATAATCAACCCTACTTGCCGTTATACTTATTCATTTGCTCATTTCAGAGTAGGATTTTATTTTAGCTCAAAAACTTATATGAGACCATCTCACGAATCTACTTCCGTGAGACGGATCTTTTAATCCAACCCACAATCCTATGATCCGGCCCAAGCCTTCTCCCATCCAATCCAAAGAAATAATGCAGCCCAATTGGGCAACGACCACACTAAAAGATAATCTCACTTTAGCCAAATAGCCGCATCGTCGCACTGAGCACCATTTATGGCTCATTTATTGATGACTAATTAATGTAATTACGAGATGAGATGAGTTTTGTTTATACAAGATGCTTTAAAGTTACAAAGTAATTCTCATGTCTTTTTATGCAATTTATGCACAAAAGCATTAAAGACAAATATTGAGCAGTTGAATAAAAGCATTTTGCTTCTCTAAAAAACCTGAAAAGACAGTCTGTAATTATTATTATTTTGTTTTAACTTTGTAATTTAACATTATTCATATTGAGATGATAATAAATTTTTTGAATAACTATGAGTTAGTTAAATGTTGAGATGATATTTATTTATAAATTTATAAAAAAAAATATGTTTTACAATTATAAATATGTGTATTATTCATATAAGTATGTGTTTTGCATTTAGAATTATATAATATTTGTTGTATAAGTTTGCACTTACAACTATAAGTATTCGTAATAGTTATATAAGTATACATTGTACAACTATAAGTATGTGTTTTATAGTTATAAGTATGCGTTTTAGAGCTATAACTATGCATTTTATTCTTAATAGTGATGTTATATAAGTAAGTGATTTATATAAGTATATGTTTTACAATTATAACTATGTGTTTTATAGCTATAAGTGTATGTGTTTTATTCTTAATAGTTATGTTGACAGGTAAGTATGTGCTTTACAGTTAAAACTATGTGTTTTACAACTATAAGTATGTGTTTTATTCTTAATAGTTATGTTGCCATATGAGTAAGAGTTTTATATAAGTATGTGTTTTACAGCTATAAGTATGTGTTTTATTCTTAATAGTTTATATTGTTATATAAGTATGTATTTTACAGCTTTAAGTATGTGTTTTACAACTATAAGTATGTGTTTTACAGTTATAAGTGTGTGTTTTATTCTTATGTTATGTTGTTATATAATAAACATTTTATATAAGTATGCATTTTACAGCTATAGGTATGTATTTTATAGTTATAAGTATGCATTTTATTCTTAATAGTTATGTTGCTATATAAGTATGTATTTTACAACTTTAAGTATGTATTTTACGGGTATAAGTATGCGTTTTATTCTTAGTGGTTATATTGTTATATAAGTAAGTATTTTATATAAATATGTATTTTACAACTACAAGTATACATTTTTAAACTAATAAAGAGGTTGAAGTGGATGAAGCAGCCATCATTTCTTGAGAGCTTCAATTAATGGGTTTTTTATGGATAATGTGTCCGCACCTAACTCTTGTGACTATTACTGCTTCTAAATTACATCAATAATTTTTAGATAAATCCAAATAAACTCACGTGTGTGATTCTTAAATTACTTAATCATCCACTTTTTTTAGCCGTTCTTTTAAGTGTGGCGGCTTCCTTTGTAGCGCCTAGGACAAAAACGACGCATAATTGATTAATTAAATAATTAAACCCATAATTGTTTGATTTTAATTATGTGCGTTTCAGAAAAATGATAAAATACATGTTCAATTAATCGGTGGTATAATTTAATCGAAAAACATAGGTTATAATTTTATCATAAGTTTCGTAATCAAAAAACGAGAAGATAGAAATGAATTTGAGGTCAATCAGAGACCCGTAGCACAAATCACGAAAAATATGACGAATATGAAGAACCAGAAACGAGATATTTTCGATAAATAGTAAAATGTAAGATATTTTCATGAATAGTAAAAAATGATAAAATACATGTTCAATTAATCGGTGGTATAATTTAATCGAAAAACATAGGTTATAATTTTATCATAAGTTTCGTAATCAAAAAACGAGAAGATAGAAATGAATTTGAGGTCAATCAGAGACCCGTAGCACAAATCACGAAAAATATGACGAATATGAAGAACCAGAAACGAGATATTTTCGATAAATAGTAAAATGTAAGATATTTTCATGAATAGTAAAAAAATAAGATATTCTCGATGAATTGTACGATTTTTCGAAAAAGAGTATAAATAATACGAAACGAATCGTAAAAAGTAATTATTCAAACGAGGAATCAAAAAAGTAAGAATTTTCTCTCTTTTCTCTCTCTCCTCTGTTTTCCGGTAGGCGGCGCCGCGCTGACGCAGAAAACTTTTTCTCTGTTTCGGCCGATTTTCGCACAGCTTATAGGTTTCGCTAAGCCCATTCTAAATCAGGTCTCGATTTTTCATTCCGACATCTTTTTCGCCGAAAAATGGCCGGTCAATCATCGGAAAACCCTAATCTTCTCCCACATCTCTTCTTTTCTCTCTCCTCTGTTCTCTCTCTCCCTCGCCGGAACAGTGGCCGGACCTCCCCTGGGTGTGTGTGTCGTGTGGTGGGGGTGGCACCACCGCCTGTGCAGGTGTGCGTGTGTGGGTTGTGCATGGTGTGTGTATGCATGCATGTGTGTGTGGGTGTTGCTGTAGGTGGCGGCGCTGTGTAGTGCCGCCGTGATGATGGTGGTGGTGGTGACCGGCGTTGGTAGCACCGACGAGTCGTGGGGGGCGACGCCAGGCGGCGCAGCCGTTGCAGATGGCTGCTGCTATTTCTAGGCATTGGGCGCGCACGACGGGAGTCATTGGGTGCGTTGTGTGCGCACCGGGACGGGTGTTGTGTGCGCTGTGCGCGCGATGGGAGTCGACGGGCGCGCTGGGCGGGCGTCGAGAGCTATGCGCACGCGTGCGGGTGAGTGACGGGTATAGCGCGCGTACGAGCGAGTGACGGGGGCGATGCACGCGCGACGAGTACCGACGCCGGGGTTTTGTGTGCGCATCGAGTACGCCATGTGCGCTCCGACGTGCATGTATATGTGTTAGTCCACGTCGTGTGTGTGCATTGTGTCGCCGGCGACGGGATGTCGTCGGCCGGGAGTCGGGGGTCTCGGTCAAAGTCAACTCTTATGAAAATTACGAAAACGCTCATATACCTTAAAATGTTCCGTTTGAGCTCGTTTTAACTCCGATTAATCTCATTCTTCTTCCGTTCAAACCCTAATCCTTTTCTTTTCATCTTAAGATCACATGTTTAACCATCCACACTCGTTTCTTCATCTTTGATCTCTAAATCTTTCGTTTCATCTTGTTTTTCCCTCTCGCTTCTTCTTCGAGAGAATTTTTATAATTAATATATACGTAATTAACGTAATATGGATCTAAGAAACCTCTTTACATGTGTAGGCTTACAATCGGAACAAACACCTTAAAAATTTGTTACTTTGACATTACACGTGGTTACCACTAAACAAGGTGGGGGTAATTTCTAAATCTCTATGTGTTTATTGTTTTCCCTATTTGATATATGAACTGTTGAATCTTATATGCGGTGATTATATGTTGTGAATGATGTGTCATACTATTATACTGTGAAAGGACTAAGGTCCACATTCATCCTCGGAGAGACTTATGGTCCGTAAAAAATGTCTCTTTCTCCTTCTACTATCTTGGGATTGGTGGTCCGTGAAATGCACCAACGGTATATCAGACCGTTTTGTAGGGGTAAGACGGAAAATACCCGCATCTAAGGTTGAGTTACGAATTATGTGCTATGTATTCTACATGCTGTGTCTAATTGCCGAACTTATGTATATTTGAATTGTTTAACTGTCATAACATGTTAAGATATGTAGTTTATCCCCACGAGTGTATTCAACACACTCACCCCCATCTGTAATCGCATGATAGGAGATGATGAGAATCAAGACGTATAGAGAGGATGTTGCCATATCAAGAATTTCCCTTTTTGCTTTCTAAAACTTAATGTTGAAACAATGTTTTATTTAATTTCACGTTTTGTAAAAATTATATCGTATTTTCTGTTGATGGATCCTGTAAAAATATATTTCCGCTGCTTAAGGTTTCAAACCCTTTAAATCGGTTGTATCCGATGTTTCACATATGTACAACTTCTTATCGTCTCTTATCTCCTTCTGAAAAATGAACGTCTATTTCTTTTTCTTCTTGCACGCCCAGTAAGAAAACTCTGATATTTTAAGAATGAAAACAGGGCGTGACATCCTTAGGTGCGACGGTGCGTCGGGCTGTTCCTTATAGTGTAGCTGGGGATGGGTGTGGGTTGGGTTTAATTGGATTTTGGGTCAGGTTATGATTGTGGGTTAGGATTATGGGTCAAATAGATCCGTCTCTCGTAAGAAAATCCGTGAGACGGTCTCACAAGAAACTAACTCTTATTTTTGTTGGTCTAACAACCCATCACATGCGAAAATCATGTGGGCCTTTTATTAATATGTAACACTTGCATGTAACACTCTATTAATATGTAAAACATACATGTAACACTTTATTAATATGCAACACTTCTATGTAACAATCTATTAATATGTAACACATACGTGTAACACTATATTAATATATAACATGTACATGTAACAATTTATAATATGTAACACTTGTATGTAACACTCTATTAAATATGTAACACATACATGTAAAACTTTAAATCGTGATATTTTTTTAATATCCTCTTAATTATTCTTTGTAACAAGAACATTTAATACTTTTTTTAAAATTTGGACATTAGAAAAAAATAATATAAAAATTTGGCTAAGATATTATTTTCGTTTAAAAATAGATATGTATATATATACATGTGTGCGCTTGTTACATACTAGATAAATATTCTATTTTCGTGTATATATTTGTCTGTGAGAGAGAGTTATATTCTTTCTATAGTAGGAAAAATCATTTATATATATATATACAAAAAAGTTAAATGAACTAAATAGAAAAAAATTGAAAAAAGTTAAAAACTTTGCATCATTTTTTATCATCCGAAATAGTTTATTATATTATAAATATTTTAATATGTAATATATATGTATAGAAAATATAATACTACATTATATATATATATATCTTAAAATATCATTTTCATGTAACTAAATTTATAATTCCTTTTAAATATTTTGTAATTTATTTAAATACATTTTTTTTCATTTTATACATACAAAACTTATCATTTCTTAACATATATACACATTATATAAAAAAATTATTTATATTAAAGAAAAAAATAAAAAAATATAGAGAAAATAGAATATTTAAATAATTACATATTAAATAGTGAAATGGTCATAAACATTCTTGATTAGTCTAGTGGTTAGTAATATGATTGTTAGCTTTATGTTCATGCATGGGTTCAAACACAAATAGTTGCTATCTATTTTAAATTTTTTTTTACAAATAAAAAGTGTTACATTTAAAATGCTACACAAATATTTATATGTAACATTCTTAAAGTGTTACTATAAAGTGTTGCATTTCATGTTCTAATGTAACACTTTTTTAAAATGTACAAAAAGTGTAACATTAAAAGTGTAACACATTTAAAATGTTACATAAAAGTTTATATTTAACATTTTTAAAGTGTTACTATAAAGTATTACAAATGATATCCTAACTTAAAGTGTTACTAAAGTTCATCAAAAGTGTTGCATAAAACTTTATATAATGGCAGCAAGAATAACCCATACAAGTGTTACGTAATGGCTATTGTAACATTTTTTGACAAATTAAGACCATCTTCAGCGTTGCTGTAAATTTTAAAGATTTTAAAATTTCTCTTCTCCAACTCTACTGGGGAATTATGTGCTTAATTATCTCAGCCGCTTAGTTTGCGCCTGGTTTACACAGGTCAACCACTTGCGGTATTCTTTTCTATACTTTTTTTCTTTTTTTTTTATACAGTTTATTTTCTTTTCTTTAGCGCGCATGTCCAGCTATCACTTTGTGATTGAATCTTGGCTCTAATATGCAGTTTTATCTCTACTAGTCATATTTTAAAGTATGGAGATTTGGACTTGATGTTTTAGATTCCTCATACTTCAGTTGTCTTGCTACCATTCTAATTTTGTCTCTCTAACATCATACTTGCAGTAAACTTTGTCTTCTTGATGTTTCCTTCTCATTCTCATTTTGTATTCTTGATTTTCGTACAAGTAGCTCTTCTATGGTTATCGTACAACAACTGTATCTTAATGATTGTTGTACTCTCGACAATCTTTTTTACAACCTCTGTATCCTACGTGCAGTAAGATCTTTTTTCGTGCATCTTACAACGCCTCGCACAACTTACAAAAGTTGTTCCTACAACGTGCAATAAGGTCCTGATTTATCTTTTCTTCGACCATTTTTCGTCCTATTCTAAAACTCAAATCTAACTATACTTCACTTAAACATTGTGAAAAATGGGGAACTCTAAAGTCCTATTACAAGTGTTTTTCATCTCATCAAAATCTAAACAAAATCGATTTCTAATACTATAAAATAATTAATTTAATTTTCTAAGGAATATCATGGAATATTCCCATTTAATACAAAAGATAGTGTATAGTGTTGGAGATCAGTGACAATTATTACATAAAAATAATGTAAAATATACGTGAGTTTTGTGTGTAGCGTTGGAGATAGTCTAAATAACTTTTTTTTAGGTGTTATATAAAGTCATTTATGTTGTAGTGTAGAACATTATATCATACTGTTTTTTGAGAAGATGTAATCGAATGGTTTTGATTTAATGTAACTCAAAGTGTGCACTTAGCCAATATACTCTCCATAATATTCCACAATTAATATGGGAAGCACATAGGTATTTCTGACCAAATTCATTCCATTCTTTTTTTTTTTTTAAGAACAAATACAATTTGTTTCATCATTGCTTGTAATTTTTTAGTGCTAACACCACAATATGTGAGTCATTGTATCTTGAGAATGAATGCCAACAAGTCTTGAATACTGGAGTCTCAAATTGTTATCCTGTTATGCTATTTGTTTTATTTCGTGTGATCATATTATGGATAAAAAACGAAAATCCATCCCAAGTATACGTGATTTTACATTTTACTATATTATTTATAAATATTTTCATTTTACTATATCAAGTACACAAATTTTACAAAGAACGGTAATTCAACCTGCCACATCATTTTTTCCTACCAGAACTCGGTCATGTGCATGTGACATGCTTCTATGAGGGTAAAATTGACTTTTTATCTTCCCATTCTTCTTCATTGCTAAACCCATCTATTTTTCCCCTTTCACCTGCAAATGTTTCAAATCATGAAAACACCATCTCCACACTATTCCTCTTAACCCTCTTTCTCATAATCCTTGTTTGGCTTCTTCTTCACCCCACCAAAATCATAATATGTTGGCCACTCTAACTTTCCAACAAAAATCAAAGAAAATTTATTTCGTATTCTAAATATTTTATTTCTATAGGATATTAATGGCTCCTATACCTCTACCCAAGTCTAAATTTTCTGAAAAATCACTCCCTCTTCCTTAGGGGCCACCACAACCCTCAACGGCGTTACTCCTTTTCCATCAATGCTGACGCCGCTCCACCCTCTTCGGAGTTCAAGTATAAATTCATCAATCGGGAATTTACTCATCTGTTTCTCTCTCTCACTCTCTCTTAAAATTACTTATATTTGCTTTTACCCCCGCATATTCCTCTTTGATGCCTAGAAATACACCTCTTTTCTTGTTGAGGACAATAGTTTTATTGAATAATTTCTTGATTTATGGTTACAGTTGAAATTGCATGTACATAAAAAAAATAAAAAATAAAAAATATAGGTTATTTTGTGATGTTTATGTTGGAAAGAAACTAAAATTTGTCCAGAAATTTTAGAGATAACCGAAAAATTAGTCAAAGACCACTTGATTTTGAGAGAGGATGGAAAAAGAAAAAGGGCTAAGCATTGAAGAAGAAGAAGAAGAGAAAGTGAAAAGACGATTTTACCCCTCATAAAAACACATGATATACACATGACTGACTTTAGGCTGAAAAAATGACGTGGCAAGCTGAAAAATGACGTGGCAATCGAAATTAATGTACTTTGTAAAATTCATGTAATTGATATAGTAAAATGAAAACATTTATAAATGATATAGTAAGGTGCAAAATCACGCATACTTGGGATGAGTTTTCGTTTTTTACCTTTATATTATATAATACTACCTCCATTTCAAAATAATTGTCGTTTTGAAATTGTTTTCATAAATTAAGGAACACTAATTGGACAAATATACTCTTAACTAATTAAACAATTTAGGATTCAAAATTGGAAAGAAAATCAAATTAATTCTATAAAAAATATCATCTTAAATCCTAAATTTTAGTTAAGGAATATTAAAGGGTAATTTGGGAAAAAATTTGCATAAAATTTTAAAACGACAATTAATACAAAACAAAATTTAAATCTCAGAATGACACTTATTTTGAATCGATAGTTATAAGTATCTTTCCAACGGTTGTTGCAAAATTAACATACATTGTTAAAATCAAACATTTATTAACATACATTGTTAAAAAATTAAGATTATAAAATTATAAAGTCATCCTTGTCGAAATGCAGTTTCATTCGTGTAAGCTTCATTTGATGTTAGCAGCTACCACTATCCAATTTGTTTTGATCCAAACATTTATTGATTGATATTCATGTGTTACATGAATTAAAGAATAAGATAATTAAAATTCATCCTTAATTCTTATAATTTGATTGATGTAATTAAGTTTCTTCAAATCATGTTAGCAATTACCAGTATCCAAATTGTCTCAAACATGTATTAATTGATATTGTGTAACAAGAATTAAAGAATAAGATTACAATAATTTTTTTATTCAAATATAATAATCAAATTACAAGAAATATACATTCATTATTCAAATAAGATTGCAAATATTATCCCAATTGAAATATGATAATTAGATTAACATAATTCATGTTCTCAACTTAGCATCTCGATCAGATTACTTCACATGATTGTAATTACATTGATTAAGAAAACAAGATTACAAAAATTGTAATCTTTAATATTACATGTGCATTTTTTATGGCAAAAGCAAGTTAAAGTTTAATAAGAAAATAAAATGACAGAAAGGAAGTTCATGTACATAAATAAAACTCGATGATAATAATTGGACAATGCATATCATTATTCATTCCCAAAAAAGAAAAAAAAAACTATACAG
The DNA here is from genome assembly GCA_954870855.1 of Scutellaria minor. NCBI lineage: Eukaryota > Viridiplantae > Streptophyta > Magnoliopsida > Lamiales > Lamiaceae > Scutellaria > Scutellaria minor. Next base: position 10,953,977 of record OX940738.1, on the reverse strand, counting down.
AGTTCAAAATGTAGCAACTATTAATGAGAATATAGTTGCTCTTAATTCGGATTATTTAATTGAAACACTTAAATATTATAAAAATTATTTTCCATCCCTTCAATTTCTGCATTGTCCACTTCATTATTTCCATCCTGAATCCACTGATTTGCCGCACTTGTAGACGCACCAGGAACGAGCGATTGCCAGCCTCCATCGTAATTCATTCCCAACCCTTGTTGAAAATCGGGCAAGTTATGAACCATCAACGGGTCCGTTGTTGGAAGTTCAAAGACATTCTGGATGGTATGGGTTGATGGAATGGTACTGGTATCGATAGGTGTAACAATTTGATCCATGTTAAACGGATCGATGCCATGACCGAGGAGACGTCGAGGATATTCAAGAAGTTCGTTGGTAAATCCTTCAATTAATGTTGCTTCCATGGTGAATTCATGATGGTTCATGATTGCTTCATTTTCTTCCTTTCTTGAATGCACAATGCAAGGCATGGAACCAAAGAATTTTGGCCTGGGAGATTTTTTGGTCTCAACATTAGCTTGTTTGGATTTTCTCTCCTTACAAGGTAGCCACTTAGAATTGCGACAATTCTGACAAAAGAATATTACAGTAAATATATCTATTAATACAATAAAAGTATGAGTACTTTTCACATGTTAATTAGTAATCAGCGACGGAGCTAGGGGGGGACTGGTGGCGGCCGCCGCCCCCCTCAAATTTTCTGACCGAACTACTTATATATACGTGTATAATGTAATTGTAGTTAAAAATATGGATTTCGCCCCCCTCGAATTTCAAAATTTTGATAAATATCCCAAAAAAAAAATTTCGCCCCCCTCATTACCAAATCCTGGCTCCGTCCCTGTTAGTAATGTCACATTATAGATGTGGCGAGTGGTAATTACTCTGAAATATGAGATGTAATATCAAATGTAATATTAGTAAGGGTATATTAGTAATATTATTATTACTTTAGTGTCTATTACATGATTGCCTATAGTTTGTTTTTCAAATTTAAGGGTCTTAGAACGTACGTACCTGAAGATGGCTGGCCACTTGCATTCTCGTAAGGCCCGGCACATTCATTAACTCATGTATATCCTTGGGAAAACATCCTATTTTCAACATACAAGTTTTTATGGAATTAGCAAAAATATATATCCAACATTAATTTTATTAAAAACATCATCTTCCATGCAATATATAACAAACCATACTTCCTTCTCCAAGCTGTATAACAGCAGCCATGAACTTATCATGAAGTTCTGCAGTCCATTCTGTCGAAGCTGCCCTCTTTTTCGAATTTTTCGATTTCTTTTTTTCCTCTTCATCACTACTCATCATATTGTTTACACTGCCAGCTTCAACCACAACATCATTATTCGGAACATACCTTCGTTCGTTTGCTCTCAAACGACGTAGTTTTTCACCCAACACGAGTTGCCAAATGCCCCCCAATGTTTCCATCATTGTGGGCTTTTTTATGCATTGAAACACTCCTTGTTCCAACGCCCTCATTGTGGATACAGCATCGTCCACATCATACATCACTTGTATTAAATGACATATATGCAGATTAATTAATTAATGACATTAAATTAGATAATGGGTCTGTAAAATATATATATAATTAGAAATATTACATGTCAAGAAACACTTACGCATTACAAGTATGCCCATCTTAAGAGCAAGTTCAATGAGTTGACTCGTAAAAGAGTCCGGAGAGCTTAAGTTAGTCAGTACAAGATCCAACGGGATCTTTCCTTCCGACAAGATCGACAAGGCTGTCGATGCAAGTTTGAATGGAGTAACTGAAAGAAAAAATAATAATTCGATTTAACAAGTATGTAATTGTTAAATGTGTCAAATTGAATCATTTAATTGTTAATCATTGCATGTCATGAAAATCTTATAGAAAAACTTGTAATTCTTTTACACTTCAAATTATTTGGTATAGCTAGTCACGTGACATTCACTAGGTTTAATGTATACTGCTCTTTGATGCAGTTGATCAAGTAATTCCTCTTACAAATTTTATTGGAAAGAATAATGAGATATATATATATATATATATTATACTATCAAACTTAGTAAAACTTAAATATACAAATTAATTTAATTAAATGATGCATACCATTTGTATGCGTGGTTTAGATAGATGCGAAAGATAACAGCTAGAATAAATATTAGTATTATTTAATAATGAATCGTGCAGAAAAGTATGTAAATTTGTCAATTTTAATGTATTAATAAATGTATTTACCTTCCCATTCACATCAAAGAACCAAAAATATGTTTTTTCAAATAAAAAAAAATTAAAGAACTAAAACGTATCATATATTAAAATGGCGCGAATTCAATCAAGATTCAAACTAGCTAGAAAAAAGGAAAATAGAAAAGACACAACTTGGAAAAACATTATGTCATCCTCAATTTTGTGGGTCGACACATGATTGGAAAAAGACAAGAAATCATTACAAAATTCAGTGTTGGAAGTAGTGGTTAATTTAGGCTTTTTTAAGAAAAAATTGGTGAAGACATTTAGGCATAAAAACAAATATAGTATAGTAACGTAGCTACCTTGATAAGAGAAAAATTGCAACATGTTAATGGTTTGATCATGAGCTGCATTGTCATGCTCGACAAGCAGCACATGAATCTTATTTGGAGTAGTGTTTGAGGGGAGGATGCCATTGAAATTATATATGTGACAATTAAGAACTTAAAACTAATTATGATGTTTACAAATGCAAGAAACTATGCTTATTGCACAATTGAGCAAGATAAACAAGTACTGTGTATTTCCAAAGACACCATTGATGGGTTTATATAGAATTTTTTTTTGCTCTAATATTAATGAATAATTTGCTTTATTTTTCTTTTTCTTATTAATTGTTCTTCAACTTTTTGGACGGTGGTCTGGACCTCTAAATTTTAGCCAAAATAAAATTCATGTAATCTAATTCATATATTTCTTTACGTGTTGGGAAAACTCATGCAGTTTTAATTCTCAATTCAAATATTAATAAGTGTATCATATTGGGGAAATCATCACTGCATTATTGAAATCTTTTGCAGTATTAATTGAGGCAGTTTATACAATTGTCATAATCTTTGTATCTGATTTGAATAAGACATTTTACAATGACGAGCAAGAAATATTAAACAAGTGCAGTGTGAAGGATTTTGTTGACTCGGAAAACATAAAGAAAAAAGATAAATGAAGGGCAATTTCATCATGAATATATAATATTTTTTACTATTGAAAAAATTAGAACTTTAATATAGTAAAACACTATTTTTTATTTTATTTTATATTCTGAGACATCAATAATATTTGTTGTACTAATTTTCGGTTACATGTAAAATCAACAATAATTATATCTAAAAGTAAATATTTGAAATCGGTGTCACCACTATCAGATTAATTTAATATAATATAATACAATAAATTTCAAACATCAATATTCAATAATACCCCACATATTCATAATATTGACCCAGATTATACTTTTTCACACAAAAGTCAATATAATCTCAAAAACAATGCTGATAATAATGAAAAAACTGAAACAACAGTGTGGTTGCTTTTAGTATTCGAAAAATCTCTTTAAAAAATATAATCTTTTGCAGTAATTGAGAAAGATTTTTTAAGAAAGTGAATGCCATTAGACTAATACCAAGGCTATAAATAACAAAAGAACATCACATTTTTTTCATAAAGGAAAATTGATGTTTCCATCTGGGCATCATAGTCCCAATGATAATGCAGGTAATGATAACAATTGAAAATGTAGAGTTTATGACTGGAGATAATTCTCAATTATTTTCTTCAAATTAAAGTTTCACTACATAACTCCCACAATATTACCCCTCCATCTTCAGGATTTCAGCTTCTCCGGGCTTTGATGATGTTTCGTTGCATTGTTCGATCTTTGTATCGAGCATGGCAGGCACCTGCAAAATTTCAAGAACTCACAATGAAAACTTGTGTGATCCAAATTCAAACTCTAGTCATCACAATTTGCACCTTTATAAAGATGAGATACCACTTGAACTACAAGGCTCGTGGCCAGAGTAATTACGTACCTGGTCAGAGTAAAGGGCGTCCAAATCAATTGCATCCCAGCTTTCATCATAATCAAGCTGCTCTTGCTCGGAGACGCAAAAGTTCTGCATCAGGCTATCAATATCCACAAACTCAAAGTATTCGTCAATAGCTTTGCTTTCATCAAGTGAAGCATTTCCAACCGTTGCAACATCAGTCGGAAATTTGCCGTAATCAGAAAATGGGTTGTAGCCATTAGCATCATGGGGAGAAAGCCCTTCGATGTTCACATGCTTTTTCTGAATATACGAAGGCGGTCGAGATTTGTAGCCAAAATTAGGCATGGCCCCATATCGCTTTGTTTTCCAGTCTTTGTTGATGTTGACTTAGAGGTAGTTGTTCTTGGCTTTCTCTGATTAAGATTTTGCCAAGTTCCGCGACGACATTTCTACAAAATGTGAAATTTAATCTTTGTGTTAATTTCAATTTTGGTCATATATGTAAGGCTCTTTCCATTTTTTGACAACCAAATATATGTTTTCCAATTTTTTCAATTTTTTTCAATTTCAGTTCAATTTTACTCGGAATTCCCAAAATCGCCAAGATCGCCGATACCACGTGAGATTTTCCGACAACCATGAGACCAAAATTGGATTGAAATTGGAAAAAATTGAAACATACAGGACCAAAATTGAAAAACTTAACTAAAATTGAAGTATAAGAAAATAAATTCTTTTTCTGTACTAACGAACCTGAAGATGGCTTGCTACTTGCAATCTCGTAAGGCCAGGTACATTCATCAGCTCAAGGATCTGTTTCGGATAGCATCCTGTTTGGAGAAAAGGTTAAGTACATTCAACAAATTTAGTATTGATGTATATTTGCGTACGAAAGAAAATATAAAACTCACGAGCAAGAAATCAACCATCAAAATTAATTAAGAAATACGTACTTCCTTGTCCGAGTTTTCTAACAGCATCCATAAACTTGGCATGAAGTTCTTCAGTCCATTCGATCCAAACCTTGTGTCCAAACCTGCAGATATCCTGATTTTCAAAGCTGTTTTCGTCTGAACTAGTATCGTCACTTAAGTAACCTCTGACAGCATATCCTTCTCCAGCTCGCTCGTTCAACCCTCCAAGCTGCCCGTTTTCTATTTGTTTACGTAATTTATCTCTTAGCACATGTTGCCATTGTAGTGTCACCATTTCCATTTGAAGAGGCTTCTTAACACACAATAAAACTCCATTGTCCAAGGCTCTCCTCGTTAACACAACATCATCTTCATCTAAGAGAACTGCAATTCAAAATTTTCAATCAAAACAAGTGCAATAAGAAACATTACAATCGAATCAATAATTTGATAAGGATAGATGGCAATTAAAGCTCACAGATCACACGTATTTCCATTTTAGTAGCAGCTTGAAGAAGCTTGTATCCACATATGTCAGGCGACTTAATGTTTTCTATCACCAAATCGAACTTTGGCTGTCCTCCTTGAGACAGAATTGATAGAGCGTTGGAGGCAAATCTAACGTTAGTCACTGAAAGCACATAAAAAATCCAAATACGAATCAGAATAATTGACAATGACTTCAGGGGAAATAGATATTGAAGCAATTTACTCATGAGCTTTGGATAAGAATCACAGAATATTGAAGTGGAAAAGCGAAAATTAATATCTTAAACCAAATAATTTATACTTGCAGCCATATCTAATGTTTTTTTGGCAACCATATGTTATTGAAAAGAGGTTTGTATGAAACAGAATACAAACACAACATGCATCTATTCTACTTCTGGTAATGAGTCTATAATCAAAATGGTCTTTCAATGCTTATACAGGCTGTAATTGTTTTATTTAAGTGCATATATTTGCTATTTTGATGTATGTCATAAATATGCATAAACATTTATTAATGAAATATAGCAAGTCTTTGAATGAGGAGATAACAATAGCATAAACAAGTCTTCTGGTATGATTTACATAAGTGAAAATTTTAAAAGAACAGAAATATTCCAAACAAAGAAAGACCAAATTATGAATGAATTTTCGGTGATCTCAAAAATCGCAATTAGTGTAGTTACTTTTTCTCCATACATGTGGAAAAACAGTAAAATTGACATATTGAGAATATAGTTACAACAAAAGGAGAGAGTCATTAATCAAAAATCCAAAAAGAAATGCAATCTATGTCAACCTAATATAAAATAACAAGAAGTAATCAAATTTCAACTTTGCTTTCTCTGACAATATAGATTGAATTAATTAATATACTTAGCCAATAATCAATTGCATGGAAAAGAAGGCCTTAAAATTATGATTATTTATAATGGGAAAGAATAATGCAAACATTCTATTAGTTGGCTATCATGGCGAAACTGTTTAAATATTCTATTTACTTATATATATTTTTATTAATGAAAAAAGAAACCAATATTTGAAGAAGAAAATTAAAATACCATCTTACTACATCAAAGACCACAAAGGATGCCTTAAAATTAGATAAATCATAACGACAAATGAATAACATAAAAACATTCAATTTATTAGTTATCATGCGAGAAATTGTTTAAGACTTCTATCTACTTAAAGAATTTTTGATTAATCAAAGAACAATCAATCTTTGAACAAGAAAATAAAGTTACCCTCTTTCTACACACACAAACATCTTTATATATATAATGGTTCAAATATGAGATCAATATACCTTTGTAAGAGAAATACTCAAACATGTCTATAAGCGGCGCATGAGCGTGACTATCGTGGTCAACAAGTAACACATGACCGTCGAACATTTTGCGTTGCGCCTTTGACATCGGAGCATTCAAAATCCAATTCTTGAAATCCATTTCAGCAACACGTAGTACACTTACTTAGCTAGTAATAAATTAAAATTCAAGAAAAACAACAGGAAGGAGAATGAAACAGAGTGATGCAATATGTGAGATTTGTTGATAGACATATATATAGTGTTCATAGGAGGTTTACGGATTGCTATTTTGTACATAAGATTTTCACTATATGAACGACTAGTTCAATTCGTAACGCTTATTATAGAAATCCAATCGTATTTCTTGAAGTTGACGAACTCGAATCATATTATTATTATCTCAGTACGTATTTTAATTCGCATGTCAAAAATACAAGATGATTACCTGAATAAATAATTACGATATGAACGGCAGTTCGTGAAGCATAAATTCACATTATTAATCAGGTTCCATACATTGAAGACACCAAATATTTCTTTGTAGTCAACTATCTTTTGAAAATATATAGTGTCGAGCACAAGATGGTAAAAAGAAAGGGCACATCGACAAAACAACATAAATTAATACTTCTAAAGAATCACTATATATTCAAAACGATTTTTTATAAGGTCGAGTACGTAAATATTCAAGAACTTTGGGCCAATTTTCATTTACAGTGTCAACTTCAAAACTTAACACCAAGATTCATTACCTTTAATTTTGTTTCAATTCAATATAGGAGTTGAACATTTTCAGTACCAATTGCTAGGAGCCTAAAAATTGAGAATGATTTTACTCATCTACACCTTGATGTAAAGGCACAACTATTATGTATGATACGATTAAAAATTTGTAATTTTCGAGATCCTCCATGTTGGCAAATAGAGTCCGAAAAGTTATTTGTGTATTGAATTGAAAAAATAGATAAATTTAGAGGTATTTGGCTGAGTCTATAAACTTTTTAAAACATCTTTATAAGACAAAACTCCTTAAGAATGTTCAGAAAATGTTTAAAAATAAGATGCTAAAAGTTTATAAGTTGTTTATGAAGGAGATATCATCTTATTTAAATTACACTATTGTTATTACTAACACCGCAATGTAGTCTATCAATTAAACCCCTTTCATACTAACAAATTATACCATACAAACTTATTACGAACGAGCACATAATTTTACACTGATTAAGTTCTTCGTCTTTCGATCGCGATCGTTCTCATAACATAAATTCTACGTTTTCGTTTCAATTATGCTTCCGATTAATATACACATAGGCTCTCCAAATTAATTACGTTTTCAATAATATAAAACATTCGTTCAATAAATTAAATCATGAATCATTCGATTAAATCTGAAACGCACATAATTAAATCACATAATTAAGGTTAAATTATTAAATCGTCAAATTATACGTCGTTTTTCCTAGGCGCTACATCCCTTCCCCCTTAAAAGAAATTTCGTCCTCAAAATTTCAGAAGCGTACCTAAAAATGGCAAGTCAGGTACTTTGCTAGCATCTCGTCTTCTTGCTCCCATGTCGCTTCTTCTTTTCCATGTTGGCTCCATTGGACTTTCACTAGGGCCATCTCCCGATTCCGGAGTTGTCGAGTCTTTCGATCCAGGATGGCTACTGGGACTTCTTCGTAAGTCAGATCTTTCTCAATCTCGATGCCCTTTTGATTGATGACGTGACTCGGATCAAAGATGTACCTCCGAAGCATGGATACATGAAAGACGTCGTGTACTCCGGCAAAGTCTGGCGGCAAGGCTAAATGGTATGCAACAACCCCGACTCGATCCAAGATCTCAAACGGCCCCACGTACCTCGACCTTAGCTTTCCTCTTTTGCCAAAACGAAGAACTCTTTTAGTGGGCGACACTTTCAGAAAGACCTTGTCTCCCACATCAAACATTAGTTCTCTGCGCCTCCTATCTGCATAGGATTTCTGTCTATCTTGTGCCACTTTGATCCTTTCCCAAATCTTCTTTATCACTCCTACTGCTTGCTCAACTAGGTCCGACCCCAGAACATTTTTCTCGCCTACCTTGTCCCAATATAGAGACAAACGACACTTCCTCCCGTACAGAGCCTCGTATGGCGTCATCCTGATCGTTGACTGGTAGCTGTTGTTGTAAGCAAACTCCACCAAATATATATGATCCTCCCAGCTTCCATGAAGATCTAAGACGCACGTTCTCAACATATCTTCCAAAATCTGGATCGTCCTTTCTGTCTGGGGGTGGAAAGCGGTGCTGAAAGCTAGCTTGGTTCCTAGCTCATTCTGTAAGCTCAGCCAGAATCTAGAGGTGAAACGCGGGTCTCTGTCCGATATGATGGAAACTGGCACGTCGTGCAATCTGACAATCTCTTCTAGGTAGATCCGAGCCAGCTTATCCAGACTGTAGGTCATCTTGATCGACAAGAAGTGTGCTGACTTAGTCAGCCTGTCCGCGATTATCCACACGACATGATTCCCTCGTTTAGTTCTCAGTAATCCCACAACGAAGTCCATGACAACGTGCTCCCATTTCCACTCTAGTATCTCTAATGGCGTCAGCATCCCGACAGGTCGTTGGTGTTCGGCCTTTACCTGTTGACAGGTCAAACACCTTTTGATGAAGAGTCCGATGCTTCCCTTCATGTTTCTCCACCAAAAACTCGCTTTCAGGTCTTTATACATCTTCGTTACGCCAGGGTGTGCAGATAAAGGCGAGCACTGAGCTTCTTCTAGAATCTCCTTTCTCAGTTCTTCGTTCTTGGGCACGCACAACCTTCTTCTGAACACAAGGGCACCATCGGTTGATAGGGTGAACCCTTCAGCTTTTCTTCTTTCCATCTGAGCCTTCATCTTCGCCAGCAATTGGTCGTTTCCTTGTGCCTCGATAATACGCTCTCGAAGAGTGGGCTTCACGAAACACGTTGCGACTAGGGCCTTGATGCTACTCGGGGGCGTTACCACTTCCAAGCTCAGCTTCGACATCTCTCCTATTAGTTGGTCCTGCTCTGTGATCATGGCCGTCACAATCCCCTTTCCCTTTCTGCTTAGAGCGTCAGCAACCACGTTCACCTTCCCTGGGTGACAGTGGATCGTGCAATCGTAGTCTTTCACCAGCTCTAGCCATCTTCTCTGCCTCATGTTACGTTCCTTCTGTTCGAAAAAGTACTTCAGACTTTTGTGATCAGTGTAGATCTCGTACCTTCCGCTATAGAGATAGTGTAGATCTACACTGATCATAAAAGTCTGAAGTACTTCTTCGAACAGAAGGAACTTAACATGAGGCAGAGAAGATGGCTAGAGCTGGTGAAAGACTACGATTGCACGATCCACTGTCACCTAGGGAAGGTGAACGTGGTTGCTGACGCTCTAAGCAGAAAGGGAAAGGGGATTGTGACGGCCATGATCACAGAGCAGGACCAACTAATAGGAGAGATGTCGAAGCTAAGCTTGGAAGTGGTAACGCCCCCGAGTAGCATCAAGGCCCTAGTCGCAACGTGTTTCGTGAAGCCCACTCTTCGAGAGCGTATTATCGAGGCACAAGGAAACGACCAATTGCTGGCGAAGATGAAGGCTCAGATGGAAAGAAGAAAAGCTGAAGGGTTCACCCTATCAACCGATGGCGCCCTTGTGTTCAGAAGAAGGTTGTGCGTGCCCAAGAACGAAGAACTGAGAAAGGAGATTCTAGAAGAAGCTCAGTGCTCGCCTTTATCTGCACACCCTGGCGTAACGAAGATGTATAAAGACCTGAAAGCGAGTTTTTGGTGGAGAAACATGAAGGGAAGCATCGGACTCTTCATCAAAAGGTGTTTGACCTGTCAACAGGTAAAGGTCGAACACCAACGACCTGCCGGGATGCTGACGCCGTTAGAGATACCAGAGTGGAAATGGGAGCACGTTGCCATGGACTTCGTTGTGGGATTACTGAGAACTAAACGAGGGAATCATGTCGTGTGGATAATCGCGGACAGGCTGACTAAGTCAGCACACTTCTTGCCAATTAAGATGACCTACAGTCTGGATAAGCTGGCTCGGATCTACCTAGAAGAGATTGTCAGATTGCACGGCGTGTGAGTTTCCATCGTATCGGACAGAGACCCGCGTTTCACCTCTAGATTCTGGCTGAGCTTACAGAAGGAGCTAGGAACCAAGCTAGCTTTCAGCCCGCTTTCCACCCCCAGACAGATGGACAGTCAGAAAGGACGATCCAGATTTTGGAAGATATGTTGAGAGTGTGCGTCTTAGATCTTCATGGAAGCTGGGATGATCATATATGTTTGGTGGAGTTTGCTTACAACAACAGCTACCAGTCAACGATCGGGATGGCGCCATACGAGGTTTTGTACGGGAGGAAGTGTCGTTCGCCTCTATATTGGGACAAGGTAGGCGAGAAGAATGTTCTGGGGCCGAACCTAGTTAAGCAAGCAATAGGAGTGATAAGGAAGATTCAAGAAAAGATCAAAGTGGCACAGGATAGACAGAAATCCTATGCAGATAGGAGGCACAGAGAGCTAAAGTTTGATGTGGGAGACAAGGTCTTTCTGAAAGTGTCGCCCACTAAAGGAGTTCATCGTTTCGGCAAAAGAAGAAAGCTGAGGTCGAGATACGTAGGGCCGTTTGAGATCTTGGATCGAGTCGGGGTTGTTGCATACCATTTAGCCTTGCCGCCAGACTTTGCCGAAGTACACGACGTCTTTCATGTATCCATGCTGCGGAGATACATCTTTGATCCGAGCCACGTCATCGATCAAAAGGGCATCGAGATTGAGAAAGATCTGACTTACGAGGAAGTCCCAGTAGCCATTCTGGATCAAAAGACTCGACAACTCCGGAATCGGGAGATGGCCCTGGTGAAAGTCCAATGGAGTCGACATGGAAAAGAAGAAGCGACATGGGAGCAAGAAGACGAGATCCTAGCAAAGTACCCTGACTTGCTGTTTTTAGGTACGCTTTTGAAATTTCGATGACGAAATTTCTTTTAAGAGGGAAGGGATGTAGCACCTAGGAAAAACGACGCATAATTTGACGATTTAATAATTTAACCTTAATTATGTGATTTAATTATGTGTGTTTCAGATTTAATCGAATGATTCATAATTTAATTTATCGAACGAACATTTTATATTATCGAAAACGTAATTAATTTGGAGAGCCTATGTGTATATTAATCGAAAGCATAATTGAAACGAAAACGTAGAATTTATGTTTTGAGAACGATCGCGATTGAAAGACAAAGAACTTAATCAGTGTAAAATTATGTGCTCGTTCATAATAAGTTTGTATGGTATAATTTGTTAGTATGAAAGGGGTTTAATTGATAAACTACATTACAATGTAATATTGAAGTATTGCTAATATTTTGATAGATTGCATTCGCTATTTTGATAGAAGATTTCGCTAATATAAATTATAAATTATGATAATGTATTCGCTAATATTTTGATAGAAGATTACGTTAATATAGATTATAAATTATGATAATGTATTTGTTAATATTTTGATAGATTGCATTTACTATTTTGATAGAAGATTTCGCTAATATAAATTACAAATCATGGTAATATATTCGCTAATATTTTGATAGATTGCATTCACTATTTTGATAGAAGATTTCACTAATATAAATTATAAATTATGATGATAAGATTACGTATCATAGACAAATTATGTAATCTCCTTTTCTTGATTATTTGAATTTTTATTTTTTAGATTAAGTCAATCTTGTTCAACTCATTTAATATTTATTACATCTTATTTATGAATTCTATCAAATTAAATAAGAGGTAAATTACATTATACAATCTCAATTGTTCTTGTTTTTGCACTTAATTACCGTATTTTATTTATTTATTTATTTTTGAAAATAATGGGAAACCATAAGTGATATTTACTTATTCGAAATTTATAGTAATTGTATTTCTTGCATGTGTCATTATTAATTGAGTCATTGCCATTTTGATTGTACTTTTTAACTTCCACATAAAAGATATATCAACTAAGAAACCATTATAACTTATTGTAACTTATTATAAGGTACACTTTGTCTTCTGAACTATGCACATTATTGTAGCATCGGGTACATGGCAAATTGTAATAACTCAAGTTTAGGCACAACCAATTATGTATGGTCATCTTATCTCCGAGATCTATGTTCACCAAGTCTAAATGACGCATTGGCACACCAAGCAATCATCTTATGCCACGAAAGCCTGCTAGAGCACTAGTAATACATGACTTGGCACTTTTAATCCTTTTCCATTATTTAATTAATAAGATTGTTCTTACAAAATCAAATTCAGCTTATATTTTTAGAATATTCAAATAATAATAATAAATTCCATATTTTATATAATTCAAAAACCATGCTAAACACAGTATAATGTTTTTGATGAAAAAGAAAAAAAGATCTAATTGTGTTATTTGTTGAAAATTTCCAAGAATATATTTAATATGCAAAGAATTTGATTAGGAATTGGTCCCAATTTATCTAGGATTTAGTTATCCTTTTCCAATCAAAATCTATTATTGATAATCAAGAGGTGAAATTAAATTAAAATTGGGGGAGATGGAATATTTGACTCAAACTAATTATGGTGAACTCAGAATCCCTAAGCCTGTTAGTAATTGAAGTTTGCATTCTATTGGCTCCCATGACTAAAACTTTGCTATTCAACAAAAGACTCAACAACAAACATGCACTAACCATAAACCAAAAAAGGAACTAAAGACTCAACAAAATCAAAAGAACAACAATGAAAGATAAGATTAGAGGACTTCCCTGAAAGCCCCAAGAATTTAGGGTAGGATTTGCTGCTCCTGAGCGATCCCGAGATCGAGAATCCTCTCTCTAGAATCAGCCATACATTAAAACAAGCCTCAGCTGCAAACACCGGCACGCCTTGTCCTAGTCCTTTATCATACTTTATCCTATCTAATAATAGATATAGATGGTTAATTCCAGTGAACATTAAGTATGATTATATTAGAAAAAAGAACATTTAATACACCTCCAACAAGGAAAGTGGACTATAATTTAGGGACAAACAAAGAAGAATGTGGACTGTGTATGCGGGATGTAAGGAGTATGACTTAAAGATTTCTATGAAACACATAATAATTCATGCCTCATGATCAAACATCAAGAAAAACAACAAATGTTGTTTTGAAGTGAAGGAATTAGACTAGCTCGTCAAAGTTTATTTTATGGCATCCATGAAAAACATAAACATGAAGACGCAATGTTCGAAGCATGCAAACTATAAAAGGAGATTAAATATGGCCTTACAAGCTTATAAGAAAGGCAAACACCAACTACAAGCACATAACTCACAATTCTTAGCACATAAGCATTTAAAGTCTGACCCTATAAGCACTAAAGAAAGTAAAGACCAGAAGAATAGCATCCTTCAGACAAGTACCTCAGATTTGTTCACAAAAGAATTCCTACATGGCGGATAAAAACAGTGATTGGGACATAGCAACAAAAAAAGAGGTCATAGATAAGTCACCCCCAACACTGAAAATAACCCCTCAGCATCAATCAAACTCCTCCAAAACTCAAGAATTAACAACGAGAATGAAAGAAATTGAATGACCCATAAATTGTTCAATTCAAGGGTGAATAACAATAACAATAGGAACCATGGATTCACTTGATGATCACCCCCAAGAACTCCAAATATCTCTAAACCCATACTTATATCACCATGCAAAAATTATAGTGTACACCAGATGTTCGACAAAAGTATTGAATGATAGGCAACAAATAAATCAAGCCGAAACAGTTTAGTATCATCACACTGCATGCAAATAGCCCAAAATCACCAAACAAAACCACCAATACAAAGAGCATGTCAACAACAACAACAAAATCGCTCAATTATTCCAACTCTCCTCTGTTCGAAAAAGGGAATGAATGATAATGGCAGAGAAATCCATGATAACAGTCGAATAGCAACCCCAATTCATCCAAAAATAGAAGCCCCACTTTATCAAATAAAGCAGAAAGAACTAATGATTCAATCAACATCTCAAAGAGCTCGAAAAAATATATATATCAATATACGCCAACTGTTTGAATAAATGCTCGAAAGACAACAACTCAAATACATCAAACGTTCGACCAGAAGAGAACTTACGTGAGTGGAGGTTTTCATAGCACTTCTTGGAATCGAAATCGAGTAAAGGGGTGACATAGCATGACTGGCACAATCAGAAAACTAAGTGTGTCTATATATATATATATATATATATATATATATATATATATATATATATTATTTATAAATTTTGACATTATTAAAATCATTATTACTTTAATTGTAAATTTTTAGATAATTAGAATATTTATAAATTTGTGTAAATAAACATTTGTTTATTATTCTATTATACATTGAAATAATTTTAATTTTTTATAGAACTTTATAATCAAATTATAAAGATTATAGATATCTAAAGAACTTTATAATTTTTATTTATTTTTTAAACACAATGGAGACAGGAATAATGAAAATTAATAATGAAAAATGAAAACTCTTACATTAAAACAAAAAAACAAAATGCAAGATAAGTTGATTGAAATCATGGAATTGGAGGCGAGTGTGTGTCACTCGCCGAAAATTGGCCGGAAAATACAAATTCCGGCAAGAAAAAAAAAAAGGATTGTAATTTGGCAAAATTTCAATTACAGAATTAAAATTGTTAATCGAAAATTAATTGGATTAAAATCGGACACCACCTCGAGGGCGGACCAAAAATAATATTTTCTCCCAATTATAATGTATACTGAAAGGAAAAAATAATAATTCGATTTAACAAGTATGTAATTGTTAAATGTATCAAATTGAATCGTTTAATTGTTAATTATTGCATGTCATGAAAATCTTATAGGAAAACTTGCAATTCTTTTACACTTCAAATTATTTGGTATAGACACGTGATATTCACTAGTTTTAATAGATACTGCTCTTTGATGCAGTTGATCAAGTAATTCCTCTTACAAATTTTATTGGAAAGAATAATGATATATATATATATATATATATATATATATTATACTATCGACTTAGTAAAACTCAAATATACAAATCAAGTTAATGAAATGACACATAACAATTTTATGGTTTAGACAAATGAGAAAGATAACAGCTAGAATTAATATTAATTAGTACTATTTAATAATGAATCGTGCAAAAATATATGTAAATTTGTCAATTTTAATGTATTAATAAATGTATTTACCTTCCCATTCACATCAAAGAACCAAAAGTATGTTTTTTTCAAAAAAAAAAAAAATTAAAGAACTAAAATGCTAACATATCATAAATAAAATGGCGCGAAATTAATAAAGATTCAAACTAGCTAGAAAAAAAGGAAAATTAAAAAAAAATTGTGTCATGAAGACACAACTTGAAAAAATATTATGTCATCCTCCAATTTTGTGGGTCGACTCATGATTGGAAAACGACAAGAAACATGATTGTACTTCAGATTTACCTTTATCAGTAGTAGTTGATTTAAGCAAAAATTTGGTGAATAAATTTAAGCATAAAAACAAATGTAGTAGCTACCTTGATAAGAGAAAAATTGCAACATGTTAATGGTTTGATCATGAGCTGCATTGTCATGCTCAACAAGCAGCACATGAATCTTATTTGGAGTGTTTGAGGAGGATGATGTCATTGCAATTATGTGACAATTAAAACTCACACTACAAGAAATTTGGGTTTTTACAACGGGTAAAACCCGTTGTCGTAGCTAATTTTTTAGCGTTGTCGTAGCCAGGGTTGCAAAAAAAAATTTCGCCATTTTACAACACACTACATAAGACAACGTTTTTCTACCGTTGCATGAAAGTGTTGTCTTTTTTAAATATTTTTTTAATTAAATATTAAATAGGATGCTGATGTCATCATAACGCTGACATGGCATGACACGTCATCATGTCACGTCATCAAAGTGCCGGTACGTCATTATTCCACATCATCCAAGTGATGACACATCATCATGCCACATCATCCAAGTGATGACACATCATCATACCACGTCAACAAAAATGAGCTACTAGATCTAGTTTCTTGGTAGCTAGCTCTAACTTATCGAATATTCATATTTTTGCATATATAATATATATAAATCAATCTATGCATTATTTTGGTCATCATCTGCAGTTTTCACTTGAATTAAAGAAACCATATAATATATTTATTATTTAATCTAGGCTATCATTTGCTCCCACATCCCATCTTCAGTTCCTTTGTTCATGTTCACTGGTTCGAGTGCATCTTGAATCATACTAGGTATCTGCACATGTAATTAATAAAGGCCAAACCTATCATAAAGATTAATGGAAAAATATTGCAAAAGAAGAGATGGAATAATTAACCTGCAGGTTATAATAGTCCTCCTCTTGGTGGATTGATGATGGCCAACTTCCATTGCAATCCATTCTTAATTCTTGTTGAAATTCAGAGGAGTCTTGAAGCATCAACGAGTCCACGATCAATGAAACCTCAAAGTCGTCGTCATCAATAATGATATTGTCCGATGAAGCATTAGTGATCGGAGCAACGCTTTGATCACCAAAAGTTTGTTGTGCAAGTAGTCCCATGTTGAACATTGTTCCATTATTATTGTGATCATCATGAGCAAAGGAGATGATATTGTATCCATTAGTATTAGAGCTTTGATCTCCAATTTCATGATTATTGGTGAATTGATCTTGTTGGAAGCTTTGATGGAATAGATGATCACTAGTGTTGATCACCTTCCCAAAAGGCATAGACCCAAATTTCATTGTTTTTGACCTTTGAGCTTTGTTCTGTCGTTGGGCTGTTTTGTATGCTTTTGCTTTCTTTGCTTTTTTTCTCTCGTTGGGAGGTAGCCACTTCGCGTTGCGGCATTTCTATTAAAGAAGAAGAATATTGGTTAGTATAGGAAAAATTCTTAATTTAATTGGAATTCTACATCTTGCGACTAGTTTGATTGTGTGGCAGGTTCCAAAATGATATGAACTTGATACGCGGCGCAACAAACAACAATTGACAATTGTATTTTTATTTGAATTTGTCAACTATTTGTCTTATGAAGCATTATTTCAAGTTCATGTCATTGTATTGACAACATCATTTAAATTATTTGTAGTACTATGTAAAATTCTGACTAATTTTGAGGACAAAAAATATCGACTATTTATACAGTACATGTGATTGTAGAATACAACTATTTATTCAAAATCTTATCTCATTTTATCTAGATCTTGAATCAAGCAAATAGATTTCCATAATACACACCATATCAGAAAGGGAAAATTTCAATATTGATCATGTAATTTGGGTCATATTCATTTATTTACCACTAATTCTACGGATTTTTAGTGACTATTTAAGTTTTCTTTTTCAATATTAATATGTAGCGCTCTAAATTGAAGATTTTGATTATTTGGGGGAAAATTGATCTATGTGGCAATAAATTGACAAAATCATCAATTTTGACACATCAAATTTCCCTCAATTTCGAACAACATATATGAATTACGCCTGCATACCAAAATCCCAATTTGAAGCATCAAATCTAAATTATCGGCATTTATGTTTAAAATTATTACTAAAGATCGAATTTCATATTAAAATAGGACTAAAATTATAAAAAAAGTAATAATAAAGAATCATTATAGAAACCCATAAAATAATTAGTCTTCAAAAAATGTAAATGGTGTAAGCTATGGGACAAAAATGAATTTTCTCTATCAAAATTCCCAAAAATAGGTTTATGAAGTCATGATTATGAAAATACTTGGAATATTTATGATTAAAGCTCCGTGATAGTATAGCAATTAGAGATTTCAAAACATACCTGAAGATGACTCGCAACTTGCATTCTTGTAAGGCCTGGTTCCTTCATTAGTTCAAGGATATCCTTCGGATAGCATTCTATATACATTCAAATATTGTTAATATACAAAACATACAATACTATAACTTAATCAAATTTCAAAGGAAATTGAAGCGTCGGAATTGCACTATTCAAACGAAATTCCAACGATATTATTTCGACAGTTTTATTTTCGGTTGGACCTGGGAACTAATTCAGTGAGAATTTTCCTACATTTTACTCAAGTGTTGGAAAATTCTCGTTGGAATTGTAAAAATTGGAATTCAATCGATTGGTTTTCATAATATATGCCAACAAAAATCGATGGGTTACCCCATCTTCGAACCACAAATTAAAGTTGATGATATATGCAAATTAAGGTAAAAGTAAAAGAAACTTACTTCCTTCTCCAAGTTGCCTAGCAGCATCCATAAATTTCTCATGAAGTTCCACTGTCCATTCTGTCCAAACCTTCCTTTTGATGACAACATTATCAGCTCCCAAATTCACCCTTTTATTTATCAATTGGTGATCTTCTTCATCATAATTGATATTATTGTTCAAGGTATCTTCCACATGAACATGATCTTGTTGATCTCCATATTCTTTTGGCTGTGAATTATGCTCTATAATATTGTTTGTGCATTGCTCATGATTTTGTTGAAGTGATTGAGATGGTTTATCCTTCAACAAATATTGCCAAAGATGTCCCAATATCTGCATTGTTACAGGCTTCTTGATGCAAAGAAAGGCTCCTTGCTCCAAAGCCCTCATCATTGTTGGAGCATCATCATCGCCATTTGGCATGATCACTTTATTATAAAATAATTAGTTAATTAATTAAACACATATATTAAGTATATCTAATCAAGTCGATATAAAAAAATACTTTTTTTCCAATTTATGTTCTAACAGATAAAAGCTACCAATTCAGGATTTGAAAGATAAAACGATCAATCAAAAACTCGCAAAATTAAGGTTTTGTTTGGCATTCTGCGACTTCTAATTATTTAATGATATTTTTAAAATAATTCAAAAATATGATTTATGAAAAATAAATTAATTATATGTAATAATAATAAGGTAAAAATTCTGAGGTATGAAATATGATCTTACATTTGTGAGCCTTTCGAACCATAAATTGATAAAACTCCAAAATAATAAGACTTAAAACAAAAAGAAATTAAAGGAAACTATATTTCACAAAGGAAAATTAAGGTCAAGAAAAACTTACAGATCGCAAGCAAATTCATTTGAATAGCAACTTGTAGAAGTTCAAAACCATATGAATCTGGTGAGTTCAGATTCAGCATTACAATATCAAAATCAACCTTCTCTTTTGATAAAATTGATAAAGCTGTGGAAGCAAGCTTGGCTGAAGTAACTGTGTGAAATCAAACCCAAAAAAGTAAGTAACGTTAAAGTTAATTAAATGTTAAAATCTTAAAAGAAAAACTTATAATACTTTCATACTTCAAATAATCATTTAATACAAACATGGGATATTAACTATCTACCTTAAGTATATTATAAGGCTAGGACGTGAAACAGGTTAATCTACATATAAAACCCACAATTTACATAATGATTTGTAAAATGAGTTTGGTTTGTTCGTGTGAATTGACGAGGCTCCGCATTACGGATTTATATCCCCATAAGATTGTCTCATACGATTTTTTTTAATAATATAAAATATTTTTAGATGTAGTTGGAGCAATTCTCTAATGTACTAGTTCAGATGAAATTTTAAACAAAAAACATGATTTTCAAGAAATAATATAGGGTAGGTAATGATCTAGCTTTGTGTGTGTGCGTGTGTATATATATATATATATTAGTTTTAAGAAACAAAATTAGAAGTTTAAATTACAAGTATATACCGTCTAAAAATTTTATGGTTGAAACCATTGAGAAATTA
Source organism: Scutellaria minor (assembly GCA_954870855.1). Classification (NCBI taxonomy): domain Eukaryota; kingdom Viridiplantae; phylum Streptophyta; class Magnoliopsida; order Lamiales; family Lamiaceae; genus Scutellaria; species Scutellaria minor. The sequence continues at coordinate 10,933,391 of OX940738.1, read as the reverse complement.
AGAATGTACCTATCATATATAGTGTATAGTATAAACATGTAATCAACTAATAATTAATAATGATCAATCATAAATGCAAGTCAAATTGTTAATTTAAATTGGAATAATATTTGTAATTGAATGTATTCGTTCTTTTCCATTTAAGCCAAAAAAAAAAAAACACATCATATATCAAAATGGTGGGAAATGTAGATTCAAACTAACATGCATGGTCAAGACACCACTAATCTAATAAAATAAAATAAATTAAGCTACACAATATATTATTTTTGAAAAAATGAATTAAATGACGTTGTACCCAAATAAGATTCGATTCATAATCAACCCCCCCCCCCCCCCCCAAACCATAAAAACAAATTGCATGAGAAGAACATCTGAAACTTTAACTCCGTGTATGTCATGATTATAAGGTAAAGTTATACACAAACTATAAGTTGTATTCATATATATATTTATCTTCAAGGGTGAAAAATAATGAGTCTCATATACCTTCATAAGAGAAATAGTTTAACATATACATAATATTATCATGATCGTCATTTTCATGCTCAACAAGCAACACGTGAATCTTATTTCCCATGTTCGGGAAGGAGCCCATTGAAATATGTGAAGTTTCAAAAGCTATACTCATGGATGTTTAACGATATTTCTGATCTTAATTTATGAGTTGAAAATCGACAAGAAAAATGAAAACAAAAAAAAACAAAAAAGGATGGAAATAGAATACAACTACAAGAATTGATCTTGTCAAAGTCTTAAGAAAATGAAGTAGTGCATGCAATGCTCTCAAAGGTAAGAAAATGGCCGTTTATATATAGAGGTTTGTTCATCAACCATAAACAGCTAGACTAACATTTTTATTTATTTATTTGCTATTTTTCAACTTTTTGACCGTGTATTCAAATTGTAATATTGTTCTAGCAATCATATTCATGTCATCTTTCTCCAAATCTTAATTGTTGTGGAAATCATCACATGATCATTATCAATTGCTTTTTTTAGCATTAAAAGTAGTTACATAGTTCACATAATTATATTATCCTAATTATGTTAATATTTCATACCTTTTCTTTTGTATGACAAAAATATATAAAACAAAGAAGAAAAGTAAGCGTTTTCATCATATTATTATAATTGTTTGACAATTGAACAAAATTTGTAAAATAGTCAATTGAATATTTAAGTAATTTACTTTTTGCCTTTTCCTATTTCTCAGGAGTAACGTACTTTGACTAAATATAGCTGAGGCTATTAAAAGTAAAGTAATATATTAAGGCTTTCTACTACTATACATGGTCCTTGAAATTAAAAACTAAAAGTTCATATGTAAATTAATTGTAAAATTATAATTTAGTGAATTCAACTAAAAGACTAAGAAGAGATGATTAAGGGGATTATATCAGTCTTTGAACCTCTATAACGCTGTGGTTACAATTTTTTTTACTACTAAATTATTATCATATTTGTTTGTTAATTTGATCATACATAAAAATTGTATTAATTCAAAGAATGTTACAACTTACAAACACTAAGTAATTCTAAACATTAACTAAGTTTTCAAAGTAAATACGAGCCAAAACCACTTCTTCCACAATCCATAAACACAACTAAGCTGATATATATATATATATATATATATATATATATATATATATCAACTCAAGTTATTTAAGCATTCAAATTTATAGTCTCTACACAACTCACTAAACTTCTATTTTAATTAAGTGACTTAAACTTAAATATATAATTTTAATTATCTCCTGCAATTTCATTTTGGGTGGTACAATCCACGCCTTACCCTTCTGTAAACACACCGCATGATTAAAAAAGAGAATTAAATATTTATATAGTTGAAAAGATTGAAATGGCCTGTGTAAATGAAACATATTTTATTCATCCTTCTTCATTTTCGTATTTTTCTATCTTCTTAGACCCTTAACATTCAAACAATCTATTCACAAAGTAAAATCACAATGAAATATTAAATATTTCGTAAAAAAATTGTTCATTCGAAATATCTGCCGCAAATAAATTTCTGACTTGTACGATTGAACTCATACACGATAACTTCATTCGATCCAAATTACTCGAACATATGAAAATATGTTCGACCACCATACATCGAACATATTATAACCAGTATTTGTGGAATCAGATGAGAGATCAAATTACTTGACCATCGATTCAAGGTTCAACCGGTCGGACCGGTTCATTTGGGAGGTCCGACTGCATAGAAGAAATTTAATTTTTTTTTTTTAATTTTGTCATATTATGTAATTTTCTATAAAATTCTAGATGATGATGATAATAATAATGATAATGCAAATATTTTTTTTAGTAATAGTGATAGTAAATAATGATAAATTCAAGATCTTTGTTAATAAAATCTACAACATAATTCAAAATAACACATAACATATAAAATTGCATATATATAGATATAATTGAATTCAAATTATATCTCCTCAATTTGTATTCATCAATTTTCTATTTTCTATTAAAAATGAATATGTTTTTAATCTCTTATATCTTATTCACAATATAATACTAGGAAGTTGTCCCATATTAATTGAGAATCAAAGTAGCATTGATATTATGCATTATAAATGATGTTAGTGTATATTATAAATGATGTTAGTGTATAGAAGTGCAGTCATCAAACAATTTTTTAAATTAATAAAAAACAATCTTTTTAATATAAAAAAAAACTAAAAAATTTAAAATAATTCAGTTTGACCGGTTCAATGATTTTTAATATTTATTCACATGATTTTCACATTTTAACTAACTTTTGAAATATTTCTCATTATGTTGGTGTTTTATTTCGTTATAATTTCAAATTAAGAACATTAGAAAAAACGAGAGAGGTGAGAGAGTGAAGGAGAAAAAAAAAGTGAGAGGTAAGAATTTTAATAATATTATCACAATTATTTATATGCATCAGGTGCACGAATGTAGGTCGACCCTATTCGGGGTGAATTTCACGCGTCCACACGCTCACGCACTCCATGTCCGTGCCTATACTCTTATCCTGCGTGTTTAACATTACTGTTATGTTCACATAACATTTATGTTATGTTAATTTAACATTTACATTACATTACAGACATATAACACCTTTTAAACTTTTATGTTATAATATTATAATGTTTATATTATAATAATTTATCCTTTATGTTATAATAATATAACATTTATGCTTTTTTTTAAAGTTAAAGTACTACATAAAGGTTATAGTACTTGTATATAAAAATTATACGAATATAACATAAAAGTTACACTAATATAACATAAAGGTATGACTATATTACATGAATTTTTATGTTGAAAGAAAAATATAAGTAATATCAGTTAAATGTTATGATATTTGTACATAAAGGTTATACTAATGTAACATAAATGTTATACTAAAATAATATAAAGGTAAAACTATATTACATGAATTTTTATGTTGAAAGAAAATTCTAAGTAATATCACTTAAAAGTTATGATATTTGTATATAAAAGTTATACTAAAATAACATAAAAGTTATACTAATATAATATAAAAGTTACCGTATTAATAAAAAAAAAAAAATTGAGCGCCGATCCGGATCGATCAGATCCGCATCCAGTTGTACCATGCAATTGGTGCACACAGCTACTCCAAAATATATATATATATATATATATATATATATATATATATATATATATATATATATATATATATATTGTAAAAAAAGATAAAATTGGATGTTATTTAAATTTTAATTTGAATATTTTAAAAATTGAAACTTATATAAGGTGACTTTTTGTAAGTTTAGATTTGAGATTTAGAAGGATTTTGTGAGTATAAATTTTGAAAATCTTGGATTTTTTTTTGAGATTTTTTAGAATAGGATTATTACGATGTTATTTAAATCATATTTTTATATTGAGAATTGCAAAAAAATTAAAAAAAATAAAATATGATTTTATAAATTCTTGTCTAAACATGAATTAAGTTGAAGACATCTAAAATTCGAATGGGCTATTTACAGTCCAAAACTCCAAATATAGATTCTGATTTATTTAAGGGAAAATAGAAACATTTTTCCAACCTGGTTAGACCCTGGTTTAACCCTAAATTATAAAACCCCCAATTTGGAGCTATGTTTGAACTGAACTAATTTTCGCGCTTGTAGACTTGTAATTGTAAAGCTCCATGGAGTTTGTAAGTCTTTCCCTCCTTCTCTTCTCGCGATTTTCTGTATAAATTCTGCTAATTGAAATTGCAGTATACATTGTGTTTGATCATTTCGTTTCCACTGCATTTAGTCTCAAGTCTGCTTTATATTTTTTTCGTCTTTAAATTCGTTGGTTGTTGATTATATTGTAGTTTCTTATTGGTGTTACTGGCAATTTCTGATTGCAGACATGCTTGAGTGAAGGCAAGGGTTTTTATTTCCCACCATGCCACATTTTGGATATCTGTGGTTTCAGGGTTTTATTTGATTGCCCTATCGATCTTTCATCGCTAACGATCTTTTCTCCCATCCCGATTGATTCTAATCTGATATCTAATGATGAAGTTGTCTCATGTTCTTGCGAGAAATATGCGGGTATGGAGTCAAATGAAAAAAAGAGGCCGAAAATCATCGATTTCATCGCGAATGGTTTAATCTGTGCTGAGCCACGTTACAGAACTGTCAAGAACTTGCTTTTATGGGATGTTTCTTTCATCGATATAGTTTTGATATCTAGTCCAATGGGTATTCTGGGTTTACCGTTTCTTACGCGAAATACAGATTTTTCAGCAAAGGTAGTTAAGGTTATATTTACCGTGATTTGGTTCGTTATTTTGTTTACTAGCTGAAATGGTATGTATGTGACTGGCTTTGGTAATGTATGGTAGTTTAGGTGTATGTTACTGAGGCTGCAGCTAGAATTGGGCGACTAATGATGGAGGATCTTGTCAACATGCATAAGGAATTTAGGCAATTTTATGGACCTGAGCCTGATGTTCCTCTGTGGATGAAGTGGGACGAACTTGAATTACTTCCTTTAAAGTTGAGACATATCATATTTGGTGCAGATGGGACAGACTTTGGTGGTTGGATGCCATTATACAGGTATAGTGTGATTTATTTGCTATTTATTTTGTTACATCCTAATTCTTTCTAAATATTCATGAACAATTTGATTTCTTTGAAATTATATCGCAGAATTCTTATCTTGAATGTTAAATTTACTCCTGAATATTGACACTCATTCATCTCTTTGTTTGATATCACTGCTTTGCTCTCACATCCTTGAAATGAATTTATATGGAAATTTGGAACTTTCTTGACTTTGAACAATAAAAGCTTCATCTAGACAAAAAGGTTGCATTTGATCAACTTCACTGAACAAGGGCAAGAGAAAAGCATATCATATAAAAAGGTATCGTTGAATTATGTACTAGTTGTCCATTTGGTTGTTAAATCAAACCAGTTAATGTACATGGAAGGTGACATGGTAGGATGCTACTGTTGCTGCTATAAATTAAAAGATTCCTTGCATCAGCCAAATCACCATGGTTTGGTGATGTCTTACTTGTAAAAGTTGACTGCATAACTACTTTTTCCACTTGAAGCTTCCCAAACTATTTTACATAAAGGTCCAAATACTATTTGATCCATCTACTTGTTAGTATTTAATTCATAGAAAAGGCATTGCATCAAGCAAATGCAGCTGGAATCTACCAATTAAATACACATCTCAATTCTCACCTTTATTATAAGAAAATTTCCTCACAACTTAATAAAGATGAAGAAAAATAGCAAAAGTATAGTTGCTAAAGATGTTTATTGAGTATTCTATACTTGTGTCTAGAGTTGTTTGGAGTGCTTCATCTTTTCTGTTGATGCAAAAAGGCTGAAATAGCTTCAAAAGTTCTGTACTGTTCTTTTCTATTTAGTCAATTCCAATTCTTCTATATCCATTATATGTGTTGGAAGATGTAATTAGGGATTTCGTCTCAGTGCAGCTGATGTGAAGGCTTGCATGCTCAAGGTTGAGTCTCTAAAGTTTGGCGAAGAAGTATGCTATAATGGCATATTGATTATAAAAGCATTTAGTTCTGGTCTAGAAATTGGGGCATGTAATTGGAGTATCACTGGACCTAAAGGAAGCATTGCTTACGTTTCAAGCTCTGTTTTTACATCAGTCACAGCGATGAGTTTCAATTACAAGGCTCTTCAAGGAAGTGATGTGCTTTTGTATTCAGAATTCTCTTCGTGTAATGCTCCAGACCATTTTGATGAGGATAATAGCAATTTACCTGTCTCTTCTGGAAACGGCATTTCAAATTTAAGGTGCTTCTACTTTTCAGCTGATATAAAAAGAGTTATTAGCGTCTTGTGTGAGCTTGGAGTTATATTCTGATTTAGCATTATTATTTATATCTTTTTGATACTAATAACTGATTGAGCCTTGCAATCCACTGTTGCAGTACCGATGATGTCAATTCAGAAGCAACATCGGCTCTCCTTAATACTGATGAGTATCTGGAAGAGATGGATAAGTTAGATTTCATATGCTCCAGTTCCATGGACTCTATAAAAGCTGGGGGTTCAGTTCTAATTCCCAGTGGACGTTTTGGGATCATTTTGCAGCTGTTGGAGCGATTTGCACTTAACCTAGAATCAGAAAATATGAAGGTACATTCTAAATCTTAATGTTAAAAAATAGGATATATGTTGGAAAAGTGATAGGGTTTATAATGACGTCTTTTTTTGGAGTTCAAAATGTGAACGGACAAACTTGAGATCTTTGTTCTTGAATGTTGTCATTCTCTTGGCTTCCTTTTATTGTAATCTACTACTGCCATTTAATGTTAGGTGGTGGAGTCTCTATTTTGTAGTTTTGTCATAAAAAGAATACCTTAAACTAAAGATATTGGAAGTGTCATGGTGCAAATTCTAAAGCATTCTCTGATATCTAGTACTGAATTGTACTCTAGGAAAGTTCTAGCTCAAAGAGGTTAAAGGAGTAATTGTACCATGTTGTAAAGGTGATTTAATGCTGAATGCTATTCAAATACTTATTGAATTTAAAATATAGGCTTAATGTATTACAGATCTGAAAGTTTCTTTGTTTCAAGTTTCCCTTTCACAGTTTCTCTGGCAATATAATTAAAACCACATTACTGCAATGTAGGTTCCCATTTTCATCGTCTCCTCTGTTGCAGAAGAGCTTATGGCATACACAAATATTATTCCAGAATGGTTATGTGAGCAATGGCAAGATCGTGTATGTTGAATTCTAAATATCATACAGATTTGGAACTTAAGGCTCTTACTTGCAAGCAAGCTGATATAACTTTTTCATTTCACTTTCCAAAATTGCAGCTCTACTCTGGGCAACCATTATTTACTCATCTGGAGATGTTGGAAGATGGAAGACTTCACTTGTTTCCTGCCATTCATTCAGTCGAACTATTGTAAGAAACACTCATTCCTAGCACATGATAATTATTGACTAGAAATGCATAATGGTTACTTCTAGAGCAATTTGATTCGAAATCATTTATTTTTATCGACGTCTTACTATATTATCATACTTTAAGTTTTAGGGTGGTCAATTGGTCATGTATTGAAAAATTGATCGTTGAAGGATCAACTTGTAATAAAAAAATAATTTAAAAAAAGGTATATATCTGCTACAACAGGTAGTTGGACCAAAAATTCGATCATTTTAAATATAGAGGACTATAAAACAAAATGTGAAAGATAGAGGATGAAAAATCCAATGAGTCAAACTTGAAGGACGAAAAAACTTTTTTTCCCTAAAAAAATAATAATAAATTAAGTCACAATGTGTGGAGAAGGATGGACGTATGATGCTAATAACTGGGAACCTACAAAAACAACTTTTCAGTAATTTATTCTTGTTGTGATCTGCCAATGCCAGCAATCTCTACCATGTAGGATACCACTTGGGATACACATGACACAACGCCCCATTTTAAACCAATTAAGTGTTTTTATCCCTTCTTAAAACTTATATGCAAGAAGCTGGTGGTAAAAGGTGTGTTGGCACATTTACTTCATCAAGTAGTTGGACACTTGGAAGACTTCTTCCAAAACCCCCTCCAAGTTCATCTGAACGTTTTCTTGTAGCTCTTTTAGATTACACCATTTTTATGTAAGACCTTTATAATATGAGTTCCTAAAAGTTTATTAAATCAGTTAATGTCTCTCCAGAAAAGTTATCAAACTGGTCTTACAAAATCAGAGGTGGAATCCCTTACCTCATATGAGTTGTTGAGGAAAAGAAATGTTGTTTAAGAAGTTCTGATGATTCAAGGAAGAATAAATAGATTTTAAATTTAGCTGATTCATGCATTGCATTTTCATGTGCTTGTATGATTAGACTGCTTGCTGATATTGTGTGGACAGAAAAATTTGGCAGGAACCGTGCATTGTTTTTTGTTCTCACTGGAGTCTTCGACTTGGACCTGTTGTTCATTTGCTGCACCGATGGCGTGGGGATCAAAATTCATTACTTGTTATGGAGGTACCTTTTGTGATAAAGTATATTTCTCTTGCTAACTCATGTAATTCTCATTGCTTTTCTCAACCACTTTATCATTAGATTGAGCTATTCAAATAAATTCGAATTTTTCTAATTTTTAATCTGGCTTTGTTTATTCCTATTGTGCATGTAATATACAGGAATGTATGGATGCCAGTTTGACTCTCGCGCCTTTCAATTCAATGGCAATGAAAGTCCTCCAATGTTCTTTTCTTTCTGGAATGCAGTAAGCTGTCTTCTTCTTTCTTGTTGGCAATATATATTCTCAACAGTTGCAACTCCTGAACTATTCTTGATGCATTTATCAGTCATTTTTTTCAGTTGCAAAGTCAGTCTTCAAACATGTGTTTATTCTTCTTCTCAAGTTAAACCATTATTTTAGGACTAGACGTCGCATTTATGAATGCCTCTTTGTCATGCCCTCTCAATTCAGTGTGCAACAAATTGCTTAAAATTTGGTTATATACAATGAACTTGGTGGGTCAAATACTATATGAAAACCCTCATGAAGCCTCTTATTGCATGAACAACCTAGAGGAAACTAAAGTTTGCTTGTGGTGATGAGAGATGACCTGTCAAAAAGTAATGGCTTTACAGCATGTAAGGGCAGTTTTTGATTTGTTTAACATTCTCCTGTTTTTCAGGTTGCAAAAATTTCACTATTTACTGAAGATATTACAACCTGGACATGTTCTGGTAATATTCAATTCCTGTATACAACATGTTTTGGTGTTAAATACTTGTTGATTTCATTTACCACCAATTTGGTGCCCAAGATACAGGGGAAATTTCATTTTTAACTAGGCCTTGTCCAATTCTAATCCTATGGTTATGAATTTTGTCCTAATTTTGCCGGAATTTTTAAAAAAAGAAAAGAAGAAGAGAAACACTGGAATTTTGGGATTTCGAGCAACATATAATGATCTGGACAGAATTTACACTTACGTGGCAAGCCCATCATATTGTTGTCATGTAAGCATACATCACCAGAAATCCCCAAATTCTGGCAAATTAGTCAATTTCCACCAAAATTAGGACCAAGTTGCAGCATTTTTCATAGATATAGGACAAATTTGAATGAATCTAACATGACCAACATTGGACAAGCCCTTGGTTACAAGACTAAGAATGAAAATTTAAAATCTCCCCAAGAGGTCTATCTTATCCTTCCCCTGAATTTTTCTTGGTTTTCTCCTTGGGCAGGTTCCTCGGATATTTAGGCCACTCGTAGATACTCCGGAAACTTCATTTTCATTTAGCTACTTGGACAAAAACAAGATGATTTGTATCCCATATGCAAAGGAGGACTCCCAATTGGACATTCAATCAGAATTGTCTAGTCTGCTCCAATACACAACATTGGGACAACAAGATATAGATGTTTCGATGTTGAAGGGGGAGCTTGTGGTGGAGCATGGAAGATATAGGTTGTCCAAAGAGCAAGACCCCTCTCAAACAAGGCCAATGCTGCATTTTGGAAGAGTCGATTTAGATGCCCTTCTGAAGGAATTGCAAAAGATGGGTATGGATACAACTGTAGAAGAAGTAAATGGTGTTGGTGGATCAGATAATGCTTCTCTCATTCACATTTCAAAGCCTGGCAAAGCTGTTATTCAAGTCACAGAAGCACGGACCATGATTAGCGTTGCAGATGAAAATGTAGCTTCGTTAGTTTCTCGAGCTGTATGTGCCATCTTGAACTGTTAAGCCCTTTTGTTTTATTTATCCCCATTGCTAGTGTGTGTTTGTGTGTGTAACTTCAATGATGTAGTTATTAATTTGTACAGTACTCTGCCATTTTTGTTTGAAATGGGTGGGAATTATTTATCTTCTGGGAAGTTCACAAACTAAGGGGCCGTTTGGTTCGTGGGATTGTTTAGGTGAGTTAAGAAATGTGGGTTTTTACTGTTCATTAAAGACAAAATAACACTTTTTGGGTGTATGGTATGTAGGTTTTGAGATAGGTTTGAGTTAAATTTTATGTTTGGTTTGAATGAATATGAGTTTACAAATGTGGGTTTAATTTACAATTTGTATTTGCTTTATTGGTTAAGATTGATAAAAAAAACATAAAATGACTATATTACACTCACAACAATAAAATGAGAAAATAATATTTTAATTAAAAGACATAATATAAAATAATATATTATGATATAAAATAATGTTTTAATTAAAAGACATAATATAAAATAATATATTATGATATAAAATAATGTTTTGATTAAAAGACATAATATAAAATAATGTTTGGATCCCTAAAATATCTTAATATAAAATAATATTTTAATTAAAAGACATAATATAGAATAATATTTTAATTAAAAGATATAATATAAGATAATGTTTTGAAAAAGTGAGGGCATTTTTGGCATACTGAAAAATTTACTATTGAGCCAATAATAAACCCACAAAAAATGGTGGGTTTATAAACCAACCAATAGTCAAACATAAACTCTCAAATAGGCCCGGACCATAAAAAATTTTACCCAGGCCCAAAAACAAAATCTAGACTTGAAACCCATGAACCAAACATAAGTTTAGGTTGGTTTATAAACTTAAACCAACCTAAACCTGCTAACCAAACAGGCCATTAGGCTTTGGGTTGATGTTTGTTAATACAAAGATCTGACTATAGTTTTATGAATTCAGGCTTTGGGTTCATGTTTGTTTTTGATGTTTGGTTTACAGTAGAAAAGTTCCATATTAATATTTATCAACCAAATATCTGCTAAATAAATTTAGGTGTTTGATTGCATTTTGTCAACTAAAATATTGGTAATTTTTTTTTTTTCTGAATTTTTGAAAGAAAGATGTAGAGGATAATTTAGTTTGACAATGCTCAATATTGGATGACATTATACCTTTTTTGTTTTTTTTTTAATGTATTTTAAAGGAATTGCACGTTGTAGACTTGACTGCTACAGTTTGGTTTTCATTTTTGTGAATTACGTGATTCATGATAATTTAATCAAATATCGAGTAGGGTAAATATCCAAAATATTATTACACTAACTAAAATCAAGAAATATATATTTAGAGTGATTCTGTACACAGTCAATAACTTAACTATCGCAACCATTATAAACATAAAATGTCATTTTACCCTACAATCTCATTCTTTTTTTTTTCTTTTTTTCTTTTTTTATCTTTTCACTGTCATAATATATTCAAATAAGTTCAACCTCATTTCTCAAAATTAAATTGTTGTTTGAAGAATATCAATGAAGTTCAAACTTTGCCACTTTTGATTATTAACTCGTGCAACCATTATTCAATATAAGACTACGTTTATCGGCAGGGGCGGTGCCCGGGTCATAACAAAAGGACAAAAAAAAAAGAAAAAAAAAAAGGAAAATAGCATTTATTTCCATGACCAAGGGCGTCCCATGACCATGGTCATGAGGATTTTGATGATCAATTGTGATGACACGTGTCATCGTTTGATTCGTCGAGTGTATTTTATTTAGATAATTTCAGATTTTGATTTATCCACTTAAAAAAAAAAAAATTATACACCAAAATTCATAAAATAAAATTCTCTATAAATAGATACCAATATTGATATATTTTGGATCACAATCTCATACACTCTCTTTTCTCTTCTAATTTGTGTCAAATCTCTTTTCTCTTCTAATTTATTTTAACTGTATTCCCAATTTTTTTATTATAATTACGATTTTTTTAATATTAAATAATTGTATATATTTCTTAAATATTTAAAATATAATAAAAATTATATAAAGATATAATTGTTAAATTATAAAAGAAATAATTTATTAAAGGTTGGTTGTGGTGGTTGTGGGTGGTTATTGATAAAGTATGAAAATGATGAGATTTGGTTGTAGAGTAGAATGTATATGTGGAGGAGAGAGAAATGAATTGTTTATTAGTTGATTGTGGGTAACCATGGTCGACCATAGGAATATATGGAGTATTAAGGATACAAATAAATTTTATGTAAATGGACAATTTGGTTTTTTTTTTTTTTTTTTTTTTGACTGTGATAAAATGAGAATCATATACATATATATATATATATATATATATATATATATATATATATAAAATTGAAGAAATTTAAATCTGGACTTCAGCCCAATAAAAATGGGGCTATATAGCCAATATTAATCTTCCCCAGCCCAACAGACTTTTTCTATCAAATGAATTAAATATTAATATTTATTAACACTGTTCTGATAGCGGGTGAAGCAGGACCGATCAACAGAAGAAAAGAAAACTATCTCTATTGCATCTTCCCTACAAATCCCTAATTTTAATTGAAACTGAATTCGATGGAGGCGGAGATACCCAAATTCAAGAAACTTAGGCACTCTAAAGATTCTTACGATTCTCACATAAATAATCTTGACGATGGCTGTCTCATGCTAATATTCAACTTCCTCTCTCCCATCCCAGGTATCAATTTCTTCCGTCTAATATGTTTTTGCGTATGAGGGAAAAATTCTGTGTGTTTTGTGGTTCAATTTTGTGAAAATGGAATCTTTTTTTTGATTTAATGGTGGAAATATCTGAGCTTTTAATCAAATTGAATGAGGGCCAAGATTTAGCACAGTTTATACTTCTCAATTAAGCCCTTGAATATAGGTATTTATGTCAGATTTCAATTTTTATTCAGAAGATTTTCAATTTGTGTTCAAGTTTTTTATAAGTGCGGTATTTGAATATAAAAGCTCCAATTTGGTATAAATTGTTCCTTTGGAAGCTTTTGTTGAAATTAGTTTCTTAAGCAAAAACTGCCATTATTTTCTTATTTAAACTTTAGCTTTTTTCTTGTTTTGGTTAGTTCTTATTATTAATGTAATGAAACTCAATGGGTAATTTTGTGGTTTTCAAGTTGAAGTATGGGTTGGCTGCTGCTTTGTCCTTTTGATCCAATGCCTAATGGGATAATGCATCTACTTTGCTATTGAATAAAGTTTCAAATTTGGTAGTTTTCTGTCATGATTTTGTGTTGAGTTTGCAGATCGGTATAACACCGCCCTCGTTTGCCGCAGATGGCGTTTCCTTGCATGTCACCCTAGGCTTTGGTTGCGAGTTGATAGGTCTGTCAAAGATTTATCTGAACCAGGAGTTTACCCTAGCATTGAGACAGCTGTGTGTGCAGCAAGGTCAGTGAAGCTACATATGTTTATGTTCAGTTTCAGGTAAAAGAGCTTAAGCAGTCATGCAAAGATAAGCTCTTCTGGCTCAACTCTACAGGCCCGGGGACACCATTTTGATTGCAGCTGGAGGGATTCACCACACTTCCAATATTCAGATAAAAAAGCCTCTTTGCCTGGTAATTTCTTGATCCTCTTCCTTCAAAGTCTGGGATTAGTTCAAGATCTCCTTATTTGTCTTACCTTCGTTTTCACTTTTTTTGTATATTTGAGAAAGTAGAGTAGAGCTTTAGTATATCTGTTTTGTATGTTGAGCTCAGAGCAGCCAATGTGTGTTTCTGTTTGTTAGCTTCATCTCTATGTTTTTGGCTACATAAGAAGCTTTTTTTGGTAGGATTGCAACATAAAATGATGAAATGAAGTCCATGAAAATTGATTAATGTGATAGAAACAGGTTGTATAAACATACAGTATTTGGTTGATGGAGGAATCTTTCTTCTCTGAGCAGCCAACATCTTTATTTTTAGGAATTCTGCTGAAAATTGCATGTATTGATTGAACTTATCAGCTGAGTTGCCAGAGACACAACAGTTGACTGCTTTAAATAAAATTTAAAATGAACATAGAAGTTCTATCCTACTTGAGATGAATAATTGCTCTCTTATCATTTTTCTTGATTTTATATTCTCCTCATTATTGTTCGATTTAGTTTAAAGTGCTGCTTCTCTATGACGCCCTAGTTTTTCTGGTTACTTTGTAATAGTTTGGGTTTCTGGATGTCTATTTAAGTCGAAACCCATTAACTTTTGACTATCCCACCTTGTATTATCATATGATAGATGATAGATATATCTACATTTTTCAGATTGGTGCAGGAGATCTACCTGATGATACAACACTTATCTGCTCTCGTGGTTCTGAGAGGTTTGCTTTATTTTCATTTCTATTGTGTTCATAAAATTTGACTTGAATTTTTCAGTATCTACAAATTATAGATGGACTAAATCATTGCGATTGAACAGTGCACTGGAATTCTTGTCAACGTGCAAACTGGCTAACTTGACGGTGAGGGCAGAGCTTGGTTGCTGCCTCCTGCATAGGAGCGGGAGGCTCACCATCGATGGCTGTATTCTTCAGTGTGAATCAGATCCTTTGGACCATCTCTCTCATGCCATTGTGACCACAGCTAGTGAGATTCCGCCTATAATAAAGAATGCTGGGGATCGCGTCACTGTAATGCAAACAAGGATCGAAGGAGGTGCAAAGGCTGTTTTGACAAGTGGAACGCTCTCACTGCAGAAAGTACGAGTCATATATACTCGCACTTCCCTCTTTTTCTGGTTCAACATTGAGCACACTTGACAATATCATCTTACTCTCTGTCCCCATCCAAGCACTGGGAGGATATTTTTCCCCCTAATTTTAGGTCTTAAATCTTTCTCTCTCTCTGTAATGTATCAACAGTATTGTATCATCTTAAGTAGTTTTAGTGTATCAGTGTTGCCATCATTGTTGTACAAGTAATTTCCAGCCATTTGGAAGTAAATGAAGAATTTTCACTCTGTTATGATAGGCTTCATAGTTTTATGGTCCAATGATAAATGGAAATCTACCCTTGAAATATCAACTTTTACATCTGATGAATCCGATTCTTGCTAAGCATGTCAATTAATGACGTCATTTACACATTATATTGGAAAATCAGATGAAATCATGAAACACACATTTAATTTGCTATGGTTCTTCATTGATTATCTTAAAAATGTTATCATCATGATTAGACCTTATCTTGAAATGTGTCAATTGAAGCAGATAGGTGCTGTTATGAAGATAGCACACATGACATTGAATTGAAGCTTTAGCTACAATTCAGTGATCTTATGAAGGATTGACAAAGCTGGAAATCCAAACAAACAGAAGGCACAGAGAAGAAAATAGCCTAATTACAGAGTTCACGTGCAATGCCAATGCGAGAGTTAACAGTGTCAAACAAAATCCTGAGATTCTGTTGCTGCAAATTGGCTATTACATTGAGCACTGAGTTCACATTGTTTGGTGCTGCTGCCATTGCCAAGCAAGCCAATGAGCCCGAGCTACTGTGTATCAACGTGTTCTCCGTTGGTAGCTTCAGATCCAATCCTGTGAAATGCAATGTGATGGTTGGTGCTACCTCTTCATTTGTTGCACTAAAGCAAGTGTCGAATGCACCTAATGAACTTATCGGCCCGGTTATTTGCTTTCTGAATTCATCCCGTATTGCATTGTAAACTGGTTGGATAAACCGGGTTATGACCGTGCCTGAATCTATGATGGTACCCGCACCGGTGTTGGAGTCGAATGCTAGGAGCTCCGATGGTATGGGGGCGTTGACCCGGCCCACGCTCACACCGGTGAGGTTCACATAGTATAATGAGGGCCGGTGCGGGTTCTTGAGAAGTGGGGTGGTTTTGATGTTCTTGGGTTGACCCACGGGTCCGAGTTTGAGTGAGCCAGAGAAATAGTATGACTTGAAGCTAGGTAAACAATAGGAAAAAATGCCCGAGTAAAGCGACCCGGTTTGTGAGAGTAACGACATGGAACCCCGACCCATACCCAACAACCCTTGGGGCGGAATTGACTTTCCGGATACTGCGTTGATGCATCCGAAGGCATAGTTAGGTATGGTGTCATTACCGAGCGTTAGGGCATCACGTGATAGCGTGGCGGAAAACGTGGAGTCACCGCCGTAGGATCGGTTAAAGAGGCAAGAACCCAACCCGGCGGTAGGGCACGAGACCCCACTGACTTGGGTGCATTCAGCTACGGAACAATCCAACGGCCCGTAAGTGGAGGACGTGTTAGGGGCAAACACGGTGGAAGAGCACCCGGTGCACCCGCTGCATGGGATCCATGCAGCGTCGTTGCTCGTGTCCAAGACCATGAACAAGAGTTGGCCCGGAGTGCCAATCTTGGCCCGGACAACATAATTTCCAATGTTTATAACTTGACCCGGGCCTATTGGGACAGAAGTCGGCTTCTGTCCCACGAGGCTCGACAAGTATGAGACCCTTTCGGGGTCGCTAGAGGCCATGTTAAGGACCGTGTTGACCCATGAAGAGGTAGGCTTTGGTGGGTTGAAAGGTGAGCATTTACCATAAATGTGGATCATGGATAGATCCGAACCCGGTTTGGTGGAAGAACATGGGTCAAAAGCAGCATTGCATGCTATGGATAGGCTAATGAAGAGGATAAATGTTGTAAGAATGGAAGAGTATTCCATTCTTGATGTTTGGTGAGGATAAGAAAGATGGAGGTTTGAAGATATGGTAAGAGGAATTTATAGATAGAGTGTGAGAAGGTGAGCAAGTTCAACATGTGAAGAATTGACATTTGAAAATGACAGCCACTTTTCAAATACTATAGATTTGGAGGATTGCTAAGGTGCTAATCGAGTTTCATCACTTATTTGAATAATTCACGAGTATATAGATTGATGGAATTATTTTATACACATCACATGGTGTGGTGATATGAAAATAAGAAATAAATATTATTTGAAATAGAAGATCATATGTTATATCAGTATGTACAAGAACGACCCAAGTGAGGGCCAAAAGGGGACATTGTCACATTGCACCTCATGAGATTTTTTTAAGAAATTAGGGGTATTTTTTATATTTTATATTTTTATTTAAAAATACAGAAAAATGTACATTAATTAGCTCTAATCTCTTATTATCAAATTCTAATTTGGGACACTAATTTTTTAGAATTTTAATTTAATGTAAGTTCATATTTAAACTCACTTACTTTTTTTTTATTGATTTTATTTTATTTTATTCGATTATTAATTGTTATGAAGTATATAATATATTTATTCTGACTTAATAAATTATGAAGTGATGGCAATAAATTATTAATTTTAGTTCTATATGTTATCATTGATTATTTAGCTATTATTTGTGATTTATGTATAATAGTTAGTTTAATTTCATGTGATTTCATAATTCTAATTTTGTTTTATTTTTTTTACAGATAATGGAAAGGTACTATGGAAATATATCACTGCTAGTGAGAGAGTTTCAAATAAAACTAGCGGTACACCCGCGCGATGCGCGGTTTGTTATATAAAATTTAATAATTTTTAATGTTGATGACATATATATTGCTTTTATAAATGTAAAATATATATTGCTTTTAATATCTATATTAATAAAAATGTTAATATTTCAACTTTAAAATTATGTTATTTTAAATAATTGTATTTGATAAAATTAGAAATTTTGAATGCAAACAATTTTGAAACTCAACATTTTAAATTTGATATAATTATATATGTAATGTAAATAATATATTATGAATTTTAAAATAAATATGAATTTGATATAACATACATTAAAAATGAAATTTAAATGAAATTACGAATATAATTAATTTATAAATATAACACAATACAATATAAAATAATAAAATAATAATTGAACATCAATATTCAAAAATTAATAAAATAATAAATATAACATCAATATTCAATAATTAAATTTGAAAATAAAATTTAACACAATATAAAATAATAATAATAGTTTTTTGTTTGTTAGTTTAAATTTCTGAATAATTAAGAAGTGATTTATTATACTTACTAATATGTTTTGTTCTTTATATTTTAGAATTATTAAAATGGAAATTTTAAATATGTCGTATCGTAAATAAATTTTCTGCTTTTTTTTTTAGATGAATTTGTTCAAAAAAAATTAAAGTTATTCCAAAATTTAGTTTATATTTAAAATATTTAGCTTCCCAATTATTTTTACATTTTAAAATAATAATTTTTAGATTTTTGAAACCATGTTTCAGATTATTTTAGAACAAATTCTAGTTTTTTTTAATACAACTTTTAGATTAATTATATCTCTTCATTTGAAATAATTTAGAATAAATTAGCAAATATTTTTATTAAGCTATTTTTTATTCAATTTATTGATATTTATATCTTTCAAAATTAATATTACATATATATTTGAATTAATTTTTAAATTTTATTTGTTAATTTTAAATTGTTAAACCTTGTTATTATTATTAATTTTAAATTTATTATTATTTTGATATTTTTATAATAGTTTTCAAACTTTTAAACATTTTATAACACATCGTAAAATTAATTTTGGATATTAAAACTATTTTCCACATTTTATATATTAAAATTTAAAACTAATTTTCCAAATTTTTAATTTTTGACATAATGTTTAAATTTTATTATTTTCAATTTTTGATCACATCATTAAAATATAATCATATCCTTAATGTATATGATTACCGAAGTGAATATGTATAAAATTATATTGATGTATGGTGCTAAACTTCTCCAAAATTTATAGATGTGGACAAATCTTATTTAGTACTTTTCTTGCTCTTTTTATTTTCTAATAAAATGTATTGAGTAAATTCAAAATTAGGATGGAAGGAAGTGAATTCTATTGAAATAGGGCCCACAATTGATTTTTTAAATATTACAAATAGTAGGGCCCACAATTGAATTTTTAAATATTATTATCATAACATTTTCTTGTAAATGACAAAAAATATTATTTTTTTAGAGTTTAGAAAAAATATCAAAATAAAAATATTTATACAATCATCAATTTGATGTGACATTTTTAGGAGGGAAAATGGCAAATTAGTAAATTTTGCCAACTTCTCTCATTTTATATATAGTATAGATGAACATCATTACAAGTTCAATTCCAAATCGAATAAACAATACACTATTAAATTATTGTTTTACAGCATGTATTGAAAATCATGTTTTGGAAATATTAACAATTAAGATATTATGGAACGTTTTCAAAATATGAAAAATAAAATAAAAATGTTATAATCATGTTTAAATTATTTATTTATCGATGTCAATTTGTCAAGATGAAATGTCACGATTTGTTATGTTGAAATATAATAAAGTTACTAATTTTGAATGATATTATATAATGTAATAAATTGAATTTATCAAAATTGTAACTTAATTTATGATGTTATTTTTAAAATTATTATATGTTGTAATTTTTACTAGTTGGACCCTTGAATAAAATTTAGAACAAAAATTTTTTTTTGGTCCTCTAAGTTTACCTCATTGAATTTTTCATCATTTATCTTTCACCTTTGATTTTTAGTCCTCTATATTTAAAAAATATCATTTTTTTTGGTCATCTAACCTGCTATAGCATATAACTATTTTTTTTATTTAAATTTAATTTTAACATCATTTTTTTTAATTGAGAAAACATTATTTTTTTGGATCACAAATTTATTTTCTTCATCTAACATACCTAAATTAATATTAATAAATAAAAACTTATTTTTCAGGATTAGAGTTTTATTATTAATTATTAAGATTAATAATTTGGGCATCCGGAACTTACTTTTGATTTTAATTGAGAGAATATTTTTTTAATCACAAATTTGTATTCTTCATCTAACATGCCTAAATAAATTTTAATAAATAAAAAAATTATTCTTCATCCCGATACATGGGTTAGAGTTTTGTTATTAATTATTAATATTAATAATTTGGGCATTCCGAACTTATTGTTTTTTTTTTAATTGAGAGAACACTAATTTTTTTAAATCACAAATATGTATTCTTCATCTACATGCCTAAATTAATATTAATAAATAAAAAAATTTATTTCTCATCTCGATACATGAGTTAGAATTTTGTTATTAATTATTAACATTAATAATTTGGGCATCCTCAACTTAGACATATTAAAATAATTTACTTTTTATTATTAATATTAATTTAGTGTTCTCTCAATTAAAAATAATATTATTTATTTAAAGATGCATTTTAATTAAAAAAATAAAAAATTTACCAGTTGTAGTAGGTAAGAGAACTAAAAAATGGTAATTCTTAAACATAGAGGATTAAAAATCAAAATGTAAAAGATAATGAATGAAAAATCTTATGAAGTAAATTTAAAGGACCAAAAAACTTTTTTTCCCTAAAATTTATGAATCCAACTTATGAAATGGTAGGACTTTTATGATTGAGAGTTTCTCATGAATTTAACTCTATAAAATGAATTAATTCACAGTCATAACTTATAAAATAGAGTTATTTGTGTTTATATTAAGGAATTGTGCATGGGGTAAAAAAATAGCATTTCTTAAAGGAAAAATAAATGGTAGATTTAAAAATAAAATATTATAGAATAGAGAATTCGATAATAATTTAGATAGCTTAGCATAGGATCCTGCGCAAAATCATGAAATTATTGGAAGTTTCAGAAGTATTATTATAAGGTTAAATGAATTCTGAAGCAAAGTACTAATAGTCCTAATAATTGGCAGTATGTTCTGTTTGTTCCCTACCATAGTACGATATAGATAAGACAAAATTATTTTTGTATTTATTTGATCTAATTTTTCATAGTTTACCTGTCAAGTGGAGCATGTTTTACAATGATTAACATAATTTTGGCCATAATTTCGGTTGTTAAAATGATTAAACCAATTTATTGTTCTTTAATCATAGATAATTGCTTAATTGCATAAAATCATAATATTTATTGTAGTTGCAAATTTAACCTATCATCGATCAAAATTTTAATGATCACTCAATGATTTGTTTGATATTTATATAATTCATCAATCATGCCAATATTAACGGGTATGACCGATGAGTTAATAATGTCGAGCATATTGTCATTCAATCGTAGAAAAGTTAACTAGTAACTAATTCAAGTTTGGTTTATAATTGATTCATTAATGGTGTATTTCATAGTATATATGTAGTGTGATATACTATGTCTATGTGAATATCATATTTAATGTCTTTTTAATCTTGATATAATATTTTATTGATTCTTTTCAAGTGGGCAAACAACAAAAATATTAAACTAATTTTTTTAATTAAATGAGAAAGGTTGATGTGTTTTTGGGGTACACGGTATCCTGATTCAAATCCAAATACCTTTATAAATACAATTTACATATAATAAATAATATCTTTTTTTGAGATATATATTTCAGTTATACAAGCAATTCCTATGAATATATAACTAATATCTTTTTTTAAAATATATATTTCAGTTATACAAATAATTTCTATGAATATACACACTAAAACATATATTTCAATTATACAAGTAATACTTTATAAGTAAACAACTAATAATTTATGAATATACAACTAAAATCTTTTACTGAAACAAATAAAATTAGATATACATATTTTTCAAGAATATACAATTTTTTTGTGTAATTAAATTAATTGGACGCAGTCAATTAAATATTGATCCAATCCATGCATTAGCATACTAATTTGGTATATATATTAATTAGAAAAAAATGTTCCCCTACCCACTACACCACAATTAACTTACTATTATCTCTTTTCTCTCACTAAACTGAAGAATTACTTCTACAAAACCCTAGAATATAGTGTTATCTTCTTCTAAATTAAAAATTGCATTTAAATTGTGATTTGAGATGGATTTTCATATGTGATCTACATCCCATTGAAGGAGTAAATACAAAATCAAGATAAGTCGTGATTTTATCCACATTTAAAATTTAGTAATTTATTATTTTCCGCTTCCAAGGAATTGATTTAAATTTTTCCTTCAAATTAAACACATTATTTTGGATATGTGCAAAAAATCCAATTCGTATAAACCATAACCACATTTTTATCGCAGGCATTCTTCACCTAGTCTTTTTCGAGCCCCACGCACTACGTAGCAAGACAAGCAAAGCATGTATAATAATATAAAACTATTTTCGTAAAAGAATATCAACAATTGCATAGCAAGATGGCAAAATTAAACTTTGGTCCTCAATATTTAAAGATTATTTGATTAAGTCCAAATGAGTTTATTGTATTTTATTTTATTTTATTAGATACTTAACTCAACATTCTAATTCCACAAAAGTTCTATTACATTCACTTTATTTTACCAAGTTGCTAAACTTTCAATTCTACTTTACTAAAACCCCACCTACAAAAGTATATATATACATACACACTATCCTATAAATTATACATTCACTAGTTATTAGTTATTACCAACATGTTTTCACAATAAAACAATACAAACATCAATATTTTTTTAAACATAATTTGACTTCGACAATATCATTCCACCTTATACAATCACAAAACAAATATACACATGCATAGCTTAGAATTTCAAAGTCGAAGTTTCACTGACTGCCTCCGACTAGAAACAAACGTAGCCTGACAAATTGTATCTTGAAAAAATCTGAAAATATATAGTAAGTTGATTAAGAAAAAACCAAATAATTACTTAACTTGATGTTGAGGCATTATAGCAGGGGATATAATTAAAGTGAAGAATAATGTATGATAAGGAACTCTGTCTCGGTGGGCAATCACAGTTTAGAAGAAGCAAGGTTATTTTTGTCTTTTCGTAGGTTGGTCACGAGATGCGGTCGGTCACGGACATGCATTTAAGACTTTCCAAGTCACGTGCATCTCTCTCTCTCTCTCTACTTTTATATATAAATATATATTATATTGGCCAATTATGGAAAAAATATTATTTTTGATTTGTATAATTATTTTCTAGAGGCTCCTTCCTGAATCCGTCATTTAGATTGGGTGGGAAGAGAATGTTGATTGAAACAGATTGTAAGGAGATGACAAACGCGATTCATTGCCCAAGTGAAGACTTTTCAGAATCTGAAAGTGTTATTAAGGATTGTTATTGTATTTTTTTACAATAATTTTTTTTTTCAAATCTAATTTGTATTCAGATAAACAAATGAGATTACCTATAAGTTGGCAAGAAATTCCTTTTTGCACTTCGATTGTATGGTTGAATCAACCTAGTTTTCCACATGAGTTGATTGATCATGATTGAAATGCTCACCTTGATTTAATATAAGCTTATCTTATTTTATTTTTCAAAAACACATTTTCTTATTCATGATGAACTATACACTTTTATATATTTCTTTAAATATTCCTTATAATAAATCCCAGTATAACGAGTTATTGTCCTAGTGAATTTAATATTCAATATCTCTTCACATGCAAACACGAATGCTTGGAAAAGGAAGTTCGAAATATTTAATCTTTCATCTCATATAGCATTTCAATATATGTCAATTGTATTTGAATAAATAATTCACGTACTTGATTGATGATGCATAAATATATTATATGGAAAGAAGAATTGATCACAAATATTCTCTAATCATTATTATTTATTAGCCTTTTACAATTATTGATGATGTGGATCCAACAAGTACATTGAAAGATTATTGAACTCTGATTTTTAATAAATAGGGTCAGACCTTGAGTTGGTTCTGCAAATATTAAATAATGCAATCACCAGACCCACGTGATGCAATTATACGAGAGAAATACAAGAGCCCTAAGATCAAGTTTTATTCTATTTTGGTCCTTCAAGAAGTACAATATATATTAATTAAATGATCATAGGGTTGTTGTGAGGTTTACTGATAGAATTAAATACATAAAACAAATCAACTCATAATACACATGATTCTGTCAATATAGATTTGATTTGTGAATAATATAACATACGAGTTTTTGTGTTAGATAAAAGGCAATTTGAATGTGCAAAGTTTAGGATGTGTTTGGATTGAAACTAATCCATCCGGAAATGGAATGGACCAAATCCAAATCCATTTTTGTTATAGGATTTCAAAAATCTTATATAACTTTATCTACTTTTCTACGATATCCAACATCTATATTTTCAAAATAAAATGATACATATATTTTTTCTACAATTCACAATGTTATTGTGATAGTTTAATTATAACTAGCATAATGCACGGATTGTTATATTTTTAATTAGGTTTTTTTTTATCATTATATCAAAATTTTGTTTATGAAATAATGTTTTTTCAAATAATTTAAAAGTTTTATTTAAAAATTACATATTTTATTAATATTCTAATTTGTAATATTATGACCTATTATTTCATATTTGTAAAACTCAAAGTATAGTTTTAACTTAGAATACATATTTTTTTAACTCAAACATTTTAATTTACGACTATAGCTGAAATTATTATAAATAAATAAATAAACTAAAATGCACAATTTTTTTTTAATATTTTAGTTTTGATATAATATAATATGATTTTAAAAAAATTATAAATAAAATGAAAGATTATGTTTTAATTTTTCTCAAATAAGTTAATATTTTTATTTAAAATATGTTTTATTAGTTTTCTTATTTGTAATTATATCATCACTGATATATATAAATTAAAAATTGTGAAAATAATAAATTTGTTATATCATACAATAAAATTTAATATTAAATAAAATTAATTAATTGAAATTATGATTTCAAAATCTCAAAACAAACACAAGTTTATCAAAATCTACATTTTTCCTAATCCAAACTTACAAAATTCACTTATGTATGCCCCAATCCAAACACACC
The DNA here is from genome assembly GCA_954870855.1 of Scutellaria minor. NCBI lineage: Eukaryota > Viridiplantae > Streptophyta > Magnoliopsida > Lamiales > Lamiaceae > Scutellaria > Scutellaria minor. Next base: position 10,908,310 of record OX940738.1, on the reverse strand, counting down.
CTAAATGTTTCAAAAGATGCCAAACTTTTAAGAAAAACACACGCACAAACTTGAACATTTGGGTTCTGCATAAATTTCATTAGAGATTCATCATTTCTTTTATTTACCATATTAATATAGATGCTTCAAACAGAGTAGATAGGAGTTACCAAAGCAATCATCAGTTTACACTTTAGAATTTAAACAGAACATAGGAACTAATACCAAAAATAACCTGTCTTGCACTGGGCCAAGTAGAGCATAATTTAATTAATCAACTTGGAAGCTGCAGATAATAGCAATAATCAAAGGAAAAGACGAGAACAACACAAGAATTATATGGGATCAGATCAATGGGACCAAATGTTTTATCATATTTGGATGCCCAAAACAGGACAGTTCAATCAATCATTGTCTGGACCCTACAGCCCAAATTGGGTGAAAGAGATCAAATACAGAAGAAGTGATATGGTAATTCTACACATATGCTCATCTCCGAAGAAATTAGTTCGACATAGTAAGTGTTCATCACTCTGTTATGAATCATCCAAAAAGGGTGTCGCCATAAAGAAATGGGTTAATATTTTGTACTAACAAATGTCGAACTTTTACAATAAACAATATTAACAAAGCAGCTAAGACTAACTTGGATAGCATTTCAGTAAACTACAGCACAAAGTTTCTTCCTATTACCAATATGTTGTCAAACTTTCATGAATTATTATACCAATACAGCTCCCAAACGAGCGACACCCACACATGAAAGGCTACTTTTATCATCATCAAGAAATACACAACACTTATAGGACACTTTTGCCCTCATCCGTGTTGGAAATAACTTCATCACCACCAAAAAAAATAATAATAGTATTAATAGTTCACCTCTTTAGTTTTGCATTGTATGTACTCTTCCTATAAGCATCAGTTTCTTCACACAAGCATCTGTAACAAGGTCAACCCAGCTCCATCCTCTGATTGAATTTCATAATTTCTCTCATTTTAGATAACTGCTGGCAAAGTAAACAGAGAGTGGAAAGATAAGTTTCATCTTGATTATTTACAACAGTGCTAACAATTAAATCTTAATATCAGACACTCAAGAGTTCAATGCCAAGAAATGTTAACATTATCCAGAATCTCAGTGTCCTAAAGGTGGTTTGAATTAATTAAAGGGTTAAATATTTAAATCAATCTATACTTTTCGTGTTTTTACACTTCCCAACTTAAACTTTATTTTTTGACTGGTTACAACCTCCGATGAATTTTTCCGGTCAAATCTCACACACGTGACATTCACATGCCAAATTGGGGGTAAGTCTTAAACTCTTGATAATTCCATGAATTGTTGAGGCCATTTAAGAAAATGAGATTTTGTTTTATTAAATATGGGTTCTAGTAATTTGATTTTGTTTTTTTTTTTTAAATGGCCTCAACAATTCATGGAAATATCAAGAGTTCAAGACCCCCCAATTTGGCATGTGAATGTCACGTGTGTGGGATTTGGCCGGAAAAATTCGTCGTAGGTTGCAAATTGTACAATTTGTAGACTTCAGATTGCAATCGGTCAAAAAACAAAGTTTGGATTGGAAAGTGTAAAAACACGAAAAGTACAAGTTGATTTAAGTATTTAATCCTTAATTAAATAATGCCACAATCATTTGGGGAGCTATATCAATCAGCACGTCTAAGAAAGGGATCTCCTAGAATTCTTCATATTTGAGGATTCAATTAGAGCTCGAATATGATGTTAGAGGTGAGTGCTTTATCAGTATGAGTCAATTGTTAGACATTGCAATAATATTTTATCCAATTCATCCTTAAATGTGTCAACAAGATATTTTTATTATTAAGGGAGAAAAACAAAAACAAAAGTAAGAAAGCAGACAAAAATCATGTCTAACAGTATGGACCTTTGATTACAAGTTGAAGATTGAGATGATTCAATATCAATGTATACATGTGATATCAATTGCAAGTTGACTGTACTCCATTTTACAGACTTCATAAGATACCAAACGTCTTATAGACAGCATCAACATCAGCTAAACCCAAGGAATGTACACAAATATTAGACACCATAACATGTTTTTTCTAATTTTATTCAATGAAACAAGAATGTACTTAAGCAAAAATCTCCTTTCATGCCAATAGTTATAGGAGAAATAAAATACTATAACCCAGTTACGAATATGATTGCAAAAAGAAATTCAGAAGATTGATTAAAGTTAATTTTTTTAATCCATCAATCAATATGAGCTATATAGTTGAAATATGGAATAGATTGCCTCCAAGACCAAATGCAACATGTGAAATTTAACAATGTAATGGCTTAAAGTATGAGTTGGAAGTCCTTTTTATGTCCAGAAGACCACCTTCTCAACTCACAGATACACACAAAGGGGATTCAAATTCTTTTCATTAGCTAAGGCACTAAGCAGACTGTACCGAAACCACTCTAGTTTAATTAAAACTAGCGCCCTTGACTACAATAATTACAGCACATTTTCTTTGTACCAATTTTAAACTGAGGCTTTCACATGATCTAATTACATAGCACCAATGGGAGCAACTCTTGAATTTGCATTCCCGTTTCAGAATATAATCATCAAGGAATAGTTTTATTCTTCAGTAGGCCTTCCCAAACCACTCAACCGGTCACAGTTCTACAGTACAAATTTTATACATATTAACAGAAACTGCAATAGATTAATACTTCCTGTTCACTTCTCAGAAAACTGAAGCTTTAAATTAATTGCTCTTGAACTAGTTAGCGTAAGATGAAAAACTTACCAATATCTGTTCACAACAAAGCTAGTTACAGCTTAGTTCAAGGAGCTTATTTCCTCTGCAGTACTATATCATCAGCTGAGTAGTAATCCGCTATGAGCCTGTACATATATGAAGGATTGTGACCCCCACTGTAAAAAAACATATCAGCACAAAAGACAATTAGTATCAATAAAAGCAGTGCAGCATGGCATGATGAGTATCTAAATTTTCAAAATAAGAATTTTATCACATCATACATCTGAAACCCAATTTAAGAATACAAGCAATATTGTGCATTTGTTAATTATTTCAGTCGCACAATGGGGCACATAAGTAGAGGTACATAGTTCTCCAACCTTGTTTGACATCTTTCAATAAGCTTAACTTACATGTCAGTAATAAATAAGCTGACAAGATTTGGCGGAACATAGTCAAATGCAGGATTGACAACATGAAGAAGAGGTGAACCAGCGACACTCCCAAAATCCAAACAATCCGAGAATTCTCCAAAATCTAGCAGCTCAGATGGGGACTTCAGCTCATTCAGTAAGACCTCTGGGTTGTGAGGGTATAGAGGACACAACTGTATATTTGGACATTACAACTATTGGTGAGCAATAACGATAGAACTAGATAGGTAAGAATAGCAAAGATATACTACATTTCAACATTAAGCAAATATGACACATCAACTACATAGACGATAAAGATATTGGCCATCAAGTGCATGTTTCGGTTGGTTTAAAGACATTGAAACATGATAACACAATCGATCCAGCATTTTGTCTCTATCACTTGACAGGAAAGCTTATTTCCTAAATTTCATCATGTTCATTATGTATATTTTTGTCGTTTTTGTAATGCAAGATCCAGCTTTCGTGTAAATAAATAGTGTTGTGTTTTTGTTACATATGTTGCCTGGCATGAGGGTAGGCTGAGCTCAATAAGTTAGAATTATTATAATGTTATATAGCAAGAATATCGTTTACTGGGTTATCAAACATGGAAAGCAGACATTTATAGGCAAAATACATAACCTTTATCATCAAATTCATTAATTGATTCAAAAATTAGCATTAAATTTTGCCTTGTCATACCATCTAGAGATAACAAACAAAAACCTTAATAATGAAGAAGCAGCCTTACAAAGATTACGTTGAATACTAAATTATATATTACTCACAACTGGCAGAATTGATTATAGCTTGATAAAAACACAGCTCCATATAAGATATGAAGAAAAAGGTAGTATGTGTTCAGATGTGATAGTGATGCTATGGAGTCCTATCTCTTCAAACGATATGCTTTTGCTTCCATGAAGAAGTAAAATTTTATAATTACTTTAGTACTTTGGAAACCAAAGTGTCCAACACTTAAATGCAGACAAGAGCTTCTCATTCTATAATCTAATTATGCCCAATTTAGTGGAATAGACCTGCCAAAAATAACTGATCGATCATCTTCATTCCTCTCATCTCATGGAAAAAACAACTGCTGACAACATGAAAGGATGCACAATACAATACCTTGTGAGCCCCAGCAAGTACGACAAAAGGGATAGCATGCCTTTCAGCTGCTAGGGCCACCATATTCAATCCCACAGGTGCAACAACCCCACCATTGGCCATGACAGCATGTGCTCCAACTATAACCTTTAAACAGAGAGCTTTGGATCAAAGGTAGAATGGTACACAATTTAAAACTTCTTGCTGCATGACATACCTTGTTCACACGAGAAATAATGGCAAAAATAGCAGAATCTGTAATAACTGTAGTTTGCAGTCCCCTTGCAGCCAGTTCTTTGGCAAGAGCATGCCCCTGATATCTGAAATTCCCAACATAAGTAAATTGACATGAGCGGAGGAAAACTTCATAAATTGTATAATCTATGAAATCTTGATATCATATCAGAAATTCATCCACATTCAACCTTGGAGCACCCTCGGCTACAAAGACACGGAATGACCTCTTTTTTTCCTTTGCAGCACACAGAAACTCTATTACTGTCTTTGAACTGCCCAAAGTCAAGATCACCTCACTGAGGCAATTGAAACAAAAGACATTTAAGGTGGCTGAAGTTTAGAAGTATAAAAATGCACTAACAGAAAAAAATGCGGGGGGTGGGGGGGATGCTCAGGTCTTCTTGAATTCTATAAGGATTTATGGTTGGTATATTTAATTATTATAAATTAGTGCACCAACTTTAATAGCAGGGAAGGGGCTAATGATGCACTTATTATTTTAAAGTTCCTGATTCCATGTTCATTCTGGGAAATGAAAAACATGAACATACGAAAGGAAAAACAAATGCCTCAAAACCAGTAATTGATATGAAATGGCAACAGCTTCACACACTGAATTTCTCATATTCAAAATAGTCACATCTGTTTTCAGAACTTGATAGGTTTCAATCATAAGTTAAGCATTTTTATGGTATTCGAAATAAATTCCAAGAGCTCATGTGCCATTATTTCCCATTTGAAAATTCCAATAAGTATTATCTGAAATATTATTTTTTTGAATTATAAGCTAAGACACTTTGATTTACAAAGTGATAAACCCACAAGCATAATAAGGGTTAGATTCGAATATATTTAATTCTTTTGTCATCCAGATTTCCTTCTTCAATGAAAAAATGTGCAATCAAACGCACCATGGATAATAAACGCCATGAGGCTGCAAATGGAAGCATTCATCTAAAAGAACAATTTCAATTATCCTAATCAATTTAAGTTCAATTGACCTTCACAATGAATGCAATGCAGAATATTTTCCCTGGATTTAGTTTTGCATACAACTAGAGAAGCCAGAAGCTAGAAGCCAAAATCAAGCAGTCATGTGCGGATCACTATATAGATACTAGATAGTTGAAGGAGCAGTCAGTCAAGTGCAGATCACATTATTGAGAGTAGAAGGAAAGCACACTGGGTATTCTTCATGAGGCATGCATGTATATCATTTTATTTTATTTATGAATAAAACGAAGGTAAAGTCATCATCAATTTCTGTGGCCACAAAGAACTTACAGACAGTACACCTAACTAAAATTAGTTTACACATTCCACATAATTGTTTCGTCAGAATAAACAAGCACAGGAAAATGATTATAGTAGTCGATATTTGTGCAAGCAAAGAAACAAGCATCACGGCATACTTCTCCAAAAGATACAAGGGGCATACTTTTGATGTATATGTTCCACTGCTTGTTCAGCAATCTGGTCATGGCAAGTGGAGATTTCTTGAATGAGTTCTTTAACTGCCTCAACGACATTGTGCTTGAGTTTGTTGCGAGTCATCAAATTTTTGTCAGCAGCTGAATGGAAGAGATCAGTGAATATCAACAAGGAAGAAATGCCACTGAATGTATCACAAAAATTTATGCTAGGGTCTCATTGTAAACCAACTAAAGGAATGGCTGAAAATGTATCCCGGACAATCATAAGTGTTATTAATCTGTAAAAGGAAAACTGGAGAAATGCCATTTCTGAATGAAAACTTATCATGGATCATGTATCTTGTAACTGATAATAGACATACACATGCAATATTAACTGGAGAAAATACTTTTGCTTTTTCCTTCAGAATCACCACCAGAAGATGTGTGGGGAGCAGCCACTGAGTGAGGCATGTCCTCAAGGAGAGTCTGTAATGAAGGTGCCCTGAGAGCATTTCTGGCTGCTGCAGCCACTGCACTGGCTGAAAGAATTGGATGATCAACTTTCTGGTCAGCATCATCTTCACCATCGCTTTCAGCTAGCAAATTCAACCCGCCGACTGCAGCAGTTGCTAGAGAACGATCTTCTTCACGTATGATATGCAGAACCCGTCGTACCACATTGCCAACAGCTAACTCTGAAATCAAAGTCAGGCAACATTGCCGAGATATTAAAACTGAGAGCATTTTGGATAAAAGAAATTGCTTCATCTTTTGACAGTCAATTACAGGTTTCAAGATGTCTACAAACAAAAGAAATTATCTCAGGCTTTTATTTCATCATTATTAAAAATGTTTCTGCCACAGGCTTTTTGTCAAGTGAAGTTTATTTAGGTTGCATTTGGGTTGAATAATATGGAGCGCAATGGATTTGAAATCCATAATAAAAAAATCCCTCAAGATTTGTTCAATGAGTTAATACTATAATAGATTTGAAATTTATCTCTCCTTTAGTTTATCTGAAATTATCTCCTCAAATCAAATCCTTCAATCCAACAACAATGTAAGAATCTTGTGTATAACACATGTAATTAGCAACATGCTTCAAATAATTAAAGCCCATATGTCATGGATGCATTTGTGAACAAAGAATATAGAAAGCACAATCAGGCATGATTCTTGTTTGATTGATTGCAGCTTGATTTAGCTTAGTTTTTGGCATTTTTATTCTTAGTAAGGAGGTAATTTTCTGCAAATCCCTCATTCTAGTTTTCCTTTTTCTACATCTCATGTAATCTCTATACAAAGAGATCATGAGAAGTGGATAAAAATAAGCAGAAAGTTACTTTAAGTTGTATGAGATGAGATTTCAGTCTCTCTCTCTAACGATCCTAAGGTCTAAGCTCCCTTTGACGAGCTTAATCAATTAGTGTCATGATAGGTCGCTCAAAGAAAAGCAACAAGGGGAATGATCCATCCCTAACAACAGATTTTGTGGTTAATCTCCCTGCTACACAGTCCTGGTCTTGCAGTCATAACACCATATAAATAATAAGTACACATTATGGATAATTCTAAAAGCCAGATGAGTTCTTCACGCTTCTTTATGAAAACATCCTTAGTAACTAGATAGTGGTAAAAGGATGCAAGAAAAAATTGAATATAATTCATTACATATATAGATAGCTCAAGCATTTTGACAAAGAATATCATATAGACAGGAAATAGCCATTATTAGTTTTAACATAACTTGTAACCAATTTTAACGACAACTTCAATATTAAATACTAGGAAAACTGATAGAAAAGGAGTTTCTCAGGGGTGTAATTCATGGATTGCCTATTGCGTAATTCTTGGGATTCCAGCAGCATCATGGAAGGGGTAGATGGTGGATTTTGACTGACATAATTCAAGGATAGAGATCAGCTTTACGTAATAGTATATATAAATACTCCTAATTGTAAGGGAGGCATTGAGAAAACATCCTACTTAGTCAAATAAGTCTTTGGGCAGGATTTGAGTGGAAGTTGGTTTTTCTTGTTTGTCTCCTCAGAGTGGATTTGAAGAACGTCGAGCTTTCTCCAGAATTAGTCTTTGAAGTGTCAAATGTCTTTTTTTCCGAGTCTCTTTAGATAGTGCAAGCAGTCATTACTCTATATGAGAATTTTTTTCCCTCTGAATCATGTTTCCCTCGTTGTTTCCCTGTGTTTCATGTGGAACGTTTCTTAGGATTTGCATTTGCAATATCTGTAACGTTGTACTTCTTGTGTTTTCAATGAAGTTATGAGTTTGTTGATCAAATAAAAAGAAAAAGTCTTTGGGCAGGATTTACAATCCTGTTTGGGGGGAGATTATAATGTTCCCTGTTCTGGCTCAAACATTTTCCAATTAATAAAATTCAGTTGCTTCCTTTATTTACTCCATCAGAAACTACATGTACTTAAATATCTGCAGTCATCAATTAAATAATACTCAATCTGGAAACTCAATTCACACAAAATGTAAATCTGTCGGAACATGTAGCCTCTTGGAACCCTCTTCGAACTCTTGAAACCGAGTAGTGAACATGAAAACCTTGCTAGATAGCATAAATTAATCCAAACAATGACAATTAAAATAATAATCACAAAAGAAAAACTAGGTTGCCTTAAAGATTACAGGATTGATAAGAAGGAGAATAATTCAAATCGAAGAGCTACTAACCAACAGGATTGGCGTCGATGAGCTCCGCTCCGACCGCTTTAACGGCGCCAATGAGAGCCCCAGCCTGATGGCTATGCGGCAGTCTCTGCTGAGAAATGAATGTACGGAGCAATTCTGCCGTTAACTTCGCTGTGGCCTTCGATCCCTCGATATTTCTGCAGCAATCGTCCCACACAAAACCATTAATTCGAAGAAATAAAAACAAGCTTATAGATTCAGAGCAAGAACTGGAAAAATGATGATATTAAAAATGAAGTTCACCGTTTCTTGAGACTGACTATGAACTCATTGACCATGGAATTCACGTCCGGCATGGTTTTCTGAATCCTGAATGAACAAAAAAATTAATTATTAACTAAGAAGCAGAAGTAATCAATTGATCAAAATATCATCTGGATCAGTGAAAATCAGATGTTTTACTTTTCGAGAGAAGCGAAATTTTGGAGAATGAAGTGGTTGGGATCAACTAGGGTTTTAAATTTAAAGCGGTCTTAGGCTATAGGATGGTGAATTGGGGATTGGGATGTTATTATGGGTTTCAAAGTTCAAACTTGAAAACATAAATATGGAGGGTGAGGAGAGAATGAAATCCACCTCATTTTTATTTGAGTATTTTACACACTTTCACGAATCCATGGTTTGTGACTAATTCCATCCTATATAATTTGTGGTTGACTTCTTTAATGACTTTATACACAATCTTCCTATATTAGTTTTTATGTTTTCCCACTGCGATCAAGAATAGTATAAATACATGTTATAGTAGAGTGAATGAAATGAATGATTATGAAATATATTCCTATAATTTGAAAAATTGTGCTTTTTAAGAATTAGGTATTTTTTGAGTTAAACCTATGTGGTTCACGCTAACCTAGCCACCTGATTCAAACACATAAATTATGTCTCTTTAGCTCCTTGCTAGGTGTGTACATATGAAATGTGTCTCAAACTCAAAGAGACACGCATGTGCTCGTATGGTGTTTCGCACCCATACTTACAATGGTTGTTTTAATTGCGAGTCGGGTCTCTAGTATTACGATTTTTTAACTATGTATCATTCAACACCTTTATAAAATCGAATTCTGATAAAATCACAAGTCAACTGATGCAACGAGTGTATACGAAGAACGCATAATCTTCTATCAAAGTGTTGATTCACACAAGAATACTGCAAAGATAAAAGTTAAAGAAAAACCCTACTAAAATATCACCATTTAACCAATCAATATGAAGAACGAATAAATCTTCTATCAAAGGGCTAATTCACACGAGAATGTCGTGAAGATAGGAATTAAAGGAAAACCCCTACTAAAATATCATCATTCAACCTAGACGTGGGCACGGTTCGGTTCGGTTCTGGAACCGTTGGTTCCCGGTTTCATATATAGGGGAACCGGAACCGAACCGTATAATATACGGTTTTGATTCCGGTTCTGGAATCGTCGGTTCGGTTCTAGAACCGACAGTTCCACGGTTCTCATTTTTATAAGAAAATTAATTGTAAAATAGCAGTTGGAACCGGCGGTTCCGGTTCTAACCACCGGTTCCACCCCAAAGGTCATTTTTCTTTTTTTAAATTTCAGCCGTTGATCTCAAATGGTAGAATGATCTGAGCGCTTGATTTGAAAATTTTGATTAGAACTGCCGGTTAGAACCGGCAATTCTAACCGAATCGTGAAGTCACTAACCATAACCGAACTGTATAAAACTCGATTTTGGTTCGGTTTCAGAATCGAAACTCGGTCAACGGTTAAACCCAACCATTGACCATGGTTTAGAACCGCCGGAACCATGCCCACGTCTAATTCAACCAACCAAAACAATAGTCTTTCGCAGAGTCCAAATTACCAAAGGAATAAAGAGCAAAAGCCAAAAAGCTTATTAACAAGTTTTGGGCAACAACAGATAAATTAAAAGTCAGATTATAAGAATTAAGTGGCATGAGACATGGGCCTGTTGACTGCAATCGAATCAAACTTATTGAAGTAAATAAGTGCAGCTTCATCTCCACCATCAACTCTATAAAATCGATAGAATCGTATATAAAATTGATCTATTTTACGATTACATGAATAAGGTATATTTAGGAAAAAAACTCTTAAAATTGTGTATTTATTAGGATCTGAACTATGACTCAGAACAACATCAAACTACAAACACTCAAACCACTAAACCAAATATATCCTAATTTAAGCAGTCTAAAAATGTAACTATATTATCACATTTGTAAGTTAAAAATTTAAAAGGAATAAATAAATTATTTAGTGCATTGTTAAAACTATAAATAAAAACTTAAAAATTTGACATTCAAAATTTCAATTACCCACTTCAAAATTTTAATTTCACATGAAAAATGTAAAATTATTACTCTAGTTTGTCTAATAAAGTTTAATCTACTTTATTTTTTCTTAAATATTTATTTAAAGTTGAAAATAATTATACACTAGTACTTTTAATCTTAATTAAAATTTTTACATATATATATATATACAAAATTATATTTAATCATTAGTTATTGTTTATGTACCTACATATATTTATATATATATATATATATATATATATATATCACTATATATAAGTGTGTATCATTTTATATTTTTATATAAGGATTGGAAAATTTTACGAATCAATGATTCAATTTTACAATCCAATTTTTTGAACCATCCAACAATCCTAATTAAAAAACGATTTTAACAATTATACTCACTCTCGATTAACCGAAAATGACTAAATTCAAAATATCAATTAGAATGCACCATAAGATGAGTATACATGATTACTCCAAAATATGGGCATCTTAATGGATGGAATTAATAACACATCTCATCTCATAAAATGCCACACCATAATTTTTTTAGGGAAAAGTAGGGGGATAAAAAGCAAAAGAAAAGGTAGATCCTTGGACCAAGAAAAAGAAAACATACAAAAATGAAAAAGAAGATAAAAATATTTCTTTATACACCATATCAAGGCCATTGATCACTTTCTGACAATAATGTTGTTACAAGCTTTTAACTTACAACGTTTAATGAGTTCCATGTCATTATTAATAACACCCTCAATAATATAGATATTCGGATGTAATCAACAGTGCAACACAATTTCGACACATTCTCTAACCTCTTAGCCCAATATCTTTCTAGTCCAACCTCTTGTAAATGCTATAATAGACATATAGATTGAAATTTGGTTGTTTGGAAATATTTATGAATGAGATGTATTTTGTGTGTTTTGGAAAAGTAGAAGTCTATTAGTACTTTTAGAAAGCATAATTATTTATATGAAGATGTAGGATCCATGCATTCATCCAAACCCGACCTGTGACGCATTCTGATGCATCCTTACATGTCTTGTTTTACTTGCCTAGGTGCACCCACGTTGGGCTTGATGTAAGCCACGAATTTGATGGTCCATGATCATAAAAATGCATCTTCAATTAACTCTAGCCCAACTCATTAAGTAATCTTCAATCCAAAAACATTCACTATTGGGTCTTCCTTGAATTTCTCTTGTACATTTTCTTAATTTCAGCAGCAATGATCATTAAGACCTCTTTTAGCTTCATAGCTCTTGTAATCGGACCTTCTTGCACGATCAAAAAATCTCTTTTATGTACATGGTTTTGCATGGATGGTTCTCCATCATATATCAAGAGATTTTAGAATTCAAAATCATTTATTGGAACAATTAAAATTTGATTAAAATTAAATAAAAACATGGAAAAAGGAAATTAATAAACTCAAGTACAAAATTACACAACCATATAAGATTGGATAGCCAAAAACACAGTTTAACATTAAAACTTCCCCATTGGTCATTGTTTAAGAAATATTTAATTTTAAATTAGAGAACCTTAAAATAATATTAATAAGTTAGTGCATAAAAGATAGTATGATTTTTGTGATAACGTTTCACAATTTTGCAAATTACAATGAACAATACATAATATAAAGTCGGGATAAAATCTTACTTGATCCCAGAACTTTGATCTTTTTTACAAATAGTCCTTCAACTATATGTTTTTTCAATCTAATCCCATAATTTACAGAATTGTTTGATTTTGATCTTTTTTTTCCATCGAAAATTTTCAATTTTTGCAGAAAAAAGTCATGTGTGCTACACGTTAAAAAAATAAAATGAAGGCAATATTAAAGTTCCCGTAAAAAAAAAAACATCAACTGCCATTTTGGAAAAGGTCACTCAATCATTTTCTATGTACTTTTATTTTCGTAATTGACATGATGCAAATTTACATGTAAAGTTGTTTGGTTACTATTGAAAACTTTTGAATGCTTTTCTAATTTTGGCAGATTACGCCAAGTTTGAGAAAAGGGAGAAATATGCGAAGAGACTCACAATTTGCTCAATTTATTAAAAAAGAAATTCAAATTTCTGCTGCTTTAGTGGCCCAATGATCCACAGCCTGTGAACAACGCTACAGTTTGCAGAAACCTTTCTATTTTCCTAAATAGAAATTATAACCAAATCATGATTGCATATAACAAAAAATGATAAAATGGTGAACAATTCTTAAAATGTCCACGATAACATGTAATGATCTCATTTTTTAATTATATAGAAAATAAAATTAATAAATACATTGGATATCTGTGGTTGGTGTAATAAGAGTTACAAGATTGATATGACTACATTGTAGAATAAAATTATAAATTATCCACATGACTCTCCATATAGCAAGATATGACCATTTTTGTATATGTTTAGTAGCAAACACAAGAAAAAGAATATAAAGAATTTACGAAGAAATTAGATGACGAAAAAACAAGAAATTTTAAAACTCAAAATTCGAACTGATTATGGGTGATTCTAGCTAGAATATATTTTAGAAGGACATCGATTATCAGTTTAGACCATGACAATTTGATTCTTCAGACGGCAAACACAATACACACCATTTTTTCTCTCTTAATAAAATGGTTAGGAAATTTGGATTTTGCAAGCTCATCTTCAGTTAACAAATAATTATCTATTCACATACAATACCATAACACACGTCTTAGAAATATATTATATTTCCCTCATATTTCGATTTTCATTTTATTAGTATACATATAGTAACACTTGTGTTAATAAACAAATCTCATAATAGTATATTAAATATTAGACACCATACATGTGTAAAATCAATTCATGTGATAATATTACAAAATTTTTATTGGTCATTTTATTATTTCAAATATTCTAGGCCGAATTGATTGGTTGGGCCGAATTCGTAAGTGAATTTTCGGGTTTTTCGATCCAATTTCGTCTGTGTAATTGTACAAGTGACATTTCCTATTGACATTATAATTTACACAACATCGTACCACATAGGATGAAATTATTAGGAGGAAATACACTTCATCATTTTGATTAGGAAAGGGTGGAATTCTAAGATTATTCGAAGATTGTTCCCTAAAATAATCTCTAATGTCATACAGTCGATCTTCTTACCTAATGTTCATTCAGTTGAATCCCTATTTTAGGCTTCTAACAAAAAAGAACAATTTTCTGTTCGGGAAGCATATAAACTGGCGATCAATTGCTTCAAGCCACCACCATTTCAATCTAAGTTCAAACTTGTCTATTGGTGGAAATGCTTGTGGACATTTAACCCTTCAAAAGTCAAAATTTTCTAGTGGAGAGTTGTTAATAGCATACCAACGGAATTCAAATTGAAGTGTTAACTATTCCAATGCTTGTCATTCTTTTATTTAAGTTTGATAACTCTATTAACTCTTTTTTTTCATTGTTTTGAAGCAATAAGATGGTGGAAACAATCTTGGTTCTTTCATCTTTCTCAAGCTAAGTTCACCAATTCTACTTTGGATTTCTATAACTGTTGGGGATGCTTCCCATACATTACCCTTAATACTTTCACTATGCATATCAAGTTTCGGTTAACAATCGACCTATCATGTTTCTTTTGGTTAACAACCTTATGTTTATGCTGTTACTTTTAGTTGCCATTAGTGGTTTAAGAGATGTTCGAGAATGATACTTGTCAGAATGAGACAAATTTAAGTAAGCTATTGGTGAAGTGTCTCGTAATGACAAGGATGATTGAATTCTAACTTTTGGAAAAAGAGATTGAGTTTATTTCATCCGTGCTTATTGGAGAACTACTTGCTATCAAAGGTCTTAGAATTGCAACATCACTCCATCTCCTCTATTCATGTTACAACGGATATGGCACAATAAGTCATCAACCCTAATGAATTTGGCGATCTCAATGGCACCCTTGCTTTATATATTAACTCTTATCTTGATGATAAGTTTATCTTCCTCAATTCTCCCTTCTTGTGGGAGGATTTTCCCTTAAAGGATTTTGTATCTTGTAACTCAACATCTTCCAGATAATTAATTATGTTATTAGTTTTTTACTTTATAAATATAAAGTTGAAAATCAAATCAACAACCAATTTAAGACCAAAATAGAAATTAATAATTTTCATTGTTGTCATCTCATATTCCAAGTTACATTAATTTTTTTGGAACGTCATTTGTTAGTCTTAACTCAAGAAACAAAAGAAAAAATTATATATATAAAATACTATACCATTCACTTGTATTAGTGTGTTCATACTTTTTTCTCTAAATTTTTGTAGTCAGTTTTTTTGTTTTTTTTGAAACAAATTTTATAGTCAGTTATTCATTTGAAAACTTTATATATTATAATTAAATTAATATACTTCTAAATTAAGATAAATCGAAGTATTAGAAATTATAACAGAACAGAACCATGAACTTGAAGGGGTTGGTCCATACATGGATGATAGAAAAGTTAGATCTCATTAGTTTGGATTTAGGAATTTGAAAATCTTGTTTGCTACAAGATTATAGTATAAAAAATTTAAAGATAAAAAAAACACACTTTAAAATTATTTAAAATTGTACACAATTTATGTAGATGAAGAGGGTCATCATCAGAATAAATATTTATTTTCAATCACAACCAGAAGGTTGTGTCCAAAGGTGTCCTAAGATTTGTCAATATATTCGTCATTTGATGACCCCCTAAAACAGTCAAAAATACCAGAAAAAACTATACACATAAATTATAATTATAGTTTAAAAGTTTAAATCAATTTTTAGCAAAAAGTTACATAGTTCAAAATGATTCAGTAGCAGATTTGAATCATCAATAGAGATGAAAATTTCACCTCTCAGTCCAAGTGTTGGAAATTAAATATTGCTTCATCCTCATCATTAGGAAAGATAAAATAAAAAGAAAAACTGAGAATTTGTTCATAAAAAAAAAAAAAACTAAAAAATATAATATGGGTTAAATATGCAGAAGAGTTTGCTCAGTGGTGGCTTAAGATAAAGGTTCGATTCTGCCAGCAATTTTCCTCAACTAATTTCAGAAGAGGGAGCTTGTAATCCTCATCGCAAACAACAAATTTCATCAATTTCAACACAGTAAATTCAGATCTAAAATGCAAAAATAAAAATGATATAATTGAATCGCTCAGTTCAGCGGGTTAATCGACATGCATGTAACAATCTCAGTATAGAGAGAGACCTGCAATCCGGTCTGTTGAGCTTGAATTTCTGAGTCGTCACTGCGATTCAAAATGCATCTAAATTCAAAACGATGAGAAGAAAACTTTGGGGAAAATTTTTCAAAATCAATAAAGAAACACAAATTTTGAATGAAACACGAAATGAATACGAAATCGAATCGTATATCAAATAATTTCAAAAAAAATATTAACAGATCTACACTACTGCTAGATCTGACTTGAAAAGAAAGCAAAGAAACTGTGGTCGTCTTTCTTTTATGCAGGACTCTTTCGCAGAAGATTGAAAGATGGTGAGAGAGGCGAATTTTGAAATTTACGATGACGGGGAACTGTGGTTGTGGTGGTGGTGGTGGTGGTGATGGGTGGTGGAGGCGAGTGGTGGAGCTTATTCAGCAAAGGGGTTTACATGCTCCATTTATAGATTTGATTGGGGAATTAGGTTTTGTGAAAAGAAGCCCTAATTATTGAGATTTGGGCCTTATGAATTATGTGGGATAATGCAATTGCTACTATATCAATTTAATAGTTGGGTTCTAGGGCCCAAATTTTAAGTGAAAATAATTTTTTGAAGGATTATAAATGGTAATTGCATATTTATTAATATTGATTAAAGTTTAAAAATGATGAGTATAAAACGTGTGTCTGAATTTCTAAAATTAAAAAATTAACAGATTTGAAAATTAGTTTGAAATTCTAAAATTTAAATCAAGAAAATAGCTTTAACGTGTGAAGTTAATTTAATAAGTACATACAAAAAAAAACATAGAGAAAAGCATGAAAAAACATTAAAAAGTCTGAAAATTAATGTTGCAAGACTATATCTAAAATTTAAAATCGAAAAGTAAATTTTCAAAGTAATTTTAATATATTGTAATATTATTTGTGAAAATTATAATAATCAACAAATAAAAATAATTTTTTTTAATAAAAGTAATAAAAATACTATTTGTGATAAATAGAAAAATATGATTAATCTAAAAATATTCAAAAAAAATCTGAAATTTGGTTTCAAAAAACTTTGAAAATCTGTTTACAAACCTATAAACTATTTTAACATATAATTTGAAAACAATGAAGAAAATTATTTAACAAGTTCTAAAATGATTTTAAAAATTACTAAACCAAAAAAAAAGTTAATAACTATAATACTTCACTTCTTAGTTATTAAGAATTTATAAATTACAAAGTATAAAAACTTTCGAACGTAAATTAAAAATATTATTATCATTATTCCTTTAGTGTTATACATTATTTAAATTTCATTCGTTGATTATTATAAAAATTTTAAAAAACTATGTTTATTTAAAATAAACATTTCCTATTTTTTTAATATTTATGTATTGACTTAAATAATATTTAATATTTTATTTCCTTAATTTCAAATTTTCAAACATAAATTTCGGTACTAAATTACTAAATTTGTCATTTTTATGTAATCGATAGGTGATTAGGTGTAAAACAATGGACTGAAGTACTGAACATTAATTGGTCAATTTGGTCACTTCTAACTACTTGTATTTCGAATATAAATTTTTCACTTTGCTATATGAATTATCTATAATTTTGTATGTTATTGTTTGTATGCCACTTTCTAATATTATCAAATACAATTATTCAAAATGACATGAAATTTAAAGAACAAATTATTTGTTTTTTTATCAATATAAATATTAAAACATATATAATTCATGTTAAAATAAAATATCATTACTTTATGTTATAAAATTTTAAAATTATTAAATATGATAATCAAACAAGTTGCAATGTATGTACACACTACTAGTTAACAATAGAAAAAGATCATGTAATTTTCATGGGGCCTACTTGGATAAAAACAACGTCTATTAACTTTGACTACCAATCAAAGGGTTAACTAAATTTCGTATAACAGTGGGAGCTTACTCGTTTTATTTATTGATAATTAAAAAATAATAATTTAAAAGGCCCATATTTGATCTAGATGTAATATTTCAACTTTCAAGGGTCTGGTTGCATTTTTTCCTTTTATGATATCACAATAGGGTGTTTCTTGTTCAATTCATTGACTAACTATTTCTAATCAAATTTATAAAATTGATTTTAAAATACGTCAATTTTAACTAAATGTAAGTATTCTAAAACTATTTAAATTTGATTTAACGAGTGCGTAGTGCGTGATGTTAAGAAGCTATGAGCACACCATGTATATACTTAAGAAAAATATAGTAAATATTAAACTATTGTTCAGTTCATTTTGATTGGATTTCTATATATTCTTATCTAAAAATAAATCGTGATTTGAAATGTTGTGAAATTATATAATCTATGAAACAACTAAAACCATAATTCGATTGTTCAATTGTTAATTTTTCATACAATCATATATTACGCAAAAATTCATATGAGATCATTCCACAGATCTCCTTATGTGAGATGAAATCTTATATGAGTGGACCAATCAACGTAGGTTAACATTGGTCAATAGATCAATTTATGAGTTAACACAATCATAAAATTATTAGTAGTACACATACCCATTCATTTTATGACTAAAAGTATTTGTGCAAAAAAATATCAATGTCAATATTCTAGGGGGTTGTAATTATTTATTTACAGGTTTATACTTTACGGACACAATCTTATGACATTTCGAGGACAATGGACGCTATTTGGTTTGAAGTGGCTATATATTGTGCATGAATCTTTGATCCTCTGAGCCTCACTTAGGTCAATGGAGGAAAATCTGTCAACTTCAAATCTCTCCCGAAGTCAAATGCTTTCTTTGCGGTGCTTGTTCGAGGAGTATCCCTATTTGGGATAGACTTATCCAAAGAGGTATTTCTAGCCCTTCCACTTGTGTAATTTATAATGCCGGTGTAGAGAATTGTTGGCGTATGTGTCGAGTATCCATATGTGTCGAGTGTTAAAATTTTAAGAGCAATTATAGAGAATTTGATATGAACGAAAAATAAGAGACAACAATTTGTTCATCCAGTTCGTCAATTGACTACGTTTGGGGGCACTACCAAGCCAGAAGAATTTACTAATTTTCGTGTGTTGATAAATACAATGAGTCAAAGGGTTATTTATAGACAAAACTGGGTTGTAGTCCTAATGTCTATCTAACTAGGAATCTTAAAACCTTATCTGACTATGAATCCTAAAGTCTATCTAACTAAGAAAAACCGTGGTCATCGGATAGACGATCAGACTCCATAACCCAACATCGAGATATTGGGTCATGGCTTCATTGAAAATCTTTGTTGATCAAACGACTATGCAGGTGGAGAGTTTAAATCATGGGTGTTCCTAGTATTGAAATTTTATTATGGGATTGGAATTGGTCGTTTATGTGTGGTACTTTGGGCTTGGAAGCAACGAAATAGAAGATATTGGGAAGGTAAATGCTTGGATGAGAGAGAAACCGTTTTTCTTACAAACGAGGCTTCATATAATTGTCTCATGGCTTGTTGTAGCTTGGTAGAGCTCCAAGATCAACAAGTGTTCAAAGTGGTGGTAGATGGAATAGACCTCCTCCAAACTTCTTGAAATTCAATATTGATGGTCTTTTTTTAGAGAAGAAAAATAGAATGAGTTGGAGTTTGATTCAGAGAAATGATAATAGAGGTTCAGTTAGAATTAGGCAAGGATGGGTGTATGAGTTGTTGGACAATTAGGTGCTTATTGAGGCACTGTAATGGGTTTGCTATGAAGGTTTTCATAATGTGATTTTTGAGCTTGATTCTCTTATGGTGAATGAGTGTTGTGATTGTCTCTTTCAAAATCTTCTTTTTTAGCTTCATTTACTTGTAGATCGACGAATGAGTGTGTTCATATGTTAGCACGTAACTCTCTTTCGTTTTCTTATTCATATGAGTGGACGAGTCCACCTCAGTTTCTAATTGATGTACTTTTTTCGAATTGTCACATTTCTAGCAATGAATAAATTTTCTTTTGTAAAAAAAATTAGTAATACATAGATAAATATCTGTTTTGTGGCTAAAATAAAGTTTGGTCAACACGAGCCAGACCAATCAACACAAGTCAATCTACTATTTCGTAAGTTCATAAAAATATTAGTAATATATGTATAATTATCTGTTTTAGGACTAAAATTTTTATGAGCTTACACAATAGTAAATCGATTTGGGTTAACCATATTGACCACGTTGACTAATTTGACTTGTATTGACCGAGCTTTAACTTATTAATATGAAATTTTGACTCACGTAAGAAGATCTACGAGATGTTCTCTTATAAAACTTACTCCATATTATATAGTTGAAGTGATTCTTAAAAGCGATGATATCTTATAAGACCCTCTCACATGAGAGGGTCAACACAAAATATTAAAATAATATTTTTATAAATCAAAGGTAAATATTTTTCTAGAACCAATAAAATAATATTTTTATTAACTATTTTTATAACAGTTTTGAAAATTTAGCAAGTAATATTTTTTAAAGTCAAAAATAATATTTTGAATTAGTATTTAGGAAATAGTAAATATTTTTTAATAATAAAGTCAATATAATATTTTCAAGGAGTAAATAATATTTTATAAAACTAATATGGTAACTTAAAATTCGGATTTAAGTTGACTAGTATTAATCCATGTTGACTCATGTAAGAATTTACCATTTTGAAATAGGAAGATAAAAAACTGGCAATTATCTCTCTCTTTCTCTCTCTCCACTGCTTTAATTTGAATTCAAGTTTCTCTCTCTACTTCTCCCTTTAATGGTTATGATTTTTTTCCATTTGTTGCTTCACTATCCTTAAAACGTTCCACACGAAGACAAAACTTGCGAGACTGAAACTTCTCTCTCAAAATACTCACCAATTTCTTCGAATTTTCTCAATTACTTCGCTGGTTGACTTTGCCGGATTACTGGCTAAGCCATATAATCAAGACCCTTGTTAGGGTTTTTTCTTTTCAACTCGTATGGTCTATTGATTTGAAAGCATTGTGCTTTCCAGGTAATGAGTTCTGACATACCGATTGAAGTGTTTATCTTGGTTTACAGCTTCTTCTGGTGTAGGTTTTGATCTAATTTTTCTGGGTTTTTAGTTGTTATTATTATTATTATTATTTTGGTAATGAGCGAGTTTGATGGAATATTCGGAATCTGCAATTGTCGGTTGCTTAATTTATGCTTGCATGTTTTGATTGAGTTTTTGTTGTTCTTCCGTTTTCCTTTTTTCCTGTAATTCTTTTGTGTATGGAGATTCTGTGAAGCAGTATTTGAACATAGTGATTTGGTTGAAGAAAATATATTAATGCTGTTTCTATTGAAGTGAAAACGAAAAAAGAAACTGAAATTCCAAGACCTGTATTATTCATTGTTTGGAGATTAAATGTCTACATAAATTGTGCTTGTTCAAGTTTCAGGCTTGGATGTGGGGAATAATTCAATTTAATATAAAAAAACTAATAATTTTCATTGAGAAACTAGAATAATTTTATACGAATATGATTTCCATTGTCTTATGATTCAGAATAGGAAGATTATGACGCCAATTTTGGTTTTCTGTGGAAACCGTCATTTGCTAGAATGATAAGAGTTATGAAGTCGTGTGACTATTATTTTCCTTGATTGAAGTACAAAAGAAGCATCATAATTGATAGGAAAATGATATAAGAGGATGTTGTACTAGGTTCTTTTATTTGTGTTCAAGGAAATGCTAAGGTTTGCAAGAGTTTTGTTTGCCTAAACTTTTTGTAGTTTAAAAATGCTAGTTGATACAAGTCTATAACTTGAGCTCTATCTGAAAGTTGTATGCTAGAGATCTGTGGGGGGTTTTACAGTTGGCATTTGTGGTTTTAGCCAGCATCGGGTATGTAGTAGTTTTCTATGCTTGTGAGCCACATCAGTCTTTAGAGAAAGTTGAAGTTTTTACGAGATCAGATATTAGTTACCTTTTAGAGATATCATCATGGCAATCCTTAATTTCCTTAAAGTTGAAGTAGCTGTGTCTCTCATTCATGTTCTTCATCATTGTTTGTCATTTTTGATAGGAAAATGCAGTTCATGATATAATTTTGTTTACAACTACTCTGGTTATGGGATGTATATTAGTTAAATTTTGGTTTTAATGTCAACTTCAAAACTTGAACGTGCAGGTCATATTATACATTCTTCCAATGTCGACTGGAAATGCTTATTATGATGACTTGAGATCTAAACCGGAGGTGATTGACCCACCTGAAAATGAAGACATATTGGATGTTGGGGAACATGTCAATAACACTTCTGAAAGTGCCTTAAAACCTAATGTTGCAATAACAAGTAATGTTCGTGATCTGCTGGAGTGTCCTGTGTGCTTGAATGCTATGTACCCTCCAATTTCTCAGGTATTATTATTTTCTGTCTGAGACAACATGTTTTGGGGATACAGATACAATATTATTATTGTGTCTAAAGATCTTGCTTTACCATTTCCATTTATTTATTTCAACTTTTAGACATATTTATTTATTTCAACTTTTAGACATATTTCTAAGTACATTGGTTGGCAGTTCCCATTTTTAATATACAAAAAGTTTAATATACTTGTGCCATGTGTTATCTTGTTTTGTAGATGCATTGTTGAAGGGTGGGCTGGGGGTGGAGATCTGAAATTAAGAATACTGAATCGATAAACTTGTTCTCGAAACTGAATTTATATTTATCTCTGATTCGAAGATTTCATGCACTCCTTTTGACTCATGAAAGTACAAGCAATGTGCTTTCCATTTGTGCTCCCATCCCACCCCACACCACCCCACTGGGAAAGTAAACTACAAGCCGTGGTTATTTCTTTTTGTTGTCATCTTATGTTTGCATGTCATGCACTGGCCTGTCTGTAAATTGTGGTGCCTACAGATTTGAACAATACATAAGTATGTTTTGCCTCAAAATTATGTGGTGGCTTGTTAAGGAATTATTTTGCAAGAAACAAAACTTTTGTTGAAGCTAAATCAGTTATTATTTTTGGTGGTGCAGTGTTCAAATGGTCACACATTGTGTTCTGGTTGCAAACCAAGGGTGCACAATCGGTGTCCAACTTGCAGGCATGAACTTGGTAATATCCGCTGTCTGGCATTGGAGAAGGTAGCAGCATCCCTCGAGCTTCCATGCAAATATCAAAATTTCGGGTGTATAGGCATCTATCCTTACTACAGCAAGCTCAAACACGAATCTCAATGCACTTTTAGACCTTACAATTGTCCTTATGCCGGATCAGAGTGCTCCATCATTGGTGACATTCCATTTCTTGTGAGCCACTTGAAAGACGATCACAAAGTCGACATGCATAGTGGTAGTACTTTTAACCATCGCTATGTGAAATCAAATCCACACGAGGTTGAGAATGCTACATGGATGCTTACGGTAATCTAACTTCTTCTGTGATGATTCTATGTCATGAAAATTACTTGTTTTATTGGTAAAAGGGTTATTTGTCATATAAACCTACCTCTCCATCAACACTTTCAAGCACTACCCTCGACATGTTTTCACAAATTACTTGAGGTCATGTTTGGATGGAGGGATTTGAGGAAAGATTAAAAAATCATGGTAGTAAATCCATTGGTGGGGTTTGGGTTGATATGAATTTGACATACAACACTTTCATTTTCAACTGATTTTTTAGCAATATGAGAGGATTTTGGATTCATTCTGATTTGAGTGGATTTGAAATCCATCTTGTATTTCAAATTCGTCAATCCACACACAACCTGATCAAATTTCAAAACATAATAGTGTTTTCTTTCTAAGTATGCTAAACCTGAAAGATAGTTTTTGTAATTCTCAATAGGTGAACTAAAGTATTGCAGTTCATGTATTGCTTCCACATTTTTGTGCTTTCAGGTTTTCAGTTGCTTTGGTCAATACTTCTGTCTGCATTTCGAGGCGTTCCAGCTGGGAATGGCGCCAGTTTATATAGCATTCTTGCGGTTCATGGGTGACGACAACGAGGCAAAAAACTACAGCTATAGCCTAGAGGTTGGAGGTAATGGGAGGAAGATGATATGGCAAGGAGTGCCTAGAAGTGTTAGGGATAGCCATCGGAAGGTGCGTGATAGTTTTGACGGGCTGATCATCCAGCGTAACATGGCCCTGTTTTTCTCAGGTGGAGATAGGAAAGAGTTGAAGCTCAGGGTTACTGGTAGGATTTGGAAGGAGCAGTAAGTAGCACCATCTTTGTAGAATTAGATATGTCCTATTAGCAACAATGGAAGTCTCTTGTGGTCATGTATTTTGGATGGACCTTTAGCTGGCAAACTCTCATTGCAATGTTAGTTATCTGTGTTTGAACTTTTATGAACTAGGATCATATGAATCTCATCTTCATCTTCTATGTATGTTACTACTTGCTCAACATTGCTCTTAAGTTGCAAGGAAACATGGGCTTTTTAGTAATCAACCATTCTATTCTTTTGCATTGCTTGTTTGGTTGTGATGTTCCTGTTTTATCTCCTAGTAGTGATTTCAAAAGGCATTATGATGTTGAATAGACATCCTTAATGTATGTATGTACCTAACTTATGTAGATAGTGAAATGTGAAACTATACTTTTCTAGATGGACTAAGTTTTTGGTTATTTAATATGGTTAATATTTTTTGAAAATATATTGTGGATATATCAAAATATCCTGATATTTATGCGATATATCCATTTTTGCAACGGTGTGAATGGATATGAGGCGAAAACATTTTTTTTAAAAATTTATCTCGAATGTATTTTGGATATATTGCAAAATATCGATATGAATATCGGTTAGTGACAAAACTTAAAAAAAAAAAAAGTTAAAAAAAGTAAAATTTCCACTTTATGACTTCTTCCACAACTATACACTCTCTCCACAACAATTTCTCTTCGATTTTCAATCAGCAATTATGAGGATGAATCAAGCTGCGAAAATTTGCAGAGGAATTATTTCGAATTCTTCATGCAAAACGACTGCCTCTACAATTTCTTCTCTACATCATCACCAAAACAGAGACTTTTCTGCCAAGCCCAGATTCGACTTTGGGTGTATTCGCGAGCCGGATGATGCAATTGCTTTGTTTCATGAAATGATGAGAACGAAGCCGCGCCCATCTGTTGTTGATTTCCGTAAATTGTTAACTGCTGTTGTGAAGATCAAACAATACTCTGTTGCCCTCTATCTGTTCGACAAAATGCTCAAACGGGACGCCCCTTTAAATTGCATTACCCTGAATGTTGCGATTGATTGCTTTTGCCTTCTGAATCGAGTTGATTATGGGTTTGCAATCTTAGGTAGCTTTTTCAAGCGTGGCCACACACCTGATATTGTTACCTTCAACACTCTTCTGAAAGGTCTATTCTTGGAAGGAAAGGTCGCTGAGGCGGAGAAACTGTTCAAGAAGTTGTTGAGGGAAAAAATATGCGAGCCTGATAGAGTTACATATCTTACTGTGTTAAATGGGCTGTGCAAAGCCGGACATACTCTCGCTGCCTGTCATTTGCTTGGATTGTTTGAAAAACAAAAATGCAAACCTGATGTCACTTCTTACAACGCAGTAATTGATAGTCTTTGCAAGAATCGTATGGTTGATGAAGCTATCAAACTCTTCTCAGAATTGATTGAAAAGGGCATTTCACCCAATGTTATAACATATACCTCTATGATTCATGGCTTGTGCTGTTTCAGTAGATGGAAAGAGGCGGAAGACTTATTAAAGAAGATGATAGCTCAAAAGATCTATCCAGATGTTTTTACTTATAACATATTAGTGGATGCTTATTGCAAGGAAGGAAAGGTGAAAGACGCTGAAAATGTGTTGAAAATTATGATGCAAAAAAATGTTCAACCGGATATCATCACTTACAATGCCTTGATTGATGGATATTGTTTGTTGGGAAAGATGAATGAAGCTAGAAGGGTTTTCGATTCTGCTGTGGATTCAGGTGTTAATCCCGATGTCATAACTTACAATAGTTTGATGAATGGGTATTGCACTAAGGGACGTGTGAACGAGGCGTGGAGTCTTTTTCTTGAACTTCCTTGTAAAGGTTTAATTCATAGAGTGGATACTTACAACACCATGCTTCATGGATTATTTCATGTAGGCAGATGTACTGATGGCTTGAAACTATTCAAAGAGATGCGAGCTCGACAATTATCTCCGGATATAATGACTTACAATATCTTGTTAGATGGCTTGTGCAGAGCTCAGAATACCACCGAAGCATTCTCATTTCTACAAATGATGGAAGATGAGGGTGTTAGTCCCGATATAGTAACATACAATATCCTCATTGACGGATTGTGCAAGGATAAAAAGCTTGACATAGCCAAGAATCTTTTCAACGAACTTCCATCCAAAGGTTTGCAGCCCAATAGTATTACCTTTAACATTCTTATTGGTGCACTTTGTGAAGAAGGTCAATCAGAGGAGGCTAAGGAATTGCTGATGAAAATGGAAAGAAGTGGATGCTTGCCTGATAGTGTGACGTTCAATGTTTATATACAGGGGTTACTTAAAAGAAACGCGTCTTGTGATGTAATTCCAATGCTGGACGAAATGGAGAGACGGGGTTTCTTGCTTGATTCGGCCACCTTTACGCTGTTACTTGATCAGCTCAAAGCAGAAGGTCAAGGCAGTCTTCTTTTTAATAAGGTTAAGAAGCTTGTCCCAAGGAATTAACACTCTGATTTACTGGTTCTTGTTTTATGAGCATTTTCTTGTCATATATGCTGATGATCATTGTGAATTGCAATGCACTTGGAATATTTATTTTTTTATTTCTTAAACATGCTATGAAGATTTTTGTCTTCATTAATCCTTGTTACTTTTCTGGTACCAAAGGATCAAGGGGAGAAGTCAGCTTCTCTATGGATTTGTTCATATCTAAGTTTAGGAACACATGATATAATAAGATTAGATGTGATCTTATAATTCTGTAATTTAATAATTTTATTTCATGATATAGTAAAGGGTATAAAATACACTCAAATCATTTTAAGTGGGTTGTCCTAATTTTTCTCTTCTTTTGCAACCATGAGCACTTTTTCTCTCTAATGTTTTGTTTCTTGCCAATATAGTGTATTAACCAACATCTTAACATTCTCAATTCCACTATTCTTATTTTTTGTTCATGCGAATATTTATGATTGTTTTATAAAAAAATTCCTTTGAATTTCAAAGATAATTTACGCTAAAAAAGTATCGAAAACACAAGACTATTTATTTTTGCCTGCAAAATCTAAAGCAATCTCCACATTTTCTTCAATAATAGATTCAATAATATTTATAGCTTATCAATACATTTAATTTATGACCACTAATTTCCAAAATTTGTCTTATTATTTATGTTGGAATTGTTGGTATTAAAAAAAAAAAAAAAACCTAAGTTCTGAAGAAAGCGTTGATGCTATCTTTGAAGTATAAAAGGAGAGTTTTCTTCTAAATTGAAAGCAAGAAAAAGAGCTAAATTCTCACACTACAAATCATAGAGAGTGTACGTATACTCTTGGGAGAAATTCTTGTATACCTCGTATATTTTGATTGATGTTGGAAGGTAGATTGTGTTTTCAAATTTTTTGATAACTATTTTTACCAAAAAATATATTAAAAATTGAGGTTAGGTAGCAATCAGAAAATTTCAAAGATAATGATTCGAAAACTTTTTAACTTTAAACACCTATTAAAAAAAATACGACAATTCAAATATCAAATTGATATTAACCCTTTGTGGAATGATCTAAACTGAATAGTAACCTCAAGTGGACTTCTACTTCACTTTTTGCAAATATTAATTATAAAATTATTTTTATTATAATTGATGAATGAATTTAATTTAAAGAACAGTGAGATTATCCACACCCTAAAGGTTTCTAACCACATCTCAATATATAATCACACCCCAATTGTAATATCTAAAACTTGAAGGGCTCATTTGGTTTGGAGGATGAGTTTGTCACATATTGTTCAAAAATGTGATAATTCACTGTTCATCAAAGATAAAAAGGTGTTATTTTAGGTGTTTGATATGTTGGTTCAGGTTAGGTTTGAGTTAAATTTTATGTTTGGTTTGAATAGTTAGATATTTTTTAGATTTGATTAGCTTATAATCCTTTGTTTGGTTTGTAGGTTAGTTAAGTTAAAAATGTGAAATACCCAAAATACCCCTCATTAAATTACTTATGCAAGAAGACATTTTTTTAATATTACTTTGAAGAGCTAGGTTGAATCGCTACAGTAAACAAGACAATACCCCCAATCCATCGCTTAACCCATCTATGGAAATTTTGGAAGGGAGTGAGGGAGAAGACAACCAATGTTTTTGGGAAGGGATTCTCACAAGCTCAACTTGCGGACAAAGAAAACAAGTGATATAATTGGGCAAAATACAGAAAATGGAAAAAATAGGAACAATTCACAACATACTTAAACAAGTGCAAAAGGCAGGTGAACAATTACAGATGAAAATAGACCAAAGATCATCTCTTTTAGTCAATACTGAAAGCTGGGAAAATGGAAACCATGCTAAGGATTTGCAGATGGGCTTCAAATCTTCAAGAGAAACATCGATCCACGTACAGTCTTTGCCTCTAATGCTGGCCCAAGATTGCCAGACAGGGATTTGGCTAAGGAAAATCTGAGAAAGCATGTTCCATGGCCATCTTGGATTTCATTTGAAGGTGATGATTTGATCAAAGAAGATGAGCTTAAAACTTATCAAAGCGCGAGCGCTTTGTCTCTGGCTACATTTGCTTCGCTTTTGATTGAGTTCAAAAGTCTTTCCCCTGGAATTTCGCTCTTCGGTAAACTCACCGTGGCGGTGTGCACAGATGACACCTGATGTGCACCTTACTTCGACAAAGCCGTGATGGAAACACAAGGCCCGATCTCGTGCTTAGGCATATTGGTTGCTGGGATTTATTTCTTCCTTGAATTTGAATGTTCTAGGGTTAGGTCCTTCGATTTGGGATTCCCAGGGTATTAGAACAGACGATAACACGATATTGTAATTATGATGAACAGTAGGGGCATATTTGTCCTTTTTATGAGATAATTGAGGGCTAAATTGTTTTTTTACGTCATGTTATTGTTGGGCTTGGATGTTGATTTACAAACCCACCAAGGGTGGTGGGTTTACAAACATACATTTAATCTGGGTTGAGCTCATGAATTACACTGAACCCAAATTATAACTCAAGCATTAAACCTCCAAACCAAACGGGGGTTTAGGTTGGTTAGTAATCCGAAACCAACCTAAAACCCCAATCCAAATGAGGCTAAAATCTTTTTAAACACATCCCAAACAATTGTGTAAAATGTGATTTGAGTTTTCATATCTCCAATCAAAAGGATTACACTTAGTGGCAAATTCCAAGCTTCATTTTGAAATGAAATAATACATGACATGCAAATTTCAGGTGATTTCAGATAGAGGCAGTGACATTATCATAGTCGGGCGTGGAATTATAAACGCGACAAACCCTAAGGAAGCAGCCCGACAGTATCAGATTCAAGGATGGAATGCATATTCAGGCAGCTGCATACAATGAAACGAATCAAACATGAGATTGAATTCATACGATTTATGAGTTCCTACGTGGAAGAATCGATGCGGCTTTGTTTGATCAAGAGGAAGAGAGCAAGTATAACAGGGGCAAAAATGAAGAGCAAAGCCTGTGGAAGATTGGGACGTGTGATTTCTGGAAATATAATGCTTCCATATTTGATAGCTGCTGCACCTGCTACTGAACCACCCCCTAGTTTCACCAGATACTTCAAATCTTCCTGTTCAAACCACATTGCTAAACTTACTATTTTATTTTTGTAAATTAAGTAAAGGGGATAAAAATTATGATGGCTAGAATCCCTTTATTTATTTATCAAGTTCATTATTTGGTGTTTCTTATAACTGATTGCGAATAAGTTTGAGGATATTATAAAAATTTAAAATGAATTATATTACTTTTTCCGTTTTAAAATAAATGTTTAAGATTTTTCACATAGATTAAGGAAGGTGATAAAAAGGTGATAAAAAGACTAATATATTCTTATTTAAGTGTTATTATTGTGGGGATTTTTTTTTTTTTTTTAACAATCCTCTTTAATTTGATAAGAATAAATGAAAGTATTTTTGGTTGAAATTAAAGATCTTTAATTTGATAAGAATAAATGAAAGTATTTTTGGTTGAAATTAAAGATGAGAGTAAATGACAGTATATTTGGTTGATTATAGGACATGTCTTGAATTCCTATAAAAACTCTTGTTTCCGAACTTTTTATTTTGGTAAAATGACGTTTATTTTTGGATGGAAGAGTATTAGTTAGATCAGTTAAATTATTAAAACCATTTTATCTTTAATCAAACAAATATAAATGAATATGTTAAGACCAAGTTAATTATTAAGACCATTTTATCTTCAATCAAACAATAGAAATGATTAAAACCTTATATGAGAGTGTCGCGATAGATTTATATTTGACGGTCTAATAAAATCATACTAATCTTAATTCTCAAACATTATGATTTTGATGAAATGCTATCTCCATCGATACACGTGGCATGTGTTTGTGTAAATAGTGGACACAATGTTGTAAGGATGTCCAATGATGATAGATTACAAGTTAAAAAAAATTATTGGTGAGGTGAAAATGTGTGGCTGACCTGAGAAAGAAACGGCGGCGTATCATCAGCAGGGTCGGGTGTGTCTCTTTGGGGCTTGGGGGATGCTCGGACCAGAGATATTCTCTTAGACGACGTCGTCTTGTGCTGAATGTGCACTCCAATTTTAAGCACAGCTGAAATAGAAGAAGAGTTTATTGAAAACGCTGTGACTCTGCCTGCCATTGATTTTATCTTCAAGCTTTGTTTTAAACACTGCAACTTCCACTCAATACGCATTCAAGATAAAATGGATGTAATAATGGGTTATACACTGGGCCCAGAAATCATCAGAAAACTAGGCCCATTATTTATAGATGTCGGCCCAATTGCATCATGTTTTTTTCCCAACACTGTATAACTACTACTCTTTCCGTCCCCAAAACTATGAACACTAATTTGGGCACAGTTTTAAGAAAAAAAAAATATTTATTTTATGATTGAGGGTATAAGGGTCAATTATGTGAGAAAAAGATAAAAAGTAATAAAGTGTTGAGAGAGAAAAAGTAATGACATTGTGTGTAAATAAATGTGTATTGGGAGGGTAATAATTGTGATAAAATTTGTCATTTTTGAGTGTGCAAAGTATTTGGGGACAGATTAAAAAGAAAAGTGTGTAGAGTTTTAAGGGACGAATGAAGTATAATTTTACCTATGGGTAAAAAACTTGTGATACAGAAGAACCTCATATTATAATCAATAAATCGTAGTTCGTCCCTCATTATTCTTTTTTAATCTATTTCAAAATATAATTACTTTTCTTATTAGTAGAGTAAAATTTGTCTAAGATATTTTTAATTAAGGTTTGATGGAATGAATCATTTTCTATATATTGGTGACTTTTTGTTTAGTTATTAAATATGAATATAATAGGGAGTTTGTGGACCAAAGTTGATTTTTCTAAATAAATGAAATGCTATTTCTTAAATTATGTGGAGACAACGATAGAAAAAAATATTGGAGCTCGCATTCACGACGGACTCAACTAGTGCTACAATTGTATTTTTTATTTTATTTTAATATACTAGGATATAATAGGTAGTTT
Source organism: Scutellaria minor (assembly GCA_954870855.1). Classification (NCBI taxonomy): domain Eukaryota; kingdom Viridiplantae; phylum Streptophyta; class Magnoliopsida; order Lamiales; family Lamiaceae; genus Scutellaria; species Scutellaria minor. Next base: position 10,876,518 of record OX940738.1, on the reverse strand, counting down.
AATTAGAAGTATATTAAGTAAACACGTTTAAAGAAAACATTAAGTTTACATAATAAATGAGAAAATGAGTGTTAATAACCTAGTCATAAAAATATTATGGTTAAATTGAAAAACAATTTAAAGTATGATTATTTTTAATTTGTCATAATTTTTTTAATTTTTTTTTTTATCTAATTGCAACCCAAAATTCAATAAAATTTCAATATTGCATTCCAAATTTTTCTCGATTATTTTTCTGTTGAAATGCATAACACATGATTTGCACGTGACTTTCATAAGGTTAATACATGAGGTTAAAATCAAAAACCATTCTTAAGTATGACAAAATTTTCAATTTTGCAATATATGCATATATTTAATGACATATTCACACTTATGAAACCCACGTGTTGAACATTTTGCTGGTAAATTATCGGAAACAAAAAATTTATATTACACTTTGAGAAACGTCTATACTTTGAATTACAATTACAATTGGATAAAAAAAATTACAAACTTAAAACAATCATATTTCAAATTGATTTTTCACATTTATCCCAAAATATTATAATTACAATTTAATTTAAAAACTATTAAGCGCCAAGTGCGCGTCGTTATAGAAGAAGAACTGGAAACTATATTCAGATGTCGGGATTGCAAATTGCAAACCATCCGATTTAAAAGGGAAAGAAAACAAAATTCCTTAAATTGTTAATGTTGTACACCTTTGACTTTTTTCTTTTGTTGTTCAATGAATAAATATATATTCAAATTCCTTTTTTTTTTTTTTAAATTCTTTTTATGCAACATTCAAATTCCCTACAAGAATCCACAACCCTATTTCAAGACGGTCAATTATCCCAATCCCTCCTTTTTCATTTTCAAGAATTGGATGATTCTCTGAAAGTTGGCACATTCTTTATCCATGCAACAAATTCTGCTCAAGTGTTCTCATGATTGGATAAATTGCAATTTTCTACATTGAAAGCCCAGCTTTTTTGATCATGTAAGAATTATTCTTGAAAAAAATACAATCTTTTTTGATTTTCTATACCCTTTTCATTTTTGGTTGTGCAAATGAATAATCTGGATTTCCAGTGTGACCCTTTCTTGCATGCAGAAAAAGGAGATAATATGGTTTGTTTAAGATCATAGGGCGATTTGCTGATCTGGGGCCTGAATCTTTTGCTCTAAAAATGTCTATTCAACAAGGAAATGGAGAAACTAAAGATATTTCAGGTAGTTTTCTTGTCAAAATATCTTGTATTTTTGGGTGGATATTATTTACAATAAAGGACTAAAATTATTGGTGTAATCTTATATGTAGTGCATTTTTCGAATGATTTCATACATGATTGATTGTTATTGGCGTTTCTTAGAAGGGGCATTTTCATTTTCTTCTCTTGGAGTGATTCTGAAGTATAAAATGTGTATGTTGACATGAATGACTTGGTTTTGTTTGGTCGAATGAATGCTATATATGTGTTGTCAAGACGAGCTTGTTCGTTACAATATGTTGGGTTGAATCAGGTTGCTGTCTCTATGACCTCTTACGAATGGAAACCTCTTCAAAGTGGGGTCAAGATTCAAGGAAATTGAAACAATCTTCTTCCGGTAGGTAAAATGTTGTATTAATTAATTCAGAGATCTCTCAATTCTAATCAGGCTATCAGATTGAAAATGGCCTTCAAAATGAATTATGTTCTATTAAACCATTAGGAACAAAGTAAACTTAAAGTTGCGTTTTAATGTTGGCGTGCAACTTGTGTATATATATTGCTTACTCAATTTGTGTATAAGGTCCACGAGGGAGGCTGGAGAGTCTGTTATCTGAAGCTGGCAATAGGACTTGTGCCGATTGTGGATCACCCGATCCAAAATGGGTGTAAGTTGATTAGCTTGGACTCATCATATAAATTAATTTCTTATTTTCATGTATTATCTTAGATTTTTGATATATGATGCAACGTTCCATTACATCTCATGTCCGTTTCTTTATTTCTCGACTGCACTTGAGAATTTATGGTACAGGACATTGTTCTGTTTCTCATTATATCTCTCAAATTAGTAAACTTAAGTCAGTTTCAGTTGTCGCATTGCTTTGAGTTTGCTTTTTTTTTTTTTCATTAAAACTGGTCTATAGATGACATTTTTTTTGACTGTTGGTTGATCAGATCTTTGAGCACTGGAGCTTTTATTTGTATCAAATGCTCTGGAGTACATAGAAGCCTTGGAGTGCATATATCAAAGGTGTGGTACTTAATTAACTTATCGATATGATTTCAACACTTTTATCAGGCTTTGTTCGTTCGAGTTTTGCTCCAACTATGTTTCTTTTGGAAAAATCTTAATTTTTTCCTGGCTTATCCACATTTTTAACCACTAATTAACTTCTTTTGGAATTTTGATTTTTGCACACATGAACATGAGAATTGCTATCATGGACTCGGAATTGGGGATCCCAATAAATGGAGGGAAAATTGAGCTAATTTGGCAATAAAGTGAATACAAAATGAAAAAGAAATGAATAAAATGAAAAATGAAAGAAAATGATTTACGAAAAAAATGAAAACATGATGGATGAGATGTGAATGAAACTAACAAAGATTTATTAAAAAAAATGATGCTTAGCACATGAAGATTAAATCCCCTAAAACAGCTCAACAAATGCATGCATTAAAACAAAGTTCAAGATCGAGCATTTCAATTTTGCTTTTGAAGGTTTTTGTCAATACGGGTTATAAGAGGAAACATTTGGTTTGATTAGAGAGACGTTTAGATGTTGAATTCATTTATTTTGGTTCATATTTGAGGTGATAAGTTGAAATGTAGAGCTTCAGGTGGTGGATGGTGATTTCCCGATGAGTGAGGAGGCGACGCTAGGTGTGTTTGAGACATGGTTTACTGAAAAGTGAAGGGAAAAACTTAGAGAATTTATACTCAATTTGTGAGGTTTGAGTTGAAAAATCGGCGCTGACACAAAAGCTAAAGTTAATAGCTAGAGGATCAAATTAAAAACATATAAAATTAGTTGTAAAAGAGGTGGACAAGACTTGAGTTACAAGGCGAATATTGAGATTTTCCCTTTTCTTTTTTCCTCTCTATTGCTTTCAGTTTTGGCCAAACTCTGTATATACATGTTCATGATGTAGGTATTCTCAGTGAAGCTTGATGAATGGACCAATGAGCAAATTGATGCTTTAACTGAAAAGGGTGGCAATATTGCCGTGAACTTAAAATACGAAGCTCAGATGCCTCATGACTATAGAAAACCGAAGCCAGATTCGTCTGCAGAAGAGCGCGCTGATTTCATAAGGTAGCACCAAGACAACAACACTTGTATAACATTTTCTTGATCATTAGTGTGTGTATATATATATATACAGTATGCACCTTTAAAATGCTTGCCTTACGCTCTTCTTTTATTAAGAAGAATGAACAAAATTGACACACGGGTGAAAATCTGATACACAGATGAAAAATTTATAAATATGAATGAAGTGTGTAAGGTGCGCATTGTAGCACTACAAGAAAAATTAGTATTTACGATAAGATTTTTTGCGACAGCAAAATAGTCTCGAAAAGTCTAGTTATTGCGACAATAAATTGTCGCAAAAAATGTTAATATAAATTAATAATATGTTGTCACAAAAAAGTAATGGAAAAAAGTTCTTTTGCTACAACAATGTTGTCGCAAGAAAACTATTTGCGAAAAAGCTTTTGCGATAATAATTTAGCAACAAAATGCTATCGCAAAATATTTTTACGACAATTATCAATGTTTTTCATCATTTTGTTGTCGCAAATACTCATTTTTCTTGTAGTGTAGGAGTGCATATCTGATCAAAATTCTATATATATATTGTCTGAATAACAGTCCACATTAATTGTGAATTTTCAGGAGAAAATACGAGTTTCAACAGTTTTTGGATGGCGATTTCCAGCTATCTTGCCCGTTTCCATCTTCATCGTCTCCCCAATGTAGTTCTTCAAGCTGTTTTTCGATAGTGCCAGTTGCGAAGAAACACTATGAGAAACAGACAACGGCCAACCTTAAACAAGGCCTAGGCCTGGCATTTCGCAATAGCAAGAAACGAGCTGACAAGACAACCAAGAAAAGTAACTCGATGGTAAGGTTTTGTGCAAGAGTTTCATGTCCAAGATTTTTTGTTTCAAGTTAATGACTGATTTGAGATAATGTAGTGTAGGCAGGGATGGTTGAGTTTGTAGGACTTATTAAGGTTAATATAGTACGAGGCACGAATCTAGCTGTCCGAGACATGATGACTAGTGATCCCTATGTTATCCTCTCATTGGGAAATCAAGTACTATTTCTTCTTCTATGTCTTCATTTTGTTATGAACATGTTTGAGTTAATAGTGTGATCTAAGTGTATTTGTTATTGCAGTCGGTGAAGACACGGGCCATAAAGAGTAACCTCAACCCTATTTGGAACGAAAGTCTAATGTTGTCGATTCCAGAAAATGTACCTCCCCTCAAGTTGGTAGGTTTTCTTATGCATATAAAAGAGGAAAATGCAAAATTGGTCCCTTGAAATCAAAATTTACATTTAGGATCTTCATCTTTAGTTTATCGCGATTGGAGTCCTTATGTCGCCAGAAATTTGGATTTGGCAGGAAAATGTCACATTGAGTTTTGATTTTGTACAAGACCAATTTTGCATTTTCCCCCTTACATCTATGAATGAAAAAGTAATAAATTTAAATGCAAATGCCAGATTTTTCATGTTGGAAATTGAACATTGCAGTTTGAAACATTAGGAATAGTGAAAGTTAGCGTAAAATCATTTTTGGTCCCATATCTATAGCGTATTCCGATTTTAATATCATAATTTTCACGATTTTCAATTTAGTCCCTCAATTTAGGAATCTATCCAATTTCAATCCAATTTTGCCATGAAACTTTGAATTTTCCCAGAAAATGTCACAATGTCAAGTATTTATTAGGATTTTGATTTTGGCATTCCACCAACAAGTATTTGACACATGACAAGTATTTGATACGTGACTTTTTCTATCGAAATTTGCCAAAATTGGATTGAATCGGACAAATTCTTAAATTTTAGGCCTAAATTGAAATTCATGATAATTACAAGACAAAAATCTGAAGATATCATAGTTCTAACACCAAAAATGATTTTAACCTGTAAAAGTCATGATCATAACCTCCCATTTGATGTTACCACATTCCACATGCATCTATAATCCATCCTTTAGGTATTTTGATGTAAAATTTGAATTAGCAGTCGATTTGATATAATGTTTTACAGCTTGTCTATGATAAGGATACGTTCTCAACGGATGATTTTATGGGAGATGCAGAGATCGATATTCAACCATTGCTCTCCGCCGCAAAGGCTTCAGAGTTGTCCTCACTCAGTGAGTCAACTCATCTCGGAACGTGGAAAGCAAGCAAAGAGAATACACTAGTGAGTGATGGTGTCATCACCTTTGAAAAAGGAAAGGTGAAACAAGTGATCTCTATTAAGTTGCAACACGTTGAGCGAGGGGTGTTGGAGATTGAGCTTGAATGCATGCCTCTCACACAATAGTAGGAAGGCATGTGTGTAGACTAACTTAACCCTAACTTTTCCCGGTTTTTCTAACGACTGCAATAACGGGAGATCAATCGAGGGTGCATGACACGTTTTGAAGTGGTTCGAGAGCTATCTTGATCCGTCATGCTCGTTTTTAGTCCCTCATCTCTATCTCTTAGTTCAATTCATGATAACACTCGTCTTTTCTTTCTACTTGAAAGAAAATACAACAACAATGAAAATGTATGCTCGTTTGTCAATCAAGATTTGCACGTTTTGAGAAATTATAGGGTTGCAAAATCAAGAATGGCAGCAATTAATGTTTATCAATATCAATCAACTTGTATTATACTAGTGAACTTCAAAGTTCAGTGATCTTTGTTAAGAGTTGGTTTCAAGTAGAAACGATGCTTATATCGGCTAGGGTACGTACTACATTTGACAAAACTTCTACATTTGAAAATAATTTTTTATTTACCCAATTTTTTTTTATTATTATATAAACGAGACATTTATAGTTTAACATACGAATAATCTTTTAAACGTACGTAAGTTATCAAACTATCAATTATTTTCATCTACATAGAGGATGATCTTCAAATACGCCTTTAAGTTATACTATTAAGTATACTATAAATGTACCACTAAAATTTTTTTAAAGAAAAGAGAAAAGAAATATCCTTATACTACATATTGTAAAAGAAAATGAAAAGTTATGATTCCTTTACTGATTAATTCCATTTTTTGGGACATATTCACATGTGATGCAAATATTTTAATTCTTCAATAATATATATATATATATATATATATATATATATATATATATTACTTTCTAGGGCCCGGCTATACACACCCCACAACTTACTTTACACACCCCATTTACTAAATACACCCCAAATAAATATATTACAATTTAAAATTTTCTAAACACACCCCACCACATTACAACTATACCCTTTACAAATATAATATTAGATTAAATACAAAATATATCAAACCCTAAATTTCCCACCCCAATTCACAATCTAATTGCCTCACCCCATTCCACAATTTCAATTCACAAACCCTAGGTTAAATTTGATCTTTGTTATATTTAATTATTCCGAAATTGTTTAGTAATCATGGGTATGAAATTTTCATATGAAAAACATAGGAGAAAATAGAAAACAAATCGAAAAAACGTCAATTTTTTTTTTCCAAAAATGAGTTATGTTCGACCCTGGTTTATCGTCACGGCTACAACAAGTTCGACCTATGATCGAACACAACCTTACAGGTTCGACTCTGGTTCAGCGTCACGACTACAACAAGTTCGGCCTATGGTCGAACACAACACAATAGGTTCGTCCTATAGTCGAACATAACTCAACCCGTTCGACCTATGACCGAATATTTTATTGTTTGTTCGGCCATTACAAGACGAACATAATGTAATATGTTCGGTCTATGACGGCCGATTGCGTTTTTTGTGATTGTTTTGGGAAAAAAATTCTAACTCTTATATAATTCATGATACTAAAAAATCGAAAAAATAAAGATGGAGTTTCTCTTATAACTTATATTCTTCGTCCCAAGTATTTCTTTTGTTGCTTCATAGTGTTTTTTAACTCAAAGAGTTTTCTTAATTAAAAGATAGAGTTTCAATGGTGTTAGAGAATAGGGAAGAAGAAGAGAGTGGTGAAGAAGATGAGTTTGGAAATTTTTAAATAATAAGGGGCATAATTGTCTTTATATATATAATTATATTTCCATTAAATTTTATGGGGTGTGTTTAGAAATGGGTGAAGTGTGTATAGCCGGGCCCTACTTTCTATAGATAAAAGGACCATAGACGTTCTTTTAAGGTAGCTACTAGCTAGTATAATACACATGTGCTGCACGCGGGCCGATCCTGACATTTTGGGGGCCCATGACGAAATAAAAAATTAGACCCTAAGAAGAAAAATAAATATTTTACTTAAACAATAAATATAACTTAAGAACCTGAAAAAAAAGAAGAAAAAAGGCTCATTCAAAAAGTTGTGCACATAGATTAAGTTTCAACATGCTTATTTGTCCATCTAGAATGTTGAAAAAATGCAACATCTACAAACATGAAAGTAAAAATAAGTTTCAAATTATCATTGAAAATATCTAGATCTTCTAGCATCTTGAGAAGTAAAATTATCAATAAAGTCACCACGATCAAGTTTTTCCAACACCTTTTGTTCTATGCATAAAATTAATAATTCTTTTAATCTTTTTTGGGTCTATTTAACACAAATAAGATTTTATCAATTTTTTGTTCTAAAAATTTTCTTTTTGCTAATGGTACAATAACTAATATAGTTAGCAAAACTATATAGGAAAATAATGAAAATATTAGGAAAATAATCCAAAGTCTTTACAAATTTAAAAACATCAATAGCTGATTTTGTTTCTGTTAAACTTGTTTGTAGCATTTGCAATTCAGAAAATAAACCATCAACATCAATTTCTAATTTTTCATTATGTATAAGAGCAACTTGAAGATTAACACAACACTCATGCAATCTCTTATCATCTAATAAAAACCATTTTTTAGGAATAAACAAAACTATTTCCATAGAATTACAATTGTTGAAATCTACACTTTAGAGATGAAATAGCTATGTCAACTATAATAAAAAAACAAACTTGATTCTAAAAGATTTCTCAGCTGACTGTGAATTTTCTTCATGGTAATTTTCATCAAATTGTTTCGTTTTATGAGATTTATGTTTTTTTTAGAAAATATATAATCGATTGTAACATTTTTTACAAAATGTTATAACTATATATATTTAATGTTTGATGAAAATTTGGGACCCCTTAAAAACTAGGACCATGGGCCGTCGACCTTTTCGCCCTAACTTAGGGCTGGTCCTGGCTGCACGTGAGATATTATAACTACATAAATTTATTAGTACGATAAGGAAGTAATTATGAGTGAGGTGTATGTGTTCCTGGGAACGGGTCTAGGATCTGTGCCATCATTTACCCGACCGGATTTGCTGGAAACACACACACACACACATATATATATATACATATATATTTTTTTCTTTTTTTATTTATTAATTTTCTTAGGACATCATATATCACGTTCTCCTGTATCATCTTCTCTTCCCTTCTTCTTCATCTTCGTCTCTTCTTGCTTTTTGCTGCTACTTCCTTTATCCTCTTCTCTTCTTCTTATTGATACTTTCGATCGTACTTCCGTCACTGCTGTTGTTGCTATTGCTTCTACTGCAATCTGTATTTTGAGACTCGATCTTCATGATTCTGGCTTTCATGCCCTCCAAATTTTTTGTGGAGAGCCTCCACAAGTTTTGTATCCTCTTTGTGATATGTTGAAACAGTATGTAGCTAATTAGTTCTTGTATCATGTGTGGTTTTTTAAATTTTAGTTTAATGATTATTGATTGAGAAATATGAATTTATTTGTAGAAATTTTGAGGAAAAATCGAGCATTTGAAATTTTAAAATTTTAAACTTACACTTTATAGTATATTGATACCTTTTGAGTATATGGGTAATACTTTAAATTATACGAGTAATTCTTTACATGTAACAAGTAATACTTTAAGTAATATCTTTCATTAAAATAACTTAAAATACAATAACTAATACCTTAAGTGATACTTTATAATTATGCAACTAATACCTTATGAATAAACAAAGTAATACCTTTTAGATAATAAGTAATACATTTAGACCTTTGTCATAAACAAGTAATACCTTTACATATAAAAAGTAATACCTTTAGGTAAAATAAGTATATATTTCACTAATTATGCAGATGTTGTTCGTACGTTAGTCTATCTCTTCCAATGGTTTCACCATAAATTGGATAGTGTGGATTGAGTCAATTATTGGTTTCACCATAAATTGGATAGTGTGGATTGAGTCAATTATCATTTTGTTGGTACATGCTTAGACTTCTATAAGACATTTGAAGAAGTGAGTACTCCAATCAAACTGTGAACTTTCATAAGACATTTGAAGAAGTGAGTACTCCAATCAAACTGTGAACTTTCATATGTGTCAGAGTATATATGATTCTTGAGACATATCATTTTGATTTGTATACATATCCATTGAGTCCAAGCTCAAAGAAAGTGATTGATATATATCACAATTTGAGCTTCCATTTTCGTTCTAGGCACCTTTCAATTTTGAAAATAAAATTTGACTTTTACGATCATTGACAATGTTTAAATGATAAATCAAATTAATTATCCTTGTTCTAATTATTCTTTAAAATATTTCACTTGAAAGAACTATAGTTGCTACAAAATAATTATAAAATTTTTATCAAATTTTATTTTTGGTCTAAAAATACAAATTTTGAAAAAATTTCGATTTTTGGATAATTATCGATATTTTGCGATATATCTACGATATATCCACAATATTTCCCCATTTTTTTTCCAATTTTATACTGAGATCAATGGATATCGATATCGATATTTGCGATATATTCGCGATATATACGGGATATCTTAGAATTTTTTTTTCCATATCCATATCGCAACCTCCGAAATATGGATATATCGTATGAATTTCGGGATATTTTCATCCTTGCATGAAAGTAACATTTGTAACACATAAAAGTATTATACCATTTACAATAAGGTATTACCTGAAATAGAACATAAGTGTATTATTTGTATCATATAAAAGTATTAACCACACAACATAAAGGTATTAGTGTATTTATTTAAAGGTATTACTTTATTTCACTTAAAAATGATTTTAATACTTTATTGAAATATATCAATTGTATTACATAAATGTATAAATTCAATTGAATAAAAGTATGAGTTGTTTCACATATAAATATTACTTCCTTTGTATAAGGTATTGCCTTATTTTACTGAAATATTATGTAAATGTATTATTTATATCACATAAAAGTATTAATCATATGATATAAAAGTATTACTTCATTTGCATAAAGATATTGCCTCATTTTACTAAAATATAACGTAAATGTATTAAATACACCACATAAATGTATTAATCATATAATATAAAAATATTACTAAATTTACTTAAAGATATCATCTCTTTTTTATATATATAAATTCAGAATATATTACCAAAAGATTTTTTTTTCATGTTTTGATATTTAATAAGTTAATAACATTTTCAGTTTTTTTTCCCCGATAAACACAAATTTTCGTTGTGGCGGTTGGGGGTGTATATATATATATATATAAATCCGTTTTGTGATTTTATAATTTTCCAGTCCTATTATCCCGATGCGCGAAATATTTCATTCAATACCACGTGCATTAATCTTGGGAGATGATGATCAACTCGAGGAAATCTTGATGGGCAGCCGGTGCGAGACCTCCTCCCATTCACTTCAATAGAGCATCGTTTGCTAAGACTCACCAAATATATTAAGAAATTAATTTTTTTTTATGTTTTGATTTTTTTTTTTGAATGATTATTCTTTTATATTTCATCTGCATTATTATAGTTTATGTATTTATCTAAACTTTCTTAAGTGTTGGTAAATGATATTTTTCGAGTTGATAAAAGATATATTTTTTGAAAATGTAGAAAAGACACCATAACTTTCTATATTTTCTTAGGAATATAGGTTTTATTTTGATTTTTTATTAGTTATAAACGATTTAGGATGGAAGTCATGAATGACATATGCCTCAATTTTTGAAAAATATAATCTTACTGATTATTGATATTAATATATTTTTGATATTCAATATATTTGTCGATATTTTCATAAAATAAAAGTTTCAATATATTCTCATATTTGATAATATCAAACCTGCCCTATAATATCTTATAATGGTGAACAAATTATTAATTTCCTCTCATTTTATTTAATTATTTTTCTATCTCCATCAATCTAAAATCTCCTAATTTCGTGTTTACAAATTTATCTCTCTTAACACTGTATCTTAAAGGTCATATATAGTATTATATTATTGTGTTTTATTACCAATTGAATATTGCCAATTAAATTTTATAATAACATGGTGATCTCTGCTTGTCATCAAAGATTACGTACATTATGATTTAATCCTTATTATCATACATTTGTTCTAACGGGCGAGTCCCATTACCTATTAATATTTCTTATATATTAATTACTGAGATTTGGATAAAGGAAGGTATTATATTTCGAGTACTTATCCTCTCCCTCGAAACAAAAATTAAATGACTGAGTCAGAACAAGTCCCATTACCTATTAATATTTCTTATATAGATTTGGATAAAGGAAGGTATTATATTTTGAGTACTTATCCTCTCCCTCCAAACAAAAATTAAATGACTGGGTTTTCATGGGTCAAAGAACAATAGTAGACATACTAAGGAAAGTAGTGTAAGCCAATTCAATGTCATCAATTACAACATACTAGAAAAGTAGTAGAAGATTCATACTGCTCAGTACTCAATCACAACATACTACAAAATTCGTTTAACCAATCTACCTTTCGATTTAAACAAATGTCCGGAGAGATCACAACATACTACAAAATTCGTTTAACCAATCTACCTTTCGATTTAAACAAATGTCCGGAGAGATAGACAGTTTCCACGATGCTTAAAAAGCCACGAAAAACTATTATGATTAATGAAAGTGGTATAATCATAGAGAAAGCCATACGGAAGGGGCGCGAATGACATGCATTATTTTGTTTTGTATATAAAGGAATGTATTATTTTGAGTACTTGTCCTTCCCCTCCAAACAAAAATTAAATCATTGAGATTGAGTTTTTACGGTCAAACAATATCGGCCTACGGAAAGGCGCAAACGACATGCATTATTTTGTTTTGTATATAAATTAGAGTAATTATTAAATGACTTATTTTGTTTTGTATATAAATTAGAGTAATTATTAAATGACATTTTTGCAATATATATTATTCTTAAGTTGAAAGTTCAAGAACACACACAAACTTGAGATTCACTCAAGTTCAACAATGGAGAATAAGATCAAACGAATTAAAACCAAACGAAGAAACGAAAGCATCAACCACAACACCCAGAAATATAGTGGTTCGGCTTGAAAATGCCTACATCCACTTTGTATCCTTCCACTATTGATCAATCAAGAAGCAATGAATTACAAAGAAAAAGAAGATAAAAACTGAAGCAGAAAAACCCTAAATCGAGCACACTCTGTAAACAGCTGAATATCTCTCTCTCTATAACTCGATATCAAAACTGACCAACTAGAGAAATATACTACACTATATATAGAAACTAGCGCAACAAATCTTGATCGAAATCGTTAAGTATCGAGTAAGATATAAGCCCCGCAAAACCGCTGATCACAACCTGCAAAACAAACTCAAAATCACAGGTTAGATAATAACCGTTTTTCTAGTTATGAAATCGCATTTTGCTATTATGTTTTTATTAGTAAAAAAAACGTTTTTCTTTCAATACTTAGCCAAAAATTGCAACAGCTTATAAGCTTGATTTTCTAAACTTTCTCAGCTGCATGCATGGCTTCTCCAAGCTGCTTCTTCATACTACTTTCACAATTATATTATATGTATATATCAGTAATGATAAGGAGCCCACCGTTGGGTTTCTTATGGAGCCGATCTGGCTTATGTGGCAACACATGTATGTTTTAAGTTCCGCGATATTCTACTTAGCGTGATATTCTTTTCTACGTAATTTATTTTTCTTATTTTTTTTTTGTTTTTTTACGAGCTTTTTTTGTTGTGTTTTTTACTTCTACGTAATTTATTTTTCTTTTTTTTTACATTTTTTATGTGGCAACACACGTATGTTTTAAGTTCCGCGATATTCTACTTAGCGTGATATTCTTTTCTACGTAATTTATTTTTCTTATTTTTATTTTTTTTTATTTTTTTACGAGCTTTTTTTGTTGTGTTTTTTACTTCTACGTAATTTATTTTTCTTTTTTTTTACATTTTTTTGCGATATTCTACTTAGCGTGATATTCTTTTCTACGTAATTTATTTTTCTTATTTATTTATTTTTTGTTTTTTTTACATTTTTTTGGTTTTTTTACGCGCTTTTTTGTTGTGTTTTTTACGTACGTAATTTCGTTTTCTTTTTCTTTTTTTACATAATTTAATTTTACCTATCAATCTTTCTTATCTTATTTCATTTTTAAATAAACTTTTTTTCTTATTCATGTCAAAATGAAATGAGTTTGAAAAAATTGACATATGAATAAGAAAAAAAAAATATTTAAAAATGAAATAAGATAAGAAAGAATGATAGGCAAAATTAAATTAGGTAAAAAAAGAAAAAGAAAAAGAAATTACGTACGTAAAAAACACAACAAAAAAAGCGCGTAAAAAAAAAGAAAAATAAATTACGTAGAAACGAATATCACACTAAGTAGAATATTGCGGAACTTGGCACATAAGCCAGATTGACTCTATAAAAAACCCAACGGTGGGCGTCTTATCATTACTGATGTATATATATTATATATTGATATTTTATATATTTGTCGATATCTCCATAAAATAAAGGTTTCGATATATTCTCATATTTGATAATAAGAATGACATTCTTGATAACGACATGCATTAATTTGTTTTGTGTATAAATTAGAGTAATTATTAAATGACATTTTTGCAATATATATTATATTGTATGTATTGTTGGTCCCGAAAGTCCAAGTGGTTAGAGGTTCAGAGGGAGGTGGATGAACCTCTATCGATTTTGCAGACTCTTGAAAACTTTTCTGACTGACAGGTCCTGTCTCAACAGAGAAGACAGTAACCTGTCTCGAATCAGCAACCTGGCCTAGGCTCAATCAGGTTACTGACCTGTATCAGAATGCAATGCAGCGGAATAAACTTGATAGCGTTTCTGATATGACAAACACGTTTTCCTTTTAAATATGGTTTTAGCAGAAACCTTTTCCAGAATGCTTGTGATGAACGCAACAGGTTAGATATGCATAGGATATAAAACATGTAAATCAAAGCATATAAATACACAAGGTTTATAGTGGTTCGAAAGTGGTGTAGGTCTTCTACGTCCACTCTACCCCTTCTCACAAGGCGGAACTTTGTTAGGTCATTTTGAATTATAAACCTCGCCTTACAAACTTCTTCCTAACAAACTACGCCTACTAGAATCCCAGACTCTAGTTCGAGGCCACAACACACAAATGGATCACAATCCCATAAAGGGCAAGTAGCTTATTTCTAGACTACACACTTAGCAAGGATCTAATTCTCTCAACTAAATTACACCATAAACAACCTAGCGCACACAACACAATGGTAAAGAAATAAAAGGTTCTTCAACTGGTGCGGAGTAGTCTTGATCTTTGAAAGCTTCAATGCTATGGTAAACTGCTCCTGGAAGGTTGAGTGACTGAACATGGATAAGCTTGAGAAGCTTTGGAATATGTCTGATTTTCCTCTCGACTCTGTTCAGCAATGTCTTCAGTCAGCCACACCTTCTATTTTTAGATCTTCAGAATATATCCGTTGGAAGAAGGTATCCGTTGAAGAGAGATACTTCTTCGTTTTGAATCTGAGCTTTGATCTCCCAAGATCTTCTCTGTGGCCGCATTAAATGCTTCTGAGTTGTTCCTGACATGTGCATTTAATGCGCCTACTATTTGCTCCTGGACCTCTCTGACATTCCTGCTGACCTGTCAAGTCGGTATAGGTCCATGGCTTATGTCAAGTTCATGCAACGACTGCTTGATGTTAGCTGGCTTTTCTCTTTTTCTTATTGCATGATCTTCCTGATGCTGCTTCTTGCTGTCTTCAGCTTGCTGCTCCTTGCCAGCTTGCTGACTTCTATAGTCTGTTAACAGCTTCATGCTTATAGCTTTCTGTTTCCTTCGTTGACAGCTTCCTGCTTGTAGTTTTCTGTTATCTTTGTTGATCTTCCAGCATGCTGTTCTCACAGCTTGCTGTCTTATATTTGCAGCATCCTATCTGCTTCTTATGCAAATACTTCCTTCAGCTTGCTGTTTCCTACAGCTCGCTAACCCTTAGAAGATGTATCCTCAATTCTTCTAAGGTTGGTTTTCCTTAACTTTTGGAAAACCATTACATGATCTTATCAAAGGATAGAGAAACTGTAATCAGTGGAAACTTTAGTATCGATACCCTTAGCAAACTGTTTTGTCTTATTATGCATATTGTTCTGTCTTATCAAAATAACCATTGAAATATCCCAACATGTATATATATATATATATATATATATATTATATTGATATTCTATATATTTGTCGACATCTCCATAAAATAAATGTTTCGATATATTCTCATATTTGATAATAAGAATGACATTCTTGAAAGATTCTGTATTATTTTCTCTAGGTATTCACATGTTTACAAATACATATATTTACAAATACATATTTACTTGAAGAAGTTATGATGGAAGTCTTGAATCGTAAAAGTAAGTTTGATTTTTGTATTGATGAAACTCTAATACTAAATTTTCATTTATTGTTAACTGTTTCATTGAATTTAACCCACGACAAGCTTCATATTGAAGCACTAATTTTAAGTAAATTTGTTTCATATTTAAGTACTAATTGTGTGACTGTATAATTGTGTAGTTTTTCTTTTTACTTGTATAGAATAGACGCCCTTATTTATGTTTTCTATCTCATGTTCTGATAATTTTTTATATCTTTATGTATTATAACTTTATTAGTAAATGAATCGATATTGTTGTTTTTTATAATGGTTAAATGAGCTAGATCGATTCAAAAGATATTTTAATGGTTTATTTGATTTTTATATATTCAAAACATAATTTAATAGTTTATTTGATATATATATATATATATATATATATATAATGATTACTAAAGTTTGAATACAACAGATCATATATTTATGTATGATTGATTAGAAGAATTATCAAATTTTCGAAAAATATGGTCTTATTGATTATTGTGATATATATTAATCTTCAATATATTTGTCTATATTTTCATAAAATAAAAGTTTTGCTATACTCTCAAATTTGATAATAAGAATGTCATCATTCATACTAATCATTGCATGCTTATCATTTTTCAATCTCACTCTATATAGAAAGCATTTGATTTTTTATTATAGGAAGTCCACATTTTTTACAAATAATGAGTGTAATCATATTAATTAGTATTATTTGTGTAGTATTTTAATTTGAATGGTAGATTTAAATAATCATAATTTTTATTATCATGCAATAACATATCATATTATATATATTTTAATTACATATAATTAGAGTAACTTAAATATTAATTTTTGATAGATTAATTGTGATATAAACAAATTTATACCATTTAATGAAATTCTAAATATTAGGGAAAAATAAAATTTTAATTGATATTATTGTTAATTGATTCATTTCATTGTTTTCAGTTTCATGGACAATATTGAATCAATATTGTTTGTTTTAGTTGTTTAATTAGTTAAGTTGATTGAAAAATCATTTTACCTTCTGTTCAACTGTTTATTAGAAACGTGTATATATATATATATATAATATGATTACTAACAAAAGGTTTAAATGACTGATAAGAAAGCCTATCTAATGACCACTTAGATCCTCTGTTACAAATTAGTGTTTGATATGATGTTTTTAAATAATCACTGCATGTCAGCTGTAAAGATGACATCACTAATTTAAGCTGCACTTTCATAGATTAGTGGTAGTGCAACTGGGCTACCACGCCTCGGATCTAGATGTTGTGGAATTTATATATATTCTTTCTTTTATTTTCCTACACTTTTTCTAAACACACGCGAGGGCTTCTTCCTTCACTTTTTCTGAACACACGCGAGGGCTTCTTCTTCAGTGCGCCGCTACTCTTCATCTTCGTCTCCCCTCTTTCACAACAACATTCATCACTACTACAAATTCGTTGATAGACAACGGGCTTTGTTTGTTGTCTTTCCAGAAAAAAAAGCGTTGTCGTATCCAGCGTTGTCGTAGGTGGGCGCTGATAGACAACACACTAAAAGCGTTATAGAAAAGTGTTGTCTTTTTTAAGAAACTATTAAATAGGACGCTGACGTCGTCGTAGAGACGACACGTCAGCATACTGCTGACATCATCATAACACGCCATAATAAAGCCCGCTGACACATCATCATGACACGCCACGTAAGAAAAGTGTTGTCTTTTTTAAGAAAACTATTAAATAGGACGCTGACGTCGACACGTCAGCATACTGCTGACATCATCATAACACGTCATAATAAAGCCCGCTGACACATCATCATGACACACCACGTAAAGCTGACACGTCATCATAGAGTTGACACATCATCAACAACAATATTATGTGTTGGCTGGGAATTGAACCCGAGTGTCATGGAGGTACTCTCACCACTAGACTAGTGGTGCTTTACGTAATAATATTGTGCATACATTTCTTTTATATCAATTTTTGATAATTTTCACTTTTCTATTATCACATATTTTTTTGTTAATTTTTATAAAGTACCATTAATACTTATTAATATAATTCATTGATTTCCAATTTTGATATAAAATGTGACTCAATTAAATACATATATTTTTACGTACATAGATTTATTCAATACCTAAAATAGGAAAAATTGGTAAAAATACCCCATATATTATATTAAATACCTAAAATAGGAAAAATTGATAAAAACACATAAATTATATTAAATATCTAAAAATCAACAAATAAAGACAAAACAAATTATTTTTAGAAATTGAAAAGAAAAAAAATTTAAACATATTATTTAATATAATATATAAAATCTGAAATTTCATTTAAATAATTAGAAAAATATTTTAAATTAACTAAATACACATAAGAAATCTAGAAAAGAAAATGTTAAAATAACGCAACAATAATCTTATTATGAAATTATTAAAATTAATTTTCAAATTTTAAATTTAACAAATAAAATTTACAATACTTATTAAGTAAATATAATAAGTTCAAAATAAATATTTGAAAAATCATAACTTATCTTCAATTATGTACTAAAATCTATGTTTAATAATAAAATAATAATAATAATAATAATAATAATAGGAACTTATGTTTACAGTATTAATTAATGACATAAACTTTCATAATAACAAATAAATTATTTATTATAGTTATTAAATTTTTTTATAGTATTTTTAAATATTTATAAACCAACAATTAAAACATTTAGCATGATAGATATTTGTCGGAAAATTATCTCTAAATATCAAAAAAAAATATCGATTAAATGGTGAAAAGTAAAATAATTAATAAAATCGTTAAAATTCCTAAAAAGAAAATAGAAATATTAGTAAAAAAATTTATAATTAGAATTTTTAATCTTAAATAACAAGAATTTTTTTTTTTGTCTTTATTTTTTGATTGTTAGATATTTAATATGATTTATGTTATTTGTAAATAAAATTTCTAATTTTAATATATTTTTATATTTAATTAAATAATATTTTAAAATTTAAAATATAGTTTTTCAGAATTTCTATTATTATTATTTAAATAATATTCTGATTTTTTAAATAATATTCTAATATAAGATAACATCAAAAAATAATTAAACTTTTCAAATATAATTTAATTAAAAAACAATTAATTTAATTAAATTTTTTTAATAAAAACAACGCTTTTGAAAGACAACACATAAAAAGGTTGTCTTTTAGTTAATAAATCTGTTGAAAGACAACGCATAAAGAGCGTTGCATAAAGACAACGCTTTTTAAAAAAGCGTTGCAAAAAACCGTTGTCTATTAGCGAAAAAAAGCGCTGAAAGACAACACATAAAAAAATGTTGCAAAAAATCGTTGTCTATTAGTGAAAAAAAGCGCTGAAAGATAACACATAAAAAAGCGTTGCAAAAAACCGTTGTCTATTAGCGAAAAAAAGCGCTGAAAGACAACACATAAAAAAGCATTGCAAAAAAGTGTTGTCTATTAGCGAAAAAAAGCGCTGAAAGACAACACCTTGTGAAAAGCGTTGTCTTTTCAACTAAAAGCGTTGTCTTTCAGCGCTTTTTTCACAAAAAGACAACGCTTTTCACAAAAAGCGTTGTAAAATGTTCAAAGACAACAAAAAACGTTGTCTTTCCAGTGTTGTTGTTCAGCGAATTTGTAGTAGTGCATCTTTAATGGTGGTTATCTTTCTTTTTCTTCGTCTTCATTTTTTCCTTTCTCGGATCGCGACTTTCCTCTTTCTCTATATATCGACCTCTTACTCTTCTCCATCTCCAAATCCGATCGTGATCTACTTGATTTTTCAAGGGTGGCGATGAGCATGCGATGCTTGTAAATAATCATTGTTACAAATATTTTAAGAATTTAAAATCCATTTTATCAACAAGATTAAACGTAATAATCATTTATAGAAAATCGAGAAAAAATATTTATTATATAACATAAAAGCAAGGATGAAAATATCCATTTCACAACACGTATCGACCTTGATTTTACGAACATATGGATGGATATATTGATTTTACGAACATATCGATGGATATATCGATATCGCAAAAAAATTGGAAATTTTACATAATATTTTACAGATTATTATAACATCAAAAAATACATAGATTTAATTTGTAATATCAACAAAATGACATGTTTACAACAAATATATAGATAATAAACATACAAAAACATTACGAAGATTGATATTTATTCAAAACTGATTGATACAACAAATCACTAGTACCAATATGATGATTTATGAAGTTCAAAAATTGCACATGATGATCTATGAGGTTCAAAAATTGCACTAAAATAACAAGTGCAATGTTATCTTTGTCTAAACAATATTTGATACCAACTCATCATATTTGAGTAATTGTGAATATAATTATGCAGATGTTTGTACGTTGCTCTATCACTCTTCCAATGGTTTCACCATAAATTGGATAGTGTGGATTGAGTCAATTATCATTTTGTTACGTTGCTCTATCCCTCTTCCAATGGTTTCACCATAAATTGGATAGTGTGGATTGAGTCAATTATCATTTTGTTGGTACATGCTTAGACTTCCATAAGACATTTGAAGAAGTGAGTACTCCTTCAAGTGAGTACTCCAATCAAACTGTGAGAGTCAAAAGTGGGTACTCCTTCAAGTGAGTACTCCAATCAAACTGTTAGAGTCAAAAGTGGGCAATCCTTCAAGTGAGTACTTCAATCAAACTGTGAACTCTCATGTGTCAGAGTATATGATTCTTGAGACATATCATTTTGATTTGTATACATATCCATTGAGTCCAAGCTCAAAAGAAAGTGATTGATATATATCACCATTTGAGCTTCCATTTTCGTTCTAGGCACCTTTCAATTTTGAAAATAAAATTGGACTTTTACGATCATTGACAATGTTTAAATGATAAATCAAATTAATCATCCTTGTTCTAATTATTCTTTAAAATAATTCACTTGAAAGAACTATTGTTGCTACAAAATAATTATAAAATTTTTATCAAATTTTATTTTTGGTTTAAAAATACAAATTTTGAAAAAATCTCAATTTTTGGATAAATATCAATATTTTGCGATATATCTATGATATATCCGCAATATTTTCCGATTTTTTTTCCAATTTTATACTGAGACCAAAGGATATCGATATCGATATGGATATTTGCGATATATCCACGATATATACGGGATATCTTGGAATTTTTTTTCCTCATATCCATATCGCAACCTCCGAAATATGGATATATCGTACGAATATCGGGATATTTTCAACCTTGCATAAAAGTAACGTTTGTAACACATAAAGGTATTATACCATTTACAATAAGGTATTACCTGAAATAGAACATAAGTGTATTATTTGTGTCATATAAAAGTATTAACCACACAACATAAAGGTGTTAGTGTATTTATTTAAAGGTATTACTTTATTTCACTTAAAAAATGATTTTATTACTTTATTGAAATATATCAATTGTATCACATAAATATATAAATTCAACTGAATAAAAGCATGAGTTGTTTCACATATAAATATTACTTCATTTGTATAAGGTATTGCCTTATTTTACTGAAATATAATGTAAATGTATTATTTTTAACACATAAAAGTATTAATCATATAACATAAAAGTATTACTTCATTTGCATAAAGATATTGCCTCATTTTACTAAAATATAACATAAATGTATTAAATACACCACATAAATGTATTAATCATATAATATTAAAATATTACTAAATTTACTTAAAGATATTATCTTTTTTTTTTATATAAATTCAGAATATATTACCAAAAAGAAAGCAAAAAAAGCAAGAGTACAAGAAGATCGGGAGTAAGCCATATGCCAAATTAGCTCCAAAAGGCAGGCCTCATTAAAACCTTAGGTGATGTTTGAATTAGCGTTTGCTAGTCGGGATTTGGGATTTGGATTCATTCGAATTCCCGTTTGTTTTGAGATTAGAAGAGGATTATATAATCTACCAAAATTCTACTTTATTTAAATAAAAACACAATCATTAACTCTATACTATAACCTATTAATACACAAATTTCAATACACACCTAAATTTCTACTATTACAATCATCCAATCATTACCATTACATCAACTAACAATATAATATTATATAATAACATTTTTTCTAGCATTGATTTGACATCTACAGTACTAATCTTACCCTACAAAATCTCTAAACAAACACAGATTTTAACTATTCACCTTTATTTCAAAAACTCAGGATTTCAAAGTCGGATTTCCCCAATCCTATATAACACCAATCCAAACATCACCTATTAGTGAAGAGAAACCCCATTTGAAAACCTCAGCAAGGAAAAAGAATACCATGCCCGCAGAAACTCACGAGAATCTATAATATTCAGTACCCCTAAAATCACAAGCTAAAACATGAACCATATCAACAGGGGCGATTACCTCCATCATAAATGAACATTCATTTTGGAAAGAGTGTCTGCTGCTTGGTTTCCTTGGCGAAAAATATGAGAAACCCGAAACTCGATAAGAGAAAGAAGGTTAAGAGTGGGTCTATTCTTGAAGTACCAAGGTACTTTCACCATCACCCTCTTTTGCAATGGAGAGACAACATACGCTCGAATTTGATTCAATCTAAAGCTTCTGCAGCCTCTTACATACGCCGCTTCAACCTCAAACATAGCAGCTAGGAGTTTTGCAAACCTTCATCCAGCTGCAAAGAGGAGGGTAACATCCAATTCTATGTATGCTTTTTGAATATCAATCTTTGACTATCATATTTCTACCAAACTGCCTACCCTGCAAACAGTTAAAGCTTTCTGAAGCCATGTCCACACAATCATGAATCTGTCTTCCCAAAATAAACCCATACTGAAAGTATGAGATAACTTTATTGAGCACAGTACTAAGCCTCGATGCAATCATCTTCATAAAAACTTTGAAAAGGAAATTGCTCAATATAATCAGCCGGAAGTCCTCCACCTTCACAGCACGGCTAACCTTAGGAACCAGAACAAGAAAGCACGAATTGAAACCCTCTGGAATTTTCCCTGTGATAAAATATGTCTCATGGCTTTTTCCACATTGTCTCCCACAAAATCCCTACACTTTTGGAAGAAGATGCCGGGAAACAATCTGGCCCCGGACCATCGTTCCGCCCTCCACCCTTGCAAAAAGACCAGAGAAGAAATCAATTAACGCCTGCTTGATATTCGTCGTAATGCCAACGGAAGTTTCAAAGATTTGATACTCGTCGGTCCCTTTCTAATCGCCATCTTCCTAACGTCGCAATCACCATCTTTGTTATCCAAAGCACCGTTCAAACCCAACTATTCGTCAACCTCACGCAGAAGTCTTTCTTCAGAATACGCATGCATAGAGATTTCCTCCTGAATAGTACGAAAAGGAAGTTGCAGTTGTATCAATTCTCTTGAACCTCTTCAATTTACCCACAACAAGAGACAACGCATTGTCCAGCTGCATGTGTTGAACCCATGATTCACGAACAACCGACATAAAGGGTTGGTGAGATATCCACATGTTATGAAACCTTAAGACCAAGTTTATCGGTAAGGGCACCGCCCAAGGTCATAACAAAACGCCAAAAAAGAAAAAAAAATAGCTTTTATTTCCATGACCAAGGGCTTCCCATGACTATGGTCATGAGGATTTTGATGATCAATTGTGATGACATGTGTCATCGTTTGATTCGTCGAGTGTATTTTATTTAGATAATTTCAGATTTTCATTTATCCACTTAAAAAAAAAAATTTATACACCAAAATTCATAAAATAAAATTCTCTATAAATAGATACCAATATTGATATATTTTGGATCACAATCTCATACACTCTCTTTTCTCTTCTAATTTGTGCCAAATCTCTTTTCTCTTCTAACTTGTGTCAAATCTCTAAATTTTTCTCATTTTCTACATGGATCCAAATCCGCCCAATTATTCTCACTACTCCCCAAACCATCCAAATTCCCAAAATGATCAAAATATTGATTCATTTTTTAATACTATTGATTCCCAATTTTCTCAGTATTATCAGAATTCTCAATTTTCTCCAAATTTGAACCAAGTTCCTATCTCTGAACACCAACAAAGATCGGAAAATATCTCTTGCGATTTGTTCGGAGAAAAAAAGAAAAAGGTGATAAAAACAAGATGATCTGTTAAAGAAGATGTTGCATTAATGTCGTCTTGGTGTTTCATCAGTGAAGATGGCACGGTTGGCACAAATCAAAAGATCTCAAAAGTGTGGGAACGAGTACATGCTATGTACGAAGAAGCTCGAAGAGAAAATCAGAATGAGATAAATGAAAGAAATATAGAAATGATGAGAAGTCGTTTTAGACGAATTAATGAAAATTGCAACAAGTGGTTGGAAGCATCCAAGGAAGCACATAGACGATATAGAAGCGGAATGAGCCAAGGGGATATTGAGAAAGAAGCTCATGAAATTTATTGTGTTGAACATAAACACAAGTTTACAGACTTGGTTGTGTTTAATGAATTTCTGAGTAAACATGTGAAGTGGCAAATAAATGTCGATCGTGCTCCAACTCGTCCTCGTGCTGAAGATGAAGAGGGTAATGAAGAAAGTGGCGGCAGCTCAAAGAGATCAAGAACCAGTGAAGAAGGGCAGTATTCCATCCCCACTAATCCAGAAACTCCAGGCAGCGGCAGTTCAACTATCTCACGTCCTATAGGTAGAGATAAGGCGAAAAAAAAAGGAAAAGGTAAGGTGGTGTCAGATGACTTTGCTGAACAAATTCGTGCAATGAGAATCACTAGAGAAACTGAAGTTGAAGTGGTTAGAGAACGAATCAATTTACAGAGAGAAAGAGAGCAAAGGAAGAAAGCGGAGAAGAAAATGGAGCTGCAACTTTCTCTTTTAACCCAATTGATGGCGAAAGATCACTTATCACCAGCCGAGGAAGAGATGAAAGACCATCTACTGGCATTGTTCAAATAATCAATGTCATTTATTTTCATGTACTTTTACTTTGTGCTTTTTTTTTTGTCTGGTAAGTTTTTTTTTAATTTGTGTGATTTTATTTTATTTCATGTAATCTCAATTAGTTGTTTTTAATTATGTCGGTGGAAATGCAAGATTTTTCTACTTTTTTTTTTTTAATAATTGTACACCTATTTACCAATATTTGAATCCAAACACATCCTAAATGTATGATATATTTAGGGTTTAGAAAACAAATATTCTTCTTCTACAAGTATTGTTCTACAAAATGACACTAAGTCGAGAAAGAGATACAAAACCTAATATACACAAAACCTCGGGGGCGTTGCCCCCGAACCCCCATCGGGGGGAGCATCGAACCCCCGAACCCCCGGACCAGGGGCACGCGCCCCCTGGACCCCTGACTCATTGACCGGGCAGCGAGACCCCCGACCAGCTCAGCGTAAGGGGAATTAAACCAAGTGGAAATTAAACCGCATGACAAGTTGTACCCCTCCATTATTAAAGCTATCTTTGATCACATGCATATCCCAAGTGGGAATCAAACCACATGTCAAGTTGTACCCCTCCATTATTAAAGCTATCTTTGATCACATGCATATCCCAAGTGGGAGTCAAACCACATGTCAAGTTGTACCCCTCCATTATTAAAACTATCTTTGATCACATGCATATCCCAAGTGGGAATCAAACCACATGTCAAGTTGTACCCCTCCATTATTAAAGTTATCTTTGCTCACATGCATATCCCAAATGGAAATCAAGCCACATGACAAGTTACATCACTCAATTATCAAGGGTTCCTTTCGTATAAACTATTTCCTATAAATCATACTTCAAACAACATCATACTTACACCAAAATCCTTATCTTTACTCCTCTCAAATATAATTACTACCCATTTGTCTTACCTATTCCAGTTTACAAATGTCTCTCAATGAAAATACCTCGATAGATTCAGATTCAAACTCAAGTTCAGATTCATTAAATTTGAATGATCTTGATGAATGGCAAGAACAGAATGCTCGGCAAAATTGCGAAATAGATCGCATGATCGAGGATATGGTCTTAAGCAATCTTAATATGATCGGAGGAGATTCCAATCCTAGAGCTACAAGAAGGTATTGTGAAAGGGAACGCGAGCTAGGTGAGGAACGCTTGATGAATGACTATTTTGTCGATAGGCCAACGTATACTCCCGAGATGTTCCGACGCAGATTTCGCATGAGAAAATCCGTATTCCTCCGTATAGTGGAGGCCGTCACTGCCAATGACGAATATTTTCAACAAAGACGTGATGCCACGGGTCGACTAAGTCTTTCACCATTACAGAAATGTACTGGTGCTATGAGGGTGTTGGCTTATGAGACATCCACTGATGCAGTTGATGAATATTTACGCATGAGTGCAGCAGTAACAAGAAAATCTCTCAATCATTTTGTTGAAGCCATCATTTCCTGCTTCGGTGAAGAGTACCTTAGAAAGCCCTCCGACGCAGATTTGGCAAGACTACTCTATGTCGGTGAACAACGTGGATTTCCGGGTATGATAGGCAGTATTGACTGTATGCATTGGGAATGGAAAAATTGTCCTGTTGCGTGGGCTGGGCAATATGCAGGGAGAAGTGGAAAACCAACCATCATCTTGGAAGTTGTTGCATCATATGACTTGTGGATATGGCATGCTTTCTTTGGAACTCCAGGTACGTGCAATGATATTAATGTACTCCAACGCTCTCCAGTTTTTACAGATGTCTTGGAAGGTCGAGCTCCAAATGTTAGTTATGTCGTTAATGGTCGGGAAAATAATAGAGCTTATTATCTAACTGATGGCATATATCCTTCATGGGCTGTATTTGTTAAGTCAATTAGTTCTCCACTAACCCAAAAGCACAAATTGTTTGCTCAACACCAAGAGGCTGTACGAAAAGACGTTGAGCGAGCATTTGGAGTTCTACAGGCTCGTTTCGCATTCTTAAACGTCCATGTCTTGTCTGGGATAAAGAGAGGATGAGAAAAATTATGATGGCTTGTATCATCATGCACAATATGATAGTGGAGGATGAACGAGACACATACCAAAATTATTATGATCCCACCGAATTTTTAATGGATTGTCCCGTAGATGATGATCAGCCATTTCGATACTCTACTGAATGCATTGCGAGTTTATCCACTTATATGACTAATAGACAACAACTTCGAAATAGAGAAGCTCATGTCGCTCTTAAGAACGACTTGATTGAGCATATATGGTAAAAATTCGGCACTATTAATTAAATATGTAATTTGCATCTTTCGCTTTTTTGTAATTTATGCATGTATTTGTAGCTCGATTTATTTATTTTCTTTTGTATTTCAATTCTTGTAATTTTAATTTTTTTATTGGATGTTGTAATTTATTTTAACTTGTATTCCCGATTTTTTTTATTATAATTACGATTTTTTAATATTAAATAATTGTATATATTTCTTAAATATTTAAAATATAATAAAAATTAATTATAGATATAATTGTTAAATTATAAAAGAAATCATTTATTAAAGGTTGGTTGTGGTTGTGGGTGGTCATGGATAAACTATGAAAAAAATGAGATTTGGTTGTGGAGTAGAATGTGTAGGTGGAGGAGAGAGAAATGAATTGTTTATTAGTTGGTTGTGGGTGACCATGGTCATGGATAAACATGGTCTAACGGCCGGATTCCTTCAATGAACCATCATTACAACTAATAATAATGAGATTGTGATCCGAATTACACCTTACTCCCACCTGACCAGAGCAAGAAGGCCACTTAAAAGTATTATCTTATTTTAATTAAAAACAGTTTTATTATTTTACTGGAATATATTAATTGTATTACATAAATGGATAAATTTATTTTTAGTTCTGCCCTAGAGACGTCTGTTTTTGGTCATGTTATTTTCGATCATCAATTTTAGTCCTGTAATTGGAAAGTCTGTCCAATTTCAGTCCTTTTTTCGCCGGAATCTCAAT
Source organism: Scutellaria minor (assembly GCA_954870855.1). NCBI lineage: Eukaryota > Viridiplantae > Streptophyta > Magnoliopsida > Lamiales > Lamiaceae > Scutellaria > Scutellaria minor. The sequence goes on along the minus strand of OX940738.1, from coordinate 10,848,589 downwards.
TTTCCGGCTAATTTCTCACTCGCCCCCAATTTGAACAAACCCGTGAAAATACGCTGATGTGACGCATTTTTTCATACGTGACATTCTTTTTTTGAATTTTTTTCCATCCAAAATTCCAAATAGGCTGCCATGTCATTATTTACACTTAAAATAAAAACAAAAACTATGAACTTAATTAAAAAAAAAAAAAACAGAAACCAAAATAAATTATATCTCAAATCAAAATCATGAAATTTTATCCCAAATCAACCAAGAACCCTAATTATATCTAATTATATCCCAATTCCCCAAATTATGGTATATCAACACAAGCCTCATCACAACCCAAATTATGTTCAACAATGCCCACGATGGTGGTAAATAGAGGTGGTGCACGGAGATGATGGCGTAGAGAGAGAGAGCCACGCAGCTGTGTGTGCTGGTGGCAGCGCTGGTGAGGAAAAGACAGAGGAAAGATGAACACAGGGAGAGATAATGGACGACGAAGGTTGCAGCAGATCGTAGTGTAGTAGCGAAGGTGCAAAGAGAGATTAGGAAATTCTGATTTTTTATTTTCTTTTTTATTTTATTTATTTTTGTAAGCAGAGAATCAAGATTGAGTTCATTATTTTCTTATTTTGATTTTTAATTTCTATTTCCTTTTCTATTGAATTAATTGTTTTTAATTTTTTTTTTTAAATTGCAACTATTGATGTGACAAATGATTTGACAATTTATGTAGTAAAATAATACAAAAATAAAGTCCACGTATGAAAAAATTTGCCACATCAACGTATTTTCATTGACTTGATCAAATTGGAAGACAAGTGTGGCTCACTCGCCGGAAAATTGAGATTCCAGCGAAAAAAGAACTAAAATTGGACAGATTTTCCAATTGCAGGACTAAAATTGATGATCGGGAAATAACAGGATAAATATTAATTGTATTACATAAAGGTATTAGTGTATCACATAAAAGTTTTACCTTAGTTATTAATATATAGTATAAAGATAATATTAACATAACTAAAAGGTCTGGTACGCATAACTAAAATATAGGGGAAAGTTCATTTTGGTCATATCCTAGAGACATCCGATTTTAGTCCTATTAATTTTCGATTATTAATTTTTGTCCTGCCATCAAAAAATTTATCTAATTTAAATCATTTTTCGGCCGGAATCTCAATTTCCCGATCAATTTCTGGCGAGTGACATACACTCGCCCCCTAATTCATTGTTTTTAGTCACCTTATGCCTACATGGCTGTATTTTTTCTATGTAGAATTTTTTTTTATATTATTTTGCTACCTAAAAATGCCAAATCATTGCTACATCATTTAATTGTATTAAAATAAAAAAAATACAGAAAAAAAAAATCTGGACAAAAAATTAAAAGAATCAAAAGGGATTTACACACAAAATTCCCAAATTCCCCGAGAACCCTAAATCCCAAATCTTTCATGACATTACCAAATGAGCAAATCTAATTAAAAAATTCAATACACCACATTAAAACTTTTTTTTTTTTTTTCCCCTCCAAATCGCCACATCCCTTAAAATCCCCAATTTGCACACAACAACAAGAGAATTAAAAACAGAACACCAAAAAGAAACAGAAATATATGTTAGAAAAACTGAGGCTCAGATTCGCCTTTTATCATCAGAAGAAAAAAAGGGCAAACCGCCATGGCTGCAAAAACAAGTAGCTCAATGAGAAACAGATTTTGTCACGCCAACATAATATCCTCTCCAAATTTGATATTTGCTTCAAAGATCTTCACAGCCTCTAATTTAATGAGCTAAGGGTTTAGAGTGGAAGGAATGAGTTCAGAAATAATCAAGCCTGAAAGCTCGACTTTTACGGTGGCCAGGAAGCCCTTCATATGCAACAGCTATTAAATTCCTCTCTGAATTCCTCACATTGAGCCTTGGTTGTGGCACAGATCATCAGAAGGAGAACTGATAAAGAATGGAAGATTTGGAATCAGTTGGATTTGGATTTTGAAGATTAGGGTTCTTAGATTTTGGTTTGGGGGAATTTTCAGTTTATGATTTTTTTCTTTTATTTTTTGTGTATTTGATTTTGCCTTTTTCTTTTAATCTTTTAATTTATGATTATGTTTTTTTTTTATTATAAGTAATGACATGGCATGTGATTTGGTAATTTGGATGAAAAATAAATTCAAAAATAAATGTCATGTACGAAAAAATGTGCTACATCTTCTAAGTTCATTGAATTATTGAAACTGGGGGTGAATGTGGTTCACTCGTCCAAAATTGGTCGGAAAGTTGAGATTCCGGCGAAAAAAAGACTTGAATTTGAAAGATTTTTCAATTGTAGGACTAAAATAGATGACACTCGCCGAAAATTGGTCGGGAAGTTGAGATTCCGATGAAAAAAAGACTTAAGTTGGACAGATTTTTCAATTACAAGACTAAAATAGATGATCGGAAATTAAGAGGACAAAAATCGGACAACGTTGCTAGGGCAAGACCAAATATGAAATTTTCCCCTAAAATGTATGAATCGCATAACTAAAATATTACATGTTTCATAGAATTGACAGAAGATGGCCAGCACATGGGGCCGCGTGAGTGCTCCTGAGAAACCAAAAAACGAGTCGGGTCGAGTTGCACGGACGTTGGGTCTATACACCAATTGCATAGGAGTTTTTATGCACTAATTTACACATGACGTAAATTAAAAATAATATAAGATAATATGAAATATCAAATTGGAATAAAGATCTAGTTAAGATCTAAGTTTACAATTCGATTGTATAATCATATATACATATTTAAATACTGATTAAACTTTCTAAAATATTGAAAAAAGAAAAAATAGAAATATAAAAGTAAAAATTGACTGATTAAACCTAATCAATCTTGATTGGTAAAAAAAAAAAAAAAAAAAGACTTAGTTTTATTTGGTCTTATATCCATAACACAATTATTTTGAACAATTGTAACATTTAATAATCCAATATGTGTGTACTTTATTGCGTTTGAACAACTATTTCAGACAATTTTAACATCTAATAAATCAGTATTTGAACAATTATTTTAGACAGTTGTAACATCTAATAAACCCGTATGTGTATACTCTATTACTTTTGAGCAAATTAAAAAGAAAGTTATGTGCATAATATTTAATTTCCAAGCATGATAAGAAGTAGATTCCCTTTGATCCTCTCAAGAATTAAAAAAAAAGTATGCATTTTACACGTATAAGTATGTGTTTTATAAGTATGTTTTTTATAATATAAGCATGAATTATTCAAATATGTCTTTTACGGCTATAAGTATGTCTTTTTGTGCTGTAAGTGCAACCGTCGCACATGAGTTTTTGCCAAAAAAAAAAATACATTGTATGTCCCACGGTCCGACCGAATCAAGAAAAAGTCCGCCATAATCTAATACAATATTTTCTTTGTTTCATATTTGGATTAATTATTCAAAAAACATAAAATTGCATCCACTTTTTAATTTAATCACATTCTTTTAGTTTTTGCGTTATAATTTGTAAAATCTATAATTTGATTTGGTTGATGATTTTTTTGGTGCGTTTGTAAAATCTACTTAATTCCCATTGTTACATTATCTACACAAACAAGAAAAACAGATACTTCCATAATTTAAATTTGACGTTGAAAATAAAACCAAATAGTACCCCGCAAAGGCCACTCCAACCCTACACCAAAAATGGAGTGACATTTGGAGTCCTTTTAATTCCAAGCCACCTTCAAATTTCACAACAGTTTTGGTGCAATGATTTATTTATATCCTATTTAATCTGGAAATTTGATTTTATTTAATTAAAGATTTAGATTCACTAAGATTCGAGATAACATGAATTCCAGATGAGTTTATCCCAAAATTGTCAAACAAAGTATCAGATGGTTTGCACTAACATACTAAATTCAATATGATTATATCAAATTAGTTGCAGTTGACTGCTATTTCTGCCTTAGAACAAAACTTCACCAAATTTGAAGGGTGCTCATCACAACTAGCAACACATGGCCAATATAGACTTTCTGGTTACTTCATATTTACTTGCTTATCATTTATCTCAAGTCTATTTGAACATAAAGATTCTCTAAGAGTTGGCTACATGTAGAATATAATAATGAGACACAGAGATGTTGTTGGATCGATATCGATCTGATCTTACTTGTTGTGGATTCTGATTTGCCAAGTTGTTGCCTGCATCATAAGCTCTGTAAACTGACAATTTTGAATTGCTACCTGAAAGATTTGAGGATTTGAAACTGAGATTTTAAAATAGTAACACCATTACACAATAAGAAAACAAAGGATACATGCATAATTTTTCCTATACGATTTTTGTGGCCTGAAAAATGTGTCAAAATTCTAGTTTGGGTTGCAATTGGTTAAACTCATTATGTATGGCAATTTGAAAAACCTTTTGATTTAGATACCAAGTGGAAGTTGGTGGGCTAGTGGATATGTTTTCTAATTTACACAATGGAATTTACCAAATGTTTTCTAATTTACACGTGCAGTTGAAGATGGAATTAGTACGTTTACATAATTGTACTAGGTGATTAAACAACTGTTATAGCTTCATTGCAAATCACTAAAGAAATCTCTTTTCGAATAACATTCTTTTCTCTGGTGATATTAACTGTTTTATATTACGTGAAATTTCTGAGAACCCAAAATGTAATGATTAACAGAACAACAGCGAGGAAACAATGGAAATTGAAAATCCATTAACAACAATATCACTACTCTAATCTTATCTCAAACAAAAATCACTTCATAAAGTTATGATATCAACAGCCCACAAATATCTTACCATGCTTAAAATGACTCTGGTTTCAAATCTTCAAAGCACTCCTCACTTATCTACAAATGCATAGTCATTAATTCATTGCAAGAAAAATAAACATAGACTCCCGAATCAGAGAAAACAAAAAAACAAAAAAACCAACACAAATTCTGCATCGTTTGAGATTCATAGCCTTAAAACCAGATAAAGCAAAATGTTACGTTCAAAATACAAAATCCAAACATAAGGATTGCTGAAATAAAGTGGAAGAACAAGCATATCACAAAATTCTCATCTTTTTGAAGCATTTAATGTTTAAAATAGAGGAAAAATTAGGGCATTTAGTTTTTTCATTAAAGGAAATATTATTATCCTGAACAAGATTGCAAATCTCACAAGAAAAGAAGGACTATAAACTCAAGCAAGCAGCAGCCCAAGCACTACATAATACTCATAAGAGCAATGTGTGTAAAATTTTAAGAAGCCAAAAGTAATAAAATCCTAAATTAGTGAAATGCTTAATCATGTAACGATCATTAGCACTTGCATACCCTTGGTACTATATGCATCCGCCACTTAGTTGAGCTACATATCAAAAATATTTTTATACACCTATGCATGTATTCTAGATTCTTGTACTTGTGTCGAGCCGATTTGGAAAGTCATTTTTACGTGCTTTACACACGAGCCCAAATGTCTGTGTCCATACTCTATCCCATATGTTCATTATGATTAATATGTTATATTTTTTAGGTATGTTAGTGAGACATTTTAGTTATGTTAGTTGTATTTTACATTATATTATCCAAACATGTAATATCTTTTTAAACTTTTATATTATATTAGGTGAACTTTTATGTTATAATATTTATGTTGATATAAAGATATAAATAATTACATAAAAGTATGAGTAATATCACATAAATGTATGAAAAAATTGTGTCAATTTTTTTTTTTTAAAGTTAAAGTATTACCTAAACGTTATGATATTTGTACATAAAGATATACTAACATAACATAAAAATTATATTAACATAACATAAATATTTCTATTGGGAAAAAACAGGTTAGCATATGAATTAAAAAAGTTCAATAAATATAAAAAATCCAAGCAGATCAGGATCGACAATAGTAAAAAATCCAAAAGGCTCGTGGTAACTAATCTACAGTTAAATCCCATATAACCAAATAAATCACAAACTTGACACTTGACAGTAGTAAATTTCGCATGAAATGATGAATTTGAAGTAAAGATTAATCAAATCATAAAATGATAATTACACTTACTGATCATCCTCTGGAAACAGCTCATCATCATCAACCCATATGGTGGGGATATGGGAAACATCATCACTGTGTTGTTCAATCCAACTCTTTAGTAACGGATGACAATCTTCAATCCTTAATTTAGTTAATTTCTTGAGGCCTCGTATGTCTTTAACACTCCTCAATTCTTTGCATTCAGATAATTGCAATTCTTGTAGCGACGTGAGTTTCCCAAACCATTGAGGCAATTCTTCTATTTTGAAATTGGACAATTCTAACCTCGAAAGAGCTTTGAGATGTTGAAGTGAATGGGGAAGAGAGTCCCAGTCCTCCATTCCTCCCAACTCTAAGTAACCAAGTGAATGAGATGAGGCTTGCAACATTCCATCAATAGCCTTCTTAGCACAATTGCTTGGATCAGAAGCAGCAGGTTTGATGATCAAATATTCCAAGTTGTCGAAAAATATAGGAGTAGTTAGGATGAGTTTGGGAACAATCCCAATCGAGAGTGATTTGAGAAGAGGTATTTTAGGCAGACACTGCATTATCTTTGGCAAATTGATTAAGCTGCTTAAATTACTTAATGACAATCTCTCGAGTGAGGGAGCACATGATTCTAGCATTTCAGGTGGCAAACTGATGAGGTCTCTGCAGTTATTAATTGATAAGCTAGCAAGTGATGTTAAGCCTTGGCTTCTTCTATATGGTATTGACTTCAGATTTGGGCAGCTGCATATATGCAACACCTCGAGAGAATTGAGGGTGTGCAGTGGTAACTCTTTCAACTTGCCACACACCCATATGCGCAATTCTAAGAGATTTTTATTGTTAAGAAACCAATCGGGAAGATATTCCAATTCATCTACTCCTTCAATATGGAGTTTTGTAAGCGATCCGCATATGTGTAAGCCAGAATTCAATTCCTTATGACATGATGAGAATTGACTTGGATCCATCCTCAATTCTCTGCAGTAATATATGGCCAAGTGTTCAAGGCAAGGGAATACCTTTATTTCAAGTGGATGATTTTCAGCCAATTCTATTTCTATCCATTCTACCAAGTTTGGCATATCTGCCAAGACGAGCCGTTGAAGCACCGGAAATGCCACAATTCTCTCCTTGCAGCAACTATCAATAAATGAAGAACGTATGGATTTCACATTCCTCAAACGCAACAAAGTGAGAGATTTGAGATGTGGCAAGTGCCCCATCATTGGGATTTCTTCACATTCAGAGACATCTTTAATTGAAACTTTCACCAAATTATAAAGTCCTACCACCATATTTGATGTCCATGATGAAAAACTTGTGCCTTTGAATCCAATAATCTTTAAACTCTTCAAATTCGGATGAGGTCGCAGACCTTCCAACACATTCTTGTCATTCATTTCACCTTCTCTAGAAGTACTCCACTCCAACACTAACTTCAATATTTTTGGCTTCTCGAATATATGTGCACTCTCAGCCTCTTCTTGATGGCACACATTTTCAAGATTATAAATATGCAAGTTACCTTGGAGGTTTTCCAAGCTTCCAAGTTCTCCAATTCTGTGGCCTTTTTCCTTGCCCACGTGATAATATTCTAGTGTTTGAAGACAAGTTAATCTTCCAATATTAGGAGGCAATTTTGTATGAGACTGAAGATGAAGATGTCTTAAGTTGATCAAGTATTGTACTTGGCAGCTCATTCATAGAATAAGTGTCTGCTCTTAATGTCTGCAAGTGATAGAGATCACCAATTGAGTCAGGCAAATCTCGAATTCTTGTGGGGAAAATGTCAAGATATCTCAAATGTATTAGCTCGCTGACTGAACTAGGCAACTCCTCAAGATCAAAATCCATCAAAGTTAAAGTATGTAGACTTTTGAAGTCAAAAACCATGGTATCAAAAAGTACTTTACCTTCAAAGAATAATGTACACCATCGTTCTTTTGGGATAGAACTTGATTCATCACCACCATTCTGACTACCAATATATTGAACTTGATATATTCCCTTCGAAACAATGCATGCTAGATCATGCACAAGATCGTGCATGCTACAATGTGTTATGTTGGCATACTTATCTCGCTTCGCAACTTGTAACAAGGAATTCTGCACAAGAAAGTAGAAAAATTTGTTGCCCTCAACCTCCATGCCTTTTATAGGATCAATTTGAAGAAATCCTTGTGACATCCATAGCTCAATTAGTTGTTGCTTATCGATCTCTTCTCCTTTGGGGAAAATTGAACAATAAGCAAAACACCTTTTGAGTGATGGTGGAGACAAATGATCAAAGCTCAATCTCAATATCTTTGAGATGTCATTGTCATCGACTTGAAGATTTGAAAGCCAATCTTGTGCAATTGAGATCCACTCATCTTTGGGTGTACAATGCAGCAGTCCTCCGACTACGTTGGCAGCTAATGGCAGACCATGACATCTTTTTACAATATTATTTCCGATGGTCTCGAACCCGAATGGAATATCTTCTTCTTTATAACTCATCGCTTTTTGTCTGATTATGGACCAACAATCTTCGTCTGATAAGACATTCAAGTTATGGACATTTAGTGTGCACACAATTGAAGCAACCTTCTCAATCCTGGTTGTAAGAATGATGAAATTTCCTTTGGTAGAAGTAACTCCTGACAAGGAATTTTTAAAACCTTGCCACTTTTGCGCATCTTCATTCCAAACATCATCAAGAACAATGAGATATGTTTTGTCTCCCAATTCTTTTCGTATCTTTTTCAGAAGAACCTCCCTACTGACATCCACCACATTTCCAGATGTAATATTTGCAAGAATCTTTTTCAACACAACGATCGAATCATAATCTTTAGAAACAGTGGCGGACACACATGGTGGCAAGGGGTGGCAAGTGCCACCCCTTTGTTTTTCATTTGAATTACCTAAAATGCCCTTAAAATGTTTTAAAATTAAAAAATACCTTAACTTTATACAAAATGTTTTCTCTTGAGTTTTCCCTTTCATATTTATTGTTGTTGCAGTGAAAACCAGCAAAATTAAAGTGTATCACGGTTATTGATGGATGGTGGTTCTCACCACTAGATAAAAAATAAAAATAGATATATAATAAATTCTAAGTTAAAATTTTCAATTGTTTTGTTAATTTGAGCATTATTAGTTTGGAATTTCAATTAGTTGTTAGATAACATAGATGGATTTCTCAATTGTGATAAGTATCATGAAAACACGATTTGCAACCAAATGAGTGATGAATGAATGTCAATTATCTTGAATATGGTAAAATGTTGGGTCAATTGTAAATGAAATCACTTCATTTATTTTTTTTGATTCAAATAGAATATATAAAATGAATCTTTGAAATAATTTGTAAATCATTTTGTACGAAAAAAATTGAATTTTTGTATATTACTTTTAATTGTGTCACCCCTTTGAATTTTTTTTGCGTCCGCCACTGTTTAGAAACATGGACCCAGATTTGCTTGACAAAGTGGGTCTTAATTTTTTCATGATTGAAGACTTTCCGGGTCAATGTCGTCTTCCCCAGTCCACCCATTCCAACAATGGGAAGAACAGACAAGGGTTCTTCAGTTGTAAGCATCTTCTCAACTATTTCTGAAACATCATTGTCTCTTCCAACAAAAATTGGATCAACAGTGAATGAATCAGTTTCTTCAGGAAGAGCATATGCAATCGCTGCCGGTCTGCTTTGAAGGTCGAGCTTGATTGCATGGTCTAAACTAGACTCAAAACGAATATAGATTTCGTTGATTCTAAGAGCCATAGTAATTGAAGGATGGGAAGCAAGATGGTAGTACCTTTTTCTTCTCTCTTCTGATGCTCTTCATTTTCCTTTTGATATCATCATATTTCAGCTCATCCAAAACATTATGAGCATCGAAGGCCACATCATCAAGCTGCTTCAGCCAAGTTTTGACAGCACCATCAGTGATCAACTTCTTCTCAGCATCGTCCAAGTAGCTATGGATTAGAGTCAAACTATTCTGAAGCTTTTGGGAATTCTTTTTGAGACCTCGGATCAGTGAGATCTCTCCCTTGGTAACGTCGATCAGATTTTGAACCAGAACTTGTACGGCAGCATCTCCTCCTTCCATTGATATTGTGGCAGAGAGAGAGAGAGAGAGAGAGAGAGAGAGAGAGAGCTTGTTGAAAACAGAAATGGCAGAATATCTTTGGAAACAAACTAGTTGTGCAAAATAAAAGTTGCACTACATTTAACCTTTTCATACTTTGAGATTCATACTTTATTAGACAAGTGGAGAATAATAATTGAAGGAACATACGTCTTCAAGGTCAATTATAGGGGTGCATCTAGTGTACTAGTACCTCTATCATTTTGATTTGCTATAACAAGTTGCAGGTCATATCCAAAATTGGAAATTAATGGCCATTCATGTCACTCCTTCCTTCAGAAAAGAAAAGAAAAAATAATTCTCGAACGTCTAAGCATTTAATTATTATTTTACTGAATCTTTTTTCTTTTTGTGAAAGACTGATATAAATGGATGATTAAAGTTTTGAAGAAATTGAAATTTTAAAAGTGCTTTTTTTTTTTTTTTTTGTTCAAAACCATAAATTGTTAATCTCTTCGCAGTCGGAATCATATTTTAAAATAATTGCCTATCAAGGGAGTCTATGTACAGTTGTATTTGCAACGATTAGTTTCTAGCAGTTATTTCATCATGGCTACTTAGGGTTAAATTCAATTTTAGTCCATTTAAAAAGTCACGGTTCATTTTTCGTCCACCATGGAAGCGTTTTTCAATTTTAGTCTAATTAAGCCAAAAATCGTCACTATTTGGTCCATTTTTCGTCAGAATATCACTCTCGCAGGCGATTGTAATACAATCGCCCCCAATTTTAATTTTCGCCCCACTCGCGCTTATGTGACACATTTTAAATGGGAAAAAATTCAATTTTAGTCCATTTAAAAAGCCACTATCCAATTTTCGTCCACCATGGAACTTATTTACAAAATCCAATAAATTAAATAAAAATAAAAATATTATTTTAAAATTTAAAAATGTTAAAATGAAAAAATTATAAAAAGTATAAATAACATTAAGAAATATTTAAATCAATTTAAACATAAATAATAATTTAAATCATATTAATATTCCGATTTTAATTAAATTTTATGTTTTTAAAATATTATTTGTATTTTTAAATAAAAATCTATATTATTAAAAAAAATCTTAACAATTATTTAAAAATATTAATAACATTAAGAAAAATTTAGATAAATATTAAATTATAAATTATAGTTTTAATAAAAATAATATTCAGATTTTGAATTTAATTTTTGAGTTATAAATTATAATTTATATTTTAATATAAAAATCTAAATATTATTTAAAATTTTAAAATATTTAAGATTTAAAAATTATATATAAATTGTAATAAGAAATATTTAAATCAGTATTAAAATACTAATAATAAACTAAATATAAATTAAAATAAAAAAAAAACTAAAATTGGGGGCGATTGTATTACAATCACCGGCAAGAGTGGTATTTCGGCGAAAAATGGACCAAATAGTGATGATTTTTAGCTTAATTAGACTAAAATTGAAAAACACTTCCATGGTGGATGAAAAATGGACAGTAGCTTTTTAAATGAACTAAAATTGAATTTAACCCTGGCTACTTACATTGATAATATTGCACGATGTCACATTATCAAAAAAAAAAAAAAAAGTACATGAATTGAAAATTACAGCAATTGAAAAGTACATAGAAATAAAAAATATAACATAATTTTAAAAACACCATCATGTTTATTTTCAATATACAAATCGATTGATCAAGTAACGTTCATTGTTGCTACAGTTGAATCAAAGATATCCAAACAAATCACAAATGGTAGTAGATTTCACTATTGTTGAATATGAGTAATTGGAGATGCTATATAACTAGAAAATTAAAAGTACTAGGAAAACTGGAAATGGGCTCAAACTTTGGATTTTAGGTATTATAATAGTGTTTTTGAGCCTGACTTTGGATTTCCTAGATTTATTACCTATGGAAATTCCATCGGTAAATGTCTCGTCTGATTTACTACAATTTTTATGATATTTTATTTCCGAATTTTGTTCCAACAACACATGTTGTGTTCAATTTACAATATTATATGAATAATTCAATTTTAATAATGAGTTTGGCTCAATCTAACACAATGAACTTATTAAATCCATTGGTAATATGTTTGAAAATGAAACACAAATTAATATGTAAAATTGTTTGAACAACATAAACAATTAAATTATATTGTGTCGATCGATAACAGTGTCATTTAATTACTAATTGCGGATAATCATTTAAACAATAAGTTATATATTAATTAGATAAGATAAAGCTAGCTTAGATGAACGTTGACTTATTGATTATATACATATACGTACGTCACATATGTAGTTATTATAATATAATAACATTATTCAAATGGTATGTTATGATTATTAATACAATATAACGGTCATTAATTTTAGATTATTTGGAAAAAAAAATCATCAAAATCAAGGTTTCTTAAAAATCGCTAAACCCTAATTTAGGGTTTAACGATGGATTTACCAATGGATTAGTCATATTCCGTCGGTAAAATCATGAATTTTTTTTTATAATTTTAATTAATTATACTGACGGAAATTCCGTCGGTAATATTTTTAAAATGTTTTAAAAAAATAATTTTTTTTTAAAAAAAATTCGCAAAATTTACCGAAGGAAAATTCCAATGCTAAATTATGCAAAAAAAAAAATTGAAAAACTTACCGACGGAATTTCCATCGCTAATTATCGACATATTATATTCCGTCGATAATTTTACCAAAAAAATAATTTATTTTTATAATTTTAATTAATTTTTACCAATAGAAATATCTGTCAACAATTTAGCGACAGAAATTCTATCGATAAAACCGTCGGTAAACTTAATTTTCCGACGAAAATTTTTCCGTCACTAATATTGACCAAATTTTCATCGGTAATCTATCGATATTTTGATTTTTCAAAAAATTAATTACCGATGAATTTTCATCGGTAATTACCGTCCAACATAACGTATCCTTCGTAAATCACTGTATTTTTGTAATGATTGAATTAACATTGCATCATATCTTAAGAGAAAGACAAAAATTGATGGCTGAACTGAAAACTAAATGACCTTCCATATCTTGATTCATCAATTTTTATTTACTTTGTTTTATCATATACTTTTTTAGTGATTAAGTTAGTGGTGTAAAGTGAATCTATCTTTTGGGTGCTGCACACCACACCTTTAATAATGTCGTGTTCTGTTGAAATTATTGGCACGATGCTTTTCACTTGTCATAAAGCTAAACATGAATAACTAATATTGTCATGTCGTTTCATCCACATTTTCTTGAGGGTAAACCCCCTAAAATACTACAATAATTATAGTATGGAACAAAAATACCACTTCATTTAACAAAGTGACAAAAATACCACTTTTTTAAACAAAAGGAATATTGAACCCTTTGTCCCCACTTTCTTTCATTTAATTTTTACTACTTCCAAACACTTTTTACTAATTCCAATCTATATTAAAAATTTCCAATTTAATTAATAAATTCTACTCCAAATATTGATCGGATCTCGGAACACCTTTAAAGATCGATTTTCTTCCGGAATAAGTATATAGGCTGGAATACTTTCCTCGTGCCGATACTGTCTAAAAACAGTGGTTTGAAATGTGTAACAATGTCACGTACAAATTCCTTCGGAAAAAGAATCTAAAAAGGGTTTTAACGTAAATATAAATGGATCCTGAAAATGGTATCAGAGCCTAGGTTTATTAAGAACTTTTATGTTATATTTATTACAGTTATGTAATTAACCTTTGGTGAGGAGAATTTCTCGCAAAATTATGGATCTGGACAATTGTCCAAGATGTATACCATACAGGAGATATCGTCAAATTTTGGCGATGTATGAACAAGAACATAGAGATAATGTCAATTATTGGCAGAATCAATATGTGGAACAAGAGAATGCAGGAGCCGATAGGGAAACCTTAAGGAACTGCAGTCAACAAGCGGAATATTATAGGGGTTTCCATTCGGTAAACCTCATGTTATATACCGAACTCATAAACCTCCAGGAAATAGTTCATCAAAATCATTGATGACAGAAGGAGAACTTGAATGGAGCGAAATACTTCCGGATACATCTAAGTTCTCTATAGATCTTAGAGAAATCCAGAAGACGGTGCAGAATTATGGCAACCGCCATAATCATCTACCAACACAAGTCCATCAAATCCAAAACCAGATGGAGACGATGGTGAACTATCAGAAGGAAACTCTTGAAATCCTTCATGATATCCAAAGACGAGTAAAAAATCTGGAAGACAGACCAAGTTTTCCCGGAGGAAGAAAACGTATAGATTTCGGAATAGTTCCCTATTTACACCAAAAAGGGATACCAATTGAAGTTATACGACCAATGACCCGAGATGAAAAGCTCATTGTTATCATCAAAGAGAAATCCATCATAAATTAAGGTGATGGATATGGAGAGGATGAATCTTGAAGATCTACAAGAACTTGTTGAGTCCTTTGCAGGATTAGGTATAGTGGATCTAAAGATGCAAACAGGAGATGGTCCAGCCTTGGTTACTCGTGACCAACACCCAAGACCACCTCCACAACCACCAGTAGATCCCAATGTTGCAGAAAGTTTAGGTTCACACCATGTGGATGAACCAATGCCACACGCTGGAGATTTTACTACTAGAGGAGATCCTATTGTTTCGGGAACTCAACAACGTTCCAAAAGGTCGGATCTAACCAATACGCCTTATGGAAAGTCACAGCTTAATCCGATACATCCATATGGATTAATGCTAAATCTAGACATTCTAGATTTCAAGAATCGAGAAGTCCTTATTGATGATTGGGCAACGTCGATGAGGATTGCAGTAGGAACTCTTGATCTTACAAAGGAAGGATTTATTTTACTTCTTGAAATGAGCCTTGAAGAATCTGCAAAGAGAGCGTGGGATATGACACCACCAGATATGAGGAACAATGTAACTGCTGGTGAGCCATTGAAAGGAATTGTCGATAATATGGCCAAATTATTCAAAATCCATTTT
Source organism: Scutellaria minor (assembly GCA_954870855.1). Lineage (NCBI taxonomy): Eukaryota > Viridiplantae > Streptophyta > Magnoliopsida > Lamiales > Lamiaceae > Scutellaria > Scutellaria minor. Next base: position 10,833,447 of record OX940738.1, on the reverse strand, counting down.
ATCGGCATAGGCTACTTTGAGGGATTGGAAGAGGAAAAGAGAAAAAGATATAAACAAGCCATCTACTGCCTCGAGTTACATGATATTTGTCATATAGACGAATATATCAAGTTATTCACCGAATACCGATGGAAGTCTAAGGTGGATGACAAAGAAGCTTCGCAACTTTTCTTTGCGAAGATTCCGAGTCCATGAAGAGAAATGCTCATCAGGGAATATAAGAGTGCAGGCGATTTAGATACAGTGGCCAGAAGGATGTCCTTCCTAAAAGCCAAGCTATCTGAATGGTGCTACCAGACAGCACTCTACAAAAATTACAAGAGACTAAGAGGAATCAATAAAATGGTTCTCTTATGTTGCGAAGAAAATGACATCCCAACAGTAGTGGGAGGTCAACCACGGAGGTATAAAAGGAGGAAACAGAGAAGCCATCCTTATAGCCGTGGAAGCAACAACAACAGAAGGAGTCATAGGTCTTCATGGAGACCTAGAAGGATGTGGTCTAAACAAAAAGCCCGGAGCTATAAATCAGGATAAAGACCAGCACCAAGCAGGAGTAGAACCTCATCAACAGGTTCAAACCAAGGAGGTTCCAACAGAACTATGGGAAGAAGAACTTTCAGGCGTGCTCACACTAGAGCTAATGAAAGTTTCAAAGATTGTAATTGCTGGACTTGCGGAGCAAGAGGGCATATCTCAACGGATTGTCCAGACAACCAAATGAGAGGTCTTAGACAGTTCGAAGCAACACCAGAATTCGAAGAAGCTGTCTATTACCAAGATCTTATACAGGTGTATCAATTTGAGGATCTACCCTCAGATGAAAGCATCTATGAAGAAGAGATCTATTCAGATAATGGAAGTGAATCCACATCAGAATCGGAGTGAAGAAGAAATTCTTCAAACAATGAGAGAGGATATGTCAGGATTTCTCTCTCACACAACAGTCTCTCATAAAACTCTCATGAGAATTATGAAAGAGGATCCAAAGCTTCAGATCTACGATGGTTTTACCATTGGAGCTATGGAAAAGACCTTAGATAAGTTTGGAATTCGTAAAAGAAAACACCAAATTATCCATAGGGTTATTACGGGAGAATTTGTCATCCCAATGGAATTCACCAATAACCTGATCGAGATGCAGTTGATCCCTTACTGAGAAGTTCAGGAGATCAGAAGCCAAGTTAAGAGAGAAGTTGTAAATACACTTTCATGGATTCATATCGGAGCCATAAGAGTTATTATTAAAGCAACCTTCAAAGAATGAATTGATTCACCTCTCAATCTTGCCATATTTGACAAGCGAATCTCAAATCTCAAGGATTCATGCCTTGGAACAGTCACGGGAAACTTGTGTGCAGGGAAATTGGCATTCAATGTCTATCCTCGTATTGCATACAATTTGGGAGATCGAGACTTCAACAAAGTCTTGATCCTTCATCAAGATTTCAAAAGAGATTACTTGATGAAAAAAGGGAATAGACCTTACTCGATCACCTACAAGATTTCCTATGCTCTCTCGAATACACATCATTCAGATGTATTCTTGAGAAAGGAATTTATCGAAGTCCCAAGAATCTTCGAGGATTTCGCCAGGGTGGTTTTGCCAGAACTCATTGAATCTCCAACTATAAAGGAGATAGATATGAAAATACAAGATCAACCGATCTTCAATAAAAGTCAAAGCCTCAGAATGGAGACAAGGAGAATATCTTTCCAACAAGACAGACTGTTGAGTAGTAGTCGTTGGGAAGAAAGGAAGCCTAGTACAGTTCAGCGAATCCCAGGTGTTTTCAAAACACGAGGAGAGCTGAAATATCCAGAAGGCTGGAGAGGAGTTGAGGTCATATTCGACATCACCCAAACGGAAAATATTTTTCCTTGTGATGTTCTATATTATCTACAACAGTCAATAGTCGGGAGATATCAAGGAAGCCTAAAGATGGGTGAAATTGTTCTGACTATTACGGGTATTGCATGAGAGATCCCAGAAAAATTAATACTGGGTACAAACTTTCTTGAGGATCATAAACCTTGGGAAAGATTACAAGATGGAATAGAGTTTGCAGTGAATGATAAAAGATATAGAATCAGATGACCACTAGTCCATTTTCCATATACATCTCTATCGGGATGATATATGCTGAATACAAGGTTGAGTATTTTGCGGCCTATGTTGATTCAGGAGCAGGAATATGTATTGCAAAGCAGGAGGTTTTTCCTAAAGAAATGGGAGAAGATCTACCAGCCATTGCAGGACGAGATTTCTCTAAAAGGATCATTATCCTTAATCGAGGAATCAAACAAGCGGAAATCATGATCGGAGGCGTGGGTAATACCCCAAGATATAAGGTGAAGACGCCACCAATCTATTTCCATGATACAGGAGCAGATGTTTTGCTAGGAAATAATTTCCTACAAACATTCAAGCAATTTATACAGGAAAATGAGACAAGAAGACTTATTTTCACAACGTTATGTGATCATAAGATTATTGTCCAGAGACTGCGGAAAGCATTTTACAGAAAAATGTCTTTTCCTTTTCGCAGCAAGCGTGGTGATGAAGCCAAACTTCGACATCCAAAAATGGCAGATAAAAGAAGATTTGGTGATGTCTTATTATCCTTTCAACAATTTAGTTCGGAAGAACGAGTTCCTATAGAGGCTATTGCTGAATTGCAAAAAGCCATATTGGAAAATCCACAGAGTGATGTTACCATTGAAGAACAGATATCACTCGAGGATTTCAAGAAAAGAATCCAAAGGAATTACAATGAAGATCATTTAGCATGGTGGGACAAGAACGAGCTCAAAGCATCTTTAAAGGTTAAACCTGGAAAGGAATACGAGTTCGTGAGACTCAAACCAATCCTTATGAATCAGAATGATCGTGAGGATATGCAGAAGATACTTAAGGAACATCTGGACCTTAAGTTGATCTCACCAGGAGTTTCTCCATATAGCAGCCCGGGATTCCTTGTGAGGAATCATGGAGAAATCAAAAGAGGTAAACCTAGACTTGTTATTAATTACAAAGGGATTAATAACATTTTGGAGTTTGATAGATATTATATCCCGAGTAGAGAACACTTGGTTAACTGCATCAAAGGTGTCAAGATATTCTCAAAGTTCGATTGCAAGTCTGGATTCTACCAGATTAAGATGGAGGAAGAAAGTAAGAAGTTCACAGCTTTCTCCACACCTCAAGGACACTATGTCTGGAATGTCATGCCTATGGGTTTGGCAAATGCACCCCAGATATATGAGAGAAAGATGGATAATCTCTTTAAGGATTATTTCAACTTTATGTTCGTCTACATCGATGATATTCTCATTGCATCAAAGAACATGAAAGAGCATCTCAAACATTTGATAATATTTTCAGATGTTTGTCACAAAGAAGGATTAGTGCTTTCAGAAAAGAAGGCAGTGATTGCTACAAGAAAGATTGAATTCCTCGGAATTGAAATCGATGAATCTGGAATCATTCTACAAAGTCATATTGTAGAAAAGATACAAGGATTTCTAGATGATCTCAAAGACAAGAAACAACTTCAAAGTTTTCTCGGAGTTGTTAATTTTGCTGGAATGTTCATTAACAATCTAGCATTTCACAGGAAGGTGTTCAGCCCATTACTTAAAAAGGATGTTTTATTCAAATGGGAAGATGAACATCGAGAAGGTATAAAACAACTTAAGAAAGTCTGCAAAAAACTTCCAAAACTTGTTATACCTCAAGACGAGGATGAACTGGTTCTATATACGGATGCCAGTGACTATTGGTAGGCAGCAGTCCTTATGAAAGCCACACCAAATGGGGAAATGCCATACAGATATTGTAGCGGTCTGTTTACAGATGGAGAAGCGAATCGATGGCATATCAACGAGAAGGAATTCTTTGCAGTCAGAAAGGCTTTCAAAAAATGGCTTCTCTTTTTACTGGCTAAAAAGTTTACCTTAAAAATTGATAATTCAAGTGTCAAAGTTTTTCTGAAAAATAAAATTGAATCTAAACCAGAAAAGGCTAGGATACTTAGATGGCAAGTTGAATGCCAATATTATGATTATGATATTGTCATTGTGAAATCTCACGAAAATGTTCTTGCAGATTTCTTAACACGAGATGGAAGGACACGTTGCTGACGAGGTCCTTAAACGAGTAAGACATCTCAGGGAAAACCTGGAGAGTCTTGAACGAGAATTTGGGACGTTATGTCTCAATGCTGAAGTTGCTGGACGACTTCAACGAGAAGATCAGAAATCTGTTTCTGGTCTAATACGAGCATGCCAATACGCTCAGGGACATTTGTTCCAAGCGTTGCATAAGTCTATCCTCCAGGCTGCATCTCCTACGGTGCAAAAAGGAGCAATTAGAGATCGGGACTCTAACTTGAAGGTTATGGATTCAAATACCATGTCTATGAGTGTTACAGGTGATGCATTCCTTGAGGATGTACAACCTACAACGAATGTTGAAGCTCCGGTGTCACAACCCGAGTCTTCAAGTCAACCCAGCACCTCTGGGGTAAAAGAGGGAAGTTGAACCTGAGGCCACAGACAGGCCAAAATAAGGTTCAAACTAACGAGATTAAAATTTCTCCTATGCAGGTATATCAACGGCAATGGGAGAAGTTGGTAACTAGAAAGGGAATCAACCTAAAAAGAACAGTGGCTGATATCTCTGGAAAATACCCAAGAGTTTGGATGAAACATGGAAGTCATCCAAATGAAGTTCAAGAATGGTATAATTTTGGAGCTTTGGCTTCGATTCATACCACGTCACCTAGTTTCCCAGAAATTTTGAAGTTACCAAAATGGATTGGGGAAGCAGTCCACGAGACTTGGGCAAATAACCCACATTTGTCCAGAGACGATATTTTGGAGTTATACTTTATTAGTGCAACTCCAGAACCAGCCAAGAAAGGCTTCAATGAAGCTTTTCATTTCATCAAATTGACGAGGCTGGAGGTAAATGCCTTAAAAAACATAAAGACAGCGTCACCGGAAGAAATCCCAATACTGGTAGGAGCATTTTCAGAAGATGAAGCTTCTACAAGACGAGCATGGGGACTTTGGGTTTGTCTAACAGAAATGGACAAAGTCAAATACCCTTTCAAGTTTTTCCAAAATTCAGCAAATGGATCATTCCTACTGAATTCAATGACTGGATCAACAACAGGATTCGTAGAGGAGCTCTTCGAAACCAAAAGAAGAACTCTCTGGGAAAACAAGATTCCGGTAAACAAAGAAACTTACCGGAAGTTCTGCAACATGGCGCATGTGGGAAGATGGATTGATCGGATCTGTCAAGCATGCCCGGATCAAAAAGAGCCCGAGTTTGGGAAAGGATTCCAACCCAAACCCGACCGACAAGAACAAAGGTCTGAAAAAGAAAAGGGTCCCGCCCAAAAGAAACGTTATCCGCGGGGACCACGCAGACCAAATTTTTAAGAGAAAGATACCCCGACAAACAAACATGGGGTGAGTCACGAGAAAGGACAAACATCACATGGGCTGAGCCATGTGAATAAATAAATGATTCCCCGACAACTCCAACAACTATCACATAGGATGGGTCAAGGGGAAGAAAAAGAGGACGAGCACTAATAGCTGAAAGTGACTCCCCAACAAACTATCACATGGGAGCACTAAAGGAATAAGCCAACTGGTGATCAACGAGCTTTGGAAACCGCATTTCAAGTCCGGATTCATGCCTATAAATAGAGAGTTAGAAGGAAACTGAGGACATCGACCATTCCCCTTAGTTTTCTCTAAATAAAAATCTTTGAAATATTTTGAGTGTTTCTAGTTTATGAGTATACGAGTGCAGACCTCTTCTCATATGAGAGGCTAAACAAGTATTTTCCTCCCAAAAGGAGATTACATATGTATTAAATATTTCATTTAAGTTCTTAATAAAAGAAAGACTTTTGCTTTCAACATGTGTTCTTAGTATTGATAGTTTATCCCTTAGAATGAGTGTTTTATACACCTAGTGTAGGAAACGAACCAAGGTTGTGTTGTGCGGTTGCTGAAGGAGCTGGATAACTTGCAGATCATCTTCCCCGAGGGTTGAAGTTGAATAGTGAGGAGTTGTTCGTAAAACGGTCTGGGGGCAGTGATTTTTCAGCTGGTGGTTTTGCAAACCATCTCACCCGGTGCTGTTGCGGTCAAAGAAAGGTATGAATTTTAAGGGATAAATTAATTTTACGGAAGCATGTTGGGCCTGATTTTGATCAGTTTACGTTTTATCCGGATATAATTACTATTTGGAGTGGAAGAAGTGAATTAGCTTGGAAATTAATGCACAAGGACAAATCCTTAGAATTTGGTATAAAGTAATAAATAAGTAATGATTGATTTGTGGTAGAAAAGAATATTTTATTTGAAAAGTGGTATTTTTGTCAAATTTTTATATGGAGTGTTAGTATTGTTCTAAATTATAGTGTTTGTGGTAGGACAAACTGTTAACCCTTTTCTTGAAATAATATACGGAATGGATGTCAAAAGTTGAATACAAATCATGTTGGATGGCAGAATATTGATGATGATATTAGGGTCTATTTAGATAGATGAATTTGAGCAAAGATTTGAAATCTATGATGACAAATTCATCGATAGTGTTTGGATAGATGTGGATTCGAAATTTACCACTTTCATTTTGAATTAATTTTGTGATCATTTTGGTGGATTCCAAATCCACTGTAACTTAAATGAATTTAAAATACATTCATTTGAAATCCACTATATCCAAATAGAGCCTAGGTGAATTTAACATCAAATCAGGTTATTAGACACGTCTTGCGATTTATATGCCAAATTTATCATTCATGGAATTATATACATCTACTAAACTATGTCTTACGCTAAATGCTGACTTTTATACAATAATATTCCTAGTATTTTGTAATAATATAAAACACGAGCGTAATCAACGAGAGTGGTGTTGGATGTTTAACTTCTCCAAATCAACACCAACTCACTTTACTATCACTTTCATAATTCCTCTATTTACTATTGTATTTTCATTGCGCCATTAGTTTAACTAGTATATATTTCTTTCGCGCATTGTATGAGTTGTAATATTTGTAATTGGATTTTAATCATTATACCAAAAATTTGTTTTTAATATTTTTCTCACAAAAAAAAGGTAATCCAGTTTTGTAATAAATATGCGATTTTATTAAAAGAAATAATGAGAAAAATATTTTATTAGTTTATATAATTACACATAGACACGTAAAACTTTATTAAAATTATTGATCAACTAACACAAATATTTGAATACAAAAAATTATGTGAGACGATCTCACGGATAGTTACCGTGAGATAGAACTCTATCACCCACAAACATGTGAATTGTAGGGCTTAGATTGTGTTAGCCTGTCTCACAAGAAACTCACTCATAATTCAAATCCAAGAAAAATTATATCAACTAATTAAATTACCCCAAAAACTATTGCTATATATTAAAAAAATATTGAAAATTGGATTTAACCAAAAACTATTGCTATCTATTAAAAAAATATTGAAAATTGGATTTAACTAAATATTTCATCCACGACACATAGTCCAAAACATTATATCAAAAGCTTTTTAGTAATTTTATTCTCAAATAATCTTTTATTGTTTTTAAAAATATTTTATTAAATTTCTAATTTTTATTTTATTTATTCTCATTTTTATTTCGTATTTTTTTACTTTGTCAGGTTAATTTTTCATTTAAAACACTTTTTTAAATTATCGTATTTTAATCTATCACTATAGCTGAAATTATTACATATCGATTAAAACAACTTAAACACACCGAGTTGAAATTATTACAAATCGATAAAAAGAACTTAAACACACCAAAACCTAAACATGTCAAATTTGATATTTCATTTTTCCTTTAACAATGCATATAACAAATTTAAAATCATAAAAGTAGATAGAAAAAGACATATCTTGTATTAAAATAATATTTTAAATGAAGAAGTTATTTAATTTGAAATTATGTTTTATTTAAAAAATAAATTATCACACCTCTATCAAAATTACAAATACAAAATAAAAATAACAATGAGCAAAATTACAAATAAAGATGATAAATTAGATACATCATACATCAAAAATAAAATTTAACTCAAGAAATTATTTAATTAGAAATTATAATTTATTTAGAACACCCACAACATAAAATTATAAATATGAAACGAAAATAACAACAACCAAACTTAAATATAAAAATGATAAATTTGATGTATAAAATAAATTTAAACGAGCAAGATATTGAATAATCTATTATATAAATTAAATAAATAAATAAACCATGGATTACCCAAGGCACCCCCCAAATCCCCCACCCCACTCCATTCCCCAGCCCCAGCCGACTCCCCAGCTTCTCCACATCTTGCACGCTGCACAAGCATTTAGACTTGCAGCTTTTGCTTCTTTTTTTTTTTCTTTCTTTTTTGTTTCTTCACTAACTACTCTATTTCTATTTATGGTAAATGTTTTAGGTGGCAAAATCTGTTATTGCCATTTTTGTCTAAAGTTTTCTTTTATATATATATATATATATATATATATAGATACAAGCTCAACAAATGATCGCAAGAACTCCCATGGATCAGGTGTATGGGTCATAGATCGATGCAATCCAGGTCGACCCGACCCGGATCCGCCTTTTTTGGATTTTTTTATTTTTTGTGTTACCTTTATATTATATTTATATGATTTTTATGTTATATTAGTATGACCTTTATGTACAAATATCATCACCTTTATGTGCCGGAATTTTTTCCGGAATTTATAAAAAAATGGAAAATTTCAGCGTTTTTTTTGGATCAAAATATTTTTATATGATATTATTCATACATTTTAGTTATGTTAGTTGCACCTTTATATATTACATAAAGATACGAATATTTATACATAAAGGTGACATAAATAACACACATATATATATATACACAAATTGTGCTGAAATTTTTCCTTTTTTTCTAAATTATATTACATAAAGGTAAAGATATTTGTACATAAAAGTCACACTAATATAATATAAATGTATCACATGAATTACAAAAAAAAAAAAATCTGAAAACACGCGGATCCGAGTCAACCCAAATTGTATATGCACCTGGTGCACACCAAAGTTAGTCATAAATGATTGTTCACATTTACAAAGATGCTCCTTGTTAGTTGCTAGGAGGAATTATAAGCTCTTGAAAGATTTACTTCACAATTTTGCATCGCATGCTTAATCATTATGATAAGGATATATAAGACTGAAAGCTAAATTCACATCAAATTTGGCCTTAAAACCAGACTAAGCTAAATGTTTCTTTCAAAATACAAAATCCAAACATAAGAATTGCATAAATAAAGTGGAAGGAGAAGCATATTTCAAACTTCTCATCTTTTTGAAGCATTTAATGTTTAAAAAAAAGAGGAAAAATTAGGACATTTGTAGTTTTTTTATTAAGGAAATTTTAATATTGTCCAAATTTATTATCCAATATGCTCAGTATCTTATGGGTCAATAACTTTTGGCAATTTAGGTCATTACCTTTTGAATGCGAATTAAAACACATTATTTTGGCATGAAACTTGACACGTCATCAGTCCACATATGATTAAAATGATTGAAAAGGAAATACACATAATTTCTCAATTAAAATAAGTAAATAAAAACAGAAAACCAAACAGAAATAATATCCATTACATTGTCCGAAGAGTGGTGATGTCTACGGGAAGACATCATTTTGATGGTCAAAGCTCCGGCGCTGCCTATCAATTTGGTTATCCATTTGAAGGTCAAAAGTGTTATCGCCGAGTGTTTATTGTGAAGATTTAGGTTTCTTTTTTATGAATTTTGGGATTTTTGTTTATTTTAATTTAATGTTGGTTTTTTTTTTTAATGAAATTTTTTAAACAATATTTTTTGTTAATTTTTCTGTTTTTATCTATTTATTTTTATCTATTTATTTGAATCGTGAAATGATGTGTATATCTTTCCCAACATTTAATCGTATGTGGACTGGTGATGTGCCAAAATGGATAGTATTTGTACAAGTGTATGACACATATGCATAAAGTGATAGCATATCCACAAATTGGACCAAAAAGTCCGAAATCAGAGATGCACATGATGTGCGATTTGGGTCATTATGTCATTTGGATTGAAATAGACCTAAATTTACACAACTTCCAAAGTTAATGTCCTATATTGTTAGTCCAAAAACTTGATGACTGAAATTATCGGACTCTATAAATTTTCATAAAAACTCATATGTTGTACGACAATTGCACTTATAGCAGAAAAAAAACATATTTATAGCTGTAAGAGATATACTGAAATATACTATAAAAAACATACTTATACCTATAAAAGACATAATTGAATTCCGTCGCATGTGAGACGGTCTCACAAGAGACCAGCTCATAAATTTTTCGGCATGTTAAATTATTATCCTGATAAAAGATTGCGAATCACAAAAGGAAAAAGAAAAAGGACTATAAGCACAGCAACCAGCAGCCCAAGCGCTTTTTGAAATTCTAAAAGTGTTTTTCTTTTTTAAAGTTAAAAGATTGCGAATCACAAAAAGAAAAAGAAAAAGGACTATAAGCACAGCAACCAGCAGCCCAAGCGCCTTTTTGAAATTCTAAAAGTGTTTTTCTTTTCCAAAACATTAAAATTGTTAATCTCGTAATCGGAACATTATAACAAATTGATTTTCATGTACAAATCAAGTAACATGATCAATTTGAGTTGAATCCAAAATGACCAAACAAATAACAAACTCAGTAGTTAATTTTGCATTAGATGATGAATTTTAAAGTAAACAGAAAATGATAATACACTTACCGACCATTCATTCGAAATTCTTGCCGATCAAAGCTTATGTTGGGGATATGAGAAACATCATCAATATGTTGTTCAATACAGCTCTTTAGTATTGGACAATCTTCAATCGATAACACAGTTAAATTCTTGAGGCCTCGTATGACTCCCACACTCCTCAACTCTTTGCATTCAGATAAATCTAATCTTTGTAAAGATGTGAGGTTCCAAACCATTCAAGCAATTCTTCTATTTTAAAATTGTGCAATTCTAACTTCGAAAGAGCTTTGAGATGTTGAAATGAACGGGGAAGAGAGTCCCAATCCTCCATCCCCGTCAACTGTATCTCACGAAGTGAATGAAATGCAGCGTGCAGCATTCCATCAACAACCTTCTTAACACTATCGCTTGAATCTGAAGTAGCTGGAAAGATGCATATATGTTCCAAGTTGTGGAAAAAAGTAGAAGTAGTTAGGATGAGTTTGGGAACATTCCTAATCGAGAGTGATTTGAGACGAGGCATTTTAGGCTGACACTGAATTATCATTGGCAAATTGATTAAGCTACTTAAATTCCATAACTCCAACACCTGGAGTGAGTTAGCACATGACTCTACCATTTCACATGGCATAACGATGAGCCCTTCGCAGTCTCTAATTGGCATACACTCAAGTGATGTTAAGCCTTGGGATTCTCCGACATTCCTCTATGGTATTGACTTGATATTTGGGCATCCGTATATAGCCAACTTCTTGAGAGAACTGAGGGTGTGCAGAACACCATCTGGTAACTCTCTCAAGTTGGGACAATTGTATATGTCCAATGATAAGAGACTTTTATTGTTCAAAAACCAATCTGGGAGATATTCCAATTTGTCTAGAAGGTTAATCATGAGATGTGTAAGAGACCCATATATGTTTGGTGTAGGTACACCAGAATTCAATTCCTTATCACAAGGGAATTGACTCGGAGCAATCCTCAATTGGTCGCACCATATGATGTCGAGGACTTCAAGGCAAGGGAACACCTTCACTTCAAGTGGATGTTTTCTAACATCACTTGTTAATTCTATTTCTATCCATTCTATCAACTTTGGCATTAGTGATAACTTGAGCCGTTTGAGCACCGAAAATGCCACAATTGTCTTCTTACAACTACTATCCATGAACGAAGAACACATGGATTTCACATTCCACAAATATAAAAAAGACAGAGATTTGAAATGTGGTAAATGCCCCATCATTAGGATTTCTTCACAATTATAGCAATGTGTAAGTGACACCTCCATCAAATTACTAAGTCCTACGACCATATTTGACAGAAATCTTGTGCCTCTGAATTGGTTAATCTCTAACATCTTCAAATTTGGATGAGGTCGGAGGCCTTCCATCACTTTCTCATCATTTGTTTGATCCTATAGGGCACAATGCCAACTCCACTCCAACACTAACTTATATATTTTTGGCTTTTGGAATAAATGCGCACTCTCAGCTTCTTCTTGATAGTGTATGTTTTCAAGATTTGAAATATGCAACTTATCCTGGAGGTTTTTCAACCTTCCAAGCTCTTCAATTGTGTGGCTCTCTTCCTCGCCCACATGATAGTACTCTTGCATTTGAAGACAAGTTAATCTTCCAATATTAGGAGACAATTTTGTATCAGACTGAAGGTGAAGATGCCTTAGGTTGATCAAGTACTGTACAGTACTTGGCAACTTCCTCATTGCATCATCTACTCTTAGTGTCTGCAAGTGATAGAGATCACCAATCGAGTCCAGTAAATCTTGAATTCCTGCGTAGCCAACGTCAAGATATCTCAAATGTATTAGCTTGCTGATTGAACCAGGCAACTCCTCAAGATCACAATCCATCAAAGTTAAAGTATGCAAGCTTTTTGATGTGTTTCTAATTGTGTATATTTTATCATCATAATTATCTTTGATTATAGTCTATTTGTGTTTTAATTATTTAGTTATCATTGTTATTTGTAGGACTATACCTTGATGGGCTTTGAGTAATTATTAGGCTTAAAATGATCAAATCATACTAAAAGGGTGAAGATGGAATTAGTGGGCTTAAAGGAGGATTATGAGCTTAATGGCTTGGAGGAAAATAAAGGGCAAAGAAGAGAATTGTCTCTCACATTTTGTAATGGACTCTTATGTCCTTAGGGTTTAGTTTCTTAAGTTTTATTTAGGGGTAGATAAGACAATTTTATGTAATCTCTCATCTCTTTCTCTCTCTTGGAGGCCAAAACCCAAGATAATTCTATCGTTCTACCAATTCTCTACATACATTCTAGATTTTCTCTCTCTGGTTTTTCTTTTGAAGATTTACATAGAGAAGATCAATCAAAGAATGAGTAGCTAAATTTCTCTCCGATTCAAGGGTCGTTTAATTCGATTGCTATCATTGTGAGATTTTGTGCTTGATTTTATTTCTTACTTTACTTCAAATATCTGTTGATTCATGATTTAATTACATATAGTAATATATAGTTTGGGTTGATCTGACAATTGGATTTGAATTATATATTGCTAATGTTATCCATGAGTTCTCTTTTATATGTTGCTAGGATGTATGATTGATGAATGATTGATACTTAGTAGCAATATATTGATTATGCTTTTGTTGGGATTGTGTAATTGCCTAATAAATCAACAGGACTAACGAAATCACAGGCTTAGTAATTGCAGTTATCTCGATTATTAAGTTCTAGGTTTCAGTTTAGGTTTAACTGTTTTCACCGAAACTTAATGTGGTTGTTAATTAATTTGGAAAGTGCGTCAATTAGTTAATAGCTAGTTTTGATTGGATGCTGGGTTCGATTAATTAAATTTGGAAAACGTGGATTTCTCTACGGCTTCATGTTTAGTTTAAAGTTAAATGCTTGAATTTGTAAGAAGATATTTGTAGCCTATGATCAGTGATGCAATCGAATGTCGACATCCTTGAATCGGAGCTTCGTGAGGTTAATCTCTATCCTATTTCTTTTCATCATTCGTTGCTTGTTTTATTCGTATTTTATTTGATATTTTCTTAGTTTAGTTTCATTTAGTTTAGTAGATATCAAACCCCCCTTGTTCGTTTTATGTTCAAAAGAATTAAACATTGTTCCATGTGGATCTTAAACATTGTTCCATGTGGATCGACCCTGCTTGCCGTTATACTCATTCATTTGCTCATATCGGAGTAGGATTTTATCTTTATTGGTCTGACAAACCAATCAAATTTTGGCGTCGTTGCCGGGGAATAGTGTTGAATTAGTTCTTTTGAGTTTTTCTGTTATTATTTGTTCTCTTTGTCTAACTATCATTCATGTTTAATATGGGTTCATATGCAGACTATTATGAAATTTGGAGAAACAACATTCCACCAAAGGTTAGTGTTAATTCAATTGATCAAAAGTTAGATGCATTAACCTCTCTCGTGGAAAAGTTGGTTGTAGGCAAGTTTCAATGAGTCAATGTTTGTGGAATATGCTCGATTGTTGGACATTCTCACGAGATGTGTCCTACCTTGCGACAAGTTGGTACAATGAGAGGATTCTATGATCCTTATGTTAATATGTACGAGGAGGACCATATGAACTTTAATTATGTTAATCGAGGATTTCCACAATAAAATTATGACATACAACCGACTCCTGCACAATTCAATAACTCAAGTATGGCTCTAAACGAAATTGTCTTGAATTTAGCGATTAACACTCAACAATTTTTAACAGGAGACAAGAGCAGGCATTCAAAGGATACAAGCAAACATCAATGATTTGGGAAGTCGGATTAGCCAACTAGCTATTTCTATGAGCAAGTTGAATGAACAAAATGTTGAGCACTTACCATCGGAAACATTGGTTAAAGTAGATGAAGATGTTAGTGCAATGAAGATAAAAAGTGATAATGAAATTCAGTTGGAGTCTTCCTTCCTTTCCACGGAAGTTGAATTGAAAGTCGAAAAGGATGACGAGGAAACACGATTAGAATATTCAATTGATGACTTTTGCACTAATACAAAGAAGATGAGAAGTGAAGAGAAGATTGATATGGATGAGGGTACCCTCTCCATTAAATTTAACGGAGAGATGCATTCACATAGGATTCTTGTGCGTTCAAGAAAATGCTGCATATAGGCCAACAATGACTTCTATTGTATTACTGCTTAGTAGTTCCACTATGACATTGGCAGTACCTTCAGAGCCAGCATTCTACATGCCTAGTCGTTTAGGATCGAATGTTGCAGAAGAGTCCAACTCTAGCAAAGCATCAAATGCGAATGCAGTCACATCTGAAGGTTTAACTCAAAATGATATGTCCGTCTCTGAGTTATATCCATGATAATTTTGGAGGACTTGCGGATATATATCCATCACGGTAAGATGTGTTCATCTCCCCGGAGGTTATTGCTTAAGCAAATTGGACACAAATATTATAATGATTATTATTTTTTGGTGTATTTTTGTACTAGCCATATCATGAAAATAAACATGTAAGAAGGCTGAGTTTTTGTAATATGTGATTTGATATGTTGATACTAAATGTTTTAAGAAAAAAATTCATTTTTGATCCTATCCTAAAGCTCATGTTCTTCGATGAGGGGTTAGGGTTCTCTCATATACTTATGATTTGGGTTATCTCTTAATTTGTTTTCTTTTTTTTAATTCAATTAGTTTTTGATTAATTTCTGTTTTCTTTTAATCCAATAATTTAATTTTCATTGTTTTTATTGAATAAAAGATGTGGATAAATGGTGTTTTTAGTTAGAAAAAAATGTAAAAATAATTGTCACATAAGTTCAAAATTGTCACATCATCGAAAACAATCGGAAATAATGAAATTGGGGGCGTGTGTATCTCACTTGCCGAAAATCCATCAGAAAATACAAATTCTAGCAAAAAAAAAACTGAAATTGAACAAAATTTTCAAACAGGACTACAATTGAAAAATTGAAATAAGTTATGCCAAAATCGAACATGAACTCTAGAACAGTATCAAAACTGAATTTTTCCCTTTTATTTTTCTGCAAGACAAAAATTAAAGTGTGTACGAGATGATCAGATAATTTTTTTTATTTTAGAATGAATTAATTGAAATAATTTCATTAATTTGCCCTTACATAGTCCTGTCACTTCTATTTCAACCAAACAGTACAGCCTCCAATGTGAAATTATTAAATCCAAGTCTTTGTCAAAGTCATCTCCTTAATTTTCTTTGCGTACAATTTACGTGAAATTTCATTTTTATTCTATTTTAAAGGTGGTGTTCAATTTTGGTCCTATTAATTTACAATTATCAATGTCAATTTTGTAATTGAAAATTTTGTCAAATATCAATCTTTTTTTTGCCTCAATTTATATTTTCCGACCAATTTCCTACGAATGACACACTCGCCCCGACCCCCAACTCTATAATTTACGATTATGTGTTTATATTATATTCCTAACTGTAATGCCACATCATCTACCACCTCATTAAATGACTTTAAAAAAACAAAAAATGATAAAGAAAAACTTGGACAGAATTTAAACCAGACTCCAATTTTGACAAACCCCGTTATCTAGATGGCAACCCCATCAAAGAAAATTAAGGATTAAAGAAAACGTTTCTTGAAAACGATACATGGCCAAGAAAATCCAAGAACAATACAAATCGCGCAATAAATCGGAAAGAAAACTTAGATCCAATAATAGTAATCACCAAGAATCTTTAAAATGAAACAAACCCAGCCGATCAAAAATCTTGAAGTAAAGAAGTTGAACCCACACTTGAGAGTAGCTCGAGGACGTGATTTAATAATAATTATGATTTTTGTGTTTTTTTTCTTTTAACTTTGTTGCAGTTTTTTTTTTCTTTGTCACTAATACATTATCGACTACAATGTTGTCGTAAAAAAACTATATATTTACGAGAAAGTTTTTGCGATAATAACTTAGCAATAATTATTAATGTTATGTTGTCGTAAATACTCATTTTTAATTAGTTCAAAATGAAATTGTTAACTGCTGTTGTCGAGATTAAACAATTCTCTGTTGCCCTCCATCTGTTCGAGAAAATGCTCATAAGGAATACTCCTTTAAATAACTTTACACTGAATATTGTCATTGATTGCTTTTACCATCTGAATCTAGTTGATTACGGGTTTGCAATCTTAGGTAGCTTTTTCAAGCGTGGTCATGAACCTGATATTGTTACTTTTAGCTCCCTAATCATAGGGCTATTCTTGGAAGGAAAGGTCATTGAGGTAGAGAAAAAATATGTGAGCCCAATGAAGTTACATATCTTATTGTGATAAATGGGTTGTGCAAGGCTGGCTATACTCGTTGCTCGGATTGTTTGAAAAACAAAAATGCAAACCTGATGTTGCTTCTTATACCACTGTAATTGATAGTCTTTGCAAGTATCGTATGGTTGATGAGGCTATCCAACTATTCTCAGAATTGACTGAGAAGGGTATTTCACCCAATGTTGCATCTATATTTTGGGTTGTGAACTTTAATTATCTGAGCATTAATATTTTTAGTTTTGAATATTCATATGTTGTGCATTGAAGTCGAGTTAAATACAATAATCATATGTTTGATTGTCGAGTTCAAAAATACAGTAACCAAAATTGGAAATTAATGATGGTCATATTACTCCCTCCAGAAAAGAAAAGAAAAAATATCTCTCGAAAGTCGAATCTAAACATTTAATTTTTTTTTTAATTAATAAATTATTTAAGTGATCTTTTTCATTTTTCTTTTTCTGAAGACTGATAAATGGATGATGATTCAAGTTTTGAAGAAATTGAAATTCTAAAAGTCCTTTTTTTTTTATAATAATTATTATTTGTTATCTTGAAATCACGAATTTTGAATCAAAATCACATGAATTTTAGGCAAAATCACATCAGCAAAAACCCCAAATCTCATCTGATTAAACCCTAAATTCGTGATTTCGGATCTTTTGTCCTAAAATCACAAAAATTTAAAGGTTAGTGTCCCAATGTTATGGCCCAAAAAAATTAATATACTTCATTGATTAATAACCAAAAAATAATGTCCTGAATTTGCAAAAACCCCAAATCTCAGGTGATTAAACCCTAAATTTGTGATTTCGGATCTTTTGTCCTAAAATCACAAAAAAATTAAAGGTTAGTGTTCCAATGTTGTGGCCCAAAAAATTAATATACTTCATTGATTAATAACCAAAAAATAATGTCCTGATTTTGCAATTTCCCCTGTGCTCTCATACTATTACCAAATAATAATGTATTAATGGTTCCCAAAAGTTTGAATTTGCGGAATATGGAACCAAATGAGGCTTACCCTCCTCTCGATTTACTGATTAGTAATTAAATTTAATAAATGTTCTTTCATCTTATTCGTCTATTTCATCAATGAACAAGAACATGTCATATCATCCATTTTCTCAAATGCTATATTTCAGTGATATTCTCTTTGTTTTATTGTTTTTTCCGGTTGCAAGTTTTTTCTCCTCTTTCCTTACTGCTTATACTCTTTAATTAATTTAATTTAAGCCCTAATTCATCCAATTTTCTACTATATTTTCTACCATATCAATGATTTTGAATTTTCTCAACATCAAATAATTTGTTTATCTTTATTAAATTATTACACTCACAATTCCATTGATGTTGGAAAGTTGGTATGTATATTTTCTTGCGTACTAGAAAATACATATACAATCACGTTGAGATAAATTTTAATTTGATGACCTAATGAATTAGATTATAACTAATTTCATAGTGATGGGAACTTTAATTGAGAAAAAGAAAAAGAGAACATCGATTTAATTTTTAAGTCAAGAAACCGAAAACAAGTTTTAAATAATTTGTAATATGAGTTTATTATCTTTTTTTACCTAGTAAGTTACCACGTCTGTCCTGTCATTAACTTTTCGGCCAAGCAATTTTATTCTTTAATTTTTTTTAAATTTGAATATATATATATATATATATATATATATATAAAAGCCAATTTGAGTCCGAATGGCTGAATTGGGCTCAAATCGCTAATTTTAGACTATCCAACCCAATCTAATGATTTTTACTAAATAACATTAAAAGTAATACAATAGTATTAAAAAATAAAAGAAAAATAAAAATAGATTAAAAGTTAAAGGATAAAATTTTTAGGCCAAATTCAGCAAATTGGGCTGAATAGGCCAAAATTAGGTCGTGATTGCCAAATTTGAGCCCAATTAGACCTTTCGGACTGAAATTGGACTAAATTTTCGAACTTTTAATGTTGAAGGATAAAATTGTCAGCCCGAAAAGTTAATGGTTGGAATTACCAGACCTGATAAGTTATTGGATAAAAAATAATAATAAACTCATTTTAGTATTAAATAAATTCAGTTTCAAAATTTTGATGTAAATACCACTTTAATTGAGAAGAACATAAATAGTATTTTCTCTCTATTTCCCCGTGCTTATCATCAATGGTTAGAGAATTAGAAACAACTCAATTATTATTTGTTGGGTTAATCATATTTGGGAAAATGGATAATGTGGCATGTTCCTATTCGTTGATGACATAGACGGATAAGATTAAAGAAAATTTACTAAATTTACCAATTAGTAAATTGAGAGTATCCATTTCCGTGAAATGTAGGCTAATTCAATTGAATGACAAATTGGATCCTCTATTGCAATTTAATGTTTTATCATGTATTCTATTATTTTTAAAATACGTAGTGTGTTAATTAGTAATGGCATCTTACATTTAACATGTGGTTATTATTTTTGAACACCGGATGAAACATTAAAGTGGAATAGAAGATCTCTTGTTTGCTTTGAATGCTGATCATTTTGTAATAAATAATTGAGGCTCTATTTGGATAGAGTGATTTGAGATGAATGGATTTTAAATATACTCAAATTGGAGTAATTTGAAATGCATCCATATTGCTAAAAAATTAGTTCAAAATAAAAATAATAAACTCAAATTTGTATTTATCCAAACACCACAGATAAATTTACAACTAGAAATTTCAAATTCATGCTCAAATCTCTCCATCCAAATGGAATCTCAGGTTATTCTTTGTGTGTGTGTTATATTTCCCCATCATTTGATCACGACAATTTTTATATTTTTTGGTTTAAGCCTAACTTGAAAAATGGCACTTTGTTCATAAGATTTGTCTAGAAGTGAAATAACTAACAAATTCAAAGACATCATAAATATTTGGAGGATACATGACCACATCTTTAAACCACTCCTGTCTCTTTCATTTACTAAATTTGAAGACAACGCTGCGTGTTTGATACTTTGAATTGTAAACAATCTAGCATGTAAAAGTCAATAAAACAAAATGAGTGACTGGCCAGATAGCTCTGTTATCTCTCAAATAAACTTCTCTTCCCAAAGAGAGAGATAATCCAGTACTTATGGGTTGCAAAAGATGGAAACTTTGTGTGATTGTACACATACTTGTAGCTTCTATTACAGCCCAAGTTCAGAGAAATGATCATATTTGTGGGACAACTGGGAATTATACAAGAAACAGCACATACGGAGCTAATCTTAACACCCTTCTCTCCTCTCTCTCTTCAAACATCAGCAACGAAGGCTTCTACAACGCGTCGTTGGGGCAGAACCAAGACAGAGTTAACGGCCTCGTTCTCTGCAGAGCCGACCAGACCCCAGATCAGTGTCGAGCATGTGTCCAAACGCTCTCGGGTTTACTACCAGAACGGTGCCCGATTCAGAAACAGGCTACTGTATGGCATGATTATTGCATGCTACGTTACTCAAACGAGACAATATATGGAATCTGGACAATTGAACCCAGAATCGAACTGACCAATGAAGAGGTGGTTTCGCGGAGAACAAATGAGTTTACGGAGACTCGGACAAGACTGTTGGATGATATTCGGGCCAAGGCAGCTATTGGTGGGCCCGGCCTGAAAGCTGGTGCAGGGGACCAGAATATATCGGACTCCGAGACCCTCTACGCGCTGATGCAGTGTACTCCGGATTTGAGACCGATGGATTGTGATAGGTGCTTGGGCCAGGCCTTGGGTTACATGCAGCGTTGCTGTTTTATTTCGAGAGGGGTGAGAATTCTCATGTCTAGCTGCAATCTTCGCTACGAGCTTTATTCCTTCTATAATGATGCGAGGCTTGCGGAACTCGAGGCTCTGCTGCCACCGCCACCGCCACCTTCACTGCCACCTTCACCGCCAGGTATTTATGTTGTTTTCTCTTAGGCTCCATTTGGACTGAGGGATTTGAAATCCAATATTTGAAATAAATGAATTTCAAGTGCACCCTAAATCTACCTGTATTGTTAAAAAAATAGTTCAAAATGAAAATGATGAATTTTAAAGCTGATATGGCTAGGAATTTCAAATCCCTCCATCCAAATGGAGCATTGTAGTCAGAGACGGACCTAGAATAAAATAAAAGACGGTGAATTAGATAGCAGTCAATCAGTTGATCTTTTCTCTCATATATCATGCATTCATAATAACAAAATCTTGTCTTTCTACCTTCTTAATTTCCTCTCTCCTTCAACTTTCAATTTCTTCTTCATTTTCTCTCTTCTTCATCTCTCAATTTCTTCTTCACCTAATTTCAAGGTAATAT
Source organism: Scutellaria minor (assembly GCA_954870855.1). Classification (NCBI taxonomy): domain Eukaryota; kingdom Viridiplantae; phylum Streptophyta; class Magnoliopsida; order Lamiales; family Lamiaceae; genus Scutellaria; species Scutellaria minor. Next base: position 10,812,032 of record OX940738.1, on the reverse strand, counting down.
CTTAATTAATTTTATTTTCTCATATTGTGAATTTATCTTCATTGTTGTCAATTTATTGTATATGAAATTGTATATATTTGGAAATTCTTTTATGAAATTTATTCAAATTGAACTTATAATTTATTTGTTATTTTATATGCCCTATCAATATATTATAATTAATTTGCAAATACTAATGATAGGTTGGTCATTAATACAAATAATTGAATTTGAATTTGATTAGATGTAACTAAATTACTAAATAATAAAATGAGACAACGATTAAAATTATTGGCAAATAGAAATTGGGGATGTCATTTTGCAGTTTGGTTAGATGTCAAGATGTAGTGGATTGGAGATTTTCATTTTCATTCTCCAAGTTTGGAGATATACATTTTCATTGTATATAATTTTTTTTTTATATAGATAATGAAAATATATTATGAAAAAATATCACCTATTGTAAAGTTAATTAATGCATCTCATGTTGTTCAACCTCAACTACCATCAAACTAAAATAACAATAATGAGGTTGATATGAATTTTTTTACAAGTGATATATTTATATTCTTAGTTTAAAATTAGTATTTTTTTTATTAATTGACTTAGGCCCCTGAGTTGAAATCTTGGGTCCGTCGCTAACTGTAGTTTCTGACAATTTGGTGTATATTAAAGGTTGTGGATGTTGATGTTAAGATACCTTTGAAATTGGCAGGAACGAACAATAATAATGATGCAAAAGGAATGAATGATTCGACAAAAGTTGTTATTGGAATTGTTGTCCCAATTGGTGTGTGTATAATAATACTTGCTGTTTGTGCTTTCATTTTCTTGAGAAAGAGAAAGAAGCAGAGGGGACAAGAGCTCTTATGGAGTAAGATGTTTATTCTTCTTCTTTTCGATGTTGTGTGTTTTGTAGTTCAAGTTCCATGGGAAGTAACCTTAAACTCTCTTTCTTTTAGCTGGTGATGGTGAATTAACTACTGATGTGATTAGCAACGACGAATCCCTGCAATATGACTTTGGGAAAATAAGAGCTGCAACAAATGATTTTGCTGAAGATAACAAGCTGGGGCAGGGCGGATTTGGGGCAGTTTATAGGGTGAAAATTTTGTATACTGATGCAATGTGTAAGAATAAACACATGTAGTTCATAAGTAGGTTTAATTTGGTTGTTTTGTGTTTTAAATGCAGGGAAGATTTTTAAATGGCCAAGATATAGCAGTGAAAAGGTTGGCTACAAACTCAGGGCAAGGCGACATTGAATTCAAGAATGAGGTGTTGTTATTGGCCAAACTTCAGCATAAGAATCTGGTCAGGCTTTTAGGTTTCTCCATGGAAAGAATGGAGAAGGCACTGATATATGAATTTGTTCAGAATGCAAGCCTAGACCAGTTCATATTTGGTAATGCTTTTTTTTTTTTTTTTTTTTTTTAATATCATCAAACACATTGCAATCTTTGTACATGTTTGTCACTCACTTGGGCCCTGAAAATGATTTATTTTAACTTGACAGACCCGATAAAACGGTCATATTTGGATTGGGATAAACGCTTCAAAATTATATGGGGTATTGCGAGAGGACTTATGTATTTGCATGAAGATTCTCGACTCAAGATAATACATCGTGATCTCAAAGCTAGTAATGTACTTTTAGATGGAGATATGAACCCAAAAATTGCAGATTTTGGCATGGCAAGATTATTTGAGCAAGATGAAACTCAAAGAAATACTAGCAGGATTGTTGGAACTTAGTAAGTTTTATCTACTAGACTACAGTTTTTGAGACTAAGTACTTTATGTCTCTTCTTAATTGCCAGGATCATATTTTTGGCTAATGATTCATATGTAGCGGATACATGGCACCAGAATACGCAATGCACGGCCACTTCTCTGTTAAATCGGATGTATTTAGCTTTGGAGTATTGGTTCTGGAGATCATTAGTGGTCAGAGAAATAATTATACCGGAAACGGAGAGCAAGTGGAAGACCTCTTGACTTCTGTAAGTATTGGATTAGAAGTGTTTCAAAAGCCAATTTGTCTTGAATTATTCATGCAACTAACTAACAAAATTACATTCTCAGACATGGAAAAATTGGCAACAGGGTACACTTGAAAACGCTATAGATCCTATACTATTAAGCGATGGTAGGGGTTCAATGCGTGAGATGTCGAGATGCATTCACATAGGATTGTTGTGCGTTCAAGAAAATGCTACAGATAGGCCAACAATGACTTCTATTGTTTTGATGCTTAGTAGTTTCACTATGACATTGGCCGTACCTTCAGAGCCTGCATTCTACATGTCTAGTCGTTTTGGATCAGATGTTGCACGATTTCAGGAACTTTATACCAAAGAGTTCAACTCTAGCAAAGCATCAAATGCGAATGCGGTTACATCTGAAGGTTTAACTCAAAATGATATGTCCGTTTCTGAGTTATATCCACGATAATTAATTTTCAAGGACTGTCCATCACGGAAATTGGACATATATATATATATATATATATTTTTGGTGTATTTGTGTATTATACATATCATGAAAACAGAGTTGTAAGAAAGACTAGGTTTTTTTATTATATGTGATTTGATATGAATACTCAAACCATAAAAACATTTGGATTTGGTATTTTTCTTCTCCAGAAATGCTGTAAAAATTTGTGCTTACTGTGCCAACTCTGCACTAGGTTAACCTCACTTAAAACTTGCAGTATTATTTTTTCTTCTATTTCTATTCTTTTTTTTTTTACAATAATAAAGAATATTGTGTAGTATTTTTTTAGTGCAAAAATTAATAACTGTTGGAGATGAATGATCTTTTTTATATTAAAATAAAGTAAAATTTACAATAAAATATCGTTTGTTAGTACTAAAATGCCTTAGAAATTGAATTCAAGACTGAATGCAGATTTATAGTATGATTAAGATGATTAGTTTTTTTTTTTTTTTTTAAATTTTAGAATGAATTAATTGATATGATAACCTCCTTAATTTGTCCTTACATATTCCTGTCTTTTCGATTTCAACCAATCCAAAGAAGACATGTGAAATCATTAAATCCAAGTCCTAGTCAAAGTCACCTCCTTTTCTTTCACTGTTAATGAATTATATTTTAAAATTATGCCAAAACAACGTCATGTGTATCATCATCTAAAATTAAGTCCCGAAACAGAATTTGGGTCTGTATTCAACACAGATTATTTGAATTAAATCCAAAATCCACAGCAAAGGATCTCAAACCATTTCCTGCCAACAGCCATCTCTCTAACAAGAATGGATGACCGAAATAGAATCAAGATATGAGTTTACATTACAGCAAGAAAATCATCACCATAATTTCAATTTTTAACAAATAAATTAAGCAAAAAAGTACCAACACATAATTTTGAACTGATGAAAGAAGAAACATGTAAAAGGACCTCATATGCTCACCCGTTTTACACGCTTGAGGACAACGAGAATCATTATTTCAATATCGTTGCAAGGGTCCTGGAAAACCGGTGACGATGCAATTTTGTTGGTAAAAATCTGGAACAATTCATCGACGATTTCAACTCCAAAGTGATTGGTGAGCAGTCCCTCAAAAGCCGCCCTATAGAGCCTTGCAGAAACATCGGGACTGGACATAGTATATTTTCCAGGATTGTTTAGAATCTCTCTTCTTTCAATGCTGAAACTGTGACTCTGTTTCAGTATCACCATTAACTCTTCTGGGGTGGTAAAGTACCATGGGAGGTTGAATGAGTCTATTTTTTCTTCACTAATTCTCCCCTGCCATCACAAATTTTTTTAATTCAACACAATCTTTAAATAAAATAATCATTTCTCTCTCATCCGTATATACAAATTTACAATCTAACCCAACTCCAACTTTTTTTATATTATATGAGTGGCACAACCCAACTTTCATGCATAATAATGTTTTCTCATTATTTAATAATTGCATATTATTTTGGAAGTCTTTTTTATTATATTTAATAAGTGTGAGAAATGGATAAGAAATATTTGATATTTTAAATCCGTAATTATAATGAGGAAAAATTTATCATACACTTAAAATTACCCACAAACACAATAACTAAATAAAATTTACAATAGTTGGAATACAAAATCGAAAAAAGAAATCAAACTATAAATAGATGCATGAAATACTAAATTACAAATATAGAAGATATAAATTTTATATTTAATTAGGTAACAAAAGAGAGAATTTCAGATTTTTTGAGAAAATAGAAAGCATCAAATTGTGCTTTAAAATATATCAATATTGAGCTTTATTTCTAGAGAAAAACGATATATGAACTTTGATAATTTTTTTAAAAAATTTAGTAAAAATTATCTTCAATATGAATAATTTAAATTATATCCATAAAAAAATATTCCTACCAATAGAACTATGACAAGTGTCACAACATCATTGGATAAAGTTGATGATTTGGGTTGTCACACTCGGTTGTTTGACCAACCGGTGTCATGCCCTTCTCTATTTATTTATTTTTTAAATAATTTGTTTTGTCTTATACTAGGACCCCCACCAAAATGCATGTCACCAACAAAGATTGTCTAATACTAGTCCTACTTATCATTATCAACATTAGATGAGGCCAAAAATCAAACTAACTCATCAGCATATATACCAATAGTTTTCTATTGGTAAATACTAAATTATTGTATGTTTCAAATCATAGTTAATTGATCTTAGTCTAGATCAATAGTTTAATATTGAAAAAACAAGAAATAGATGATGGATGGCTAATTACCTTATTGGCCATGTCCATGAGACAAGATCCTAAAAGGTTGCTATATGATTGTGCAGTGTAATGAGTTTGAGGATCCCACGAGGCAGGGACTCCAGGCATTATAAGGGCCATCAACCCTCCATCCACCATTTCTATGGCCCTCGATTTCAAGAAAGATGTCGTGTCCTTCTCAAACTGCTTCAGATACGCTTCACAAACTTCCTTCCTATCATCTGTATACATAATTTGCCCTCTGTTCACAGCCTCTGGCGCCTCCGCCAGCCAGTGGAGCGAACAGGATGAGTAAGCAAAGTGAATGGAAGATTCCGGAAGGACGCGGCGCCGGAAGTCACCCGCCACTGCGGCTGCATGGTACTTCCTGCGGGGTGGCAGTGAACTGAATAGGGTGTTGAAATCGTTGGTCGGAATGTCGTTGAAGAACACGTGGAATTCGAGGGAGGAATAATCATGTTTTTGTCTGATGGCTTCAAGGATAATGGCAATGGCTGGAAATGAGTTGTGGCCAGTTGAGCAGCCAAAATCAGCAATGCAAAATCCAGTACTGTTAATTGACTTGATTTCTAATTTCTTGGCAATTTCTTCTTCAATAATCAACTTTGCAACATCTAACACACCTCTATGCAAATTCAAGAATATCTTTAACAAATAAAAGATGTTAACATGATGATCAGAAATTGATTGATACCTGGTAAGACGAGTTTTGGACATAACTAAGAGGCCCATCTCCAGCATTCATCGGATAAAGGGCTTGTTCCTGTCCATTTCCTATGGAACCCATCTTAATTTGCAATCAAATTTAATAGCTAATGATATATTTTTTATGGGGATAACTAGTTATGGTTAATCACACAAAATGATTTTATAAGGGCTCGCTTGATTTGACAGCGAGTTTGTTCAATTTGTTAGTATATTAGTATATTAGGTTAGTATATTAGATTTGACAGCGAGTTTGACAGCGATGGATGTTGGTATATTAGGTTTTGTTCAATTTGTTAGTTTGGATTGAACGAAGATGCTTTTTTTGATTTGGGTATCTTTACCAATCTATTGTTTGGTTTATGAATTTGTTTTATATATTGGAGTTTATCATCATTTTTTCCTCAATAAATTAGGGGTCTGGTAAATTAGTCTGGCAGTTTAGTATAGTAATTTTTCAAACTTCACAAATTTTGCCTAATTTCAGTCAAAATCGCTCAATTGAGTTGAATTGCACGTGAATCACATATGAGCTTGCCAATTCGAGTTGTTTGGGTCAATTTTGTCCAATTTCACCTGTGTAACATAATAATACAAGTAGTATCCATATTGATACCAGGGACAAAAAAATCGCGAGAAATCGGCGATTTCTCGGAAAATGGAGGAGGTCGACATAGATATCGCGAGTCATATTTTTTCGTCCCAAAATCGCCGAAAAATCGGCAAAAAATCGGCGATTTATCGAAGTCGGAAAACAGTGGTGTTTTTTGCCAAATATAGGCGATTTATCGCCGATAAATAGATTATTTATCGCCCAAAAATCACCGATAAATCGAAGTGTAATTATATGTTTTCAGTGAAAAAAAAAGGACTTTTTTTAATTTTTGTAATTATATGTTTTCAGTGGCAAAAAAAAAAGGACGAAAAAATGGCAAAAGGAACAAGGCCGGGACCGACATTCGTGTACGCAGCTCGCGGGTGCACACAAGTCCATGGTTTGTGAGCTCAAATCGGATACGCAGCTCGCGGGTGCACACAAGTCCATGGTTTGTGAGCTCAAATCGGATACGCAGCTCGCGGGTGCACACAAGTCCATGGTTTGTGAGCTCAAATCGGATCGTGATTTGCACTCCCCTGCACGCGAGAGAGCGCCTACTTGCCAAGCTTTCTTAACATCTATTAAAGAGAAAAATAATATATAGTAGAGAAATTAGCTTGAATTTTCCGATGTGGGATAACATCTTTTACAAAGGATCCAAACATGCAACTTTGAGATATAATTTCTCATTCACCCCTCAACCATTTTGGGCGATTTACGAGTCGTGTCGAACCTCTCTCGGAGGAGAACACGATCCAACTTTCCATTTCCAAAACGGGGTCCGGGACCCACGTCAACAATTGCCCCAAACATGGGCAAAATTTCTATTTTTTGAACAAATTTTTCCAACAATTATTACTACAAATCACCTCTATTTAATTAATTCTTTCAAAATAAATATCTTATTTTTGGAAATTAATATTATATATATATATATACACACGCATAATATTACCTTTCGAATATATGAAATTATGAACACATGTCATATATTAAGTGGTGTTGACACACAACCTGAGAAAGTATTATAGAATTTCATAAATTTGACACCTAATCAAATATTTTATTTTATTATTATTTGAAATTTAAGTTCAATATATGTATTAATGTTACTTATAATATAATGTAAAGTACTAGATATATTTTTCAATTTTTTTTACAAAAATTTTATATATTTTTTTTTAATGTCTGATATTTCCACCGAAATCGATATATCCGTCGATATTTCCTTAAAATCAAGGTACCGATATTTCTACCGATACCGATATTTTTATCCTTGATTGATACTAAATTTACACGACATCATGTCACATAAGATTAAAAACAAAAAAAATAAAAAAATTCTAGAAATTAAATATAACCAAAAACATAAAAATAAAAAATATAATAAAACTGAAAATTTAAAAATGAATCTGTCCAAATAAAGTGCATCTTTTTTTTTCCCAGAGTATTCTCTAGTGAGCCACCCACCAGTCTAGGGATGAGAATAGTTCAGGCTACTTGACAGGGGCCTACGATCTAATCTATTATTGACCTACTTTTGTCCAACCTTTTTAATAAACGAGTTAGGCTAAAACTCTTTATCAAACCTATTTACAAATATAGGCTATGCTCGGGCCTTAAAAAAAGTTTAATAAACCTAATAGGTCGGCCTATTTATAATATTTAGATAAAATATATGCTATATTTGATATCTTTTAAAGTTGTATATAAATGTAGTCTAATTTATGTTTTATATTTTTATATTTTATATCGTTTTCATGTTTCTTGGTGTAATTCTCTAAGGGTCCGTTTGTTTGACCTTATTAAACTTCATAATATACCATATCAACAAGATTAACTTGTTTGCTTAAAAAATATGAGTCCATGATATAAAAATGGTCTGTTATTGTATTACTCAATCTTGTGATGTGGCTACCCATGAGCATGAGTAGATAGTTTATCCTATATATTCAAACCAACTCATTATCCCTTGGATATAATCAATAATTGAAGTAAACACACTCTAACTATAAATGAAAGTTTATTTTTTGAAAAAAAAAAATATATATATACTAAATAATTTTGTAGATTGTTAATAGGCTTTTGATAGATTTTAGACCAGGTTGATCTATTCATAGACTCTTAATAGCCTTTTGATTTTGATTGGCTTTAGGCCATTTATCTACAAAACATGTCAGATTCAAATAAAAAAAAAGATATTTCACGTACAATAAGTCAGATTTAGATCTAATATTTACACTTGAGGTTTAGACCGACCAATAATAAGCTAGCCTAATCCCACCCCTACCCACCACCCCCTGCAGACCTCTAATCGCCGGCTACCGTACGATCCTTGAATCCCTCCGTCAACCCCGTCGCAACACCATGCTACTCTCTTATCAGCGCCACAGCGCCTCTCCCTCGTCTTCCATCTTCCAAGCGAGTATGGGGCGGAACCCTAAATCCCCAATTGACAAATTCTCGATTAAGACATTCAAATTTTGAGGTTGTTTTCCTTTCTAAATTTGATTGATTATGTGTAGCTGCGATTTAATCTGAAGATGACTGCAATTGTACGCAAGAATTTCGCGTGTTTAATTTCCAAGCATACCTCATTTCTCTGCAAAATCCCATGTTCCTTTCTCTCTCTTACCCCCTCTCTCGACTTTGAGTGGGAGACAACTCAACGCCAGCAATGGAGTTTATGATGTATTGTTGCATAAATATCAATTTTCTCCTAAAGTGGCTTCACTAGTTGCCTCGAATTTAACTCGATTTCGAAGCCCAAAAAGAGCTAATTTAATACTGAAAAACAGGGATTACTTTTGCCGCTCACCTAAACCGCGACCACCGCTGAGGAGAGTACATCTCGATTTTGTCGGTGGTGGTGGACTTGACATAGTGTAAAGATGGGTTGGAGATGAGAGGTTGACGGTCGGAGGAGAGAGCCATGAGCGATTACAAGGTGGAGAGGTGGCGGCGGTGCAACCACGGCGAGAGAAAGCCTGAAACTTTTCTTTTATTTTTTTTAATATTCTTTAAAGATTATTATTTAAATTGCCCAGTAATTTAGGAGTCTAACAATTTAGGATTTTAAAATTTTCGCAATTAAGGATACTAACTTTTGAAAATTTGCTAATTCAGCCTATTTCAACCCTAATGGCCCCAATTGGGCAGAAATTGCATTTGCATCACACCTGAGCTTGCTTATTCGGGCTTTTCGAGTACAATTTGCTGATTTGACTTTTAAATTTTAATTTTGTTTATTTTTCAAATAAAAAAAGCAAAAAAAAAAAATTCAAAAAAAAAAAAAAACATCAAAAAAGATGGAAAAAAAAAAGGTTTTCTTCCTCCTCAGCAAAACACCAGATGCAAAATATGACGTTCGCACTCTATTTTCTCTCTCCTATAAACGATTGGAAATCAAAGTTTTTCGTTTAATTCTTGAAGGTTTTAGTTTCTTCTAGCTATTATGGCGGACGTTAACGTTAAAGCGATCATATTTTCAGAACTTTGCAATGAATTACCATGGATAAGAAATTGGATTTTTTTAGAAACATTTTTTGAGAAATTGAAGTTCGATTCGATTATGAATTTTGCAATTGATTAGGGTTTTGGAATGGGTTTGACGAGAATATCGTTTTGATATGTAAATTGATAATTTATGTCACACGTTCCGGTCATCTTCTCCGGTGAGCACCAACCGTCGGCGATGATTTTCAGCCCTATTTGAAGCTCTTAAGTTCTACATCATATTGTATAGAACCTGCAACATAAGTTACAATCCATTATATAAGACGAAGGAGAAGATCAGCTTAGAATCAGTGTCGGCGTCAGGTTGGCCAGAAATGTTGTCGAGAACGGCAGCAGGAAGCAAGCTTTGGGGATTTTATTTTAATTATTTATCATTTTTTGGGAATTTTATTTTTACTTTTCTGTTTTAATTTTAATGTTTTAGAATTTTTTTTTCAGTTTTTCCATCCGAACATTAAGTTATGTGGCGTGATGATGTGTCAAGTTTCATGACACTAGGATTACCACTTGTACAAGTATATGACATATAAGCAAAATTTAGTGAAATGGGCCCGAAAAACCCGAATTAGTGAGTTTAAGTGTGATGCACGTGCGATTTCGGTCCAATTGAGGCCATTTGGGATGAAATTGGCCTAAATTCGCGAATTTTCAAAAGTTAATGTCCTAAATTGCCTGCCCGAAAACTTAAAGTCCTAAATTGCAAGACTCTGTAATTTACTAGGCAATTTAAATAATAAACTCTTCTTTTTAATATTTCTGTATTTTGTTAATATTCATTATTTTTCTGTTAATACATTTTAATATTTTTTTAATGTTTTTAGTCCACATCAACTATTTTATGTTTAAATGGACGTCCATGTGTACAAATAAATGACACATAAGTATAAAATGAAAGTCACATCAACGAAATTGACCCGTATAGCCCGAATTGGGGAGCTCAAGTGCGATTCACATGCAATTTCAATCCAATTGTACGATTCAGACTGAAATTTGGCAAAATTTGCGAAATCCGAAAAATTATTGTCCTAAATTACAGTCCCGAAAACTTAAAGTTTGAAATTGTCAACCCTAATTTACTGGGTAAAAACATAATAAACTCTATATATTGTGTGATATGACTATTTACCCTCCATTCAATTTGTTATCATTTGAAATAACTATTCAATTGTTATATTTTTATTTACCATTTGATTAAATGATACATTCGATCATTTGAGTCTCACATAGCACATCGCCTCATTTTAAAAACATCTACATTTTAAAACACACTAACATTAATTTTAACATTATTAATCATTATCATCGAGAAAGACAGGTTGACAACTTTTGAAAGGTAAGAACAATAATGTTATAAAATTAACTAGGTGCAAGTCGGGTGCTTAACAACGCCTAATGTCTAGTCGGAGTCTAGGTTTCGTATCTAAATTCAATAGATTTTTTGTTATTTTAACTATTTTTTATTTCTTTTTTAATTTTAAGAAATACTTTTGGAACTCCTACATTATTATGTTTTTGAGTTTATGTTGGAGGATGTGTAAAAAATTAATATCTTATTTGAATTATATTTATACATGAGTTATTCAATAATCATAAAATTATTTTTTATTTGTATTTATCAATTTGTTAATTTTCTATCTATATCTAATTGAATAGAGTAGTGATCTTGTGAATCAGGTGCACGGATCTAGATCTGTGCAATTGGGTGCGTGCGGGTCGGTCTGATTTGGATCCGCGCCCATTTTTTTTTTTTGTTTTTATGTGGTAACTTTTATGTATATGAATATAATCTTTATGTTATATTAGTATAACTTTTATGTAGAGATATTATAACCTTTATATTGGTAATATTACTTAGACTTTTTTCAGTATAATAATTTAATATTTATGTTATATTAGTATAACCTTTATATACTTAAAGAATAACATAAAAAATATATTATTATAACATAAAAGTTAATCTATTATAACATAAAAGGTTATATTATTACACCATAAAGGTTAAAATATATTATAGGTGTATAATACACTGTAAAATGTTAAACTAGCATAAACATAAATGTTACGAGAATATAACATTAATGTTACGGGAACATAACTAAAAAGTTAGACGAGCATAACTTAAAGGTTAGACGAACATACTAAAAGATTAGGCGCACGAGACTAGTGTTTGAGCGTAGACCTAAGACACGGGGGTGCGTGAAAAGCACCATCAGGTTGGGTCAATCCAATTACACGGTCCCCGACCCGTACACCTGATGCATATAAATAATTGTGAATTAAATAATAGTAATTTGATAAAGCCTATAATACAATTAAGAACACTACCATTTTGCTAAAAATGTTCTTTCGGTGGAACTATTCTAAAAAAGTTATTTGAAATAAATAGAACAATAACATCTAAAATTATTAATTTAACTAAAGTAAATCTAAAAAATAATTTAAAAAGTTAAATCTGAAACAAATTTTATTTAAAAAACTGATTTATTTTTTGAAAAACTTGATAAATCTAAAAAATAATTCAAAAAGTTAAAACACATAGAAAATATTAAATAAATTATATTTTATTTTGACAAAACTAGATCTTGAAATAATTAAAAATTGTTTTAAAAATAAGAATATAGATCTCAAAATAGAAAAAAAATGTTTTTTTTTTTATTTTTACAATTATTTTCAGATTTTTGAAAATACAGTTTCATATTATTTTAAGATATACTTTAAAGACTAAATAAGAGTTATTTCAGATATTAATTTATATTTATTAATTTTCTTTAGATTATCAGAATTATTTTATGATTTTCAGATTTATTAACTCATATATTAGTGCATATTTTAATCTTATTATATATCTAATATTGTTAAGATTTTATTGAAATTTTATTTTCAGACTTTATTTAAATAGTTTTTGAACTTTATAACGATATTTTTTAAAATGTATTTCATCCTGTTATTTTATATATTTTAAGCCAGTCTTTAAATTGTAGCTTTTATTCAAATGGTCATGTGGCTGGCTATTGTATGTGAAATACCAGTAATAATTTGAGCTGACCAATTAAGTGTCGATCCTGTTGTTTTATTTCATTTTGATGCTGATATATATGCAAACCCTTACCCATTGAATTTTTTTTTGCGACAAGATTAATTATAGGACAAATTGCCACCATAGCTAAACACACTTTAATGTTTGGTCATGGTGGCTGAACGCTCTCCTACATGTTCGGCCAATCAGGGTCGAACGGAGATTGTCAAATTTGATCGATTTTGTTGTGTTTTTTTCGTTTGATTTTCATACATTTGACTAATTTATGAAATGTCCGTTATCAATTTAACATTCAATTCCTCAAGAAATTTAGAAAAACAACATTAAAGGATTAAAAAAGATGAAAAAAGAAAGAGAAAAATGGAGTGGTAAAAGAGAGTGTTACGGTTTAAAAACAAAAAGTGAAGGGTAAAGTTGATATTTAATTAATATTTTAATTATTTAATTGAATTGTATTTAAATTAGGGTGTGCTTAGAACTTCATGAGATGTCTTTAGTCCCTCATTCCCGATATTCCCATGATTCTCTTATAATACATGTTTTGATAAATTAAATCTCCCTTCGCGATATTCCCATGGCTCTCTTACAATACATATTCTGATAAATTAAATCTCCCTTCGCGATATTCCCATGGTTATCTTACAATACATGTTCTGATAAATTAAATCTATGACATGTATAAATTATTATGAACTAAATATAGTTAAAAGTTTCATTGTCTTTAATGATTTATAATAAAATTTACTATTCATTTTGTTTGGGAATTTAATTAATATTGGGCCGATTATGGGCTGGGCCGAGTGCCTTGGTCTGATTTTACTATTATACCAGCCCAGTGGGCTACAACCAAATTAGAGAGCAACAGCTAAGTTTCTACACTCTTCTCGCCGTTTGCCGCCTCCACAATCGATTTCTCAGTGCTATAACTTGATAATCCTTCTCCTTCCAATATCAGGTTGAATTTCCTTACGAAATTATCGGTAATCGTTCTTTTTACTTGTGTTTGTAGTTATTCATGGTAGATTATAGTTTGAGGAGTTGAGATTTTTATTATTTTTTCAAAAAAAACTTTTTGGATGTAGTTAGTGAGAGGAAGAATCATGGGGAGAAAAGCAGGGAAGTTCAAGAGGAAGGAAAACGATGATATTGCCAAGAAGAAATCAATTCGGTTTGATTCTGATAATGAAGACATGATGGACGATGAAATTGATGCCTGTATGTTTATATGTTAGCTCAAGTATATGAAGTTCGTTTTGTGGTATTTCTGTCTAATCATGCTTTTCTCGTTTAACCTTATTCATTATTCCTGGTTTCCTGTAGTTCACAAGAATAGGGATGTCATACCACTGAACATAAACGAGGATTTGGAAGAGTCTGATGAAGACAATGAGCAGCCTGTGTTTGATATTGAGGTTGTACTACTATCTGTGTTCACGTGCTCCTTTCTGGTTTATGTAATTCATATTTCTTTCAATGGTTGACAATTTTTTTATTCAAGGTTTTGGTTCACATTATGTGTTCATGTGTGATTATCCGAGAGCTATTGTTGTTGTGTGTGTCTGTGTTTTTCTTTTATAGGTAACAACAACAATTGGTACGAAAGATTGAAAGAAAAATGTGAGGAAACAATCATCAATTTTCTTTTATATGTAATCTTGCTAGGTTGGAGAGTTTTTCATATAATAGTGTTGGTAGAAAGATATAATAACATTTAATTACGTCACTGAAAAATCAGCTACATTTTATGCTTCCATATTGTGTTTACTGAAAATGAATTAATTTACTTTTCTTGTCAATGTATTACTTGTTGTGTGATTGTGATGAAGATTAGGAAATGATTGAAATGTTTATTCTCTATGCTGGTGCTCCAGAATCTTTTCTCTCTAATTTATCTTACTATTTTTTTTGCTTGTTGATTAGGATGATAAGGATGAGGATGATGAAGATGATGACGTTGATGAAGATGATACACCGCCTAAGGGTCTGGAAGCCAAAAGTAAGATGCCTTTGTTTGCTTGTTGAATGTTCTGAATTTACATTTTTATTGTTGTCAGTGCAAGTCACAAATATATTGGGTTGGTTCTGCTTAGACCATGCGCAAGAACAGTACCCTTGTGTTCTTTCTCCAAAATGATTGAAGAAAAAGAATTCTTTAGTTTTCACTTTTTGCCATTTCAATCTTCCTTGATTATACATCCAGGAAGAAATTTGGTAAAAAATATTACTGAGATTTAAAATTGAAGATTAATGTGGTTATTCGTTTGGGCTTTGGTATTAGCTAGGATCCTTGATTCTCTTGGTGCACATTCAGTTTGATGCAATTTTGCTTTATGTTAACTGCTAAGTTTGACAATGTTACTTATTAGTTTGATAGTAGCTATAGTTCTGTAGTATTTTAAATTAACGGGATGATAATTGTATCTTGATTCAGAATTGATGTTTAGGCATGTGCATGATATATTGATATCCATGAACAACATTAGTCTCTATGCATTTAGTTGTTCCCTCATTTTCTTTTCCATGCATTGATTGATTGTACCTAGTCCCCACAATGATAATATATGTGTGATGATTGTTATGCTTTGCAAGGATATCCTTAAAATCTTAAGGAGCATATTCTCCTTGAATGATTCTGTTTTACTGTAGTCCTGACTTGTAGTCAGAAAACCTGTCTGATCCATTAGTCAGTTTTACTGATTATATTTTCTTGGTTTCTATTCTTTACTTGAAATGTTTTCTAGTTTAATTTCATTCTAGTGTTTTTTCTTTTTAGTTGTTAGGACACAAAAGTATTTGCAGTCTAAGTTTGGTGGGGTGGATGATGAAATGCTTGATGATGCTGAAGAAGAAGATGATGAAACTATCGTTCGTAGAAAAAAGGATCTGTATGGCGCTGATGTTGACGAGGTACACTTTAATGCACATTCGTAACGGTTTCTGAGACACGTGGGTATATGTAAATCAAGGGTGAATCTACACTCGGTGTACCATCATTCCATGTTGCACCAAAATGAGCTTAACTCATTTGGTCTTGGTATGAAATATTGGACAAATCATATATTTTGAATTGAGATTTAATTTTTTTATGTGCAAACTATTTCTATAAATGTCTAGTAAGAGTTAAAATAACTCGTCGCCTGGGATGAACATTTCCTCACCCTACATGCTATGGACAGTCATATTAGAGCATTACCATCCAGAAAAAAACAATGTTGCAATTGTAAAAGCTCAAGCATATTACTGCTGTTGTGGTTTTGGTCCACCCACCTTTATCAAAGTATAGGCAAAGTTGCTGATTTTGCATAATCATGAAACCACAAATAAAATTATGGTGGACTTAAGCTTCAATAGTCCAACTACTTTTGTTTACACTACCATTTTTACTTTTAGATCATTGAATCAGCTATCCTGTTAATTACACAAAAAGGTTAGTATTTGAAATTGAATAATAATAATGATGATAAGTCATGCTGTACAAACTGAACAAGACCTTACTATTTTCATTTCTTGTGGTGCCTTTTTCTTTATATCACATATTTTATTCTGATTATGGTGCAAGTGCATTATAAAAGCTATGCTATATGGTCCAGCACTGCTACTATTTCTAAAAGGACCATATAATGTTTCCAGATATAGTAATGACTCAGAGGTGTATATTTCCTCTGACATTCTGTGAGCGTTGTATATTCCTTTTGACATCCTGATTAGATCACTTATGGTTGCCGTAGTGGCACACCCCCTTCAGTGTTGTGCCTTAAATGAGTTAATTTCTTGTCTATATCTTCAGGTGTAGTCCTCTAATTGTTGGGGATATTGCATTCCTTCATCATGTTGATCATAGTGGTAAAATCCGGGTATGCTCTTGTAGGGTATGAGATATGAAATGCGAAAATAGGTGGAAAAGTTGGATGAGGTGCCTTAACTTTGAGAGTAATTTATGACAGTATTCTTTCCTCATTGAGCCAACTTCTGTGAATGCTAACATAAGATTTTAGATAACCCTGGCATCATTTTTGAGTTAGTTTTTTCTTGGACTAAAATATTAATAGGAGTCTCATGATATGTTTTAACTTGTTTTCCCCTTATCTTAAAGCCATCAAGTGATGATGAGGATGCAGCTGACGAGTTGGCAGAAGTTTTGAAATTGCAAAAGGAAAAATCAAAAGTTCTTTCAATGGAGGATTTTGGTCTTGAAGATGAGTCTGATAGGGAGCCCACATTTGAGGTGAACAAATATGCATTAAAATTCAACTTTTTGATGTCCACAAACTCATTGTACAATAGAGATGCTTTGGAATTTGAAAGAAACTTTTGTTGATTGCTCATCATATTTTCGCATTTCAGGAGATTTTGGATCATGGAAAACCCACACCAAAAGGTTCTCTTGAAAAAGTAATCAAAGATGAAGATGGAATGGTATATGAGATTGTAAAGAAAGATGTAAATGCTTTGACAAAGGAAGAGCAAATGGATGTTGTGTACAGGTTAGTTTGCCTTTCAGTATCTCGGCCTTCCTCTTTTATATGTGTACTTCGAAGGATCTGGTTGAGGTGATTGAGTTACTAACTACGACTAATTTTCATTATGAGATTAACTAAAGATGCTTATTTCTAAAATACTGGTTTAATAGATGGTGAACTGGGGACAATGCACCATTGTTTGTATTTAAGTTTTTATGAAGAGGAAAATATCACGAGGGAGGAGGCATCTCATTTGAAACTATACTAAATTAGGGATCGAAGAAAAGACATTATTCTTTTGTCTGAACTAGTTTGGGACAGATTATGCTGTAGATGCATTTATCATGAGCTTTTCCTTGTAATTTTTTATCAATATGGATAAATCTTGCTCAACGTTATTAACTTTCAGGTGCAATTCTCATAAAGCAGATGCCTTTTCTCTACCAAAATGGAACTTCCACCTTTAGTTTTTTTGTATTACTGTACTTCATTTGGGAAAGATTGTTACTTGGCATAATTTACATCTAATTGTCACTGGATGCATGTCTGATAGTGTTCCCTTTAGTTTCTACAGGATTTTATTGCTTCTGTTTATTGGGTTAAATATAAGAATTGCCTTCATATGTTCACTTCTGATACTTCATACGGGTTAGACTAATGACTGGGTTTTACAGTTCTGCTCCAGAATTAATTGGCCTTTTGTCAGAGCTGAATGATGCCCTTGAGCAACTTGAGAACAAAGTTAACCCACTTGTAGATAAGGTATGGTTGAATCTCATTTTGTGTGGTTACTTTGCACCTGTTCTACTCTATAGCTTGATCTCCAATCTTTCATGGCATGAGTTTTATCCCACTAACGCTATGAGTCTATATTATATAGTATAAAGGAATATGTATACCCTAATTATTGTTGTTGGAAAACTCACTGATATATTAATACTCATCTGAACTTCATCGCATTGCATTGTTCACCTTGTTCTTCATCTTCTCATTAACAGTGGTGGCAAGTTTGTCCGTAAATGTACCTCTTTGCATGACACAGATAAAGTGGTGAATTAAAATAACTCAGGTGAAAGGGATGCCATAGTAGATAATACAAGGCAAAATAGTAGCTAAATTTGGTCCAACCATGCTCCTCGCTGTCACGTTTCTTATCTTAGGACAATTTTTGGTATTTTATTTTCTGCTCTTCATTTGATCTATTTAGTTTTCTGTGATATAAGTTGGTGTTTTATGTGAGTTTATGGCTAATATAAGACCTGTTCCTTTTCAATTACTGTGGTGTAATTGATGTTTATTGTGCAGAAAGTCAAATAGCTTAATGACTACCTTGTCTGTTGGGTAGCATCTTATTTATTAGGAATATACAAAAGTTCGGTAACTGGCCAATGATATCATTATTACTAGTGCTGCTTGTTTATGTTTTATTCTTCCTCTTATTTAGTTGTATATCATACATTGTGGTGTGATTGTTTCATTGATGAGCCTAACTTATTAGGGTCCAAGTTGTTTTATGTTAGTATGATTTTCCTAGATGATAGAAGAACTGAGTAATATAGAATAAGAATAGTTGGTAATGTAAATATTGAAATATTAAACGTTATTTAATAAATATTCAACCTTTTGCTGATCCAGATGTTATGTATAATGGACTTTGTTTCATTAGTTGATGCTTTAGAATGCAGTTTACTAATAATTGCATTATGTGTAAAGATTAGAGGACGAGAGAGTGCAAAGAAGGGAGGGATGCACTATATGGAGGTCAAGCAGCTTCTATTGCAATCCTTTTGCCAAGCTATAACCTTTTATCTTCTTCTGAAGTCTGAGGGACAGCCAGTTCGTGATCATCCGGTTGTTTCTCGTCTAGTGGAGATCAAGAGTTTATTGGATAAGGTTATTGTCGTTTTTCTGGTGAAGTTGATTTGTGATTTGTAGAATTTTTTTCCCAAAGAAATCGAAGTCTTCCGTGACAAAATAGAATAGAATATAATTTAGCATGTAACCTGTTCTTTTTTTCTTCATATTTGTATTTTTTCTCAGACCCTATATCTTACCTGCATGAAAGTTTCCTCTGTTGTTAACCTTAGAAACATGTGCTATAGATTCAGTGAAGGCATCATTTAGGCTTTTCATTGCTGGATATGGTTTTTCACCCTGATTAGATTCTGACAGTCACTCACCCTTGTTTGTTTTGAGGGTATAATGCTAGTGTTGATGCTGCACAGATCTGGAATTTAGTTCATTTTTGTTGTAATATCATATTTGGCAAAATGGGGTGTGCATAAGATGTGTACTTTCTCTACAGAGATAGTTACTGCTCCAGTTAGCAGTTAGTTGGATTACATGATCTTGGGCTTAGTTTAAGATGCTGACCTGTTTTTTCATCATTCTTGGTGATATTTAACCTTTTCTTTCTACGGTGGCAGATAAAAGAAATGGATGGTAACCTTCCTTTTGACATGGAAGACATTTTGAAGAAGGAAGTGATGAACACATCTGTTTCGAAGATAGTGGAAAAGACTGCTCACCTAGAATCTGATTCCCTCAATAACAGTCAGATACATCCCATGGTGTCATCTAGAAAACAAGCAGCAGTTGAGGTACTAGATGTACGATCCTCTTAGATTGATCTGCTGATAGTCCTATAACAGGCTGATATACCTGTTCTTTTATTTTTTTAGCTGACATACTATGTTCTTTTCTTATATCTGTAGCCTCATTCTTCTTATTTTTTGTATGGTGACTCACAGCCCAACAAAGAAATTGAGTTGAATACCTTGAAAAGTTCAAAGAAAAATGAGTCGCAACACAAGCAACAAGTAAGCTGGCATGCCTAGTTTCTATGATATTTGCTTTAGTTAAATCTCTAGAATCACTTGTGATATTTGGTTATAGGTTATGTATGTTGGAAAGCTTAGATCGACTTTATTAATGTTATTAATTCCTTGGCAGGATAAACAGGTTGGGCCCCAGAACACGGAAATGTTAAAAATAAGGGCTTCCCTTGAGGAGAAACTGAAACAGAAAGGTCTTTTTAGTTCCATTGAGCCAAAGATTGTTAGGACTAGAGAACACCTGCAACCAATGAACAGGTATCTCTTTTAATAAAATTATACATCCAGTTTTATATGTAGTAATTAATACCATTATCTGATACTAATTAAAATAAGTGTGAAACTGTGTTTATAGGCAACTTGAGACATTAGATGATTTTGTTGATGAGGCCATGGAAATCGATGCTGTGGCAGATGGAAGGAGTAATGGGGATGCAAATCTATCACATTCGAGCAAAATTTCTCAGCAACTGGCTCTGCGCCGGAATAAACGCAAGGTATGGAGGTTTTAAAATCTCATTGTATATAGTACAAAAAAGTTCTTGCTTTGTAAGATGTCACTACAATTATTAAAACTAGGAACTGATATATATTGTCCAATTCTGCAATTATCCCGACAAATTAAAAATTGGGAAACTAGGAACTGATAGCATCCAGAATTTGGTGGAATTGCCGCTAAAAAAGGTATCAAAACACTCATGTTTTAGTAGAACGAGTAATTGAAACTAGCAAACATAATGATTGGTGTACTAAAACATAGTTTTATGTCTCTTATGTCTATGCTAAAGCAATTCCTTCTATTAGTTTTACTCACCGTCCAACCAAGTAATTATAAGTAGGAACATCTTTTGTTTGATAACAAGTTCTGATGATATGTTCTGTTTTATATACTGAGGGTCTCTGAAGAACTTGTTATCATGTGAGTGTTCAATTTCCTTGGTCAGCAAATTTTAGAATTCATGTTTACTAGTCATCCTATTTTTGTTTCTCGATGAGTTGGCCTTGGAACTAATTCATTTCTTGGAAAGGTTGTTTGTGGTGATGATGATATACCAAAACGAGATGATATTGGAGAAAGGAGAAGAAAGCATGAGCAAAGAGTTCTTGCAGGAGCTGGTATTAAATCTATGGATGATGATGATAATGATGATGAGACTGGCAACTTTTCAAGTGATGGAGTTTCTGATGCTAATGAAGAAAATGAAACTGATTCTGATTTGGAATTTTATAAAGAAGTGGAACGACAACATGCTGCAAAGCTTGCTGCAAAATCTGACAAGTATTCTAGGTACATTGAATGATGGCAGCACATTTTGTGTATTGTGTTTGTCCACAGACATTTGATCTAGCCTTTTATTTTCACAAGGCTCGTAATGTTAGAATCTTTTTCCATTTACGTTTATTTCACACGTTCATTGTGCCTGCTGACCCAAGTTAATATCCACAGAACTCCAGCAGAAGCTCCAATGTTGCCAGAAACTGTTGATGGAAAGCGCCATATCACAACTCAGGTACATCAAATCACAAGTTCCATTGTTGCTTTCACGGCTCTTTACCCTTTACTTCTATGGTAAAATTTGTTTTGCCCCACTTAAATTATTTGGTTTTTGTTAATTTTTTTCTCCAGATACTAAAGAATAGGGGCTTAACTCGTGCTCGCAAGAAGCTCATCAAAAATCCTAGGAAGAAGTACAAGGTATTTGATCGAAATATTCTTCTCTCTCCACCTAAGTATTTTAATCTTGTATAATAAACTTTCATTACACCGATTCTCTCTCTCTTGCTCTCTCCAGTTGAAGCACCAGAAGGCAGAAGTGCGCAGAAAAGGACAGGTTCGTGCGATCAGAAAGCCAGCAGGAAACTATGGAGGGGAAACAGCTGGTATTAATGTAGGGATCAGCCATAGTGTCAGATTCAAGAGCTAGTTATCCTGTTGGTGCCAATTTGCTGGGAGTACCTGCTGCTTAATGTATTGCACATTGTTCAACTCATTCATACACCTCAAAATTAAGTTGTACTCATTTTCAAGGGGAAAGGTGTCGAACGATGCTCGTCACAATTTTGACTAACCTCGAAATTTTCTGTAATGTAGAGGTAGAAGTGAGCTAATCAAGCTGGGTTGGGCTAAAGCTGTTCTAGCTTGAATTTTTTTTTTTTTTTTGAAAGTTTTAAAGTTCGTGTTTGAATTATGTTTTCACATTAATGGAATCAATTTTAATCGTGTAATCGAATTGAATATGAATCATTTTGTGCTTATATTCTTCCTTTCTTTTTTAATAAATTTAGATGTACTAGAGTTGAATTTAAAATCTTTTGTGAAGAAAATTTATATATTGGGTTCTTTAACACCATTCTTGCTTGTCTTAGATGGGAAGCTTATTGATGATCATGAGTGGTCAGTATAAATTGTGTAATTGGGAGGTATAAATTAGGGTTTATCATAGATAGAGAGGAAATTGGAAATAGCAAATATCAAATTGAGGGAAAAGAAATTTTGATCTAAAGTTAGGTACACATACTCTACAAGATGGTGGGAAAATACATTTATGCATTTTTTTTTATATAGTAATATGATTAAATTATGGGAAAAGTAGTTTTTTTTACCCTTTAAGTTTCATCAGATTTTTCATCATTTATTTTTCACCTTTTATTTATTAGTTCTTAATTTTTAAAAATTTTAATTGTTTTAGTCATTTAATCTGCTACATTAGATAAGAATATAACTTGGTGATGTTTTGTCTGATTTTGTAGCTTTTTTAATTACAAATTTGTTTTTTCAACCAAAAAGAAAAATACATTTTCATTCTACTGATTGTTATTTTATATCCAAAAATTGAGGAATTTTTCATTTTCTTTCCTAACATGCCTAATTGACATAAATTTTTTTTAAAAAAAGTTGCATATCCTAATTTTTTTTTCTTTTTTACAAATTATGTTCCTAATCTACTGGAAATTGATAATTTAAAAAAGAGGGGTATGAATTTTAATATTTATTGTAGTAGAATTTCAATACAAACGTTTGGTTGAATTTTAATATTTAGTAAGAATTGATATTTATTATATATGTATTATTAATATGTTTATGAACGTGAGGATTGGTGCATTGGTATATTGACTTGCTTTGGTCACGTTAACCCATGTTTACTGGATTTTAACTAACTTATATAGACTCTATCTCATATAAGAAGATTTATAAAATGGTCTCACATAAGATATTTACTCATAGTTGAAAACTTGAAATATTAAAACTTTGATAAACTAATTGTATAGAATTTAGTAGATATATATTCCTAATATCTAAAATATTTTGACACAAATTGAGGTAAATTAACGCTAAAAATTAAGTCCAGAGACTACTACAAATGTAGAAATGAAGTTTTTTTTTTTATTTAAATTTTACAAATAATATAATAATACTGCATGATATAAACAAGGGTTGATTGTCAGCAAAATTACTAATTTGACTTAATTTACAATTTTAACCAACTTATTTAATAGGGTTAAATACTTACACCAACCTGTACTTTTCGTATTTTTACACTTCTCAACCTAAATTTTATTTTTTGATTGATTGCAACCTTAAGTCCACGAATTGTACAAGTTGCAATCTCCGACGAATTTTTCCAATCAAATCTCACACACGTGGCATTCACATACCAAATTGGGGGGTCTTGATATTTCCATAAATTGTTGAGGTCATCTTAAAAAATGAGATTTTGTTTTATTAAATATGGATTCTAGTACTTTAATTTTTTTTTTTTTAAATAGTCTCAGCAATTCATGGAACTATCAAAATCCCTCTTTCCAATTTGGCATGTGGATGTTATGTGTGAAATTTGGCCGGAAAAATTCATCGGAGGTTGCAACTTGTACAATTTATGAACTTCAGGTTGCAACAAGTCAAAAAATAAAATTTACGTTGGGAAGTGTAAAAATACGAAATGTACAGGCTGATTGAAGTATTTAACCCTATTCAAAATCACTAAATATAACATGAACTTTCATATCTTTTGCAATTTTAACCAATCGGTAGATTTCTAGTATATGATATATGATCTATGCATGAGAATTAGTTAGGGATGCAAGAGGTCCAATGATTAAAAGTTAGATCCTCGGGTATGCCCGCCGTGCTCAGAATATATTGGCCAAGAGAAAATATTTTATTGCTTGCATGTTGTTGATGTTTGTCTCGCGTTTACATGTTGTATTTAATTTAGACAAACATGTCCTCACTGAGCTCGTGTTTTGCTCACTCCTATAAAAAAATCTAACTTTCCAGAATAAAATGTTTTGACGTGGAGTGGGGTGGATACATTGTAGCTGATGTCAAGAAATTTATTTAATTTAATATTTGTCATGATTTTATGAAAACATCTTCCATGTTTGTTAATTATAATTTATTTTGACGTTAGTTCGTTTTGATAAAGTTTAATTAATTAGTCAAGCTCATTGTTAAGTCTTCCATTGCATATTCATGAAATATCTATTTATTTAATGTATAATTTTTCCATTGCACACTCATAAAATTTCGTTTATTTACGTTTTGATTTAGAATTTAAAGAGAAAAATTTATCCCATTTTTTGCTGCGTACATATAAAGTGTGAGCCACCGCATTTTCACTTTTCTAATGTCTTCAAAAATCGGGATGTTTATTTTGGAAATAACTCCTACCGTTTTCAATAACTATCATTTTGAAGTAGGTCTTGTGCAAAACCATCTCACGGATCTCATTTCGTGAGACGGGAAAGGTCGGATATAATAAATTATGTAATTCTTTGTATTGTATTAGGTAATACTTTTCTATATACCAGATAATATTTTTGTTTTATGTACATATACTACATAATATAATACAAAAGTATTACCTGATATATAGAAAAACATTACCTAATATACACAAAAGTATTACATGTTGTACGAGAGAGAAGAGTGTCTGGACAACATAGGATCCGCGCGTTTTTTAGTGACCCGACCCAACCTAATTCGGGTTATGTATCATATAATACAAATGTATTACTTGATAAACATAAACGTATTACATATTTTCTTATAGTCCAACTCAACTTAAAACGCATCCTTTAATACAAAGTATTACCTAATACATACAAAAGTATTACATAATTTCTTATGTTCAACTCGATCCGACCAATCTCACGGAATGAGATCTGTGAGACGGTCTCACCCAAGACTTTGCCATCATTTTGTATGTTAAGTCATTGTACTATTTTGTAATGGTGAGAGTTATTTCCAAAATAAATATACCCAAAATCTGACAACTGATTAAAATTACAAAAGATATGAAAATTCATGTTATATTTGGTGATATTCAAAATGTTGATTAAAATTACAAATTAAATAACATTCTTGATTTTTCCGATAATCCAACCCTATAAAGAAAGTGAAAAAAAAAAAAAGTTTGTTGGGCCTCATCAGGCTTTTCCAGTGGAGCGATTTTTATCAAGCGACATTGGGTGGCTCGATAACAAACTAAACCTTATAATTTTATGTTATGCTCGTATTGATGAAGAAATTATATTCCCATAATTAAAAGTCTTACTTTGATGCACTTGGGATATTAGTATCTCTGACCAACTTAAACTGTTGGATGATGAGATTCTTAACATTTACAGCAGGATTGTTTTTAGTAATTTAAAAGGAGTAGTACTCATGTGCACCTAATGTACATATGCACTTGAGTCGAGTTTGGGTGTGGATTGATCCGGATCCGCATATTTTTATTAAAAAAAATTTGTCTGACCTTTATGTTATATTAGTCATACTTTTATGTTCAAATAGTATACCTTTATTTAATACTTTTAACTCTAAAAAAAACCCTAATTTCGCCACAATTTGTATGTGTTTACCTTTATGTGATAATACCCATACCCTTATGTGATATTACTTATACCTTTAGATCAATATAGTCATATTTTTATGTAATATATAAAAGTACAACTAACATAACTAAAATGTATATATAACATAATTAAAATGTATGACTGTTATAACTAAAATGAATGAAAGGTTAATATGTCTGTCTAAAAAAAATGTTAAGGTACAACTAACCTTACAAAAGGTATGACTAACATAACTAAAATGTATGACTAACATTACTAAAAAGTATAATTAACATAACATAAAAGTCTAGTACCTGAGAGCATATTTTGGTGGATTTTGTCCGCGACCTGATGACACGTACGGGGCGTGTACGGGCCGGGTAGACTCGAGTGCACGAATTTAGGGTCTGTACACCAAATGCACAAAAGTTTTTGTCATTTAAAAGTACTAATCGACAACCTATTGCCAAAATATTTATCTTGCATTGAAAACTCAAACCAAAAGTCATTCTTATTCAACATATTCTCAAACATCACACCAGGATCGCCTCCAATTGAAAGACCATGTCAATGTGGGTCTTCATTAATTTAAAAAAAGTTTGTTCAAAATCATTTATTATGATTTGTTAAAATTAACAATCAAGTTCAAGTTTTATATTATTTAATCATTTATTATGATTTGTTAAAATTAACAAACAAGTTCAAGTTTGACGTTATTTTGCTCTTTAGCTTGTGAGCAAGCTCATAAAAAACTTGTAAAAAATGATACTAATATTTGACATTTTGATATATACTTTGTACAGTTTTACTCATGATGAATATATTTATATCTAATTATAGTTATTTTATAATTTAATTATAAAGTTTAGATAATATATGATATTATTTAGTTTTACTCATGATGAATATATTTATATCTAATTATAGTTATTTTATAATTTAATTATAAAGTTTAGATAATATATTATATTATTTAGATTATATTGTTTATTTTGTTAATCAGTCGATGGATATTACAATTTACATTTATCAAATTCACTTAGACTTGATTAAACTCGAGAATCATGAATGTATTGGATATATTAAGCTCAAGATTGGATAATCTACAAGTGGGGGTAAGATTCAAGATCACATAGCAACTCCGTCCATTTTACATGTGGATGTACGAATGAATTAGGGATGGTCGGATACATGATCCAGTACAAATATATACCGGATATAGCTAAATGCCCATATATAGCATCTTCTAAATATTTTATATATCAACATTCACAAGAGAGTGCCTTGTGAGCACTTGGTAAGAATCCACCATTCAAGAATTCACCTTTACCATATCTGCATATCCTGATGATGCAACTGTTATTATTTCTGTATCACACATGACATTTCCTGCATCATACTGAGCACCTTCTACGTACGTGCAAGCATGAATTGAATGCATCGCTACAATCCGAATATTGAAACAAGTTCTTTCAGACAATGATCAACAAATACCCATTCGACCAGACTCTTGTTCAATAATATGCGTGACAGACCTCAAACGTTAGAAGCAGACAGAATTGCCCATCAAGCTGTTGATATAGAAAGGGCATACTTAACCTGTAACAGATACAATATAGGCATGCCCAAAATGGATCTTATCACTAATAATTCTTCAACAAGAATTCAAAGTACAAGATCAAAACACAAGTCGAAATAAGATCACTGATTCACTAGTAATCATGTTATAGAAATGTATAGTGATAATGAATAGAAGTTGCGGACTAAGATTTCACTAGAGGATATACTTTCACCGTGAAAGGTAATTCAACATGTCAACATAAACAAAGGATAATTCTCATGACCCCTTTATTAAGAAAAAAATAAGATTCAAGGATAGAATACCGATTGGAAAATGAGAGAACGAAACAAGAGAGAATGATACTCAACCTAGTAAAGATTAGGATACACATTCAAGTGTTCATTAGGATCACCAAGTTCATAATCAAACAACTTTTAGCCACATTCTAAAGCCACGTTGGATTTCAAACAATACCAAAGCTCAACCGTGCAATATCCTGTGCATATATTAGTTGAACAAAACAAAACAAAAGGAAACACAAAATTGAAGAAGTAAAATAGTAGGCAAGATATCGAGCATGCATCATATATATATTTAACACAGGGCATGAATGGATCAATGTCATTATCCATATTGTGTACTCTTGGTTATATTTCACAATTGAAGCCGTGTACAAAGAATTAAAGTATCATCATTATATTCCATATAAGCTGCAAGAATCATGCGGCATAGAAGCAATGAGTGAATATGGTGTTCCTCATCAGAAAGGGCATTGATGCATGTTAAAACCAGCCATCAATTCACCTGTACTTAAACACAACATTATGTACACAATAACTGATTTTCTCAGCACAATCAACATCAATGTCATGCCTCATGATATTCAAATAACTATCGAAAGCAAATTCAGTCACGCACCAGCTTCCAACCGATCGGAATTCCTCTCACGAGCAGAGGGGACATCGCACGAGCCCGTTCTCATTGCAATCAGGACATCTATTCATCTGCTGCTCATCCTCATCAAACACCTTACGGCTCCCACTACAATTCAAACACGGAATAAACCTCACATCATCGCAACCATCACAAGCCTTCAACGATCGCAAAGGGATCCCCGTGATCATCTTCTTCAGCTCACCATACTCCAGCAATTTGTTTATCAAATCCGCCCCACCAATGTACTTCCCCTTAATAAACACCTGTGGCAAGCTCACATTCTTTTCCCCAAGCAACGTCTCCAATTCCTTCCTATAAGCCGCGTCCATTGAAACGTCTCTTTCATCGGTGTTTATACGAAACCCTCGGAATATCATTCGAATGCTGTGGCAATCCTGGAACGTTCGCCGGATTCCTCTGAGGCTGGTAAAGTAAATCACCACCGTGTTCTCCGTGCCGGGTAGCCTGATCGGAGAATCAGGCAACGAGAAAGGTAAACCCTTCGAAGAATCCGATGATGACAATAACGATTTGTCCGATTTGGGGGAGGGCGATGGGGAAAATTGTGAATTAGAGGAATTGTGTTTGGGAGATTCGAAAATTGAGCATAATCTTCTGACCTTTCCCTTGAATGAGCTTCCCCTGGCGAGCCTGGAGGCGAAGGAGGAGCCGAGCAAGCTCTTGACGGAGCCATTCCTCTGGAAGGTCTGGGAATTGGAGAGGTTAAACAACGGCTTATCCTCGACCGCCGCCACCGCCGCCACCGCCGCCGCCGCCGCCGAGGAGTGCACCGTCAAGGACCGATTGAAAACCGATGGCGGATTGGTCTTGATAGTGTTGTGTGTCTTCTTCGCCATTCCGTGATTCTTACCATCAGCCATCAAAATGGGAGGGAGGAATCGGGGGTTTTGAAGGGGGTTTTGACGGGAGGAGCGGCGGCGGCGGCGGAGGAGGGTGATCGGAGGTGGTTTTCCCTAGGGAAATGGAAGTGAGAGAAATTGTAGAGAGAGAGAGAGAGCGAATGAGAGAATGAAATGTAGAAGAAAGAGGTGGTGGGAACGAGCTTTTTTCTGAAGCGGTGGAAATGGTATGCAGATGTGACGTCAGCAACTGTACGTATATAATATATATACGCGGAGATGCGTACACGTGGACTTGTTCTTTTACTTAATTTAAACTAATTCTTACTTAGTTTAATTTTGGTATTAATAATAATTTATCTGCTTAATGGACTATGTTTAATGCCTGAATTAGTAAAATCATAATGTGTAATAAACGTGCAAAAGTGTAGCATGGTTTCGAATATTAGCAATAGATGAAGGCCAACATATTGCTAACATATATGCTACAACAATTCAAAAATTTATCTCATGAAATCGTGTTACATCTAAACATGTTCTAATAAATATTAGTTATAGTTATTATTTTTATAAATAAATGGGTTGAACATATATTATATTTTTGATATCGTTGTTCATCTAAACACGTTCTAATTAAACATTAATTATAGTTATTATTATTTTAGGTTATTTTGTGGTTGCATGGGTAGGAAAATAAATGAATTAGAATTACGGTACAAGGTTGTATAAAAGTACTTGTTACGATATAATTTTAAACCAATAACAACAAACAAGAAATTCGAATAAAACTTGGTATCAAAATTTCAATAGTAAATTTCCAGAAACTGAAACAACAGACTTTCCAACCCAAAATCTGCATTGATTGAAAAAGAAAATAATCACATTTGCAACATTGAAAAAGACGAGATATGAATCTCTTTATGCAAGACAAACACGCCATGTAACGTGCTAACAAATTAGACACAATGTCCCAAAGATATAAAGATTTAACGTCTTTATGGTAGTAGCACACCAAACAACAAAGCACCAATGAATTAGATAATATTGAAAGTTGATGTTGCAACAAGAAAGAAATAAGAGAGATAATGTTTGAAAAACAAATGGTACTGTGTAATAGAAGCTCAGAATTTATAATGATTTTTTATTTTTAGATTTTCCATGTTGAACTATACAGGTCACACATAAATATTTAATGAGTTTTTGATTAATATAGTTTTCCACAAGTTCATACATGGATCTATATGCAAATGGAGCCAAAATTTCGAGTAAGATCAAACGATTGGAGGTTTGTACGTGCAATTTTGATATACGTGGAACGTTTAAACACATTCAAAAGCCCAAAAAAGACTCTGTATATAAATTTTTTCAAGGATTTGTTTTAACTACACTATTAATTGTTGGATGATAAAAGAAATGGTTGCAAAATGCTAATTACAATTAAAGCTAATAGTATAAGCTCAAATTTATGTGATAGTAAAATACCAAATTTATCATTCAATTGGAAAAAAGAAAAATTGATCTAAGTTCAAAACCGGATATTCAAGCATATGACATCTACATCAATTGTTCTTAGATTCTTAGTAATATGTTAAAATAATACCATAAAAAATTTAAGAAAATGAAGAAAAATATAGAGTTAAATGAAGGTTGTTGTGTTGGGCCTACTTGATTAGTGACATTTACTCTTTCTCTCCTTATAAGAATGTTATTGTAGTAAAATATTACAACACTGTTAAAACACTTTTGAAAAAATTTGTTATTATATGACTTGTCAGCTAAAAACGCCACCAAAATGAATTGATGCAGATGCTTTGATTAAACATAGGCGGGAAAGAAGTATAGTGTTAACTTATTGCTCTGATTTTGATTGCTCATTTATGACACTAAGTTAAGAACAAGGTCAATATCAATATACCATACAAATAGAAATTTATGATAACCTACAGTCTTTCGGGACATTTGAACTTTTCAAATTAGTCTTATAATAAGCTATCATTTTCAAGAAACAACAGATACTAAGGAGTTGGACAATTTTAAAATGTTATTATTAGGATTACTTGTAGTGTGGGGCTATCCACAACCTAAAATAAAATAAATTAAAATAAAAAGACTAAATATTTTTATTTTTAAATAAAAAAATACCTTTTTTAATTACCATTTTGGATATCATCTTCTTCATAATATTTCTTAAACCCTCAATTTTTAAAACTCTATCTACCCTTGATTTCTGAAGAAAATAATCAAAATGATGGACGAAGGTAAATTCGGGGTGTACAATATATGATTTCTCAGTATTTTTATAATTTATGTAACGTAGTTAAAAATATTTCGTAAATAAAGATGCTAAAGGAAAAGAAAAAAAAATCGCTAGAAGCATGTCATTCGACTTGTTCAGGTCAAACGTTACACTGCATGTTTACTTTTATAGATTGAACACTCTTAAGGATGTTCGACTTTAGATGGTTGAACAAACTGCTAAAATGCTCGACCAACTAGGGTTTAATGAAGTGGTCGGAAATTTTTGTTTTTCAGTTTTTTTTTAAAGACATTTTCATACAAGTTTCATCAATTTATTTATAAAAAGTACATAAAATAAGGATTTATGATTGATGTGGATGATTTCTTCCTCAACGATTTTTAAAAAAAATTGGAAAACCAAAGAGAGACGAGAGTTCAAAAAAATTTGGAAAACCAAAGAGAGACAAGAGTTCAAACAGAGGAGGGAGGGAAGGGAGAGAGTGTTTCAAAATTCCATTTTTTGCAAGTCATATTTGTTTTAATTGAGGTGTAGATGGGGTGTGTTAATAATAGATGGTGTGATAATCCACCTCAACTTAACAATTTTGAAAATTTTGAAAAACTACTTTCGTTATTTCTTATAATATAAATATCGAATAATTTAGATATGTCATATGGGTTGTATCGGGTTATTTATAACCTGTCGACAATCCTACCTTTCAGCCCTGTATATCTTTTTGTGTTAAATAAATCACAAAAACTATATAATATCGTCTCACAAGATTATATAATTTTTAAGACAAAACCCTTCCATCACATATAAATCAAACTCATTTTCACAAATCAATCTCTATTTTATGGATTATAGATTATAAGTTGACCTATTTCACAAAATTAAATTTATGAAATAGTCTCATAAAAAGTTGATCTCATAGTAAGCATATGAAGACCCATAGCCTTTTGAAGCAGATAATGTTCTAGAAAAATATTTGTAAACATCATTGAAGAACAAGGATATGAACATGTTGTATTAGAGTATCCAATTATCCCCAAAATTAGCCATATGGGTGGGTTGTACCAAATTAAATATCAATTCCAAAGTATCATAATGCATATTTAATTTATACTATCATAATTGGTTGAGACTAATAATGTGTGAATGCATAATAAAATTATTTTATTTATGTTAATATAGGTTAAGTAACAAATTATGAAAATATAATGGTTCTAGAATTTATTATATATATATATATATATATATATATATATTTCTAGCATATATGTATGTATCTGTGTGTACACTACATATTATATAGGTTGACTATTATAATAATATGAAGCTTACTAGAGAAGCATAGGGAAGGCGGTGGAGAATCATATATAATTATGCATCACTATATAAAAAAAAAGAAAAAAAAAAAAAGAGATAGATAAGAAGAAATGAAATGAAAATTGTGTTCACTTATAACATGTCACAACAATCCATAAATGGAAATGAGATTAGTGGGAAATGAGATTAGTGGCATGGGTCATCATTAACCTATGAGATACGTGGTGTTCTTACACACATATTACAAGAGAGAGAGAGAGAGAGTTTCTTTGTCTTACAAATAAAAGGAAGAATTCATATATAATTATATTAAAGCCTGTTGCAAGAAAATAAAAAAATAGAGGAAATAAATCAGAAAAAAAGACGATAGTGGAGAAATCAGGTAAATAATTTTTAGTTGTTTTCTAAGTAGTTTGAAATAAATTTCTTGAAATAATAACTGATTGATGTCTTAGTAAAATATACAAGTTGTGAGAAAAAAAAAACAGGGGGTTATGAATTAATCAGTGATTTGAAAAGTTAATAGTAAAGTTTGTTAGTTATTGTAATTAAATGGTAGTAGCAAAGATTTGATGATTTGCATATTCAATATACCAAAGCACACATACAGACTTATAGCATCAGGAAATTAATTTATTTGTGAATATAATAATTGTATTTAACTCATCAATTAATACGATCTCTTATTAATTGACGTGATTAATATAAATGTTAATGTAATGGTTAATAATTATATATGTACAACTAGCTATATATGTTCCAAATATTAGTTAGATAAAACTGACTCTTATAAATAAAGTATTAATTTTATTTTTGTTAAACTGAGATGAAATTAATTTGATTAATTTTAATTGCAGTGTACACTATGAATTGAAACATCAGAAATTTATTTTGAGTTGGAACTGAATTTCAATATAGGATATCTAGGAAGAAGACCTCATCTTTTGAGTGTAAGATATCAATTTCTGGAATTTGAGGTAAGTAGAAATTCATTTGCAACTACAATGCATAAACATAGTATTTTATGTGTTTACTTGTATTATATGATAATAGTGAATTTGTGTTTCTTGATATTAGTGATTACTTTTTATGTGTGATTAAAGATGATGCGTTGGCATTGAATTTTGTATATATCATTCATGAGCATAGATAAGTGTATGCATAGAAGACATGTTGAGTCTGTGTGCACATCATAATCATATAAAGATACAAAACTAAAGCAAAGTTGACCACTACTAGTACATCGAGATTGGTGGCATGTGAGACATGGATAGACTGGATGTATTCCGCCGGTGGCATGTGAGACATGGATATGGCTTAAAAGTAAAAGTGTGCCTATGACATGTGAGCCATGGTTATGGTTCGAAGATATTGGGCCATAAACATGACTTTAAAGCAAAGTAAAGTAAAGTACAGAGATTATTGAGCTAGCTCCTTTCCGATGTACTGTAGATGGGTCAAGGGCCCAACATAGTAAAAGATATCAAAGCCATGCATTCAGGATATTCTTAAAGTCCTTACAACCATTTGTATAACAGTGCATGCATGGTTTCTGCTTACTGAGCTTATTAGCTCATATAATTCATGCATTGTAGGTGATCTTGCTGATGTATAAGTTCATGGACTTACTGACTGTGCTGTTGAGTTCCTACGGGTTCGGAGATGATGTACATGGATGACAACCTGTTGGGTTACGCTATGGGAACCCGAACCCCTCGTTACTTATTGACCAATACGCTTCATGCATCGTATGCATCTTTTATTATTTATGTGCTATTTGTGAACTTGCATAATTATATTTTACTTTTAAATATTGAATTATTACGTGCTCTTACATGATTTGTGATGAGAAAACCCTATCATAAATGGTTAAAACTATAATGATAATTGAGTACACAATATAATTTATTTGATTAATGATAGTATAAATTAAATATGCATTATGAAAGAAAAATTATTGATTGTAAATAGTTATATATACACGCAGGTATATATATATATATATAGAAGTCATGTATATATATATATATATATATATATATATATATATATATATATATATAAACGTGAGCAACTTAGTTAAAGTTAGGATAAAGTTAATGAAATGGGGTGTCCAACATGTTTAATATTATAATATATATATGTAGTCATAATGTATGTGAGCATGTGTGTATATATATATATATGTGTGTGTGTGTAAAAAAAAAAGAATTTTCATTAAGTATTATTAAATGTGTAAAACATAATCATGATATGCTTTATAACACACGTGTTTGTGTCTAAATATTTGTAATATATTATAGTAATATGAAGTTTTTAGAGACGCATAGAGGGAGGCGGTGGAGAATCATATATATTTATGCATCATTATATAAAAAAAAAAAGATAGAAAAGAAGAAGATATTGACGGTAGTGGCCGGAGAAGTACAGGTACTTTACTTTCTATACACCTTGATGTGAATTAATTAAAGTAGAAAGTTATTATCATCTTCTTAATTAGTTAATTGAGATTATATATCATCAGCTTAAATACATATCCATAGATAGTATATGGATATATATACTAGTAGCATTATAATGTTGATTTTTAATGGTTATAATTATTCTATAATTGTTATTAAAGTCATTAATTAATATATTATATTCTGTTAATTGGTGCATATACTTTCCAATTATTAGTAAGAAAAAAGTGTGTTACGGATAGAGGATTTTTATTAATTTGAAATGAAAAGTGTTATTAATTACTTTGATTACTTCTGCTTGACATTTCTATTTAACTCCAATTTACATGATAAATATGAAGTTCAGCCACTTACTTTGGAATTGAAATTTAATTTGGTATATCACAGATATTCCTGCCAAGAATCATGCCTAATTGGAAATTTCAGCCATGTAATGTATATCTTCTTGTGTTAAATACATCACAAACACTATATGATATCATCCCATACGATTATATAATTTCGTAAGATAAAGTCCTCCCACTACGTATAACTCAAACTATTTTCACAAAACAATCTCGATTTTGTGGGTATGGATTGTAAGTGGACTTAATCTCACAAAATTAAATTCGTAAACATTTCTCATAAGGAGTTCTTCTCATAATAAAAATATGAAGGCCGATAGCTTTTTGAAGCTGACAATGTCCTAGAAAAATAATAGGAATCATCATTGAAGAGGAAGAATTTGAACATGCTGTATTAGATTATCGAATTATCCCTAAAATTAGCCAATTATATACAAGCTTAATCTATAGTATCAAATATTAATCTATTTATTCAACAGATATATGCTGAACAAGTGACCATTTACTTTTTCAGTACTGCAAGCTTCTCTCAGCAGTTTTGCCACAAGAATAGAGCAGATTTGTATTTATAGGGTCACGAGAAAAACATGCAATATTCATTACTTACATTGTGAATCACTTAAAGAATCTCCAATGGAAATGCAATTGCAATTTATAGTTAGAATAGTATATGCACATCACAATTTGCATATGAATAGTACAGATTTCACGATTACCTTCGAAACTTGTCATGATCGATCGAAGGTAAATCTGAACCTGTAGCGGGGCTGAAGAAATGCCAACTAGAACCATGAAAAGCTCGAAAAGAATGATCAGAAAATGTACCGACTCTCAACTCTTTGGTTAAGCTTCTTACAGCCAAAACATGCTTCCTAGAATTAGCCACAGCCGAACTCTTACAAAGCGACACATGCTGCTCGTATGCACTGAAGCTATTCCCAAAGACTATAAGGCGATTCAGTTGATCAGCGTCCCAATTCGCTTCCAAGAGATTGTCGTACAGCTCTGCCTCACAATGTGGCATGAAAAACAGGGTCGGTTTTAGAGCCCGTCTCCTACCTTGCTCGTTGACCGATAGAACAGAACAACCTAGAGAAGCCAAAACCTTAGATTCTGTCAAGGAAATTATAGGATCAAACACTTGTATTTCCCCAATCCAATTGAAGCTCCTCCTCATCAAAACAGCAAGGCTAAGCTGCAATCGAGGGGGCTCAAATGACTCGATGCTACCAATCCCATATATCACCATCTGCATCTTCTTTTCTGATCCCAAAACTTCAAGAAACATATGCAACGTATCGTGGTTTTGGATTTGGCTCAAGAAAGCACGGTGGAATTCAGAATCGGCAAGCCTCTGAACACACATCTCCATTTTCTGCAACAATTTCGACTCTCTATTGGGATCTGTTTCAAGATCTATTGGTGTCCATAGCTGTACTTCCTTCTCTCGTTTCGGGATCACTAACTTGTTCACTCCTCGATTCTTCTTTCCTCTGCGCGGCACAACAATAGTCCACTCTTCAGATTCTGGGCTCAGAAATTCTGGAGAAGAAGCCAATGCCATTGTTTGTTGTAGAGACTATATTTATACACACATCAGAGTTGCAAGTAAAACCTGAATTCATGGTAATTAGAGTGAATTTTAAACCGACTCAAATCCCCAAAAAATCAGCAGAATTCAAATACACATCAATCCAAATAACTACATTTGCTTCTATTAAAATCAAATTCTTCAATTCAAAAACAACCTAAAACTAACTTCTGTTCGCATTTACCAAAATTATTTCATTGACATCCAATTCTGGAAAATTAATTCAGGCAAATATGAATGGCCTTTCTACTCAAGCAAAAAAAAAAAAAAAAGTATAAATTACTAAAAACATTACTCAGTATACTCCTTCATTACAATTGAACGCAATATAAATAGTCAAATTGCAGCTTCCTCCTTTATTTATTTATTAATAAATATATTGGTATAGATAATAAAGTAACCATCAGCCAAAAAGAAGAAGAAGAAGAAGAAGAAGAAGAAGAAGATTTACCTTTTATCAATTTTGTCGAGTAGAGCTAGTTGGCATTCTTGCCCTAATTGAGGCGGCGCTAATTTGCCATTGATAGCTGCTGTTCGCGAGCAATGGTTCAAAATTAGGGCAATTAATTTTTGGGAAATTAGCGCAATGATGAACCCGTTCTTGTGTGTGTGAGAGAGTGGTGTTAGAGCATAGTTCAGCCCACAACTGTTTATGAACATTAATGTATCTATGAATAATTCGGCCTATTTTTTATTACATATAATGGGCCCAAAGAGAAAAAAAATTGTGTATTTTATAGTTCATTCTTAACGTAAATAAATGAAAATAATTCGGTTGCTAATTGTATAATAAATGAAAATTTTATGGGAACATTGCATAGTTTTAATTTTTCTCTTTCTTGTATATGCATTCATGTTATATAGATTTAGATTTAGATATGTTCAAACATGGGGTAAAATGCAAAATTCACATTTATATTTTTGCGAAATTACAAAAGAAAAACTCAGTTTTATAGTCTAGAAAACTAGTGGTACCCATTTGGTTCGAAACATCGAATTGAATTGGAACCAAACCGTGGTCAACGGTCTAGAAAATTGTTGTTTCGGTTTCGAAATATTCATATGCAAATTTAATATTAAAAGAAATTAAATTAAAAAATTGAAAATTTTTGAATTTTTTTTTTAAAAAAAAAAAAAAGGAAAACAAACTGTCCAAACCGAAGGTTCGAATCGGAATTGGTGATTTACAAACCAGAACCGAAACTAAAATCCCCACAGTTTAGTTCTGATTTGGCCCTCCACAATTTTCTGAACTGACGGTTTCAACTGTATGAACACCTCTATAGAAAACTAATGATGTCATGGAAAAAAAAAAAGGAAAACCATGATTTATAATATAGTCTAAAACACTTTTAATAAAAAAGAATTCTCATCCATTAATTTGAATAGAAATACTCAACGTGTCAATATTAAGAAGATGGATAAATATTCGTCATTTTTAACTAAATAGTGTATATTGTAAAATATATATGTAGGATTAATTTCATTTTCCAATCATTTTTTAATGTTATATTAAAAAAAAAAAAAAATTCATATCACAACCTGTACGACATGTTTTATTCATTTTTGTAATTCTGACGACAATTTCGGTGAGAAAGCCCACATCGGTTTTTTAGGTGCCAACTAAGGTTATTTTTGTCATTTTCACTTCTAAGACATGCTAAATTCGATTCTTCAACTATTTACAACATTAAAGAAGTCCTATTTTTGTTTGAACTTCACCATCACCATCATTCTTCATTTACTCACACAATTTGCAGAAGAAATGGACCTCCACATTATAGGTGTGGTGATGCTATTGTTGAAAGAACTCTAGGGACAAATTTAAATCTAGGGTGTCGCTATCCATATGGCGAAAGATTTTGGGTATGATTTTACAATTTGAACCCTAATTTTTCTATTTTTGTTTGTTGAAAATGATCTAACCGCAAATGGATGTGATTCTTGATCTATTACTGCGAGGCACATTAGTGGATTCAGTTTGTGAGAGTCTAGATGATGCAAGATGATGCCTTATCCATGAAGTAGTGAGGAAGTAATTGTTGGATTTTGATTTTGGAATTGGGAAAAAATTAGGGCTAAATTGGATTTGGGCATAAATGACTTTGAAAATGACAAAATAGTCCTCAATTAGCACACACAAGCCACGTGTAACCTTTCTCATCGGAAATTGTTGCTGGAGGTTACAAAAATGAACAAAACGTATAATATAACTAGATTGTGATGGAAAAAAAAAAATAGGATACAAAATAAAAAATCACTCATAGTATAGGTTGGAAAATGATATTAACTTAAATATATATATATATATATATATATATATATATATATATATGAATGAGTATCTGAAGACAAATGTCCATCAATAATTGTATCATATCTCCTAATTAAATTCAAGTCTGCCTATAAATATCTGTATTAATTATTGAAAATAGTCATGCTGGATGATCTGTAGAGTGGGTTTGTATCTTTACTAAATCTGGTCTATTAATATTTCTGAGGCTCATACACGAACGTACCATCATATAATTCGTAATTATATTTTATATAATTGATCTATTAATCTATTTTAAATAAAATATGCCAACATCTTGATTTGATTGAATAACAACGAGCGAACGCCTTACTCTAAATTAAAATTATAAAAATAAGGCACATTAAATAGTCATTGCACACGATAGTATTTATATTTGGACTTGATTCAATTATATATATGATGGTCATATCATGATTTATTTATTTATGGTAAAGGTCAAACACATGGATAATACTAAATTTATGATCACAAAAACTCATGTGAGACGGTCTTATGGATAGTTTTTGTGAGACGGAGCCCCATCACTCACAAACAACATGTGAATTGTAGGTTTGGGTGGTAGGTAATGAGTAAGTCTCTTCTGAGACTGTCTCACGGAATTTTAATGCATTGCGTGAGACGGATCAACCCATAACCCAATTACCCACCACCGAAACCCAACAATTAACATGTTATTTGTGGTGATGGGACTCCGTCTCACGGAAACTATCCGTGAGACCGTTTCACATGAATTTTTGTGGTAGGTAATTGGGTTGTGGGTTGACCCGTCTCACGCAATGCATTAAAATTCTGTGAGACGATCTCACAGTAGACTTATTTATGATTGGTTGTTTTGATACATTGAATCATTAAACCGTGAAATGCAACACATGAAACAATCAATTGGATGTAAATATTGTTGACTCAGAAAATTATAAATATTTGTACCACATCAATTATTGAGATTATGTTGAGATGTGCCAACGAACTTATATTAATTCCCTTGATGCATTCTGTTATTTATTTATTATTCTTACCTAATTGTATTAGGTGGGGAAAGAACATGTTCTCCTTCACCTCAAATCATTTTTTTAGGGGACACCTCTAATCTTTTTGATTCTCTCATATATTAAAAACAACTATTTTAAAGTTTAATTTTAATTTTAAGGTTTTGGCTCAAATCAAATTGGTTAGTTCAATTCATGAATATTGGTTATAGGGCAGGTAGTATTTTCATAAATTATTTATCGTTTTGTTTTAAAGTGGGATTCTATGAGAAAGAGGTACCAACTACGTACAATTCATCTTATCACAATCCCACAATTCACGTATAAGTTTGTGAAAATGGTTTGTCGCATTTAAAATTATTAGATCAAACTATTTTAAAGATTGTGTTTAATTTTTCATGTAAATTAAAGTATATAATCTGCAAATAAATTCCTTATTTTTTATGGAGTGAGTCTTACTAAGATAGGTCAACCCACAATCCATATTTCAAAATTCACATGTAAATTTGTTAAAATGGATTTGGATTGTAGGTAATAAGAATCCGTCTCATGGAAATTATCCGTGAGACCGTCTGATATAAGTTTTTGTGTTTTTTATGTTCTTTAAATTCACTAGTCATCTTCTTCTAATATTCGCCAAAATATCAACCCTCAAAATAAAAAATTCCAATCCAATATATACTTGATTAGGTAATTGGATCCCCGTCAAGAACTTTTTAAATCATGAATTATAACATGCCTTCAACTACTTATAATACAAGTATTCAATCAAACATAAATTTCCCATCAAGTTTAGTTTGACTCGATAACAATTCTATATCAAAATAACTACTCATTTGGGTGCCAAATAAATTTGCAAGATCAGATTAAAAGGACATCATGTATACTCCAAAAAATGATTAAATTAGTAACACCACTAAATAATTCTTAAAACAAAAAAAATGATAGAATTAAACAATATAACTAATTCTTTCATGATACTACATTTAATTATATGTTATCATTGCACAATTGCAGCAACTTCTGAATCATTGTATCTTGTTCTACTCCTATCAATGGACACACATTCTTCCATAGTTTTTCTCTTATTAACAAAATTAGCATTATTACTCTCATTTTCTTTCCTTTTTGATCCTCTGATCAAATGTGGCTTAAGCTTGTTGACATCAGATAGTTGAACTGGTTTGAGGAAGAACTCTTCTGCACCTTGCTCCAAACAGCTGTTTATCCTCGACGGAACATTCTCAGACGACATTATCACCACCGGGATGTCCTTAAACGAAGTCGATTCCTGAAAAATTAAATTATTTGTTATTAATTTGGATATTAATTGTGAATATATTTTCCTATTTGAAAATAATTAATAATAATAATAATAATAATAATTGATTGTTATATATCATGGATGATCATACCTTAATCTTTCGAAGAAGTTCGTAGCCAGTAAGTCCAGGCATGCAGTAATCTGTGATTATCAAGTTTACTTCCACTTCCTATAGATCAAATATAAAGGGTTTTGATTATTATTATTATTAGTAGTAGTAAACTTTGGAAAAATTAAGGTTATTATAAATTAAATTTGAATAATTAGAAGCATGTTTAAATATAGAGAAGTATATAGACATACATGATGATTACTTGTATCAGTGTTTGTATTTTCATCATCTAGCAATCCTAAATACTCTAGAGCCTTGACTCCAGAATCCACAGCAGTAACTGCATAACACAAAAAATACCAAATATTGTTAACATATAGCCAAAAAAAAAAATTAAAAAATAGCATAGACATCATTAATATGATCAAGACCAATTAATGTAAAATGTAAAGATCAACCTATATATATCTTTATAACTATATATATCATAAAATTAAATAAAATTACCTTCATAAGAAGAAGTCTTGAGAAGTCTCTCAATCAACTTTCTGTCGATGAGGCTATCATCAACGGCTAGTACATGAAACGGTGTCGTCTGTGTCATCGTTACAACGAAAAATTTAGCTAAGAGGTTGAAAGAAAGAAGAGGGCCACAATTCTATGTGATTGTTGAGATAGAATGAGAGAATGCAATATTATGGTGTAGATGATGTGATGAATATACATTATATATAAATTAGGGTTTGAATGTGGGGAGGAGATTCCAAAAGATTTGGACAGTTTGGAAAGATGATAAATCCTAGCAGATATCATTGAGAATCTCCATGATTTCATTGATATTTGAATTGTAGAAGAAGCAATGAACCCTCTATTTTAATCTTGCTTTTCTTGGATTTCATTTTTTTAAATTCGTACTTTGGCTCTAACTCTAAATAGAATAATAATAAAAGAGAGAGATTCAAGAGGTACCCCTTTCACAAGGCTAAGGACACCGGACACCCTAGTTGTTACATGTTGTTTGCCCCTTGACATTTTGTTTATATGCATATATAAAACTAATTAACGCTAACTTGCTTATAATTTTGGTGTTTCATATATAGTTTGTATTTTATGCATTTAATACATGTCATGTTTGCTGATTATTTTTAAAATATACGATGAATTATAGAATGAAACGGTAAATCTCATGTACTATATAAATTGTAATTATAATGACTGGAATATAAATATTTATCGTGTGACTTATGTTATAATGACTTATGTTATCATAAAAATATCCATTTTTATGGATATATTATTGGTTATAATACACTATTATATTTGTACTATTTACCTTTGATCTTAAACTATTAGCATTATGACATGATCTTGATTGCGTGTGAAGGAATTAGACAAGTATTGGTCTAGTAATTATATTAGTCCGACGTAATAAATAATAACAATATTATTGATCATGAGTATTTTATGTTGTTGCGTACGTAATAGAATTGAAAAAAATGGCACAGGCAATTCCCATTTTCCAAGACCGTGGAATTAAAAGTATTAATATTTTCTTGAAAATAGTCCAACAATATCGTAAAAAAGATTTCGAAAATCCTATTAAATTAATCAACTTAGTTAATTAAAACAAAAACAAAATATTTCGAAGAAGAATTCAAAAGTCTAATTTATACTGCAAGAGATACGAAAATATTATACATCTATAGACTTTGGGAATCAAATCAAATATTATATATACTCTTAGTACCTCTATGATACGGTGCTTTGATTTGAGAAATAATATTCTAGAAAATTGGAGAGATCCTCGAGTATCTTTGCATGTGTGTATGGTCAATT
Organism: Scutellaria minor; assembly: GCA_954870855.1. NCBI lineage: Eukaryota > Viridiplantae > Streptophyta > Magnoliopsida > Lamiales > Lamiaceae > Scutellaria > Scutellaria minor. The sequence goes on along the minus strand of OX940738.1, from coordinate 10,768,475 downwards.
AGTTTTACTTTACCCCTTTTTATTTTCACAAAAACTTACCTGAGACAGTTTCACGGATAATTTTCATGAGACAGATTCTTATTATCCACAATCCAAATCCATTTTAACAAATTTATATGTGAATTTTGAAATATGAATTGTGGGTTGACCCGTCTCACATAAGAAGATCCGTGAAACAGTCTCACATAAGACTCATTCATTTTATTTTTGTTTCTTTAGTAAAAAGTATTAAAAAAAACTCAAATACTTATATAAATGCATCTCATAAATTTCTAGTCGGAGTTGCATTGCCACCCATTCATACTCATTTTTACAAGTTAATTTCTATTTTTGGGTTATAAAATATAGAATCCTACTAAAAACATATCATGTGCTTGAAGATTTTGATAATTTTGAGTATGTATTTTTCTTAAATAAAGAAATGATTAACTACATGACAAATAATTATATTTAACTTTTTTTTTTCTCATTTGCAACATGACATTCGACTTTATAATCATAAATCAGCATTTCAATTTTTTAACTATTTGATATATGATCAAGCATTCGAGCTTCAATTATTGATGTGAAACCCGAAATTTGAAAATTATTCTCATCATCTGTACACGTGGTTCTGAACTTTGGACTTTAATTAAGTCAGTAATTGAAATTTGAAAGTCTGATCATATATACCAAATTGTTAAAAAATAAAAGACGGTGATTTGTCGCGATGATATGGAAAGATCATGTTGTACATGAAAACACGTTAAAAGTAGTAATTTGTAATATAATTAATCTAAAAAAATTGTACATGCTTTTATTTTCTTAACAAAATTTAATTTTTAATTTTTTTTGGTCGAGTTGGGAAATAATATGATACACAGATTAATTAATATACATGGAAAAAGTTATTAGAACTACAACTACGTATCTTCTAAAAATGTTCATCTACCCATTGTAGCCATATTTTAATATGTGCATCATTGATCGTGTGTAAGATCTCATACCTTTAAATATTGTGATTTGAAATTAATAATTGTATTTGATTTTTGACACATTAATGATAGACACATTAATATATGTGTACGGTGGGTATGCTTGCAAATCAACAATTTAGCATATCTTCTTTATTATTTTAAAATTTCATTAATTTTTAGATTTTCTTTTATCATTTGCCAACTAAAGCGAAAAATGTAATTAACACATAGTTTATTATGTTGTCAGCTTAATAATCGGCTGCCAATCGTGCTACTTCTGTTTCCTCTTCTATTCCGATCCTGATTTGTTGAGGTACCGTACACTTACATTACAATTTCTCATAACGGAATTATAATATATTAAATTATTGATAGCACATGCAAGTTTTCATTTTTCTTCTTTTTAATAATCTATTAAATCCTAATTCAGTCGCAACTGAATCATATATATTTGTCATAATATATACATAAATAAACTATTATGAAATAATTGTTTTACATGTATAGTTTTGTGAAATAGAACCTCAGATCTAGATTTCAATTATCTCTATTTTGACTCTTTGAGGCCGGTTGAGTTGTGAGAATGACTTAGTTTTATAAAATTAGATTTGTAAAATAATATTATACGAATCCTATGAATATACTTAATCATACATTTCTAATAATCTTATTTCGAAGTAATGTAAAATATTTAAAATAAGCCTTCCATGAGAATACCATTATTTTATAAATGAATAATGTTTGTGTAAATCAGGTGCACGGATCATGATCCATACAATTGGGTGCGTGTGGGTCGGGTCGGTCCGATCCGGTCCGAATCTCGCGACTAGTTATTTTATTTTATTTTATTTATGTCAAAACCTTTATATTATAATAGTATAACTTTTATGTACAAATTTCATAATTTTTAAGTGAATAACTTGGACTTTTTTCATTTTAAAAATTCATGTGGTATAGCTGAACTTTTATGTTATAATAATTTAACATTTATGTTATATTAGTATAACATATATGTACAAATATCATAACATTTATGTACTTAGTATAAGGTTATATTATTTTAACAAAAAAGGTTAAATTATTATGCATAAATGTTATATTATTACAATATAAATGTTTTAAAATGTATTATAGGTTTGTAGTACAATGCAAAAGGTTATGCGAATATAACTAAAATGTTATGTCAATATAACTAAAAAATTATACGACCATAACAGAAATGTCAGGCACGTAGGCTAGGGTTTGAACATGGACCTAGAATGTGTGGGCGCGTGAGTGCGCGTTTGGAACATGAAAAACACATTTTGGATCATATGACCTAGATTACATGGGTCACGACCCATGCACCTGAAACACAAAAACAATTGTGTTTATAAATATAAACAGATAATGAAGTATACTGTTTCTCTAATTTAGCTAGTTTAATATAATTTTTATTATATAATAATTTATTGCCGCGACCACCTAAGAAACAGTTTTTTTTATTACAAGAAATAGAATGACTAATTTTGCCAATTTCATCAAGTTTTATATAGAGCACGATTTGATTTTTTTTTTTTTTTTTTTTTCACACAGACGTAAGGAATATTCTTAATAAAATATGCCACTGCAAGAGGTTTTGGATGCTATATGATACAAAATCTAAATACCTAAAACTAGTGGTGCCCGGTTCGGTTAAACCGCCGGTTCCGGTTCCGAACCGGCGGTTCGGAAAACCGGGGAGGGTCTAACCAAAACCGAACCGGGGTATGTTCGGTTCCGGTTCCGGTTTGTAACCGGCGGTTTAACTGCCGGTTTCGGTTCGAACCGGCCGGTTTTCCGGTTTTTCGATTTTTTTTTTTAACAATGTATTTATAATTTATGTTAAAAAATATACAACTTTGTATAAATATCCAAAATTTACAACTTACAAAGTATAAACACTAAGTTTGAATTAAAAAAAATCACAACTTACAAATAACGAATAATTAGTGATTGAATTAAAAAAAAATTACAATTTACAAACAACAAACTTCTAAGTTTGAATTTAAAAAAATTACAACTTACAAACAACAAACTTCTAAATTTGAATTAAAAAAAATTACAACTTACAAACAATAAAAAAAAATTACAACTTACAAATTACAAATTGAAAGAGGAAAAAAAAAAGAGCTTGAGTTTCATTCTAAGTTTGAAAGTGAATATCAAACTTAGAATAAAATTGTCTACGTATCCCTAAATTGAATTAGGGAATCAAAGCTGACGTAGTTCCTACTTCTCTTAATTGTAATGAGCAAAGAATGTTGTGTGGTAAATGATGTGTCTCAAAGAAAGGAGGACATAATAAGACGTGCATCTAAGACACATCTCATTATCTCCTCCTTTGTTTGAGACACTATCATTTACCATACAACATTCCTTGCTCATTTCAATTAAGTGAGGAAAAAAAAATGAAAGAGTTTGAGTTTCATTCTAAGTTTGAAAGTGAATTTCATACTTAGAATGAAATTGTCTACGTATCCCTAAATTAAATTAGGGAATCAAAGCTCACGTAGTTCTCTTACCTCAAACTTACCCATTAGTTCCGGTGGAGGAGGATGTGTTGGAATCGTAGCCATACTCGTCGGGGCCATCGTCATCAAAGACAGATAAATCTAGATTTTGTTGACGTTTCTTGGCTCGAAGCCAATCTTCAAGTAGAGTAATGTTTTGAACATTCTCTACGGTCAATCTTGCCCTTTTTGGATTCAACATATGTCGTCCTTTGGAGAAGGCGCACTCGACAAAAACGTTGGAGGCGGGACTTGCAAAAATCTCTTTTGCAATATGACTTAAAATAGGATAAGTGTTGATCCTTTTTGACCACCACTTCAAAAGATCCACAGAGTTTTCAAAAGAAATATATTCAAATGTACAACTTAAATATGTATCTAATTCTTGTGTGGGATTAGACCCCCTAGCTCATTTTTGTGTTCGGTTATCATAAAAATCATAAAATGCACTAAAACCACTAACATTATATGGATTATGTGAAGAACTACTTCTACCACCTACATTTTGAGCACCTAAATTATCCCCACAATCATCCCCTAATGAGGTTTTATATTCTTTAAATAAATCATACAAATATGTTTTAGCTCTAGTTGCAACTTCTACATAATTTGGAACATAGTCAACTGCATCATAATCGGATAAAATAAAATGGGGGAACAAAACACTATAATACATGCGTAATATCCATTAGACCATCTTCTCTAATCCTAGGATCTAATAATTTAGCTATTAAAAATATATCGGGAAGTTCGTGAAAATATTTTAACCATTTTGCTTTAATTGCTATAATAGTCTCACCTATAATAGGACATGCACAATATTCATTCAAAATTAAAGCAATTTTAACACAATGATCTAAGGCTAATGGAGAAGTAGGATAATAAGTGCCACTTAATTCTCTAGTGGCTTCTTCAAAACTTTTTAAAAGTTGAATTAAATTAATACATGCATCCCAAGAGTTGCTATTCAAATATATCAATTCATGTGGGTGTTCTTTATAAAATTCAATTAGCAATTCTTTATAATTATAAGAATCTTGAAGCATATAATAAGTTGAATTCCATCTATGTTTTACGTCCATCACAAATTTCTTAACTTCCATTCCATTATTTTTACAAAATCTTGCCCATTTTTTATGGTATTGTGTTGATTTAGCAATTTCATAAATTGCATCTGTAATAGGTTTAATTTTATCATGCAAAGCGGTTAAACCATCTTGTACACACAAATTCAAACAATGGGGTACACAACGAATATGAAAAAGTTTACCATCTATTGGAGGCCTACAAAATTCCTTTAATGTGGGTATACTAGCGGTGTTAGGAGCGGCATTATCATAACCAATCGAAAATATTTTTATCACTATATCATAATCATTAACAATTTTTATTATTTTTCTAGCAATTGCTACAGAACTATGTCTTTCATCAAATTCGACATAGGCAATTAATCGTTTTTGCATATTCCATGCATCATCTATCTAGTGGCACGTTACTCCTAAATAATCATGGTTTCCGTAAGGATCTTTCCACACATCACAGCAAATAGATACTCATTGTGTTAAATTTTTTAATTCTTCAATTGAAGCATATTTATATTCACCTACAATTTTATCTATGTCACGTGTAACGGTATTCCTAGATATTCTTCTACTAGCGGGTTGAAAAACTTGAGAAGTAAATTCTTCATAATCATCGTCGGTTGGAAATTGAAAAGGAAGATGTTTTTTAGCAATTAATTCGGCTACTCCTCTCCTATGACTTAATTGACTAAATTTAAAAAGGAAGTTAGGGTCGTTACCTCCGGTTCCCAAAGTGGAACCGATATTTTGTCGAGGAAGATGGGTTTGAGAGCGGTCATTCCCCATCTTATCCGGATGCTTCTTGATGATGTGGTTGTTGAACGTTCCGTAGCCCCATCCGTGCTTGAATTTATAGTTCTTTCCACAGTAGTTGCACGTCACCGTGAAGTCCACGTTCGAATTTGATACTTTCTCCTTTTTAAAATGTATGGAGAAAATATCACTTCGAAGTGTCGTAGTGGATCGGCTACGTGTGTCACTCTCTTGAGTTGGACGGTCCTCCGGCTGCTCCTCCTCCACTTCGGCTTCGGCAAAGTCGGCGGCGGTCGAAGGTCCGAGAGCCTCCTCCAAATTGGCGTACTCCTCGCTCCAATGAGAGTGAGGAGTATATTGATCGATAAGATCATCGACTTCAACATCTCGTGGTGGAGGCATCGGCGCCTTTCCTCGGTGAGAAGAACCGGCGGAAGAAGAACCTCTTCGAAACATTTTCGATTGAATTGGAACTTGAGAATTGAAAAAAAAAACTTGAGAATTGAAACTTTAGAATTGAAAATTGAATTGCAACTTGAAAATTGAGAGAGAATTGAGAGAGAAGTGTTGGAATGGTGTGAGGAAATGAATGGGGGGAGGGGGTATTTATAGAAATTTCAAAAAAAAAAAAAAAAAAATCGCCGGAACCGCCGGTTCGACCGCCGATTCAAAATGGTCCGCAAATCTCGACCGTTGATCTCCAACGGTTAAGTGATCCTAGCCGGACACGTGTCCAACGGTCAAATTTAAAAAAAAAAAAATTAGCGGGCCGGTTCGGCCTGGTTTCGAACCGCCGGTTCCGGCGACGACTACTTTTCGCCGGAGCTCAGGCGGACACGTGGCACTCCCTCATTCGTCCATTAAAAAAAAAGCATAAACCGCCGGTTGAACCGTCGGTTCCCGAACCGCAAATACACGAACCGAAACCGAACCGGCTGAAACCGGTTTACGGTTCCGGTTTGGAACCGGAACCAGTCAACAGTTCCCCGAACCGTTGACCGCCGGTTTCGAACCGACCGGTTCCGGTTTCCGGCGAACCGTGGGCACCACTACCTAAAACTATAAATTGTATCATATAACCTAATTATCATGATAAAATGTTCAATCTGTAGCTCATGTGAGATCATTTCATAGATTTCATACCTTGAGACAAAGTATGTTAATGTGAGTTAATACTCAGATTTAGCGTACAAACATAAAGTTAACTGATGTGATAAGTAATATTTTTCTGTGTATTATATAATATTTTTGATGATACACAAAATTATTAGAAGATATACACAAAATTATTGCATGATGAAAATAAAAGTATTATTTGTAAAATTACAATCTCTCAAATTAATGATGGATTTAACAAGGGTTAATTGTCAGAAAAATCACAAATTTTATTTAATTTGCAATTTCAACCAATTTTTTGAATACCACCAAATATAACCTGAACTTTCATATTTTTTATAATTTTAACAACAGGTGAATTTCAGGTAAGTTTATCGTGGAAATAACTCCCATCATTTAAAAATAACAATCATTTTGTATGTTAAATCATTGTTCTATCTTGAAAAGCTGAGAGTTATTTTCAAAATAAACTTACTCGAAATCTGCTCGTTGGTTAAATTTGCAAAAGATATGAATGTTCATGTTATATTTGGTGATATCTAAAAAATTGATTAAAATTATATACTAAGTAAAATTTATGATTTTTCCGACAATTAACTCATTTAAAAATATGAAAATAAAAACAATGAGTTTCTGTGTATTTATTTTATTCCAAGGAAAAAATTAAGTCAAGACATGAAAGTCAACAATATATCTTGATTTGATACAATAAAATGAGAGAAAGGGGCACCGTCACGGTAATTGAGGAAGATTGAGATACAAAAGCTGATCAAATTATTTCTTGTTGATGCAAATAATCCACTTTTTCTTTTTTCTTTTTCCTTTTTTGTGTCTCTATAACATGAGTTGGAGAGATAACGTTATGGAGATCTGTTTGATTTTATTCCAAATTTGGTAATCTACTTTATATAGTAAATAAATCTTATTCTGACCAAATTTGTGGGATATCGGTGATTGGGATAGTAAGGAAATGACACGACAAAATGTGGGTTTGAGTTGAGGCTAATTTTAAATTCCATGTATCCGTAGGAAATAATTGTACGTATAAGTCACCAAGATTTTTTAATTTTATTTATTTATTTAGGGAAGGGAATAATGAACAAGGATTTTTTTTTAAATATGCATATCCACAAATATGAATAAACATTTTTTTTAGCTAATTTCTATTTTTTGAACATAAATATTTTTTCAAATTATATTTAGCTAAAAAAACATATTTTAATCTAACACATACATATATAAAAGCACGAAAAAAAAAAAGACAACCATTAGCAAAAAAAGTAAATGAATAATGGCAAGAGCATTGCGACACATTTTACTCATATACATGAAAATTTTATCTTGCATGCGAGTGAGCAAAGAAGTAACAAATTCGAGATTAATTCACTAAATTTTCTAAACTTTTCTTTCTAGTTTCATCATGTGATTTTGTAATTTTTTTAATTTTACAAACATAATTGTTGGTCAGGAATCTTGTGATCGGGAATATGAGAGTAGTGTTATATTGTTTATTTGAACTTCTAGTTTTAATAATGTATATTTTTCATTCATATCTTATTTATATTTCTTTGTGATTATATATTATGTATGATCCTGACAAAATGTATTCATATTTTAATTAATTAGATTTAGATCATGAGATGATATTTAATTAAATTTTAAAATGCACTTCAATTAATTACTGTCGAGGTGAGAATATGATCATATAAGCTTTTGAGTGCGAGGTAGAAATATAGACATTAATAATTAATAATCAATCTCTAAATTACGTTGCTTGATAGAGAGATGTTAATATGTAAGTGTGATTGCTCATTTAAGATAATGTGAAATTAATATTATTTTGATAGATTAGTAAACTTGATATATCAATCTACGAATTAAGTTGCTCGATAGAAAGAGATTAATTAATATATAAGTGTGATTGCTCATGTAAGATAATTTATAATTGGTATTATCTTGATAGATTAGTAAACTTAATTTGAATTTAGTGTTTTCATTCACTAATCTATATGAGATCAACTTTAGTTATCCTATGCATAGTATACATCATACATTTGGAAATAAGCTATAAAATAGGTGAGCAAAAGTTCATGACCCAAAATAACATCATCATTTACAATAACATTATTACACTTGATCGTAGGCAAAACACCCTCACTAACCCAAATATCACAAAAACCAAGTTTCAGCAGGATGTTAAAAAAAAATTGATCTTATATTCATCGTGGACATGTTTTTAATATGATCACTGTTCATATGTAAAGATCACATCCCTTTAAATATTGTTATTTAAAATTAATAATTATATCGAATTTGTGACACATCAACAGATGATACATTAATATATATGTACCCATGGTGGATAAGGTAGTAGACTGGGTTCTCTAAATAGTCTCAATCAATTATATAATAGGTCTTACTAATATATTTAGTAATACGATAATTAATAAAATATATTTATTATTACTCTTTAAATAAAAAACATGACACTTTTTATGTAGGATTACTATTAAGAAAAAAAAAGTAATAACAAACATTACATTAAAATAAGTCATAGTCGAACCAGGTTGATCTATAATTTTTTTCCCCATCGAAATTCAACAGGTACTAAAAAGCAAAAAATGAATAATACATTACATTATATTTCAAGCTAACAGAAATTTAGAGTTGTAAAATATTATCCGAGCTAACTATTTTTGAGCGATATCCAATACAAGAATTAACTTAAGTCGTACCAAGGAAGATGAATTTCGTCTTTCAATGAGACAAAAACACAAAAAGAAAATGAATGGAGTTTATTTATTTATTATTATTATTATTTCTTTTAATAATAGTTTCTACCGTGTTATATATTTTTATATAATAGATCATTTTTTGTTGGTTTAATTGTTGGAAAAATCACGAACTTTACTTAATTTGCAAATTTAACTAACTTTTTACATACTAGCAAATATAATATGAGCTTTCATATTTTTTGCAATTTTAACCAATGGGTAATTTTTGAATATGTTTATTTTGAAAATAACTTTCATCGTTTCAAAATAAATTAATGTATTAACATATAAAATAATAGTACTATTGAAATGGTGGAAGTTATTGTCAAAATAAACATACCCGAAATCTACCTATTGGTTAAAATTGCAAAAAAAAAAAAAAAATTCATGTTATATTTGCTAATATTAAAAATTTTGGTTAAAATTGCAAATTAAGTATAGTTCGTGATTTCTTCAACAATTAACCTTTTTTTCTTCCCATCTTTTGATTCCATTTTCTCGGAATTGGGATAAAAAATTGTTGGAGGATGTTTTTATCAATCACGACATTAGGGTGATCCAACAAATTCTTCATTCTTTGTTATTTGAATCGGAGATACGTATCTGAAATTTCATGAAGAACATGTATTCTGTTAAGTTGGGATATCGAGTGGCGATTGACTCAATTTATGTGAACATCGTGGTTCCCTTCATCCCTTGAATGGTAGTTGGACTCGAATTTGGACTCTTAAAATTCCTCCATAATGCAGGAATTTTGTTTGGCAGTTAGTGCGTAATCGGCTTTCCATAAGACAACAACTCATTGGTAGAAATATTCCAGACAAGAATTCAATCAAGAACACACCAACAAGATCAACACAACAAAGCCAAAAATCAGAAAACCCTAAAACTTCGAGAATGGAGAAGATCACATGAATTGAGCTAATATCCAATGATCAAAACACCAAGATATAATGTGGTTCAGCTTAACAAATGTCTACGTCCATGGAGTATGCTTCATTAATCGATCAAACAAGAAACAATCGTTTTACTTAAATGAAAAACAAAACTGGAAACCCTAAGCTAACATGCTCTGTTCTCAGCTGATTTTCTCTCTCTACAATGATCGATATCTAATCTGATCTACTAATGAAATATACTCTGATATATATAGTATCTAGAGCAAGAAATCGCGCTCAAATCCGTTGAGTAATTCGCCAGTTATGAGCTCGAGAAAACTGCTTCTTGAAACCTGCAAAACTGAACAACAAATCAAAGAAATGAATATAACAGATTTAACTACCTTGAAGTCATTTTTCGGAAATGCGACTTCTTAAGTGGAAACACGTTTTTCTTCATACTTAGCATAATTTTCATCCGTTTTCTTTCTTCTTTATTTTATGCATGTAATGGTGTTGGCTATGCTGCTTCATGCTATTCCTCTCAAATCTCCACCTTAGCATGAAGCCAATACAACTCACTACACCTCCCTTCAAGTCACATTTGTTGCTGACTTTCCTGTTAGCCCAATAAGCTCTATACAAAGCTGAAATTTTGCAGTTGGTAATGCTTTAGTAAGAGCATCAGAAGGATTCTCTTCAGATGCAATTTTGCTAACTTTGATTTCTTCTTTCTCCACTATATCTCTGACATAATAGAGCTTTACATCAATGTGTTTTGTTCTTTCATGATAGCCCTGGTGTTTTGATAGATGTATAACACTATTGTTGTCACAATATACTGATACACAACCTTGTTCAATCCCAAATTCAGACAAGATTCCTTTGAGCCACAAAGCCTCTTTTATTGCTTCAGTCAAAGCTATGAACTCAGATTCTGTAGTTGAAAGAGCTACAATTGATTGTTGAGTTGACTTCCAACTTAGAGCTGTACCAAATAGAGTAAACACATAACCTGTTAAAGACTTTCTATTGTCTAAATTTCCAGCATAATTAGCATCTACAAATCCAATGATAGGTGATCTTGTGTCTGTTACTCTTTTGAATCTCAATCCTATATCAATTGATCCTTTAACATATCTGAAGATGTACTTCACTGTTTCCCAATGTGCAATTCCTGGATTAGCCATATATCTACTGACTAAGCTCATGGCATGAGCAAGATCTGGCCTACAACAGACCATAGCATACATTAGGCTGCCAACAACATTGGCATAAGGTATCATTCTCATCTTTTGTTCATCTGCTCTTGTACTAGGACACTGATTGTAACACCCCATTTTCCAAGAAAACCTGCATTGCATATTTTATAAAATTTCTTTTGATGTTCATTTAATAATGATTTAAGTGTGAGATCTTATATTACATTAAGTTATGATTTATGAATTTTCGTTGTGCTTATTTTTTTAAAGATTTTATGACATGTTTTTCTTTCGAGATTTTAAGGGTTTTGCAGGATTGCTCACGGAAGAAACCGAGATCGATCTCCACTCACTCGATACATATGAATGGAAGTAAAAAGATAAGATATTAATTAAAGTCAAATGAATAAAATGATATTAAGTTTACATGCTAACTTTATTCGTTACCGCTTTCGAATGCTTTCTTTTTATGAAATTTTACTTATGATCTTTATATGTGTTTTTATGAAATAAAACGTTTTACTTGAACGAGCATGCGTTATAGTGAATATTAAAATAACCACAATACTTATTAATCTAAGTACGTAAATTTTTAATACTTAATTTTATGCTAAGTAATTTTCACATTTATGTGAATTACACATTATACTATTATTGTTAGTCCCTTCAATAAGGTATACATATACTTATATATATGTGTAATATAAAACACCAAAGTATCAAGATAACAAAGTAATTTAAATTATTATTATTTTTAATCACAAGCTTACTTGCTAAGTTATGACTAAGCAATCTATACCTAGTCTAGCCACCTCACCATCCTACTTCACCTTATGCATCACACCCCTTTACTTGATGATACTCTCTCTCTCGTCCAAGCCATATGAAGAGAACCAAAGCCATAAGTAGTTGAACATAAGAAACAAAGAAAGGGAAGAAAACACACACATACTCTCAAACCCTCACGGTCTTGTGCTCACATCTCTCTCTTGGTAAGTTTTGGCTAAACTCTCATAATACTTTCATTAAATCTCATGATTTATGATTAATATCTTAGGTTAGAAAGTCCAAAGATGTTCTTTGGCAATTGGTTGGGAATTTTATGTTGTATGAATGGAGAAATAAGTTGTTTCTAGAATATACTTAAGGATGTGCTCTGTTTTGCATCTGTTTTGGAACTGTTCGAAAGACTTAGAAATTGAATTAGACTAAATTCTTTTAACAGGTTATAATAAATATACTAGGTGAAGAGAATTTCTGTTAAATTTCATAATTTTTGGACTTGAATTCGATTTACTATGAATTTTCAAACATGACCCTGTTCTGTGACAAATTCGCCCTGTTTTTAGGTCTGAATCATATAATTTTCTTGAATAGTATACTTTGTATTTATGCATGATATTCTACTATGTTTTAGAACCAGTTCTTAGGTACGTATAGGAATTTAGTATGTATTTTTTTGAGTTTTTTACGATTTATGCCGAATTTTACAACATAACCTGTTTTCTGCGTAGATGATGTCCTATTTTTGGTCTTGTTCTAAAATTCATAACTATTTATTGAGATCATATTTATAAGCCATATTTTACTATATTGTAGTACACGTTTTTATAAGTATGTAGAAATTTATCATGTAATTTTTAAAACCTTGTGCAATTTATGATGATTTTTATAAGAAATTCTGTTTTCAGCGTGTGCTATGTCCAGTTTTCAGCCAACTTAGAAAATTTATAACTAATTATGTGAATCTTATTTTCAGTTGATATTTTTATATGTTGTACTTGAATATGTTTCCTGATTACTGTAAAAATATGAAATCATTTCATCAATCCTATAAGGTATGGTGAATTTTTCATTTAATGCCATTTTTTAGCTGAAATTGAAGTGAAAAACTAGTTAAATGTGTGATTTTTAATTCTTTGTACAAACAGTTAAAATTCATGAAATTTCAGCATGTTATACTAAAAGAAGTTATGTGGTTATATGAATAATTATGTGATTTTAGGAATTATATGTGAATTACTAAAATTATTACATCTTTATATGTCATTTTAGGTTCAAAATTACTAGTTTAAATGTTTAACAATTAAGTTATAAGTATGAATATGCTTTAGGTTAAAGTAATCTAATATAAATACAAAAGATTATGTTATATGACATAAAGAGGCTAATCAGTTAAGTGTGTCGAGCGCAGTCGAGACGATCGGTGAATCCAGAAGCAATCCTTGCACTATCAACGTACAAGTGGGTAACTTCTACTCTCTACTATGTGTTGTTAATTGAATTGATAAGTTATGTATGAAAATCTACTGTTGAAGCCCGTAGCTATAACCAGTATGCAACTTCCATATTGAGCGACGATCATAAGGGTAACCAGTATGTAACTTCTATATTGGGCGACGACCATAAGGGCGAAAGTACCTGGTCTATGAAAGCGACCATAAGGGCGATAGTGCCTAGTCTATGCAAGGTTTAGTGGGCAAGCGACTCCCACATTTCTTTATGTTATGTATGGTCCAGGGTGAGCGTACCCGAAGGACATGTAGTACTTAATAATTTAATTGCTTCAATGTGTTAGACAGTAAAGTTATCCCACTGGGATCCCTCTCCGGAGGTGTCTCGTGATGCTACTTTTTATAAATTTCAGGCTCGACAGATGATGACGTGGACATGTAGCAGGCTGGGCTGACTTCTCACTGTATCTATAAAATTGTACTAGTATAACTTTTCCTTTTGAGAACAATATGTTGTAAATATGTATAGTATGATAAACTATGGGTCTAGACTCGTATCCTATTATATATATATATATGTTTTGTTGTGTAATTCATGTAAGTCTTTGGTTCAAACATTTTTCCTAGAAATGTGGGTGAGACACGACTAGACTTGATTAATAGTCGATATATAATTACATATATATGTTATATTTAAAAAATAAAAATTAATAACTCTCGTGTCTTCACTTTTAAGTCTTCCGTTGTATATTAAAAAGTAATTATAATTTCTTTATTTCTTAAATATATAAAGGGTGACGACCTATTTCCAATAAAAGGGAAATGGGGCGTTACACTAATCCTTTGAGAGTTTCAAATGTTGACCAATAGGAACTGCAGTATGCTTGCTTTGATTCATTTGATACTTCAGCAACACCTTCTTCAGATAAGTACTAAGATCAAGGAACACCTCATCCTTTTTTTTGTTTCTTGAGATATTCATTCCCAAAATCCTTTTGGCTTCACCTAAATCCTTCATTTCAAACTCAGAATTAAGTAAGCTTTTGATTTTATGCAAGTTAACCAATGAATCAGTAGCAATCAACATATCATCAACATACAATAACAAGTAAGTGAAAGATGTGTTAGAATCAAACTTGAAATAGACACAACTATCATACATGTTTTTCATGAATTTAATTTTCTTCATAAACTCATCAAACCTGAGATACCATTGCCTTGGTGATTGCTTCAAACGGTAGAGAGATTTCTTTAGTAAGCACGCCTTCTTATCACAATCTGTGACTGACAATCCTTCTGGAACTTCCATGTAAATCTGCTTCTTTAGCTCTCCATGTAAGAATGCAGTTGTTACATCCATTTGATGTAGCTCTAGATCATATTGAACAACCATGGCCAGAAGTATTTTGATAGAACAATGTTTCACCACTGGAGAAAATATTTCAGTGTAATCCACACCTTCTCTTTGAGTGAATCCTCTTGCAACCAATCTGGCCTTGAACCTTATTTTATCACTTTGAAAAGCCTCAACCTTTTTCTTGAAAATCCATTTGCATCCAACTAACTCCTGATGATCTGGTTTATTGACTACAATCCAAGTTTCACTCCTTTCAAGAGAATTGAGTTCTTCTTGAATTGCAGATTGCCATTTCTCTTTTTCTTTGCAAGTTACAACTTCTTTGTAGTCCCTTGGTTCTTGGTATTCTACATCAGTAGCTGCAAGAAGAGCAAAAGAAACTGAGTTAGCTTGATCAAATCTTATAAGTGGCTTTACTAACCTTTTGGTTCTATCTCTGGCTAGTTGATAGTTTGCTAGCACTTGATCTTCTGAGTTTTCTTCTTCACTGTTTGCTCTATCAGTTTCTTCTTGTTGAGTATCATGATCTGAGCTTGAACTTGACTTTCTTGGCTCCACCTCAAGCTGTGATTTTTCCTTTTCAGTATTGAATTGATCTCTGATTTCTCCTTTGTTCAAAGGCATGCAAGATTCATCAAAGGTCACATCTCTAGATATAACGCACTTCTGATTTCCTTCTTCTAAGCACCATAGCTTATAACCTTTGACACCATCTGGATATCCAAGAAAGACACATCTTAAGGCTCTTGACTCCAGCTTATCCTGCTTAACATGAGCAAAAACCAAACATCTAAACACCTTTAATCTTGAGTAGTCAGCCATCTTGCCATTCCACATTTCCTCAGGTGTTTTGAAGTTGATTGCAGAAGATGACGATCTATTTATCAGATATGAGGCTGTAGTAACAGCTTCTCCCCAAAAACTTTTGCTTAATCCTGAGCTTAGCAACATACATCTTACTCTTTCAAGCAAAGTTTGATTCATCCTTTCTGCCAAGCCATTCTGCTGAGGAGTATAAGGTGTAGTTTTGTGTCTTGCTATTCCTTTTTCTTTGCAAAAGGAATTGAACTCATTTGACACAAACTCTAAACCATTATCTATTCTCAAATACTTGAGCTTTTTCTCAGTTTGATTCTCCACTCCAACAAGCCATTCTCTGAACCTTTGAAAAGCTTCATCTTTGCTTTTGAGAATCGTCACCCAAACCTTCTTTGAATAATCATCAATAATGGAGAGAAAGTATCTTTCTCCATTCTTGGTTTGAGTCTTGGCTGGCCCCCAAAGATCTGAGTGAACATAATCAAGAATCTCTTGAGTTGTATGTGCACCAGATGAGAATTTGAATCTCTTTGCTTTGCCTAGAACACAATGATCACAGAAATCCAAGCTGGAGATGTTATCTTTTCCAAAAGCTTTTTGTTTCTGAAGTTCACACAGACCTTTTAAGCTAATGTGAGCTAATCTCCTATGTCATATCATAGTTCTATCCATCTTCTTGACTGAATAAGCACCACCAATATCAGTGATTCCCTCTAGCTAGTAAAGATCATACCTCTTTGATCCTTCCATAACTACTCTAGAGCCCTTCAATACTTTCATGACTCCACCTTCAGCTGCTAGTCTGTAGCCTTGGGAGTCTAGCATACCAAGAGAAATAAGATTTCTTCTCAATTCAGGTACAAACCTCACATTAGATAGCATCTTTACAGATCCATATTTCATCTTTAGAGGTATTGAACCTCTTCCTTTTACTCTACAAGTCTTGTTGTTGCCAAGCATCACAGCTCCTTCCTCATTCAGTATTAAGTTTCTAAACCATTCATTATGTGGACACATATGAAAAGAGCAGCCTGAATCTAGAATCCATTCTCCCTTGGTATCAGTTGAAGTAATAGCTAAGAGTTCTGTAGATTCATAACTAGAATTGGAACTTGTTGCATCTGTGGTATGATTGGCTTGTTTTCCAGTAGCATTGCCCTTCTCATTCTGCAACTTCTTGAATTTAAAACAATCCTTTTTGAAATGACATGGTTTGTGGCAGTGAAAACACCTCTGACCTTCTACATCATCTTTGGCTTCTTGACTGAGAGGGGCACCTTTCTTGAATGGAGGTTTGGATCCCTTCTTATTGAAGTTCTTTTTCTGCATCTTTTGTTTTGCAATCAGACCATCTCATCCACCTTGTGCCTTTGGATCAGAATTTTTTGATAATTCCTTTGTCTTCAAGGCTGTCACAACTTCGTCAAGAGTAATGGAGTGTTGCCTTCCATACAACACTGAATCCCAAAAAATTTCGAAGCTCTTTGGAAGGGCACTTAACAACATCAATGTCTCATCTTCCTCTTCCAATTTAACCTCCACATTCTCAAGATCATCCAAAATTTTGTTGAATTGTTCCAGTTGACTAAGCACTGATTGATCGTCCAAAATCTTGAAGGCATACAATCTCTTTTTCAGAAGCAATAGATTGGCTAAAGATCTCACCATGTATAAGCTTTCCAGCTTCTCTCATACTCCTTTGGCTGAGTCAATCTTGGCCACTTCATGTAGTACTTTGTTTTCAAGGGATTTTCTCCATGAGAGTAGCCTTCTGCTTGGCTTTCATTGCTTCAGGAAATGCCTCTACACCTTGCAATGTAGCTGCAGCACCATGCTGAACCAAATATCTTTCATCTTGATCCTCCATAGACCAAAATCACCTGACCCGTCGAACTTTTCCACATCGAACCATGTTGAACCCATTCTTCGATCGATTTATTCCCACAGATGGTTTCACTTGTCAAGAATTCGATCAAGAACACACCAACAAGATCGACACAACAAAGCCAAAAACCAGAAAACCCTAAAACTTCGAGAATGGAGAAGATCACACGAATTGAGCTAATATCCAACAATCAAAACACCAAGATATAATGTGGTTCAGCTAAACAAATGCCTACGTCCATGAAGTATGCTTCATTAATCGATCAAACAAGAAACAACCATTTTACAAAGAATTGAATGAAAAACAAAACTGGAAACCCTAAGCTAACATGCTCTGTTCTCAGCTGATTTTCTCTCTCTACAATGATCGATATCTAATCTGATCTACTAATGAAATATACTTTGATATATATAGTATCTAGAGCAAGAAATCACGCTCAAATCCGTTGAGTAATTCGCTAGTTATGAGCTTGAGAAAACCGCTTCTTGAAACCTGCAAAACTGAACAACAAATCAAAGAAATGAATATAACAGATTTAACTACCTTGAAGTCGTTTTTCGGAAATGCGACTTCTTAAGTGGAAACACGTTTTTCTTCATACTTAACATAATTTTCATCCGTTTTCTTTCTTCTTTATTTTATGCATGTAATGGTGCTGGCTATGCTGCTTCATGCTATTCATCTCAATTCCCATGATAGATATGTGTTATAATGTGATTCAATTTTTAAGCATACATGAAACTTGCTCGTCTCTTGTCATTTTTCGTTTCATGTTGGGCACTCTTGTGCAACATATATCTTTTCAGTACCCCATGATCATGAGTACTGCTCTATTAGTTCTTCTTCGTGGTTAATAAATTGTATATAGAGAGTTGCTAAAAATTGCTATGTTTTTGTGAGGTATTTGGAAATCTTGAAATAATAGATTGTGAAATAATATATTTTGGTCTCCAACTTTTTCAATTCGGTTTGCAAGAGATGTGTCACAAGAATGGTGAGATGTTAGAAGAGTGACTAATTCGAGCTTAGTTGTTAACTTGTTATTAACTTGTTCAGTGGGAAACAACATGTTTGTGCTCCCTATGTGAAGTGTAATGTGGACGGAAATATTTTTGTGGAGCATAATGAGTTTGGCTTTAGTATGTTGATTAAAGATTCAAGTGGTTCATATTAAGGGAATACATGATTCTAGAATATGAGATTTGATTTAAAATTTGTAAAATATTTTGTATCCATATCCACAAGATATCTTTCTTGTAAGACAATCTTGTATTTGTATTTATACGATGTATTTCAACACAACCATCTTTTACCTAATTCTATATGGTATCACGAGTCCCACTTTAACGAGTCTCACGATCCAATTCAATATCCCACCTTCCACTAAACTCTACACGCCTCTTTCATATTAGTTTTTCTCTTTCTCATCATCTACTGATTCTTCAAATGGAACCTAGGACCCAAACACCACCTTGCCACAACCCATCACCACATACCAATTAAACTCACACCCTCCACTTACACCTCTTGGTGCACAATCTTTTTGGTCGTCCTTAATGGTTTCGCTCTCATGGGCCATAGCAACAACAGTCAGCTCCCCTATCCGAGAACGATCCTTCATACCTGTTGTGTTTTCGCCAAGATCAGTGATCTTGGAGCGATTTTGGGTTCTGTTTAATCTGAATTACTTCTGCTCATCTCTTCTGCTTTGACCATTGCCGATGCTTAGCAGAGCAAATCACGATCTCATGTTCTTCAATTGCAGACCACCATTGGAAATTCGAGTTCATCCAATCCATCAAATCAAAGGCCGACGAACTCAGCCTCATTGATACTCCAGTCAGTGATGACGATCTGACCTTATACGTCCTCAATAGACTAGGCTCGAACTTCCATGAGATTGCTGGTCCCATTCGATCTCGCGAGAAGCCCCTCCGGTTTTAAGAAATCCATGATTTGCTCATGGAACATGAATTGTACCTGAAAATTTTGGAAGTTGACACTGCATCACTGGTTGGTGACGCTAATGTGGCTTAATACTCCACTCAGATTCTAGTGGTTTCTCTCAAAATCGTGGTGGTAACTACACTCAGAATCGCTCAACTAATCTGAACCGTGGGCGTGGAAGTTCTTTTGCAAACCATAATAGCATGCAAAAAGGTGTACAGATTGTAGGTGTGGGTGTCCATCTTCTGGAAATAATGGGGCCGCTCTTCAATTGTGTGGTATTCCGGGGCATGCAGGCTGCAGCCCCTACATATCGTCGTCTATATGCTTTTGTAAATGTGGCTCAGTCATCTTTGCCCTCGGTGTCAGCTAACTCATGGCTTGTTGATTCTGGGGCTTCTCACAACATGACAAATGATCTCTCCAATTTGTCTATCCACTCAGAGTATGATGGCACTGACGAGATACAAATCGCAGATATGTTCCGACTGCTAAGCAAAATTTGCTTTTGGTTCATCAATTTACGAAAGCTAACAATGTCTCTATGGAATTCTTTCCTTATCATTTTGTTGTAAAGGATCATCTCACGGGGGTGTCTCTCGCTCAAGGTCTATGTAAAGATGGTGTTTATCATATCCAACCTCCTTCCTATTATTTGCAGTCTCCGGTCAGATTTGTTGTTTTAGGTGTTTGTACTTCTATTGCAACTTGGCATGCTCGTTTAGGGCACCCTTCCCCTTCTCGCTGCTCTGCCATTATTCATAGATTTCATTTACCAGTGTCAAATAAGTCTAATGTGTTGAACTCTAGTTGTGTTTCTTGTGATATTTACAAATCACATAGAGTTTCTTTTACTGATTCATCAATTGTTGCTACCAGTGGCGGACCCAGGATTTTGACTCAGGAGGACCCAACACATGGTCATAATTCAATACAAAAATATTCAAAAATTAATAACTAAAACATTAAAACATCAATGTAAAAATATAAATAACAATACATGAATTACACCATTTCTCTTCTATTTTTCATGTTTTGAAATTGATGCATTATAGCCTCATTGCTAACATTTCTAAACACATCTTTTTCAATATATGCTACTAAACAATCATTCAATAGTGTATTGCCCATTCGATTGCGAAGATAACTCTTAATGACCTTAATTGCCGAAAAAGCTCTTTCAACTGTGGCAGTGGCAACCGGTAATATCAACGACAACTTGATTAACAAGTAAACCAATGGAAAAATAATGTGTTTTCTTGTAGAGACCATCTTCTGAGCAAGTACTCCAACTCCATTTACTTCAAAGAAGCAACTCCATTTACTTCAAAGAAATTTTTATCCAAACGCACATCAAAAACAAAGTTCTCAAGTTGACTCTCAAGTTCATATAGATCAACTGAAGAAAACTCAGATGGATAAAATTTTGCAAGACGAAGTAACTTGTTTTTGTCAAATGCAGAAAATGAGTCTCTAGGATCAAAACATGTCATACATAGAAGCAATTCGGTGTTCACTTCATCAAAACGATGAGTTAGCTCTTGAGCTTGCATATCAATCACAGAATAAACCAACTCAACTCGATAATGATGAAGATTAGTGATCTTTTCGGTCCTACGTCTTGATCTTTCTTGAGGTGCATATATATTTTTCATGTTTAATACAGTTATCTCATGTTTGCTACAAAATTCTGAAACTTCAATCAACAAAGTCTCCCAATCATCTTCTCTCAATGCTTGCAAACGAGCTTTGGATACTTTTACAAGATTCATTGCATTAACAATATCTTGATCCTTCATTTGCAAAACTTGTGATAGTTCATGTGTGATTCCCAAAAAATTTCTCATGAGATGCAAAATCAAGATAAACTTAAATTGATTCACAACATCTAACAAGTCAATTGCTTCGACCCTTTGTGAATCATCATTACCATTCTCTCCAACATACTTAAGAACATCGACAATAGAAGAAAATAAATGCATCAAGTTTATGAGCGTACCGTAATGGGAACTCTAACGAGTATCTCCCGGTCGCTTCAATGTCATTTCTTGATTTAATCCTCTCCCAGTTATGATTTCATCATTTGCAATTTCTTCAAAGATCTTTTCAATTTGCTTCTCTTGAAGAATATCCATGCATTTGCAAGAACCTCCAACAACATTACATAGACGTGTAACAATATTGAAAAATAAACCAATACTTGTATGTTTTTTTACAACGACAACAAGTGTGAATTGTAGTTGGTGAGCAAAACAATGGATATAGTATGCAACAAAATTCTTCTTTAGCAGCAAACTTTTTAGATCATTAAGTTCACCTTTTATATTGCTAGCTCCATCATAACCTTAACCTCTCAAACTAGAAATACTCAAGCCATAAGTGGAAAACAATGACTCAATACCTTTCTCGAGTGAAGCTGCAGATGTGTCACTAACATGCACAAGACCAAGAAAACGTTCAATGACACATCCATTCTTATTCACATAATGTATAATCACCCTCATTTGCTCTTTGATGGATACATCTCGACACTCATCAACTAAAATGGAAAATAAATCATTTTCTATGTCCTTAATGATAGCATTAGTAGTCTTAATTGTAGCTGTACTTATAATATCCTTTTGAATCTTTGGAGATGTTAGCTTGAGATTTTCAGGAGCATTACGCAACACAACATTATTGATTTCTTTATTACACGAAGCAATAAATTTCAAAAGCTCAATAAAATTTCCTTGATTCAAAGATTCTTCCGACTCATCATGTCCTCGAAAAGCTAATCCTTGCGTAGTGAGATAACGTAAACAAACAATTGATGCATTCAACCTACAACGGTAATCAATCTTTGACTGCTCTGATATCTTATAAAAAGATATTTCAATGTGTTGACCTTGATTCATCAAATCTTGACAAGCCAATCTACATCTATTATGATCACTATTATTAGCTTCAACATGATCTCTCAATCTCTCTTTCTTACGCCAAACATTAAATTCTTAGTACACAAAAGCATCATGCCCTCTTTCACTACGTCCCGTAGAGAAAAGATAACAATATAAACAAAATATCACATCTTTTATTATGCTATACTCCAACCAATCAGTAAATTCATCAAATCAAGATGTAACAAATTTATATTTTCGATTTCCATCCATCTTTTGAGGAAAATCATGCTCGCGTGGTTGACATGGACCTTTTAGTAAGTAAGCTCTACGAACCTGTTCAATTGAGTTAGGTGGATTACTCATTATGTTGGGTCGTAATCCTGGATCACTCGGAAGATTATCCATATCAAATTCATTGTTGTTATCTTTACTCGAATTTCCTTGAGGTTGCACAATAGGTGCATTGATTGAAGTTGATGATGCATCTACCGTGGGTTGTATTTTTCCATGGTATCTTTTCATTATCTAAAAAAATTGAACAATCATTAGATAATAAATAAAAAGTTCAAGAATTTAGTGAATCAAAATAGGATTTAAAAAAAAAGTATAAGTTTGTCCATTCCATAACATAAGTTTGCCCATCTCCATTCCATAACTTCAAGTATAGATAATAAAAAAATTAGTAAATAAAATGTAAAATCATTCATCAATTATTTTCAATTAATCACTAAATTACATCTAATTTAAGATACAATAAATCAAAACATAAAGAAAAAGAAAGCAAGAATATATAAATATAACATCTTACCTTAAGATTAGATAGAGTAGATTTGTAAAATAAAGAGAGAAAATCAAAATACAATTAGGGTTTTTTGGGGAAAAACTTCTCATTGCCTCACTTCTGGAGAAACTCACGCCACTGGAGAAACTTCACTGCCTTTTTTTTTAATTAAAATGTTAAATTACTAAAATACCCTTACCTTTTTTTCAAAATTTTAGGGGGGCCCAGTGCCCCCCTTGACCCTCTGTAGGTCCGTTCCTGGTTGCTACTCATGTTTTAGATTATATTTATGTTGTTGTTTGGGGGTCTGCCTCTTGTGCATCTCATGATGGTAGTAGATACTTTTTACTGTTGGTTGATTTATTTAGTCGATATTGCTGGTTATTTCCTTTGCAAGTAAAATCAGAGGTGTATTAGGTGGTTTAGCAATTTAAGTTAATGGTGGAAAAACAATTTAATGCACCTAAAATTTTTTTTACTCGGACAATGGAGGTGAATTCCTGGCATTGCGGCCGTACTTGGCCTCTTTTGGTATTAGCTGGCTAACCACTACATCACATCCACGACAACAAAATGGCATATCTGAAAGACGTAATCATCATATTCTTGAGATAACCCGAATACTTTTACATCACTCTGATTTATCACATGAATTTTAGTTGTTTGCGACTCTAACAGCTATGTATCTAATTAATCGTATTCCAACACCTTTGCTTGATACAAAGAGCCCATTTGAGATATTGTTTAATCGTGAGCCCTACTATTTAAAATTATGTACATTTGGCTGTGTGTGTTATCCTTGGCTTCGTCCATATTTTCCAGGGAAACTCACGTATCCATCCAAACTTTGCATCTTTGTTGGATATTCGTTATCACATAGTGCATACAAGTGCCTTGATCTAACTACTGGCCATAATACATGTCTCGCACCATGTTAAATTTAATGAACTCCGATTCTGATCTACGATTTGACGTACTGAGCCCCCAGAGGAGTCTGTGGCCCATTTATACTTGCATCCGACAACCGGGTCCACTTTCATTCCTGAATTGCCAAGCTAGCCGACGGCTCAGCATCCACACCCCATTCTGCCCAGCCAAACATCGATTCCCCATCCTTGTTTGGGTCTCACTCTTCGGCTCCACCACCTCTCACCATTCAGGTTATTCCCATCAACCAGGAACCAACTCGTACACATAATATGAGAACACAGAGTCAAAATAATATTTTCAAGCCCAAACGGTTCTTTTCCACCACTAAACATCCTTTACCGTCTGATATTGAGCCATCAACGGTTTTTTAAGCTCTCTTAGACCCTCGTTGGCACGCTGTTATGGCCGATGAGTTTACGATCCTACAGAAACATGATACATGGGACCTTGTTTATCTGTCTTCCGAATGCTAACATCATTGGATGAAAATGGATATTCAGAATCAAACAGAAACCGGATGGCTTTATTGCAAAATGATTTTATCAGCGCCCAGTTGTTGATTATCATGAGACTTTTAGTCCAGTTGTCAAACCCGTGACGATCCGCACAGTTCTCTCTCTTGCCATCTCCTCAAATTGGCCACTTCACCAACTTCACATCAGTAATGCATTCCTACACAGAGTACTGACAAATCCAGTATACATGAAGCAACCACCTGGTTTTGTTGATTCAAGTAATCCATCTCATGTTTGTCTTCTCCAGAAATCTCTCTATGACCTTTGCCAAGCTCCTCGGGCATGGTATCAGGCCCTGAGCAATACTCTTCTCACGTTTGGCTTTATTTAGTCGTAAGCTGATCATTCCCTTTTCATTTATTCTCGTGCTAATATTGGTCTCATTGTTCTTGTGTATGTGGATGATCTTATTATAACAGGCTCCAGTCTATCAATGATCCAGTCATTAACCTCTCATCTCAAGTCTTCATTTGTTGTGAAAGAACTTGGTGAACTATTTTATTTCCTCGGCATTGAGGTGGCTCAATGCAAATAAGAACTATTTCTCTCGCAGCACAAGTACATTATTGAGCTGCTTTAGCGTCAAAAAATGGATGGAGCAAAACCTTTGTCTATACTAACTTCTTCCAACTCGGGTTCAATTATGGGCTCAGTCGATCCCACTAAATATCGAAGTGCCATTGGGAGTTTCCAATATTTGGCTTTCACTCGTCCTAAAATATTATTCTCAGTCAATCGTCTGGCTTAGTCCATGTCTCAACCTTCTCCAAATGACTGGGATGCTATTAAACCTCTGTTTCGCTATTTAAAAGACATACTAAACTTCAGGCTTCTCATTCGACGTACTACTGATATTATCATTGCTTACTCTGATTATGATTTTGTTGGTGACACACGTGATGGGAAATCCACATCTGCCATGGGATTTCTTAGCAAAAATCCTATCTCTTGGAGGTCAAGAAAGCAGACTGGTGTAGCTCAATTCTCCACTAAGGCCATATCGAGCTCTTGCTTAGGTAGCCTCTGAAGTCTGTTGGGTCATTCAACTATTTCGAGATCTTCAGCTACCAGTGCACCATACGCCTCGTCTTCTATCCGACAACATGAGTGCCATACGTCGTGCCCTTCATCCCATTCAACATTCTAGGATGAAACATATTGTAATTGATGTTCATTTCGTTCGAGATCTATCTGCCAAGAGCCTCCTCTCTGTTTCGTATGTCAATACTCTTGATCAACTAGCTGATTTGCTTACAAAACTGCTACCTCGACAGCATTTTGAACTACCTAGATCCAAAATCTCTATCGCCGATGGGACGTCCATTTTTCGGGGCGTGTATTAAGGGAATAAATGATTTTAGAATATGAGATTTGAGTTAGTCAAGATTTGTAAAATATTTTGTATCCATATCCACAAGATATATTTCTTGTAGAGCAATCTTGTATCTATATTTACCCAATCAATGAATCATCTTTTACCCAATTCTATAATTCACTCTTGGTATGCCAATGTAGAAAGAAGAAGAGGGTTGTTCTAGTGAAGGAAGTAAACTCTTAGTTGGCTTAAATGTTTGAGATTATACATGCAATTATTGAATTAGATTTAAGATTTTTGTTGAGGCCATCAACTCATCTTTGGTGACCACAATGAATTTAGTTCAACTGTTCCTTCATGTCGAAGAATGCTTGATCAGAATAAGTCTTTTTGAGTCGTCGTGTTTGAGAAGAGACAAACAAATAAAATTGCACACATTTTGACATATACAACTCTATCAAAATTGTGTCCTGTTATTTCTTTTACTGCTTCTGATTTTATTAGTGATTATTTGTATGAAAATAACCTGTTACCTTATTATCTATTGTGACTAGCTTTGATTAAAAAAAAAAACACAAAAAATCATCATTTTCAATTATTTTTTAATCTAAAAGATTAAAATTCTTATAGAAAGTAATGTATTTTTATCCAAAAAAGTAAAAAAGCTGCAAAATAATATTTTTTTTTTATATTAGTGGGCAAAAATATTAACCTTTTTTTTCACTTTACTAATTTCTCTATTTTGTTCTTTGTTTACTTTGAAATTCAAACAAGGAAATTGTAGGAATTTGTTCACATAAACCTATATTTTTTTTCTGTTGTTTTCTTTAACTTTTGTATTTTAGTCATTTAGTCCATAATAGCATTTTTCATTTAATGGTGGTAAGACTTGAATTTAGTTAGAATGATATGAACAAACACAAAAATGAAATGACCTGATTCTATTTTTATATACTAAGGTGACATAATCTGAGTTAGATAATACATACTAACGTAAATGGAAGAACATGATTCTATTGAGAGAAGGGCTGATGTGCACCTACCTTTAAGTAATATGATTAATACATTTACATGTAACAAGTAATACCTAAAATAATAATTTTCTTTAAAACATTATATATATATAATAACTTTTTTTAAAACATTATATATATATATATATTTCCAATCATACAAGTAATACTTATAAGCAACTAATATCTTGTAGAGTAGGTCTCCTATGCAATTGGTGCATGAATTTAGATCCATGCACTCGGGTTGGGACGGGTCGGATTCGACCCGGATCCGTGCATTTTTCTTTTTTATATACAAATATCATACATTTGTGTAATATTTTAACTAAAAAATTCTAATTTCGACACAAGTTGTACATGTTTACCTTTATGTGATATTAATCATACATTTATGTTATATTATTTATACCTTTATATCAATATAAACATACCTTTACATAACATATAAAGGTACATCTAACATAACTAAAATGTATGACTAACATAACTAAAATGTATGACTAATAAACTAAAATGTATGAAATGTGTTAATAGTTTTTTGAAAATATGTTAATGTATAAGTAAAAATCTAAAAGGTATGTTTAACACTATGTAAATGTATGCTTAACACTACATAAAAGTATGACACTTGAGATCGAATTTGGACGAATTTGTGCTCGACCTTATGGTGATTGCGGACGCGTGGTTGCACGTGGGGGGTGAATGCATGCTTCCATATTTGTGCAACTGGTGCACAAAAGTTTTTGTCTACCTTATAAATATACAATTAACATCTTTTACTAAAACATATATTTTAATCATACAAGTAATACCTTTTGAGTAAACAATTAATACCTTATGAATATACAACTAATATTTTTCACTCAAATAAATAAAATTACATGTAAAATATCTTATGAATATGCAATTAATACCTTATGAATATACAACAATTACCTTCGGGAATATGAATCTAAAAATCCGTACTCCGGATATATAAGTTTTTGTATTCTGTTGATACAAGATATATTAATACGATTTGAAATGAGTGGTATAAATTAGTTTAAACTGTCTAAAACAAAGATGATAAAAAAGAATCTAATTTTGAACCAAAAATAATGCATAGCAAATTATGAATGAAATACTTTTTTTCTATGACGAATCGACTAAAATGTAAAACACAAAAACTCATGTGTGCACTAGTTGTATGAATTTATATCCATGCAACTGCATCGATTCGATCCGAATCCATGTACTTTTAGTTTTTTTTTTTTTAATTCATGTGTTATCTTATTATCTTATATTAGTATGACTTTTATGTACAAATATCAAAACCTTTATATAATTCTGTACAAAAAAAAAGAAAAATAATTTTTAGCATATTTTTGGATCAACATACCTTTATTTGATATTACTCTACCTTTATATGATATTATGTATACCTTTATATCAATATAATCATACATTCATGTAATTCTTCTTTATACTTTTTAGTTATGTTAGTCATATCTTTAATTATGTTAGTTGCACCATTATATATTACATAAATGTATGACTGTTTTAATATAAAAGTATAATTAATATCACATAAAAGTATATATGAACAAATTGAATTAAAATGCTTATTTTTTTGAAGTTAAAGTATTACATAAAAGTAAGAATATTTATATATAAAAATCATACTAATATAACATAAAAATCACAACAATATAAAATAAAGATAACACATGAATAAAAAAAAACCAAACAATACTTGGATTTGAATCAAATTGATCCAATTCCATGAATCTTAATCATGCGACTGGTACATTAGGAGAATAACTCAAAAATAAAAATAAGTTAACCACAAAAAGTAGAAAAAGGATAAATGGACGATACCTTGGCTGAGTTGGCTATATTCTTGAGATTTTGGATTAGAAGATTGGGTATCTAATTAGGACCTTTCCGCCCAGCTTTTCAAGCAACGTGGACCTCACTATGCTAAATGACGCATTTACCCTTGTAGCTCATTCTATTACTTACCTAATGGCCTCCTCTTAATTCTTATTGGTCGCTTCGCAAGGCCAATTAGGAGGACACGAGCTTTTTCAAAATTGCTAATTTACGCGGGTTCACGATAACAGCCTTTTTCCATTCTTGCTTGCACACAGTGAAGCGTGTTTGTGTGTGAAAATGGCGGTGGTCGGATTCTATAAGCGCTCCCTTCCTTCTCCTCCAGCCATTGATTTCTCTTCTCCTCAAGGAAAGGTATTTTTCTTCCAATATGTTCGTGATCGTGTGAAGGAATTGAGTTCGTTGTATATGAAATTGGTTTATCCGTTAAATGGTTAGGTGTGAATCAATCTAATGATTATTCCACTCGATTTATGATTATGATTAATGATATTAGCTTCACACTCTATGATATGTTCAAATTTTTATTGATTTTGCTCTTACTTAAACCTAGTTTTCATGATTAAATTTTAGCCGATATTGAAATGTTGTGAATTCATGATAAGTCGGCTGAGAACTGTGCATTATTTTCAAATTAATTGATGGAAAATTTATTGAATAATTAGTTAATTTGGCATCTAAGCTTATACTTTTCTTTTTCCTCAATTTCATCTATGATGAATCTTTGTCCAGCTTCACATATACAGCTAGCGTGTTTTTTTTTTAAAGAAAAATTGATATGTTTTGAAGTTGTAGAGATGATTGGTACTAATGTCTAATAATTAATCGTTAGACCCCACAATGATTGATATGTTTTTCCACATTGTTTGTTTGAAAGTGATTGATCTTTTCTCTGTGATTTTGCCCCTATAGAAACTCTTCACAAAGGCCCTTCACAATGGGAATATGGAAGGATTTTTCAAGTTGATTGCTCATTATCAGACACAATCTGAGCCCGCTTATTGTGGTTTGGCCTCTCTTGCGATGGTCTTGAATGCACTTGCTATTGATCCATGTAGAAAATGGAAAGGTAATTGTTGTGGTGTCATCCATTTGAAACTTTGGCATGCCTGATGCCATTACAACTAGTACGTTAAGATTGTCATGATGTTTTTAAGTAACAGTGTCGAGCTTTCAGCCATGTTAATTTTTCTTTGGATTACCATTGCCTGGAGAGTTGTCTCTGTTTGTTATTGTGATGCTCTTCTGGTTCTCTTTATGTGCTGTGTTATCACTAAACCTGCCTATGTTGCATTGATTGTAAATTTTGAAATTGTATTGCCTTAGGTTAACTGCTCTCTTAAGAGATTTCTTTAAGTGATGCCATTTTTAGACCTATTTTATGTCTTTCAAAAGCCAAAATTACCACTCATAAACTTATATATTGGTACGAATGGTCACAAAAGATACAATGAATAAAAATAATGTGGATAGGTGAACTTAAGTGTCAGACTGCTCGAACATTATGAATCAATGCATATCAAAACTCTTCTGTTAATTTTATTGATTCTTATTGAGTTGTGACTTGAGAATTTCTGAGTCCTTTATATAATATTTTATAAAAAATTTTTATCAATAAAGAGTATATGCTGGCTGAGCTATCTTAGATCATGTATAAAAATGTTATAATGCATCAGTCAAATCTTCCAGACATAAAGAAACAGTTCTCCACCCCTTTCTCCGAGTAGGAGGAGAAGGCGGGGAACCAAGCACAGAGATAGGTTTTTAATATCAATAAACAATTTTTTTATCAAAATCTCAAATTCTCAACATTTATTTCCATTTGGGTTGTAACTATAAAGAACGTCCTTCAATATGGAAACTATTTTATTAACTCTATTATTGCGTAAATATTTTTTAGTTATAATCTTGTCAAAACTCATCAATAGGACCCTGGAGATGGTTTGATGAAACCATGTTGGATTTCTGTGAGCCACTGGACAATGTTAAGGTCAAAGGCATATCATTTGGGAAGGTTATATGCCTGGCACACTGTGCAGGTGCCAATGTGGAAGCTTTTCGCACAAATCAGAGCTCTATTGATGAATTTCGGAAATACGTTGTGGCATGCTCTACATCAGAGGATTGCCATGTGATCACATCATATGATAGAAGAGTATTTAAACAGGTTGATATTGGCTGACTCTTTTCTCTTTTAGTTTCTTTCTCAGAGTCTTAAATATAATTATATGCTTTATAATTACCATGGCATTTTAGATATGTTTTGTATCATTACTCTTGCTGGTTTCACTTTGTTTAGTGGATGATAACTTAATTGGTATTTCTGGCAGACTGGAACAGGCCATTTTTCACCCATTGGTGGATATCACGTGGAGACTGATATGGTATTGATTCTAGATGTTGCAAGGTTTAAATACCCACCTCACTGGGTTCCACTCTCACTTCTGTGGGAAGCTATGAATACTGTTGTTGGAACCACTGGACGGCACAGAGGGTATGCTTACAGTCGTTTGTTTGTGTTCTCTGTTTCTGTATTTTGAGACTCATATTTTCACGCCCTAGCTCCACCAGCATTTACTATGAACTCTCCTTGCTTTGCAGGATGAATAATCTAAGTTGCTAGCGAAGTCCATTGCACCCACTACCCACTTACATATCATTCACATTTCACTCCCATTCACACGCATCATCCGCATGATACAAAGACCATCAGTTCATCTTTTGACATCTAGTTGTAATCATTCCTTTTGTTATTGTATGATTGCAACCTGAGCGAGGCAATTTGTAGTGAAGTAGATGTTATTACTCTTTTGGCTTAAGCAAATAGTTAAGCTTCTCTTAATATGTCTTGTTTACTTTCTTTCAGATTTATGCTTGTGTCTAGGCGGCAGAGATCACCAGCTTTGCTTTATAACCTGGTATGATCCCATATCACTTATTTTTCATTGCCAACCTTTGCCAAGCAAAATCACAGAAAAGCAGAAATGTCTTTAGCATGTTCTTACCTGTCTTTTCAGAAACGAATTATGTTAGATAATGAAGAATTTCTTACAGAGACCTAAACTAGATTTATGTAGCAATTTTAATCTAGCTTATCGTGAACGTATCCTTGCAAATTAGGATGGTGTTTGGTCCTTTAATCATGGGGTTTAAACACAGAAGAAATATTAACCTCAAAAATAGAGTTCATCTATATCATCAGTCAAGTAACTGTTAAAGCAAAGTTATGGTAAGTACAATTTTGTTCTGTTCCGGTATTGGAATACTCTGCTAAATTTATGGTGGGTTCATCGTTATATTATATCCTGCACAGTCTAAGGTACTTCTGATAAGTATTCTTGCTAATATCATACTCTATAAGCATAAATAGAGAGTTCTTTACCCTTTCTTTTTCTGAAAGTCGGTAGTGAAACTATTGACCCATTATGATTTATGATGTACTCAGATTGGAGTCTTTTTCCGTCTGCAGCTTCATTAAGTTTGTACTCTGATTTGCAGAGCTGCAAACATGACAGTTGGATTACTACTGTAAAATACTTGACGGATGATGTTCCACGGCTGTTAAGTTCAGATGATGTGAAGGACATAAAAGATGTCATTTCCACCATTTCCTCTTCTCTACCTTCAGATTTTGCGGAGTTTACTAACTGGGTAGCAAAGATCCATGGAAAAGAGGATGGTGATAAATCTCTGAGTGAAGAAGAGAAAGGAAGGCTTGCTTTTAAGGTTAACATTGCTTGGTCTTAATTTTATCATCTTATTCTCTTAGATTATCAAATGCTATACTGACTTCATTGGCTATCAAAATTTTCAGCAAGAAGTGTTGAAACTAGTGAAGGAGACTAACCTTTACAAGCACGTGAAAGATCCCTTATCTTCAGAAAGTTATATTTGCAAGAAAGAACAAACTTTGAGCCACAAACATTATCCTCAAAATATTAATATGCTAGTCCCTTCGTCTCCAAGAGAACCTAGTTACTCTGGCATGCACCTGGCAAGCAATGATGTATTGACAGCTCTTCTACTTGCATTGCCTACTGAAACATGGTCCGCCATTAAAGATGAACGAGTCTTGAAGGAAATATCTGGCTTAGTTTGTATAGAGAGTCTCCCTTCATTGCTTCAAGACGAGGTATAAATGAGTATTGTTAACCCCTTTCGTTTTTTCCTTGACATGTGTGTATAGTGTCAACTTATTAAGCATAGACTGCTGAATATTTTGAGATATACTTATTATCGAAATAATGGAATCCAATAAGAAATAGGACATAGAATTAAAGCCCCCCCCCCCGAAGGCTTACTCGTGACTAACATCTGATTGTTTCGCTGCAGGTTTTGCACATGAGAGGCCAGCTTATTCTTCTCAAGAGATGCAAAGATGACAAGGTAGAAGATTTTTCCTTTTTGTTTTTATTTTTTCCATTTTGAGAAACTTCTACATTTTCTGCTAACATAATGAAGTTGGAACATAGGACTAGAGCTATAGTTATAAATTGTTGGCATGGGATGTAGTGTATTTAGGAATTTGATGAAAAGTTATCGTGTATTAATTGAAAAATTATGGACACAACTTAACAGTTTTAACACGAATCTAAATTAAAATGGACTAAAAATTATAAGAAACCATGCACATTTTTGGCACTTGTTACATCACTTTGCCTCGTGATCCTTCAATTATTACATTTTTGTGTCTTGTACTTTTATTTTCTATTAATTACAAGTTTGGAAGTTTATTGAATTACTTAGGAATATACGAAGATTAAAAATTGTTCATTGGGTTTTTAGATAAAATGATAAAAAAGCAAATGTGAGGATTAGTTTGTTTTCAAGAGATGCCACATGGATCTGATACTCTTTGGCATAGGACATGACTAAGTTGTTACGATGTAGGTATTAATTATATGAGTACTGCTTTCGATTTACAAAGACAGGCTATAAAAATACACCTTTTTTTTTTCATACATTCTCAAGTGAATATACAAGCAATTACACTTGCAAACTTAATCTCATGATATAAACCACACATTTAACAAATCTAACATAGGCCACACTCTACAAATTCTACATAGATGTTTCCTATAGGATTTTTGCAAATAAACAAACTACGATAAAAAAAAAAAGTGAAAGATCCAGTTTTCTTTTCAAATATGATTTTAACACAAGGTGTTGATAAGAATGCTTATGATGTATGCAACAGGATAGATATGCAAATAATTAAGGTGCAACATACAATCAAAGCATTTAAACACGTATGACTTATAGTGGTTCGAAGGTGGTGTAATCCTTCTACGTTCACTCTACTCCTTTTCAGAGGAGGAACTTTGTTAAGTCAGTTTGATTTACAAGCCCAGCTCTACAAACCTCTTCCTAACAAGCTACGTCTACTAGAGTCCCAGACTCCAGTAGAAGGCCACAACCCACACAGGGTTCTCAAACACCCACGCAGGGTTTACAAGTAGCCTATCTCTAGACTACATACTTAGCAAGGATCAAATCCTATCAACTAAGTTACACCAAACTTAAAACAACCTAGTACACACAACACCGAGGTTAAAGAAAATAGGGTTCTTCAACTGGTGTGGAACAGTCTTGATCTTTGAAAGCTTTAATGCTATGGTAAACTGCTCCTGGAAGGTTGAGTGATTAATATGTATAAGCTTGAGAAGCTTTGGAAAGAATATGAGTTTCCTCCCGACTCTGTTCAGCATGTCTAGCATTTTCTTCAATCAGCCACACCTTCTATTTATGGATCTTGAGAGTTTTATCCGTTGGAAAGTATCCGTTGAAGAGAGATACTTCTCCTATTTTAATTCAAACTTTGATCTCCAACATCTTCTTGGTGGTCACATTAAATGTATTTGAGCCGCTCCTGACATGAGCATTTAATGCGCCTACTATTTGCTCCTGGACCTCTCTGACATTCCTGCTGACCTGTCAAATCGGTATGGGTCCACGGCTGAAGTTCATGCAACGGCTACTTGATGTCAGTTAGCTTTGCTTCTCTTTACGCTGCATGCTCTTCCTGATACTGCATGAGAGAGAGAGTAGCACTTATCTTTCAAAAGATCCGTTGGCTACTTCCTACTCTCTGTAGATAGCAGTAGGTCCTCCTTGCTTGCTGCTCAGGATGTGGTTACATGTTGCTTCCTGTTTCGTACCAGGATTCTGTTTCAGAACAACTGCCTGTTCTTGAAACCTGTAGCCAGCTTCCTGTCTGTTTGCTTTCTGATCCATGCCAGCTTCCTGATATTGAACAACTTCCTGTTCTTGCATCCTGCTTGCTGTTAATTACTGGCAGCTTCCTGCTTCCAGCTTCCTTCTTCCTTTTGTGCAGCTTTCTGCTTGAGGCTTTTCTATTTTCTGTTACTTCTTACAGCATGCTGTCCCCTACAGCCTGTTGTCTACTTCTTGCAGTATCCTATCTGCTTCCTTTGCAGATACTTTCTTTCAGCTTGCTATTTCCTACAGCTTGTTGACCCTTAGAAGACTTATTCTCATTTCTTCTAAGGTTGATTTTCCTTATAACTTGGAAAACCATTACATGATCTTATTCATTGAGAGATAAGCTTATGATCATGTAATACGTAGAAACTTATTTTAGCAAACTTCATTATCTTATTATGCATCCTGTTCTGTCTTATCAAGATAACTACTGAAATATCCCAACAGAATGTACTCTAATTTCTCTCACAAGCAGAGGATGATGTTGTTTGTGATAGTATTTGTATGGCCAATTTTCGAAGTGTTGGCGTTGAAGTACCATACATTACCCACCACTCAGCTGTCAAACATTAATAAATGTCAAATCACATTTTTTAATCTACATGTAAAATACCAAACTATAAATAATTAATAAAAATCGATGTGAAAACTTATATGGTACCATTGTATTTCGTGATGCAATAGCTGCATGCTCACTGAATCCTTTTCTCGCATCACTAGTAAATAATTGTTTTAGGCTAGCTTTTTTCTTTAACAAACTATCCAATGCGATATAGTTTGTTGCAAAACGAGTCGCTCCTGGCCGTACAATATCTCCGTGACAAACCTCTCGTATTTTTGCCAACAACCACCCATGGTTGTAAATGTAGTTAGTTAATTGTCTAGCCTTAGCAATTACTGTCTTGACATTATCTTCTTTACCAATATCTTCAAAGATCAAGTCAATGCAGTGTGCAGCACATGGGGTCTAATACAAGTTGTACTTCGACATGAGTTTCTTTCCCGCCTTGACAAAAACAGAACCATTATCCATAACAACTTGTACAACATTATTCCTCCCAACCTCTCGCACCACATCTTTAAGTAGATCATAAATGTACTTATGATCCTTGATTTTATTTGATGCATAAACAGATTTAAGAAAGACAGTGTATCCCTTACAATATACCATGAAATTTAGGATAGATAATTTTGTTGGGCCTGTCCATCCATCAGTCATGATTGTACATCCGTATGTCTTCCATTTATCCATTTGCTTGTCCACATACACCTTCATTTTAGCATACTCCATATCTAAATACTTATTTTTTATTTCATATGGAGTCGGTGGTTTTACCCCTGAACCACTTTCATGTACACTTTGGATCATATTTTTAAAGTGATGTGAAACAGCTATGGCTGGTGCTATATTATCATAAATGAAAAACTTGCTCACCATTCTAGCCATTTTATCTCTAATGTTGCCACCAGAAAACATACTTTTAATCCTCTTTTGTTTTCCATCTTCTAACTTATATAAAGATGGTGCCGGGGCACGATCACTATCCAATCCTCGGCCGCTTTCCGATTGACGAAAGAAGAAAGGTGCACTAGCATCTCTACTTGGACTACCTCTTTTGTTACGTCCAAAGTTATACATTTGCTCTCTTTCCCACTCACTTGCCCTAGATTGTCTAACAGCTTTACGAAATTCTTGTTGTTCAGTATCATTCGCTCATCTTCATCATCATCATCATACAATCCCCTTCGTAATTCTGCTCTAATCTCATCAATTTTGGCAGCTTTCTTCCCATTCTCTACCTCCTTAGCTCTTATTAATTCATGAATTTCTTTCTTAACCTCCGGGGGCACGCTTTTACATGGACGTGTATTTTTCTGTGGGTCTATGTGGCTCAAGTGATTTTTGAATCGATTGATACCCCCACTACTAACCGTATTGTTACAAAACTTACAAATAGTGGCATTTTTATTACCAAAGACGGGTAAATAATATTTCCATGTTGGGTCTCTGCCACCGATAGCACAAACTCCACTTTCACTTGTCATTCCTTCATAAGAGGTTAAAGATATACAAATCCTAGTTACCACTTACCAATAAGATAAAAATAAATACTAATGTACATTACATATAAATTATATAACATCATATAACATCATCAATAAATAAATTATGTGTAATAATAAAATAAAATATAACAAGAGATAACTCGATAGGAGAAACTATTAATTATTTCCAAAATTCAATATAAATTGTGACAATACATGAAAAAAAAATGTATTGCAAAGCATAATTTATTTTAATATAAATATGTATTTCAAAACATGCTATTTTATTTTAATTGCATTATCCACCATATTGTTGAAAATAAGGAAATAAATTTATACATTGCCTAAATATTGCAAAGCTTACTTTCACTAAATGGAACCAAGAAGCAGAATAATTAGAATAAAGTTGATACATATGTGGAGAATTCCTTAATCTATGAATAAGATTTCCTCTTACTTAATGATTTAAAAATCCATAGTCTATACAAGACACATCATCCGTATGTATTATTTGGCACCAAAATTAATCAACTAAAATTGGGAATCTTATCATGTTAGTCTCCAACAATATATTTTTGCCTCAAACTAATATTTAATATTTTTCTTTGGCATTTTCTATTAAAATTATTATATCTTAAGTAATTAGAAAAATTTACTTAGAAAAGTTATAAGTTATGAACACATTGGTGGATTTAGCATTATAAGCTACTGTATGATGATTCATGTATCCATATGTAATATTGACAATATAATACTTTATCACTTCCCATTTAAATGTTAGTTTAGAATTTGTCAAGAATTAAGTAAATCAAAGATTAGTCATTACTTAAATCTAAAAAGGTTAATAACAACTTGAAATCTAAATGTAACTTCATTTTTGCAACAACAACTTGATTTGTTATGATCCTAATCATTATATTAGTGGACAAAAAGTTTAAAGTGGTCTAACATATAACAAGACACTGCATAAGTAAATCAATGTTTAGAAAGAAAAAAAAAAGATCTTTAGCAATTAGCACTATTTTCTAATATTAAATGGAAAACCATAACTCCACAATACTAATATAAAATTCAATAAAAACACACCCTAGCACACTGCAAATTTCCAACTAAAAATATAACCTAGTTGTATAATACACATTCTAGCATACTATGAATTTCCAACTAATAATAGAAGCTAGTTGTATCTTCAAATCTATTCTCCATAAATTGTTGCTAATAAAAACCATTTAACAAGCTTAAAATATATAAGAAAATATTAATTCAAAGTATTTGAATTAACTAACCTTTTTCTTCTCAACAAATTGAAATCTTCTTCAACTTTGCCAATAGTTGGAAATGTACGTAGAAGGAGAAATAAAATTTAGTAAATTTTGTGGATTACAATCTAGGAAATTGTTATGCTTGGAAGGATTGCATTTTTCCTTGTGTAAATTATGATCTCACATTTATAATACATCTTACCTTGCCAAAAGTGAGACAATAAATCTAATGAATGACACCACAATATCTTCTGTGGTTTGGGTGGAAGTGGAACTTGGATGTATCCACCTCAATTTTCACATTGTTAATCATTTGAGTCATAGACAAAATACATTTTTGTCCTTCAAAATTAGTGATTTCCTATGCTTGGAAGGATTGCATTTTTACTAAAGTGAGACATAAAATCTTATGAATGACACTACATTATCTTTTTGTGGTTTGAGTGGAATAATCCATCTCATCTTTTCAATCCGCGAGCCATTTACGATAAATATATAAGAAAATTATTTGATTGTGTTATACACGTTATAATTATAATGTGCAAAATATAATTTTTTCCCTTAAAAAATTGGTGTAATTCATTATAAAATATTATCATTATTTGGGGTAAAAAAAACAAAAATTTCACCGAAATCGAAATCAAAATTTATCGAAATTTCGGTGAAATGCTGACGAAATTTATTCAACCCCCGTTTCAATCGGTGACTCAAAATTAGCGAAATTTCGGTGAAATTTTGCGAAATTTTTTTTCGTGGTTACTTATGAATCGAACCCTACACCTTTCATTAGAAAAAATATTTATGACTAAACTTGCTAGCAATATGTGATAAACTATTCATTAAAAATGTATATAAATATATAAAATATACAAATTAAAAAAATAAAATACAAAATACCTATTCAAAATGCTCATTTAGATTTTAAAAAATATATTTATATTTGGTTAACGGATATTAGGTGGGTACGTGTACCCGATAATCAGGAACGAAACGGGTACGAGTAGTTCTATATGGGGATGAGACGGTTTTGGGAAACATAAAATTTATAGGGTTTGAGTTTGGAATTCCCTAAACAGTAGGGTACCCGACCCGTTGTCATCTCTAACAGAGACTGAATCCAAACAAATAAGAAAATATTATATGACACAAATGGTGAATAAAAATTTTCTTAAATACATATTATATTAAAGAATTATTAGTTATAAAAGTTTAACTTTTTTTTTTTGTCTTTAGTTTTTTAATTTGTGAATCTATCTCGTCAAAGATAAATGAATTGAAAAAAATGTTGAATTGCATTTATTGTGGCATGGTAAGATTTGAGTATGAAACGTCAATCTTTTATTGCAATAATGGAAACGTAAGACTAGTGGGAAAAATGGTAAAAATAGCTTGTATATATATTACCCTTAATTATGACATTACCCTTTAATTTTTTGGATTTTTGAAAATACCCTTACCCCTTCTTGCCAATAATACCCATTTACCTGTAAAAAAAGGTAAAAATATCAGTCATAGTTGACGTGGCCGATTATATTCTGATGTGGAGTCAATTTATAAGTTTTCTTAAATTCTAATAGTCATATCATCTAACAATGTCATTAATTTTCCATCCAGATCCCTAAAAAACCCATTTATCATTAAAACCTAATAAATTGAGGCTCAACCCCTAACATTTCACACCTCCTTCCTCCCATTACTAAGAGCCTCGTTTTTATCTCTTCAAATTGGAAGTAGTTGTGCGCAGTGGTGTGTGCGAAAGAGGAGATGGAGATGGAATTATTGGAGGGATGATTGGCGGTGGACGGCGGACGGTGGTTTGCGATGTAAGTTGGATCAAAGATGGATCTAAAAAGAGGTGGAGATCGAATCTGTCAAAGGAGGTTGACGGTTGAGCAGAGGAAAACAGATTGACGGTAAACTGGATAAGAGTGGCGGAGCTAGAGAAGATGAAGATGATGGTAGAGAGGTGGCAAGTTGACCGGTGTTGTAGCAGCGAAGCGAGAGATCAGCGACCGAACAGTGGACTAAAGATGGTGGTGCTAGTCTGGAGGTGGAAGAGGTGGCTACAAGTGGTAGCACCCAATGAAGGTGAGAATGGTGGTGGAGCAGATCTGGAGATGGGACTTGGAGACACGATGGTTTAGGGTGAAGATGAAAGTGAAGATGACATTGAAGGTGGAGATGAGAAGCAAATGGAGATGGAGATGGTGAGTTGTGATAGTGGTGGTCGAATTGTGAGGAAAAGTGATGGGTGATGGCTGTTGATGGGTTGACGGCGGTGAGTGACGCCTACTTAACTATATCCTTCAATAGAAGTTTGCCTACTTATAACGAAAGATGTCAATTTATATCAACAAGTGTATAATTCTCCAACAACTAATCAAGTTGCAGCTATATGAATTATGGATTGAGGGAAATAATGAGACGTACCATATGTATGTGACATTTTAGTGGACAAAATTCATTTTTCGTCCTTCCTAGGATGTTGTCCATTTTTGTTGCAATGATTTGCTTGCGAGTTGGCTGAGGAAGATGGTTTTGCTGAGGAAGTCTTCAGATAATGACAGTACTAGACCAAGTTATGTTTAGTTTTCTTTTATACTCTCCCGATAGCTTTAAATTTTGTGGCTGGTTAAACAAAGTTTGGTGGTTGACTACTTTATTGTTTTTACTGGTCTTGTTTGTGGTCCTTTTGTATTTTTTATATGATATATAGTGTAGCCCACATATGTAACTTTTGTTTAAAATATTCTGTTCACAGATGGCTATAAGTAGCATATGATAGTTGTTTTGCATATTGGGGGTCAATTTAGGGTTTTGCCTTATGCACAGTATATTGGGGTGAAAGGATAATATTGGATTTTGTGAATCCCCAATTTTTTTCAGTGGATGATATTATAACTTATAATCTAATCAGAAATTTTAATGGGGTATTTAGGTATCACTGCATTGGGAATAGGGGATTTAAGTTATATCTAGCAATAAGGACTTAAAACAACTATTGATGTCACATTTGGAAAAAAATGAAATCCACATCTACTTAGAGCCTGATTTTGAGTCTGACTATGAGTCTGAGCAAGTGCCTGATAATGAGCTTGAAACTAACCATCAAGTTGAAACTGAAAATGTAGAATTGTAGAATGAAAATGAACATGTAAATGTTGACTATGATGACTTGTTTAAGGATAGTGACTTTGTAATTTGGGATGATGTGAGTGATGATGGTGAAGGTGAGATATCTTTGAGTTTAGAAAATGAGGGAGATGGTAATGAATCATCTAATGAATCTGAAGATAGTTCATGTAGTGATGAAGATGTAGTTGATACTGGGAATGATGACTTTGATGAACTTAGGGTTTCTGATGATGAAAATATAGAAACACAATACCCTATTTTAAACCCTAAAACAATCTTCAACCCTGTATTTGTTCTGAAAATGGTTTTTAGTTCCAAAGCTGAGTTTAGGAAGGCTGTACAATCACATGCCATCAACACTAAGAGGAACTTGAAAACTGTTAAAAATGATAACATAAGGGTGCATGTGAAGTGTGAGAGTAAAAATCTTCATGACAAAAGCGAAATAAAAAAAGACAAAGAAAATACACCAGAACTATAAATGGATCTCGTGCAACGCATGGGCATTCCACTAGTTATTTCAATTTTAAACATATATTATAGCATCCCTTAGGTTTCAGGCCTTTATTGGAATAAGCCTGAGTGGAACAGCCCTTCGTACTACCAACCCAAAGATCTCTGCATTCTGGTCTTCCTCAACCATAGTCGGGTCGAGTTTCCAATCAAAGTTATGAACCAAAGATGCTGTAATCTGATGCAAGATCCGATTTGCCAAGGGCATACCCGGACACACTCTTCTCCCTGCCCCGAATGGAATGAGCTCGAAATCTTGGCCTTTGAAGTCTGTTCTTTTGTCCAGAAATCGCTCTGGCTCAAAAGATTCAGGGTTTTGCCAAATGCTTGGATCTCTGCCAATGGCCCACACGTTTATGAGTATCTGCGTTCCTTTGGGGATCATATAGCCATTGATTTCTTGATCCGTTGTTGCTGCACGAGGTACTAGAGGACCAGGAGGGTGACAGCGTAGCACTTCTTTGATCACTGCCTGTAAATATGGGAGTCTCGGCATGTCTGATTCCTCAACTTGACTCTTCTCTCCAACCACAGTATGAAGCTCATGTTTCAGCTTTGCGAGTTTATCTGGATTCAGAATCAGTTCGGACATTATCCACTCGATCGTGGTGTATGTTGTAGATCCAGCTGCGACTAATAAGTCCTGATAATCATGAAGCACAAATAAATGAGTAATATATAGAATAGACAAAATATATTTACGACAATTATCAATGTTTTTGCAAAAACATTTTCTTATCATAAATACTCATTTTTCTTGTAGTTATGACTTATTCAAGTGGGATTAATGGATGAATGAACTGGGTTCATTAAATTAAAGTGACCACCATAAGAAGATGCTTAATATCATCGTTGGTGATGTCGTACTCTTTCCCTCGACTGATATCAACGAGCGTCTCAAGAAAATCGGTCTTCTTGGGAGCATCAGGGAATCTTTCTCTAGATTCCAATCTTTCAACCAGATAAGCATCGATTATCGCAAGCAACTTCCCAAAGTGATACTCAGCCTTGCGCATAACCCCCTGGGGATCAAAAGGCTTAAGGATTGGGAAGTTGTCTACTAAATTAGGAACACCGACAATAGTGGAGACAGCCCTCATGATGTCCTTGAACTCCCGAGTTACCTCGGACTCAAACTCAGTAGCCTGAAGGGAGATGAGCGTGGCCAACATGAGATTGAGGGTTGCAATGAAAGCAGCCTCACCAATATCAACAGCTCGGCCACTATCACAACACTTGTGGACATACTCCAACAACTGCTCCATCTTCTGGTCGCGAAGCCCTCGGCTGGCTTCCATGTTGTGGTGTGCAAACATCTGTTCCTTGCTGATCTTACGAAGATCTCTCCATTTGGAGTTGGCAATGGGCATAGAGGTAATGGAGAACTTGTCGTGGTCACAGGCATGCAGCGCCTGGGCCATGCGTCGGCTGGAGAATGATTGGTCGCGTTTCAGCATTATTTCTCTTGCCATATCCGGTGAAGAGACGATCACCGTGTGTACGCTCCCAAGGTGGATAGACATGAGAGGGCCGTATGTTTTGGCGAGTTTGGCGAATGTCTGGTGGGGTTTGTTGCCAAGCTGGAGCATGTTTCCGACGATAGGAAAAGGCCTAGGCCCCGGGGGAAGCTTACTTCGCCTTAAACCCGATTGCAACCAAAGGAAACATGTCCAACCTACCAACAACACTGCTATCACTATTGCATAAATATCCATTTTTTTTCTCTTTTATTTTTTCTTGAACTAGTGTTCTTCTTTCTTCTCTGTGTTTGATTCCTTGCTCTCTATCTGCCTATAATGGCCGGGGAGTTTGCCTCCTTTTATAGCTGCCAATTTAGGAATATGGGAACAAAATAAACAATATAAAAATTGAGTAGTAATCTTGTTTCATTTTGTTTATTTGACTGTTCAACATCCATATGTATTATGATGATAAAAATTAGTCTACACATTATATATATAAAAATTAGTATGATTTTTAGTCCTAATAACGTGTTATATATATAACACGTTATAGTGACTCAAAGTTATAATCTATTGTCTTCCAAATTTACATATTTACATATTTACAATTTTTATCTACATAGTGGATAATAGGAATTTTGAATCAGTCAATAAAAGTATCGCTAATTTTTATATATATAAAGAAAAACCATGTGTGTAACATGCGCAACCTACATTTTTTTTTCATATTAATTTCACTTATTTACAAATTATATTTATATATATAAAGAAAACCATGTGTGTAACACGCGCAACCTACATTTTTTTCTATTAATTTCACTTATTTACAAATTAAACTTATAATTAATAGAAGGTTAAAACTAATTAATATGACAATTCAATGATATTAAAATTTAATGTTGAAACATCAATAAATAATATTGAAATATTGACTAAATTTTTTAATATAACATCACCTCGAATATAGAAATCATTTATAAATTTAAAATTTGTTTAATTTAAAATTTTGAGAGAAAATGTAATTAAATAAATAAAAGGAAAACTACAA
Source organism: Scutellaria minor (assembly GCA_954870855.1). NCBI lineage: Eukaryota > Viridiplantae > Streptophyta > Magnoliopsida > Lamiales > Lamiaceae > Scutellaria > Scutellaria minor. The sequence continues at coordinate 10,723,944 of OX940738.1, read as the reverse complement.
TAGAAGAAGATTGATTAAAAAGGACTTATTCAAAACTTTTCAAACTTATTAATTAATAAAATTGAATAATTTTAGTAAATATATATATTTTAAAATAAAGTATGATTTTTTTGTGATAAATTTTATACTTTTATTTTCTTATCATTGAATAGTAAAGAAAAATTGAGGGTTAATCTAAATTTAACAATAAAAATAATCATTTGAGGCTTGAATATAAAATAGACATGACAATTTTTTTAAAATAAAAATTAAAAAATTAATTATATTTATTTACAAATGCAACATATATTTCAACTATTAAATAATGTATTAATTATCTTGTATTATATTTAATGTTAAATTGCGATATGTATTAATGCACAAACTCCTAAATATAATTTTTTTTCTTATATAGATAAGATTGAAAATTTTCTAATTTTACTAAGTTATTATTTAAATTTTTTAGTCCTGTGTATTACACTGGTCCTATACCAATATATATATGTGTATATAAAATATTTGTTTTATGGCCAAAAATACTATTTGTCTACGTCAAAAATATTACATCAATTTTTTTTTGTGATTCATATAAAAGTATTAGTAATACATGTATAAGGGGTTAATTGCACGAAACCCCCTTGTGGTTTCAAAATTCTTGATAAAATCCCCCCGTGGTTTAGAAAATGCGCGAAACTCCCTTGTGGTTTTCTAAATGTAGCTGACGCTCCAATTTTTCTAAAGAAAACTAACGGTGTTAATTTTTCAATCATATTTCCCATTATACCCTTCATACATAGAGTTGGATTGTTGACTTTTTTATCTAAACAATACAGTTGAGTTAGAGAGAGAGAAAGAGCGCGCACATAAGTGAAAAAAGGGTTTTCTGCCAAAACATGATTCAAAAAATCCATGGCCGGAGAAGAAGGGCGATGGCGGAGCAGTGAATAGCAGCGGCAACGCTGTTTTTAGAGAGAAGAAGCAAATGGCAGATGGAGAAGAAGATGGCGGAGGCTGGTGGTTGCAGCGCCGATGCAAGCGGCGGTCGGAGAAGAAAGAAGGGTTGAAGATGATGGTTGGTCGGAGAACAAGATGACGGAGGAGGGCGATTCTGAAGAAAAGTGTGTAACCCAACACACACCCACCACCACCAACTGCCACAACCAGATAGAGGGAGAGAAGAGAGTGGGAGAGAGATACAGAGAGGGAGACACAGAGAGCGAGAGAGAGAAAGGGGGGGAGAGAGAGAGGGAAAAGAGAGGCCGCGACTTTGACCACCGATTGCCGGAGAAGGAAGAAGTCGATCGACGATCCGAGCCCGGAATCGTGACGGTCTCGGCGAGAGCTTCACATGCATGTGTGAATCGGCTCGATCGGAGAAGAAACGAAGAAGATACGAAGAGAGAGAAGATAGAGAGAGAAAGGAAAGTTGCAGAAACTTTGACCGGCCGTTGCCGGAGATCGACCGGTCCGATCGGCGATCCGAGCCCGGATTCGTGACGGGCTCGGTGAGAACTTCAACCTAGACTCAAGAATCGCTCCGATGGGTGGTCGGATGGCCGGAAACGAAGAGAGAGAAGAAATGGGTTTCTAGAGAGAGAAATGGCCGAACTTTCTCCGGCCGATTGCCGGCGAACGCGGCGGCGGTTGGCTGATCCGAGCCCAGAATCGGAACGGGCTCGATGAGAGCTTCGAATTGACATAGGTTACGATATATTTCGGTTCGATGAAAAATCCGGCGACGGTGGGTCGCCGGCGACGCGACGGCGGCGCTCCGGCCGGCCGGCCGCCGGAAAAATTCAGGGGAGAGAGAGAGGGAGGAGAATGTCATTTTACCTGGGTAAATCTTTGTCCAAAGTGTGTAATTTTTCTCAACACATGTGTATTATCTCAATTTCTCAATTTTTATCAATTGGGCCTAACTTGGATCTCGGGTCTTCGATTAGCCCGATTCTCACTTCCTTTTCTTCGTCTTTTGATCGCGATCGTTCTCATATCATAAATTCTATGTTTTCATTTCAATTATGTTTTCGATTAAAATACACAAGCTCTCCGAATTAACTACGTTTTCGATAAATTAAAACATACGATCGATAAATTAAATCATGAAATTACAAATAAAATAAATATATAGAAATTTTACCATCTAAGCAGTTAAAAATAAAATTACCAGTTGAAAATTGGAGTAAAATTATCAGTTGAAAAATAAAATTATCAGTTTACGGATAATTCTTGCCATTTCGAAAACACAGGGGGAAGCGACGCAAAATTTCCATAACACAGGGGGGTTTCATGCATTTAACCCTTTTTATATAGGTAATGAAGGGTACATATGTCATTTTACACCCTAAAAAGTGAAAAAAAACACAAAAAATCGCATGAAAGACGCGTGTATAACACTTTCGTTAACATTAACAGAATTGGGGATTTCGGGCTACATTTAGAAAACCACAAGGGAGTTTCGCGCATTTTCTAAACCACGGGGGGATTTTATGCCGAATTTTGAAACCACGAGGGGGTTTCGCGCAATTAACCCCATGTATAAGTATTGATTTTATAACTTAAAGTATTACATTTATCTGTCCATGAATTGTTGGTTTTTAATAATTATGAGTTTATAGAATATTGAGATCATATTTATTTGTAAGTTTGTCAAATTATTAATAATACAATGTATAAGTATGCTAAAACTATTACCTTTAACTATTAGTTTATTGCTAAACAGTTTTAGTTTTAAACGCAATAATCTAGGTTTTGTTTACATATTTACTCTCAATTTTGAAAATTTCTGAAAAATCTCAACTTTATCTTATAATCTAGGTTTTGTTTACATATTTACTCTCAATTTTACGTAGTCCTATTTTGATTCTCTAACTATCATTCTTTTAAATTTTGATCTGATTTCACTCAAAATGTTAATTTCTGCAATTCCAATCCACATAAGCAAAAATCTAAATTTCCAATAAAATCGATAAAATTTGGAAAAATGTAATATTTAGAAGATCAAAATTAAAATACATAAAATAGACGGTAAAAAATGAAATTTTATGTATTTTCCTAAGAAGCTATTAAATCTTAGAAATATTCAAGATAATATTTTACGTTTTTGAAAATTGATATAATTATTAGAAGAAAAACTATGGCAAATATTTTACGTTTTTCAATTTATATTTTTATTGTATTAATTTGATATGTGCCATAAAACTTATATTTTTGTCATACCCACACTTCATTGAACACGTGGATGTTTCGTATTTATTACTTATATATTGATCATACTTTGTTTCCATAAAAAGAAAAACTCCAAATATACTCATATACTTTTACATTTGCTAATTCTTTCTTCTCCAATTTCATTAGGGTGAAAAATAAAAAATTTGAAGTATGATCGTTTTTCAGTTACAACCGTTTGTTTTTTATTTAATTGCATTTTGAAGTTCTTGAGTTTTTCATAATGTAATTTTAACTTATTTTTTATCATTTGTCGGCCAAAAACAAAACACATGATGAATGAAGTTTGTATATTTAAGAAAAGAACTACAATTCAAAGTTGTACTGTTTGTTTCGTGTGACTAGCATAACTAAATTTTCTGGCCAAGAGAAAATATTTATAAGATGCTGGTGACAATTCTAAACTTAATACTGACTATTCTGATTTAACTGCCTCTCCATATATTAAATTACATGGTTAGTCAGCATATGATGTAGTGTATGATGATAAGGTCATGACTTACAAAATAAACACACTCAGTCCCTAGTCAATGTATGTGGGTTGATGTTTATTCCAATATATTTTTCAAGAAGATAAAAAGAAGTTAATGTTCTTCGAAAGGAGAGTATTTATTATTCATTAAAAAAGAGTGGTGTGTGGTGATTAATTAGGTTGTGGATAATGAAGTTCCGTCTACTAAATTATATTCATAAGATAATTTTATATAATTTTTTGTGTAAAACATGAGTCATGAATTGTGCTCCAAGAGGCTTTGATTTACTTATCAAAAATTAACTTTTAATATTTTAAATTTGAATGGTTTATAAATATTAATCTTGTCACCTCCTATACATGTTTGAAGATTATTCTATAAGAATCTACAAGTACATAAAATTTACAAACAAGATCTAAACTTATTTTAAAACAAGAAAGAAAATGAAGTTAGAATGAGATGACTTTGCAAATTAAAAGAAATGTGGATATAGAATAAGAATTAGACAATTCTAAATTTATGTATTTCTTAACATTTATGTATAATTAAAAAAATATGTCGTAGCAAATACTTTTCCAAGTACTATTGATATTGATATTAATGGCAAAGAAAAAACATAAACGTTTTAGATAATTTTTTAAGTTACTCGTTTTTATGAAATTATAAGTAACCCACTATAAAAAGAAATATTTTTATAACCAAGAGTTTGAAACTGTTCTTTTTTACTAATTAGAATATTTTTTTTGGACCATTGTATCCTTTAAAAATTAATATTGTACCACCATATATTTTAGCCTGTACATCCATATTTCACCCTATATCATCATTAATGTAGCTCGTACCACCATATTACACCCTCATACCAGTATTAATATAGCACATATCGTATTACACTCTCGTACCATCATTAATGTAGCTCATATCACCATATTACATCTTCATACGATTATTAATATAGCATGTACCACCATATTGTACCCGCGTACCATCGTTAATGTAGTTTGCACCACCATATTACACCTCATACCATCATTAATACAACTTGTACCACCATATAATACTCTGTACCATCATTAACATAACTCATACCACCATATTACACCATAAATGTTAGAAGGGTATAGTTGGGAAAAAATCTATTTTCTTGGCTAAAAAAGAATAAAATATGATAACTTGACAAAAAATAATATTTATAAGTAAAGATGGTTAAAAATGGGGTTCTCATTACTTTTCTACATATTGTTAATATTAATGGCAACTAAGAGAGAAGAAAAGAAATTGACAATTTAAAAAAAATAGTTAGAATAAGATGAGTTTACAAAAGACGTGTGGAAATAGAATAAGAATTAGACAATTTTAAATTTATACATAATTTAAAAAGAGTGAGACTCTTGTGCATCTGTGCCCCCGACTTGCTTTGACCCGCATTGATTGTGTGTGTGTGTATATATATATATATATATATATATATATATATATATATATAGTTTTTTCCCCTTAGCAGAGTCGTGATCTCCACACCATATCACAGCTTCTCAATCACACCTCAACCGTGATCTCATAGCTCCTCACTCATCTCCGGAAATTCTTCCCCATTTCTTCTCCAATTTTTTGTCTATTTCTTCTTCGATTTCTACTATATTTTCTGTTCTTTTCTTCCTAAAACCTAGGATTACTTTAATCTTGGAATCAAAATATTCAATCAACAATGGAGGAAGATTTGAACAATGAACAAGGTTTAACTCTTTGGCTGAAACATTTTTAAGAATTTGTACATATAAATAAAAACACTTCTGATACAATTCATGCAATTTTAGGTCAAGAATCAAATACAATTCTTCTGTTGTCAAGTGAAAAGATGAAGAAAATGATGTAACATCAGCTTTTCTTAATCATGTTATTGAGACAATAAATGAAGGTAATTAACATTGATTTGTTTCAATTCACTGTGTTTATTGACTTTCTAGTGCATGCATGTTTACTTCTGATTTTATTGTTTCAATTTGATTGACTACATTGCTCACTATTACAAAAAAAATATGTTTGAGGTATTAATAATTTGTTCTATGGGTATTACACATGTCCTATAGAGGTATTACAGAATCTTATGCTTCAATGATATGTAATTTATAGGAAATATTTTGGAGGTATTACAAAATTATTTTATAGGTAATAGACACATGCTCTAAAGGTATTACAAATGTTACTCTTGCAGATGACATTATTGAGAAAACTGATGTAAATGGCTCTCTACTTAGATTAACAAGACATACAATTGAGGAGATGTATGAGCTATATTGCAAACATGCTCATGCATTGGGATTTTTTGTTCGCAAATCAACTACTAAATATTCCATAGATGGAAAACCTATAGAGATAGGAAAAAAGTTTGTATGCTCTTGTGAAGGACTAAAGAAGTAGGGGACTGGTTTAATAAAAAACAGAAAAAAAAATGGTCAATCACTAAAACAAACTGTAATGCTTTGATGAGGGTGAAGATGAATGATGAAGGATTATTTGAAGTGGTAGACCATGTAATGTTACATAATCATCCACTAACAAGAGTAGAATTGAATCATTTTCATCATTCAGAAAGAAAATTTGATGAAGGAAAATGAAAGGCAATTGAGGACATTGTATCTTCAGGTTTCACTGTAGTAAAATCTTATCGATACATGATAAATGATGCTGGAGGTGAGGAAATTCTTGGTCATACACAAAAAGATCACATGAATTTTGTGAATTGATTGAAAATGAAAGCAATAGTCAGTGAAGATGCAAAAACTGTCATTAATATGATACAAGAAGAAAAAGTGAATGAAAAAATACTTTTTCCACAGAGTTCAATTGGATGGTGAAGGCAGACTAAGTAACATTTTTTGGAGAGACTCTATGATGAAAGATGATTATCAAATATATGGAGATGTCATGGTGTTTGATACAACTTATAGAATGAACAAGTACAACCTAATTTGTGGTCCATTTGTTAGTATTAACAATTATCGAAGAAACGTCATGTTTGGTTGTGCATTCTTGACTGATGAAAAAATAGAGACATTTGTGTGGTTTTTCGAAGTATTCAAGAAGTATATGAGGTGGAAATGTTCTGTAACATTGTTCACAGACCAATATCTAGAATTGATAAATCCAATGAAAATTTTCTCAAGTAGTGTAAGTAGCATCCAATGAAACCCATGAAAATCTCAATAATGAAAACTGATTATTAATTTCAACAATCATTCAATAATTGTATTCCATCAACATGGTTTTTTCTTAAAGGTAAATGTGTGATACCTTAAGAGTACACAACTGATACCTTAAGAGCATACAACTAATACATTCATTGAAAATCTTAAGATTTTAAATGTTTCATCATCTTCTTCCTCAAAATTTTTGCAAATCATGATTTCATCATATTTTTCGTCAATGTTTCTACAAATCACGATAAATGATTTCATAGAAATTTGAAAAAAAATAAGAACAAGAAGATAGACAAGAAGAATAAGAAGAAAAATGTACTAAACAAATAAGAAGAATAACAAATAAATAAGAAAAGAGATTAAGAAGAAGAAGGAGAAAAAAGAAAAAAAAAAGGAAAAAGAAGAAAACAAAACTATTTTTGCATAATACCTTAAGGGTAGAAGTGTGATACCTGAAACGTAAATGTGTTATACATTCACTGTATATAATTAGGTTTGTGCGCGACACACAATAACTATGGTGTGGCCGTGCGTGGGGGTGCGTGGATACGCCTGGAAGAGGCCCAAATGCCGGATCGGGTTGGAGGCACATATCTAAGATTCGTGCCCTAGGGGTATATAATTTTTTGTGTTTCTAATATGTACTTATTTGGTCCTCTGAATCTTTGTAAGGAAATATTGGACAAAATTCATTTTTCATCATTCCCCCTTAGGGACGTCTGTATTTGGTCCTCTTATATTTCAATCATCAATTTTAGTCCTCCTATCTCAAAATTTGTCCAATTTTGGTTCGATTTTTGTCGGAGTCTCGATTTTCCGACCAATTTCGGGCAAATGCACAACACTCGTCCCCAATTTCAACCAGCCCTTGATTTTACGCTAATGTGGCGTTTATTTTCAAACATGTCATTTATTTTCGATTTTTTTTCTAATTAAAATGCCATATCATTTGACATGTCATTATCTGACACATAAAATAAATACTTAATTAAAATGATTCACACAATTAAAAATACTTACTAAAAAAAATCTGAAAATCGAAAAAAAAAACAATCTGAAAACAAGGAATGCAATTCAATATATATCATGTTAAAGAAATTGTGCTCACCAAAACAATCAAAATCTCCAACCCTAATTGTAAGAACCCTAATCTTTCAAATCGAGAGGCAAAGTGAAGCTATTCCTAAATCGATCGAAACCCCAAATACCCTGACGTGAAATCCTTCAACCTAAAGTGCACAAAGGCTGCAGTGATTTGCTCGCGAGTTGGCTGAGGAAGAATAATTTTGCTGAGGATGTCTTTAGGTAATGATAGTACTAGACCAAGTTATGGTTAGTTTTCTTTTATACTCTCCCGATTAAAATATTTTATTCATAGATAGCCATAAGTAGCATATGACAGTTGTTTTGCTTATTAGGGGTCAATTTTGGGTTTTGCCTTATGCACAGTATATTGGTGGTGAAAGGATAATATTGGATTATGTGAATCCCCAATTTTTTTTCAGTGGATGATATTGTAACTTATGCTCTAATCATAAATTTTAATGGGGGTATTTAGGTATCATTGCATTGTGAATAGGGGGTTTAAGTTAATACCTAGCAATGAGGACTTAAAACAACTATTGATGTCACATTCCGAAAAAAAATGAAATCCACATCTACTTAGAGTTTGGTTCTCTGTCTGGTTTTGAGTCTGAGCAAGTGTTTGATAATGAGCCTAAAACTGACCATCAAGTTGAAAATAAAAATATAGAATTGCAGAATGAAAATTAACATGTAAATGTTGACTATGATGTCTTGTCTGAGGATAGTGAATTTGTAATTGGGGATGAGGTGAGTGATGATGGTGAAGGTGAGGTATCTTTGAGTTTAGAAAATGAGGGAGATGGTAATGAATCATCTAATGAATCTGAAGATAGTTCATGTAGTGATGAAGATGTAGTTGATACTGGGAATGATAACTTTGATGGGCATAGAATTTCTGATGATGAAAATACAGAAGCACAATACCCTATTTTCAACCCTAAAACAATCTTCAACCCTGAATTTATTCTGCAAATCGTTTTTTGTTCCAAACTTGAGTTTAAGAAGGCTGTACAATCTCATGTCATTAACACTAAGAGGAAATTGAAAACTGTTAAAAATGATAATATAAGGGTGCATGTGAAGTGTGAAGGTAAAAATTGTGAGTGGAGAATGCACTTATTGAATATGAATGGTACAACAATTTAGCAAATCAGGGAATATATTGATATACACACTTGTGCTGCAAGTCAAATTGTGAAGATTTTGAAATCAACATAGCTAGGTGAGAGGTTTATCCATAAGTTTCAGTCTGATCCAAATAAGAAGTTGAGTGGGTTTATGATGGATGTTGTCAAGGATATAAGATGTTCAGTATCCAGGCAACAGTCTTATAGGGCAAAAAAAAAAGGCTATGAGTTTGATCCAAGGCAATCTTGATGATCAATATACTAAATTGTGGTCTTATATTGATAAAATTAAGAAGAGCAATCCTGGATCTATTGTGTTATTAGGGTTAGATGATGATCAAAGATTTGATAGATTGTATGTGTGTTTCGATGCATTGAGGAGGGGGTTTTTGGGTGGATGTAGGCCTTTAATAGGTGTTGATGGTTGTTAGCTCAAGGGCATTTATGAGGGTGCCTTCTTAGTAGGGATGACAATGGGCCGGGTTCAAACTCGGACCTGCCATTCGGTTCGAGTAAAAATCGGGTCAAACGAGTTCCGATGTGGGTTTGGACCCTGTCAAATAGGACCCACCGAGTCTGGGACGGGTCTTGATATTTGCTAGACCCGTCCCGGACCCACCCCGTATATATATTATATATATTTTTTATATTTAATTCATATATAATTTATAAATGTTACAATAAAATACAATCTAGGTTAAGACATTTGAATAGTTGGGATATGATTAAAACATTTCTAAATATTTATATATGTTGATTTTGCATTGAACAATATGTATGATTTTAAAATGATCTATTTGATGTTGGGATTGTGTTTTAAATATTTGAATTTGATATGTTTTACGACTTATGACATGGATGATATTCTTTTTAATTATTATAGTTTAAGTGTTTAAAGACTTAAATTTATGCTATATATGGTTTGAATAATTGTTGTTCTAGAAAAAAAAAAGGAAAAAAAAAGAACAAGTTGCATGGGGTGGGGCGGGTTTACCTGTCGGGTTCGTGGGACGGGTTGAGAAGGAACAGGGGAAGTTTTGAAGTGGAGCAGGGTGGGTCCTGGAAAGGCCAAACTCGTTCCAGACCCTCCCCATTGCCATCCATACTTCTTAGTGATGTAGTGGTAGATCCTAATAAAAACCTTTACCCTATAGCATATGTTGTGGTCAAGACAGAGAGCAAGGAAACATGAGAGTGGTTTTTTATTGTCCTTAAGCAAGATCTTGAGATAGAAAGTCCAGAAGAGTACACCATCATATTAGATAAACAAAAGGGCTTAATACATGCATGTTTAAGTGTATTTCCTAGGTCAGAGCACATATTTTGTGTTAGAACCTAGACAACAACATGAAGACAATTGGGTACAGAGAAATGGCCTATAAGAACATGCTATGGACTTGTGATCAAGACAGGGTGACAGAGTTGTCTTTGAATGGTAAAGTATTTCACATTACATATATCAAGACACTATTTAAGAAATTTTGATGTTTATTAGTCTTATTTTGGATTAAAATATCGAAGAGTGTTCCTTCAAATCATTAAAAGATTTAGCATAGAAGATTATAAACAACTCTTACAACTGATTAAAAAGTGCAAAAGACCAGCTAACAAAAGTGCAAAGTAACTTACTACTCCAAACTAATCTTATTACTACTGTCATCGAACTACTCTTACACAAGTGCAAAAGTGATCCAAACTACTACAAACTAACTTCTAATCAAAAGTTAACGACATACAACTACTCCAAACAACTGAGCTTCCAACAACAAATCACTTTGCAATCCACCAACAAATAACAAGCAGAAGTTGGATTAGCACAAACCGTCTCCACAAACTCTTAGACTTATTTTTCAGCCTTTTCTTCTCTTCTTTGAGAATCTTGTTAAGCATCACTACATTTTTTATTTCTTTTTTCAAATCCTTCATATCGATCTTCAGGTCTTTCATATCTTTTTTCAAGATTTTGTTGCGTTCTTTGAGTTGAAGATCCTCCTCATATAACTTATCATAGTCTTACTTTCAAATTTTCATAAGCAACCTTTAGTTTTTCATACTCTTCATTATCATCCCATACAAAAAAGTCACATTCACCTTGCTTCTACAAGATAAACCTTAAATTAAGCAACCAAAATGACTGAAAACATACTTAAAACCCATAAAATTAAGCAACTTACACTGTATCTCAAACAACCCCAAAACTTATTTCCTCAATTTGTTTCAATCTTGGAGGTTCGAAGGACAGCTTGTCTTCCACACAAACACTAGTGCGACGTTGAGACTTGGGAAACATCCGACATTTTAGGATCAAGCTTCAGAATTTTGGTTGATTATTGTGGTTGGGGAATTAGGGT